>JAJHPF010000034.1:0-632142 GCA_024447775.1 Carex cristatella | reverse complement strand
CATCTCGGAATTCGAATTCGTTCTCGGAATGCGTGCACTTCAGACCCGGATAGATTATCTCGGATTCGAATCGGACGGTTCCGATTTAAAACCCAAAGATTGGGTTACTTCACTGGATCTGAATTCCTGTACGCAAGGGTAGAATTGGTCGTTATAGTTATAGATATTATATATTTTAAAAGAAAGAGAGGAAACAAGAAAAAAAAAATAAGTATCTCATGTTGGGACGGAGTAGATTTAATATGATAATTAATTTGAGTTTTCTACATGATTGAAAAAAAATGATTTCTTATTTATCTAAAATAAAAGTTTCTTTAAAAAATAGAATTTATTCTCAAAATATATATATATTTATTTAGATATCATGTTTAATCATTCGGTTCAATTTTTTAATTAAACTTAAAAAAATAAAGATATGCATTTCGATCCAAAGTCATATTTCAATAATATATTACTATATTAGATGGATTACATATAACAGAGATAATAGTGAGACAATAGTACTGGTGGCTGGTGGGTACCAGTTATCCCGCGGACCAGTATTATTTGCGGAGTTTTTATCTGCAGAGCTAATTAGACGGTTCAGATTTACTCTCATCTGGTGAGTGTTCAAAATAATAGAGAGGACAGTATTAATTTTACTTTGAGATTCGTGTTAAAATCTTATTTGATCCGTCCGATCAAAATAAATAGACCATATTAAAAGCACCGCACAGCTCTGCATGAAAAAATTATGCTGTGAATCCGTTATAACGCATTAGATTTCTTGTTACCACACCGTTTACGTGCTAACATAGAAGAGTTTTAAAAACGTCTACGTGAGATGAATGGGTCCAACCGATCGACAATTCGACACAATACATGCAGCAAATCTAAACCTGTCCGGTTCATTGAACATATCCATTTTATCTTTACTTATTTAATGCCCATATCTCTTACAATAGTACAAGACATATAACTGCAATCGTTCCTAATTAATGATAGAGATGATTATATTGGTTCAAGAATTTAGCGGTCACCTCGTAAAAAAAGAAATGCACATTATTCACACGAGTCCGACAGAGGATAAATGTTTAACTTGAACAGTCATGTCAATTTTGGTTCATGAATTTATGATTACGCAGTCAACCGAGACAGACAAAATTGAAAAGAGTAAAAAAAGGAGAACAATCTTGTCCATTTTTTTTTTTTAAAATTGACGAACTCATAACTGATTAGAACTAATATCAGCTAAGGTTACCGAATATTTCTGTTTTAATCTGACCAGTCCAATCAGAATTCTAATATTAAATGGATTGATTGTCCAATTTGATGATGATATGAACTCAACTAAGTGAAGCTGCATCCTATATGTATATGTATTAACGTACTGTTTGAGTTAATTTTCTGACTGTACCATCAAAATTCAGGCCAATCCGGTTGACACCTTTAACGTACTGCATCCTATATGGAAATATCTCATAGATCAAGTTATTTTGGACTGAAATTAATAGTTTAATTTCTGGAATTAAAATATTGATTAAGTTATTTTTGAGCCGTATTGATAATGTGTCCGAAATTTTAGTATCTCTGGATAAAATGAATCTGAATGGGACCGTTCGGCAACAAGGAATTAATAGTTTAAGAAACCGGTGTTCGGCTATCTTAATTCGTGAATTAAAGATAAGTAAGCTAAAGAAAGAGATAAATGTGTCTTAAAGTTCGGACAGAAGATTAAGATCCGGACAAAACAAGGCTAAAGGAGGTGATTTTAATCCTCGCTAAGGAATCGGTGTTCGGCAAGATTAAGCGGATAATAAAATTAAAGAAAATAGATTAAGCCTTAACGAAACTTAGTCTGCTTTTACCAAACGGTCCCAATAAGTGCTTCTGGATAAGTGTTTTTATATAGGTGCAGATTAATTGGTGCAATTAATGGTTGCAATTAATTGATGCGAACCATATATGCATACTATTTTAAATACATATAGTAGTTCGGGTTTTTGAAAGCAAAAGAGAGAAAAAAAAAGAGCTGTATGTTCAGTGCTAGCACACTAACTAATGGTTATTTGTCAACATGTTCGTCTGGATGCTAGTAGAGATGTGACTGTTGTTGTTGCATACATCTGATATAAGAATGGAGAAAAATGTCACTGGTTCTACAACTAGCTAGACGGAGATCTTTGTTGTGCGTCTAGAGGTAAATTTTATTTTTAAATAATAATAAATTGACTGAATTAAATTAAATTGTTGCACATACAATCTATCCAAAATCTATCACATAAATAATATAATTTCCATCTAAGGTAATATTCTGTTACCTTAGATGATATGAATTCCATAACGTAAATAGTTGCTTTGTTTCATATCTCCAAAGCTCCTTACATCTAACAAATGGTTTTCAAATGATTTGTTAAATTATCCAGTTAGATTATTTCCCTTTTGGCAATTGCATTAGTAATTTAGTATACAATATGCCATTATTGATTATTTTCCTTTTGGCCTCCTGTCAGAAATATATGATGTCTCAATGTCTCATTGTCTCTGCCTCTTTTTACACACCGACCTCTTATGTGTTTTTTTTTTTTTTTCTTTTTTGTTTTCTGTTTTCTTTTTCGGCTTTTTGGGTAATATACGTTGCTTATATTGTTACAATTGTTTACAAACTACAATATTATTTTAATATAAAAATCTTAGATATTATTAAAAAAAAACTGATGCACAGCTAGCCAAATATCCAATGGCTTTCAACATCCGTACCCATCTGCAAGAAATGCAATGATAAATGCTATGGTACATCACGATCAACTTTGACACGTTGTCAGATCCATTTCCTTCTTTTATTATATTTGATAATTTCCTTACAAATTTGTTCCATCCTTTGATTAACTGAGATCCACAGTTCCACACATTTTAATATTTTATGCTATGAAATATTGAGCAATGATATGACAATCAACCAAACATATATCATGCATTTAAAGATTCAAGATTGCCTTAGATTGCACACATTTATTGTTTCCCTTTGTAACTTTGTTTTGACATTTTTGGCAAGTACGCACATATGTCATTTCATTCCCAAAACCACCACATTTACTTAATTAATAAATTAGGCCTACGGGTTTTTCAACAAAAAAACTTAATTAATAAATTCAAGACATCACTCATGAGAAAGACGCTCAACCATTATGGTGTGATCAATCAATCCTTCGTGAAAGCAACTGGTGTTTTTGCTACTTGTAATAAAACACAAGTACATTGAAATGTTGTGGCTATCAATTAAGGGGAGTGTTATTCTAAGGGCAATAATTAAGTTTTTGAGGGATAATGATATTAAAACTACTCATTTTTTTATTAACACAACATTATCTAAATATTTTGCTATATAGACAATTTTACCCTTCATTAAGTATTTTCTTTAAAACTGATTCTCTCTCATGTATTATCACATAATTTTTTTCCTTAAAATTTATAATTTATAAAGTATTATTATATGATTTCTTACCTTAAAAGTTAGATTCACAAAATAAGTATCATTTTTATTTTTGTCACATCTTTCAGATTTTTTAAGAGAATTGCAAGAGTTCTATCAACAACAAATATATATATATATATATGTGTAACTTCACAAATTTATTAACAATCTACTTTAAAAACATTGGTTTATCAATTAATATTTTATCTTCTTCTTTTGTACAAACCACTAAAAAAATAACAAGATTACTTATATATAAAAAAAGTATTGGATGCAAATTATCATAAATAATTTTGAAATTCAACTTTTGATTAAGAAAATAAAATGAAAGTACAACATAACACTACAATGAAAAAATACATCAAGAAATGCTAAAATTAAAAAAATGTTTACATCAAAAATAAATTGATAAATATTCTAGAAATTCTCAATATCATATTGGAAAAAAGACAGTCCATCCAATTGATAGCTCATTAACTTGGTTAGAGATTGATCAATTTATTCAATTAACAAATATAAATTAATTACAAAACATCAATTTAAAAATGTCCTAACAATTTAAATTAATTTGAACATAGATTATAAGTATCAAAATTAAGAGAAAAATTATAAAAATTAAACAATATATTTGAGTTGGATCATTTTACATATTAAAGCGAATATCAAAACTTTTTAAATTTATTTTAAAAAATTATATACATACCTTTTTTGCTTGAAATTTGAATTCAATATGTCGTTTTGAAATTCGTGAAGATTGAAATCAAACTTAAACAATATATACAACAAGTTAAATCAGCAAGAAGCAAATTTCATATCATATAACAATTATCAGACTTTAAATTACATTAATGCAAAATAGCAAAAAAAAAGAAAAAGAAAAGGAAAGAGTATGTAGCAATTATAGAAATCAAATAATTAATAAATTATCACTATATTAATTACATTATGAATAAATAAGGTAGTTAGAATGACATTTAATGAAAGTTAAAATTGTCCGTACATTAAATTTGTTTAAAGATGTTGTGTTAATATAAACGGGTGCGGTGTCAATATGTCTATCCGTTTTTAAGAGCTAAGAGAAAATATTTTCTATCAATTTCAGTTTTATCCTTAGCTTAATTAAGAAATGGAGTGGGCATTTACTCACTCTCTCTCTCCAACTTAATTAAGAATCATAGTTACCAAAAGAAGTGGATCCGAAGAGATCTTCTTTCTTTCGTATTAACTAAATGTTTTTTTATGAATAATATAAATTTACATTTTATCAAATTCACAACATCAACTCAATTCATAATAAGTGAATTATTGGTTTTACCAGTAAAAGTGAGATGAAATAACTAGGAAAATTGAAGATACCACTCAAGAAACCGGTGTGATTTTTATTAATATCCAAAATTAAATATAAATTGTCAAATCTGTCCAGAGAAGCTGGCTATTAATAAACATTCATCTTGAAAAGATGTAATATTAATTTCAAATAAATCAAATATAAAAATTGACAATCTTTCTAATAAATCAAATTATATATTATCGGACATTTTCAAAGCTTAAATAAAGTCATTTATTATCTATCAGACATTATCAATGCTTGATATTTACTAATTAATCAATGCATGTACAATAAATAATATAAAAAAAATAGTCTTAATATAAATCCGACAACTAATATAACTATCTCAAAAAAAAAAATTAAGAACCAGTCAATTGACCGATTTGGACACTTTTATTAATAGCCAGCTTCTCTGAACAAGTTTGATAATTTATATTTATTTTTGCATATTAATAAAAATCACGGAGAAACTGGTTACAAAAACAATGTACTTTTTTAAAACATTTTTTTATAATTCGTGGCAGTAATGAAACGGTATTGGTATGTAAGATTGTAACCGGTTCCTTGAATGACATTTTCAATTTTTCTAGTTAACTATGATTCTTAGTTAAGCTGGAGAGAGAATAAATGCCCACTCTATTTCTTAATTAAGCTAGAGATAAAACTGGAATTAATGAAACATATTTTCTCTCAGCTCTCAAAAATCTAACTATTACCCTTAGAATAGCACGCCCCATCAATTAATTGATGCTACTTGATTTTTGCATAATGCCACTATAGATCTTCAGCTGGTCTTTTTGTGCACTGTTTGCATGTGGAAAAATAAAATAAAATTAATTAGTACTTTTCAAATTATACTTGCTCAATCAACTGGTAGAATCAAACATTGTGGGATATATGGAGTTAGACAATTGAGATTGAATAATTAAATCAAGACTCTAAACAACAGTTATCGTGGAAAGGTTTTAAACAAAGTGTCTAGTTACCCCTCAAGCCAAATTCTCTAAACGTTTCTTAGGCATTAACTATTTGAGGAACTACTAACCATCTGGTGGGACTAATAACTATGAATTTGGAGGACTGTCAAATTAAATACTTGATATGTTGTACATTTGAAAGATTTTACAACTGACGCATGTAAGTATGGATATGCGCACAAGTATTAATATATAATATATCAATTGTTCATACTTAAGATACTAAATATTAAAAAAAAATAGATATATCAATTTTCTTTTATCTCTCTCATCCCACACTCATCTTTTACATGTTTTTGATGTAATTTTTTCTTACAAATGAGATCCATGCTGAGTACTTTTGGATTTTCCGTTGCGCAAGTTTTCATACCTCATCATGCAAGTTTTCATACCTTGTCGGGTAAGTATTCATATTTTGTCGTGCAAGTATTCATACATCGTCAAGCAAATATTCATATATCGCAATGAAAGTGTAAATAGTTCATGTGTCAAGTGTTTGTACCTAATATATTATATTATTTTTTTTTCAAATGACACTGAATAACGTTTGAAAGTATTAATGTGACTTATTGCAAGTATTTATATATCGTTACGCAAGTGTTAGTAGTTCATATGTCAAGTGTTTGTGCCTAACAGATTCTATGAAATTTAATACTTTTTTTTTTTCCATATGACAATTGATAATGTATGGTATTAATATATTGCAAGTATTCATACCTTGTCATACAAGCGTGAATAGTTAATGTATCAAGTGTTTGTATTTAACATATTCTATCAAACTTTTTTTTTCTTATGGCATTGGGTGATGTTTACAAAGTATTAGTATCAAGTATTGTAAGTATTCATAACTCGTTATGCAAGTGTGAATAGTCATGTATCAAGTATTTGTATCTTATTGATTCTATCAATCTTTTTTTGAAAATATTAATATTAAATATACAAGTATTTATATCGAAGACAACACTAAATAATATTTGTTCCAAGTTTAATTGCAATCGAACCGAATGAATTAAAACTGTACCACCTTTTAGATCTAGTAACAGATCTCGTGAGGTGCGTTATAAAACAAGTTATTATTCCCACAGGACTCAAATATCTTATATGTTTGCGTAAATCTTAAATAAGAACTCACCACAAACAGATCCATATATTGTGCTTGATGTCAGAGGTAAGACGAGAGGCTATGGCTGAGTGATACATTGAATTGTGATAGGTCTCCTAGCGCAACAGAGAAAGCGTGCGGTGCCCTGAAGACCATTTAATAATGGGTTCCTACGTCAGTCCAACTTGGACTGGAGAGATGAGGCGTAGTGTGGACGATACGCATCACACTAGATGAGCTAGAAGAACTAGAGGAGGAAGACAGAACTCGAAATGGCGAATCATATCTAAACTCTTTACGAGAGATTGAGGAGAGATTGAGAATTGATAGGAGGAAATTGAAGTCTAAAACTTTAAACAGTGGGTGTATTTTTTTTTTTAGATTTGTCCCTATTAAAGTTTTCATATTCTAATTTAGTGAACTTAGGGAATTTTTGGAAGATAGGATAAATAGTAGGGATTATATCTGTTTGTTAGAGAAACGATACGCAATGACTGGAATATGGGGGATAGGAGATGTGAGAAAGAAATAATTATCTCATAAAAAGAGCTATTGCAAATAGCGTAGTTATAATGAAAACTATGATACATAGTTTTTTTTTTTTCCAAAAAATATATTTTATAATTATACTAATTATTAACATCATCTAAAGTCAAATAATACCAAATTAATTAAGAAATTATAATATTCATATTGAACTAGTGCAAAGTCAAATTCCTATTTAAAATATAATAGTAATATCATAAACTATATATCTTTTTCTATTCAAAATAATATAAGTATCATATCATAAACTAATTATTTTTTTCTATTCATAATAAATAATCATTATGTCATAAACTATCTATGTGTTTCTATTTAAAACAAAAACAACTTATGCCTTGAAAAAAAATCGGTCCTTAAAATAAATTTTCAGTTTGAGCTAAACATAATTTTATCTTATAAAAAAAATAGGAAATATTGATGCACACAAAAATTACAAAATTATAAATTATGAGAGAGTCTCATTTTTTCTCACTACCATAAGCCCTGTGTATAACCACCGACATAATCGAGTAACCGACGTGTCATTGTTTTTTTTGGAGAGAACATGTCATCGTTGATTGTACTGACTTTTCTAATATTTTGCGTTTATGTGGCTGAAGGCAACCACAAGTTTTGATATAGAAAGAGATTGGGATGGTACTGGTAACTGGTAAGGTTGGGGAGGCCTTGAGGTGGTCCCTCCTCTTGTCGCAGGCACATCCAAATCTGATTTTGTTCTCATTTTTTACAATCTTGGTCCTAGTCATATGATTGCGGGGTTATTTTTCTATGACTATTAGTTAGTATAGATATATAATATGAAATTTTATATTCTATATATACTATTTCTACAAGAGATGTCTAAAAAGAATTAAAAATGAGATTAACGGATACCCCTATATCAAAAAAAAATTACAAAATACTTAATGTAGAAAGAAAGAGAGGAAAAAATGAGAAAAAAAAATATTAAACAACAATTGTCTCGTACAACAAAATACAAATAGCCATACTGAGGCACACAAATCATCACCGATACTATTCAAGGCCATGAATGGGTCAGACCAAAGCCCAAATAGAAATTTCAGTAGCCCGTTTAATTATAACACTCTAATCGGCCTTTGAAAACTACACTAAATTACATATTTGATCCAAACATTATTTTAGGCTTGTACTTGAGGATGACGTCATCCTGGCAGATCTTGGCCGTCAGATCGGTCGGCAGCGTTACGACGACCGTTCGTGCATGTTCCCCTTCCCCCGGTGGCCCTGCCATAACCACCACCAAACCCTCCCCTTGTGCATCGCCAATACGGCACGTAACATGTACCGGCGCAACTCCTGCATCGAATTCCGTGTCATACACCGGCACATTGTCCCATGCCAAGCATGTGAGCTCCGGTCCATACATTTGGAATGGCTTTTCCTTTCGGCGCTCGTGTAGCCACTCTACACTGGACCAAACATCATCTTCCTTGAGGCCTGCCACGTGGCGGCTCAGCTCGGATGCCATGTGGCCCCAACCGGATGCAAAATCGGCTTTAACTCCGAAAAAGTGGAGCGCATTGCCATAAAACCCTGAAGGGAGAGGAGCGGACATGCGCCGGCGACAGTCCAGTGCGACATTTAACTGAGCAGGACCTAAGCCGCCATTTTTGTACGATGAAATCTGGAGCCACAAGAGCGAGGCTAACACGTCAAATGGAGAGATGCCGGGGAGTGAGAGGTCGGCAAGGCATTGGTTGACAGATGAGGCTGAGAACATAAAGGTGGTTGATGACATGGCGGGGGAAGGCAGGGGAGGAGGCAATGTGGATTTTACGGAAAGGTGAGGGGAAGATGGAACGGGGTTTTTACGGGGGCAGAATGCCCATGGATGGAAGAAAGGAGGGCCGGTGATTAGAGCACGGCGGTGACAGTCAGACCAGGCTTTCGCAAAGACTCCGACGCTAGTTGGGTCCGCATGCATGTGAGTGCAGCTTATCCCCACTGCCATCGAACCGTCTTTAAATTGTGTGAACTGCAAGTGCCATCGTATTAATTTGTATGTACTATTCAATTTTTTGTTGAAGGACAGTGAAGACACTGTCAATTTCATTGATAGAAAAAAAGTTATTTACAAAGTATGTACTATTCATTTTTAAATTTAAGTTTTCATTCCTGAGGTTCATATTAAATTTTTTGTTCAAATGGATAACGATAAGCATTAGTGCCATCACAATATATAACAATCAATTGCTGGCATGGACTGATCATGAAATTTGCTCTTCACAAGACTTATCACTTATCAGTCCACCTAAATCAAGTTCAATTAAATGAATTGTCCAAAAATTGCCAAAGAAAAGAGAACCTGAATACAAAAAGGGGACCAGAGGTATGGATCGGATTCGACATCCTCCAAATGAGCCAGCTGCCTCTCCTCCTCGTCAGTGGCAGATGCCAGAAACTCGTCCAATGTCACGTCGACTCGAGCATCGACCATTCTCACCCCGGCATCATTACACTTCACAATCCACTTGCCGCATTCATCCCCTTCGTTTTTAACTAGCCGGCCCGTCATGGCCGGGTAGTACGACAACACGTCCGAGAGAGACTCCTTGAGTTTGGGTAGTGTCAATGTCGGTGCTTGCCTGTAGTAAAACACCAGGTGCACGGAATGCCGGCTCATGGCATGGTCTAACGCGGTGAACTCATGTGTCTTGCCGGGCTGTACCGGTACAGCCGCAGCTACCGTGGACTTGCCAGTCACTCGGATCCGCTTCATCTCCACAGAGATAGTCATTTTTTTCTTTTTTCAAAATTGAAATAAATGGAGATGCCTTCACTTTTTCTATGCAACTCACAAATAATGTTTCTTGTTCAAGCTTTGGTGAAGCTCGAGTCATATATAGATATGTCAGTATACGAAGAAAAAAGGTGAAATTATTGAAGGAGCGAACTAGTTGTTAGGTAAGATTTGTTGAGTGTATTTAAAACCTGGGTGGCGTGGCAGATTGTTAATGGAGGGAGATCATAGTTGGGCCCACTTGAATTCAGGATGGTCTCAAGACACGAATTTAGGTCAGATGAACGAAATGGGAGCCAATTAATGTTCTTTAAATTGCTAAACTAATTTTTCTAAACTCTGTACAAATGATAAATGACATGGCCTACATTTCAGATTTTCTTTATGATTAGTGATTAAAATTACCACCAACAACAATATAGTTACCAACAACAATATATTGATATGATAAGAAAAAGTTATTTATAAAATCTTAAATTCTATTTTCTCATATAACATAAAAGTAAATGTTTATGTTCAAATTTAATTTTAAAATGTAACCTCTATCTTGCTCCATATCTGGATTTGTTTTTTTGATCGCTGTCGCACTCTGATGATGATCGGATCTACTCACCGTCACACTTTGATCGAGATAGAAACTCTACGCTCTAAGCTCTGACGATATTGCACTCTCGGCTTCAACCGGCTCTACTCAACTCCGATCTCTCCTCTCTTGCTCCATGACCGGATTCGATTCTTCAACCAGCTGTCGCTCTCCGATTCAAGATGGGACTCTATGCTTCGAGCTCTGATGATAGAGCACTCTTGGCTCCGATTGGCTCTACTCGGCTCTAGGTTCTCTCCTCTTTTTCATTCTTTCTCCGCTTAAGGAGGTAGTACCGAGAGAGAGATGAGGTATTGTGTTGGAAATAAAACCTACAAGGAGTGAAATGAACCGAGTTGTATAGAAAGAGGTGGGGAGGTGGGGTGGGGTGGAGGAGAGAAAAAGTAGAGATTTGAGGCGGCAGCTGACCTAATTGCCAAAAGAGATAAAAAAGAGAGACAAATACATAATATTAAGAAGTATTCTCTTTACATTCCAGGTTTTTATTGATCTTGTTGAGTACTACATTTATTAAGAAGCGTTTTCATCATCTTTTCAATTTTTTACTGACGTTGATAGTATCTCTAAAGTTAAACTTAAGGTTGAAGGTAAAATTATCTATTTATTTAATATCTACAAATAATTATTTCTTTTGAGTTTTAAACTTATGACTTGAGAATGTACTTTTTATATATTTATTATTTGTTTGAAATGTTTAATTTTGTAGAAACTTTTAACGAGAATTAAACACAATTCAGGGGGAGACCTAGTAAGGGTCCGGGAGGGGGCGATGGGGCTCTGAATTTTGAAATTTTATACAAATTTATATATATGGACTAATTTTATTCTTTTCTGGAATTTTATTTGTCTCTTTGAATAGTCCGCCAGTTCAAAAAAACACTGTTGAAAAATTAAGTTTATCCCTCATTTTCTTCGAACTTGTACAAAGTAAATGTGGTAATTTGGGTTAGAGCCCTAATTTACTTGAATTTCTTGAAATTAGCTAAATTCTAATTTAACTAATTGATTTGAACCTGATTAGTTATTTAAACAATTTTTTTTTCTTCGGACAAAAATTTTGAATCCGCTCCTAACTTCACCGCCATATTCTAAACTTATGATATTTTATAATTTAAAATATTTAAGGGCTGTTATTGTAGAATTTAGTTGAATTGTTGGTATTTGTCAGTTGACAACTCTACATCCTTCTAATGCTCATTTTGTTGCTGCCGTAGTTCTAAATTTTTTTTTGTATATGTTATGCTATTTTTAATGATTATTTACAGTACATAAATATGTTAGTGTAAATTATACGTGTACCAGGTTTTCAGTAAATTTTGATCCTTAGTTTGGAAGGGCCAAGTTTTCGACAGCTGAGTTCGGGTCGGGCTCTTATTCCATCTTAACGGACCAGACCCTTGGATTGGGATCAAAGCCCACCCATTAGCAGGCCTAAAATTTAACACAAAATTAGCCACTGCGGTGCCTCAAATGCTTTAGTTTTCTCTGGAAGCAATTTCATAAAGAGCATCCACTAATCACGAACTCTGACATTTCCCGTTGACCTAGCTAGACTAGACTACACGACGCTAGAAACATCACCCACCACCTCTGTTGCCCGGTCTATCTGGAAACATCTCTCTCTTTTCTTTCGTTTCTTTTTAAGCCCCTTCCCCTGCTCCGCTCAACTAGCAAAAAAAAAAAAAAAAAAAAAAACTAAAACACACTAAAACCAACAAGGAGAAAATCAAGAAATTATTTTTTCAAAAAGAAAAGAAGCAAGATGTACTTCAGACCGCCATACGGGAAAGGCGCGGGGGTTGATGTGGAGACCGGAGATGCAGCGCGGGTTTTCTACCCGTTAATGCTGGAGAGTCCGGAACTGAGGTGGGCATTCATCCGAAAAGTTTACTCCATCCTGGCCATCCAAATGCTGCTCACGGTTGCAGTGGCATCCATTGTCGTGTTTGTTCGTCCGGTTGCTAATTTCTTCGTTTCGTCTCCGGGTGGTTTCGGGTTGTACATTTTCTTGCTCATTCTTCCCTTCATTGGTACGATACTTTTTTATTTTGCTCCATTTTTATTTTTTATTTTTTACGATGTAATAGTATACAAGGAATGTATATTCCAATTGATGGTAGTTAAAAAAGACACTTTGGTCAGGTGTGAAGAAAAGCACATTTATTGTTATTTCAATTTTCCCAGAGAAATCACATACAAAGAACAAATTTTTTATTTTGTTTAAGTACTTCAATTAATTACATTTAATTTCTTCGCATTTATATCCCTGTAGTTGCTTGTTAACATGTTGAATTTTTGTCTGAAAATTTTTGTGCAGTGTTGTGTCCTCTGTACTACTATTACCAGTACCATCCGGTCAACCTGTTGCTTCTAGGTGTGTTTACAGTGGCTATGAGTTTTGCGGTTGGCTTGACATGTGCTTTCACCAAGGGTTAGTAATTTTGTCACATCTTAAATCATGTTTGAAATTTCATAATACATTAAATTAATTCCTATAGATGTAGCTGATTACACTGCAGAGATAGAGATGCATGGTCTATACAGCCTGTTTGACGTGGTTCAAATTTTGTTCATTTTAGTGTTAATATGTTGGTACCTACAGGATTTCATTTTCTTTGTGTGAATTATAATTATGCAGGAGAAATAATATTAGAATCCGTGATTCTAACATCGGTTGTCGTAGTAAGCCTTACAATTTATACATTTTGGGCCGCAAAGAGGGGTCACGACTTCAATTTTCTGGGACCATTTTTGTTTGCTGCTGTTATGATCCTCATGGTTTTTGCTCTTATTCAGGTTAGTATAATATACATTCACCATATTCAATAGTTTACAATAATGAATCTTTGGATTAAGGATCTGCCACTAACGGTACCATTAGTGTTGGTACATTACAAGGTAAATCCATGTATATGATTTTCACTATGTACAAGTTTTTTTGAGGTGATGAGTTTCTTTTGTTCATGTAGATTTTCTTCCCGCTTGGAAGAATAGCGATCATGATATATGGTGGTCTGGCATCTCTGATCTTCTGTGGCTACATAATATACGACACTGATAATTTGATAAAGAGATATTCATATGATGAATACGTATGGGCTGCCGTAGCGCTGTATATTGACATAATCAATTTATTCTTGTCTCTTCTCACACTGTTTCGGGCATCGGACTCATAGGTGCTGTAGCAAGTACATTGTTGTTAATACTATCACACTATCAGGGAGTTAATGTATTGAATTTGTGAGCATGTATTGAGAATTTGAGATTGTAATCTAAAGTATGGTTTTGATTGAATGAATTACTACTAAACTGGAACAACAAACAAAGCGATTTCTGTTAGAGTTTAATAAATTATTTATCACGCTTTCAATTAAAATATTGGTTTTTAATACATTTATAATTAGGGGCAGATTTAAAATTTATTAAACTTAATCGCTTCTTTTGAATTTAATAAAATAATATTTTACAACATATTTTTGTTGCTTTAATTAAAAAAATATATTAATTAAGCTAGAAATTTATGGTCTTTGGCCCCGTTGATGATTCCCTCAACCTGAATAATTTTAAAAGATCAAATTAACTGGAATGAGAAAAAAAAAAACCTATTGATTAGCGACAGCTGCCTTCATCTCTAAGACTCATTGCTAATGAGTCGATCATTGCTAATTATATCAAGTTAGATTCTAAATTAAATAAAGTTGGAATTCGATTCAGCTTGTATGGCGGAGTCTGAGCTTAACCAAGCCAACTCATAAGCTAATGAGCTGATGAGCTGATGAGCTCAAGCTAATTATTAAGTCTGATACTCACTAGGTTATATATATGTAATATGTGAGATAATTTAGAGATTTAAGTTATCATCACCTTTTGCAAGCGCGAATTTTATTTTTTTGTAATCCGTAAAATATATCTTTGAGAATTTAATCACTGAAATCAATAAATTAATGCGTCAGGCGCCCATGCACCAACGCATGTCTCGTATTTTTTTTTTTAGTAAAAAATGATTTTTTATTAGAGTAGGACACTAATTAAATTCAAATAACTAATCGGGTTTAAATCCATTAACTTGTCGGGTATATAATTACAACTCAATTACTATAATGTTTATTATAAAATCTGTTATAATCATAAAATTGATTCATGCAACATTAAAATATTTTTAGTAAGCTAATTAAAAATTTGTTTGGCACAATTCAAAATGGGAATGTTTTTAGCCAATTAGCAAATTGAAGTCAAAATTTAGATTAATAAATTAATCGAAATATAAGTGTCGAATGATAAAAAGCAGAAAAAGTCCAGCCAACCAATTTCTTATAATTGTAATAATAGGTCCCATCGTCAGATCTTTCTTGTTCTCAGATTCTCTTTCATTATATTTATGAAATAGAGTATTGCATATCTGAAAAAAACGAAATACACATAATAGACTAAAACTCAGAAGGAATCACTTTAATAATCGGACTAATTCGAACCAGGGGTAAGCACTATATTGAACCAGGGATAGGCACATTGAACAATTAGTAAGAGATCGAATTAAAAAATTCAAATTCAGAAGTAGGCACTTGCATATTCCAATTTATACATACATCGCCAGTGCCGGCCAAGTGCCGGCCAAGTTATTAGCTTTAACTAGAAATTGTTACATAAGGTTGTTAAAATAAAAACTCTATGTGAAAATAGAAATAATCTTTAATAAAATTGTTTCAAAATATCACGGAAGAAAATAAATTCACAAAATACAGGGTAACTCATTCTGCTTGTTCTCTATGCCTTAGAAAGTAAAAATAAAAATATTTGCTAAAAAAACTCTCCTATACGGTTACTGTTGTGAAGCACTTTTATTGGCTTATAGGAATGGAAATAGTATAAAACATCACTATGGAAATTGAAGTCAACAAAATAAAATAAAATGCGAGTTGATTTTTTTTGCAGTTTTAGATTACTCATGAGCCAATGAGCAAATCATTATAGATTATTCATGAGCTGAGTTAAGTATTTATATGGACCGAGTTGAACCGAATTTTTCTTTCAAAATTGAGCTGAACTGAAGCCGAGCAGTTATGCATCTCTCATTGAGCCGAGCCAAATCAGAAACGAGCCACACTCATTAGCATGCATATTCATCTCCCTCCTCCTCTCATTCCTTCTAGACTTCACTCCAATACAGCAATGCCTCTTCTTTCTCAAGTGATTGAACAGAATAAGGAAAAGAGGAACCGAAGCCGAGCGAAGCAGACCGAAACTGAGAATGTAATATCGTCAGAACTCGAAGTGTAAGGTTTCCATTCCAATTGGAACGCAGCTATAAGTAGATCCGATCGTCGTCAGAGTGCAATGGCAGTCAAAGAAGGAGATCTAGTTATGAGATGGAGATAAAAGTATGACGGTGAGTAGATCCGGTTGTTGTTGAACTCGGTGGCGGTCGAAGAAGTGGATATAGTCATGAAGCGAGATGGGGATAAAAGTATTAGAGCGATCAACATCTCGATTAGAGTGCGACGATAAATAGATCTGGTCGTCAACAAAGTGCGGTGGCGATTGAAGAAGCTAATTTGATCATAGAACGAAAAGAAAATTAAGATATTAGAGTGATTAAGAGTTTATATAGGTCGAATTAAAATATTATAGTTATTTAGAATATTTCATAAGAATAAAAAAATATAGATTTATAAATTATGATTATTTGATCTATTGTAATTTTTTTAATGAAATTGTTTATAGATATTAGCCACTAACTTTTGAAAAAACAAATTAACTCGAATATGATCCGCTGTTAGGCCTGATAATTTAAAATGATAAAATTAACTCGGATTTGATCCGACCAGACACAAAATGATCCGAAATTTAAGGTGATTCAAACTCGAATTGTGACTCGAGAATCGACGATGGCCCGCAATAAAATCTGATCTATAATTCCCATTCGATCCGAGTTTTTTTATCTGAGCTGAATAGCTGATTATCACCTCTATATATGACTACATTCAGGGGCGGAGCCAGACTTTCAGGTTATGTGGGTCAAACATAAATGGAGGTGAATGGAGTCAAGTATATAAAAATTTTTTATTACAAATGGAGTCAATTTCACCTTATTCATATATTTTACTTTAAATTTATTAAAAATATGATATAAATTAAAAAAAAATTGCAAATGAATGGGGATCAATTGATCCCCATTCATTGACTGTGGATCCGCCAATGACTACATCACTACATAACTACATTCAACAATAAACTAACTTTAAAGATAAATAAAACATTTGGTCCAGTAATTAACTAAATTTATGTCCTTTTGAAAGAAATAATGGACTCATTTTTTTTACTTTAGGAAACTGACACCTTAACTATGATTAACTGACGCATAACTATGAACGGAAAATAAATCTGCTAAAATTCTGAATCCAGTGAACAGTACCTTGAAATTCCTACAATCCCGAACCTAGCCATCAAATTTTTTTCAAGAACACATCTCGAAACAACTGGTTTTTCTGTACACACATCTCGAAACAGTTCGACAGCTGGATTCAGAATTGCAGGAATTTCAGGGTATTGTTCACTGGATTGAGAATTTCAGCAGATTTGGATTTCTATGAACTAGTCAATGCTTTAAAAACATTAAATGTAGGCCATTATGGGTCGTTAGATTCGTATATTAAATTATTAGGTGTATTCTAATTGTACATGCTCTTGTACAATTATTTGAGGTATTACAACACAACTTGGTCATTGGTATTGAGCCAGCCTCCTCTTTTTTGGGGTTATTATTGGTATATGTTGGTTATTGACCAATCTTTTTATGAGGTTATTATTGACATCTTTTGGTTTTTGATTAGCCAACTCCCGTTTTTTGGGGTTCTTACTGATGTTTTTGTGGTTTTTTTTGGGCCAATCACCTTTTTTGGGGTTATTGGTCAGCCACTTTTAGAGTTGTTACTGGCATATTTTGGTTATTTATCAGCATCCCCATTTTGAGATTGTTACTGATATATTGGTATAAGGTCAGCCATCTCTTTTGTTGACCTTCATGACTCTTGGTTATGGTGGCTCTAGTAACTCTTGTTATTGTTATAGTAGTCTTTCGATTTTGTTGTGTGAACACCCATAAAAAAAACCTTTGATTTTAAGATAGTTTGTACAATAATTATTTTCAAATTAGACACCATCATCGATTCTAAATTTTAATTCATGCATTAATATAAATTGTTCTCTAATAAGTTAACAACTTCTTGGAAGAGTCTTATTTATTTATTTGTTTATTTTTTAAAAATTTTACAATTTATTACAACTGATAGAATTGTTGTAGGAAAATTAGGGAATTTAAATATCTTATCGATGTCCAAAAACCTGTGTCATATTTCTCCCATATTTTTTTTGTAAAGATAATTTATTATATATATATATATAGAGAGAGAGAGAGAGGGGTTGGCTAATATCAAATCAGTTGTTCCTGAGGTCTCATACAACTAAGTCGTTTTTCAATTTTGAAAGTCCAAAATGTTGATCCAAACCGTTAGATGTGTTCGTTATATTAAAATGTGCTTGGAGACCAAATTTTACATTTTTTGATTTTTTTTTACTATTTATTAAGCCACTTTGAAAAACGTTGATCCAACGGTGGCTTCACCAAACAGTAAAATTAGAAGCCACCGTTAGATCAGCGATTTTCAAAGTGGCTTAATAAATAGTAAAAATCCCAAAAAAAATGTAAAATGTGGTCTCCAAGCACATTTTAATATAACGAACACATCTAACGTTTGGATCGACGTTTTGGACTTCCAAAAAAAAAAAAAAAAAACGAATTGGTTGCACGAGACCTCAGGAACAACTGATCTGATATTAGCCAACCTCTTTCTCTCTCTCTCTCTATATATATATATTGTATTTCCAAAAAAACATAAAAATCTATTTTCTAAAAGCTCATCAATTATAATTTTGGTTTTCCGATTTGAAATATTATATTTATTGGAGAAAATATTTGCTTTGCAATCTAACTCTACTTGTCTTAATTTCTTGATTAAAAATAAATTTATTTAAGTCCCAAGTTATATGGTCGCAGAACTGAAATCAATAACCCAATTTATGATATTTTGTTAAAAATTAGCAATGCCGGGTACCAAGTTTTGTAATTGTTAAAAAAAATTAAAATAATTAAGAATGTCACTAATTAAACCTGCATTGTTTTGTTGAAGAAAATTATCTTAACTAGGAGCAATTGCGCAAGTTGCAAAGTTGGTGCCTCAGAAGATCCAGGCTGATCGGCAGCCTCACGATCTGATCCCTTCATCTCATTTTCTCCTGGAGCTTGTTCGGCACAAAGGAATTGTGGTGAAATAGAGGAATAGTGACAAATTGTGACAGAATAGTAGCCGAACGTGAATGGAATTGAATGGAATAGGAGAAAAGTGAAAAAAATGGAATTGAAATAGAAATATGCAATCAAATTCTTCTCTTTTACATTTTAGCCTCTCTCTATTCCATCTCACTATTCCATGGTAGAGGTGGAATTGAGGAAGAATGACTTTTTTTATATATGGAAATTAGCTCAATTCCACTATTCCACTATTCCAAACATGTCGAGCATGATTGGAATTGTATGGAATAGAAATCACTTTTTTTTTTTTTTTGCTTTTCTACTATTCCATATATTTGCCAAACGGGCCCTTAGTGCCTCAGCCTTTGCACCTTTACTTCACTAATTCCCCCTTCTTGTGTCGCCATGAACACCGCTTCTTTTCTCGAGCTGGCTGGAGGTAAGAGTGAAGGAACCAACATTGCAATGGTTCGTGCTTTGGCTGAGTCTCTAGGTTAGGATTCGGTGCTTGGGCTAATGCTGAAATTGATACAATTATTTTTCTAGTCTTTTTGTTGCCGACTGGCTGGTGAGAATAGGTTTTTTTTCTTTTTCTTTTTGTGACTGTAACGACAGCACTTTGGATTTTCTTCTGCACCAGTTTGGTGCGTGTATTGATCAGAACTGATATGGTAATCTTCCTTACTTTGTGGCATCGGTACCTGTACGGTTGTACCATTTTTGTGCTGTGGTGCAGGTTTGGGTATTTTCTGCCTCTTGTTTGCACATTACTTTGACTCTTGTTCTCTGTCACTAGGCTTCTTCTATTGCGAGGTGAGGTTGAAGCCCTCTTTTCTCATTTGTCTCCTGAGATCAGTTTTTTCTTTTTCTTTTTATTCCTCTACTGCTTTCTAAGTAGTTTTTTTTATCTCGTTCTGCATCTTGCTGGTATAATGATTTTGGGTTGTTGATTTATCTGATATTTGCTTGTTTTTTTGTTTTGTTTTGATCTGAAAAAAAAAAAGATTTTTGGGTGGCTGTCTTGAGCAGCACTTGTTTTTGGGTTATTCTATTTTGTATGTACCAGTTTTCTGGTATTATAGAGTTTTGGAAGCTTATCGGGTTATCGAGCTTTGCTACGATATCATGTTGATTTTGAGAGAAAAATAAAGAAGAGACAAAGAGAACGGTTTATAGTAAAAATGCATTTCTTTATTGATGTTGATATATTTGATACATCATTCTATGTTATATTTATATTACAAAGCTATTTACTAGCCGTTTGTTACCGTTGGTATATCTCTTGTATTTGATACACACAGGTAACCGAGACACATGTTGCCTTTTTCCAATTTTACACATAAATATTCTCTTTTTGCCGCTTGATTAAATCCTAATCTTTAAATCTTTGATCAATGATGATATATGAATGTGAGATCTTAATCTTATTTCTCAACACATCAAAATCCAACGAATATCGATCCTTGATAATGTGGATCCAAATCTACTGCGATTCTTAACTCATGAACAGTGACCTACAATTTCTGCCTTTTCAAATCCAACTGTTGAATTGTTTCGAGATTCGTGCAAGAAAAAATCAACTGCTTTGAGATACGTGTATGAAATTATTAGACAGTCAGATTTGAAAAAGCAGAAATTTTAGAGTTACTGTTCATCCTTTTAGAATCGCAGCAGATGTGAATCCTGATAATGTATATCTTTGTCCCAAGAGGGCTGCAAGAAAGCCACAAAAGTTTACCTGCTAACATATCCCAATTTCTCCAATATATAACTAACTTTTCCCGTTGACCATAATAGACTACAGTAAATCACATTAGAAACTGGAGCCACGTGTCACCAAGCTTACATGACACGTGTTAATTCCATGCCCCATCTCTTCATTACACTGGTCCCGGTCTATCTTCAAACCATTTTTTATTCCCTTATCTCATTCATAAAGCCCTTCTCCTGCCCTACTCACTTGGCAAAAAAAAAAACAACAACAACAAAAGAACTCTTAAAACCAAGAAAGAAGTGATCAGGGAGAAATCAAGAAAAGAAAGAAATCTATAAAGGAAGCAAGATGCACTTCAGGCAACCAAATACTGGAGTATTTCGAAGTGAGGAAGGATTCCACACAATAACAATAGAGAATGATGAGGAAGACACTGAAGACAGCGTGGAAGATTTTGACCCGGTAATACTAGAGAATGTGGAGGTGAGGTGGGCATTCCTCAAAAAAGTGTACTCGGTCCTAGCCATCAAAATAATGCTGCTCATGGTTGCAGTGGCGTGGACTATCGTGTTCGTTCCGCCGATTGCTAATTTCTTTGTTTCGACTCCAGTTGGTTTCGGGTTGTACATTTTCTCCCTCATTCTTCCCTTCACTGGTATGACATTTTTTTTTATATTTTTCTCCGTTTATTTTGAAACTTTTATGGTGTAATGAACAAATATTATTCCATTTAATGGTAGTTATACTTATATATGCATTTTGCTCTGGTGTGAAGAAAATAACATTGTTCTTCCCAGAGAAGTTACATACAAAGAATAAATCTTTGTACACAATTTGTGATTATTTTTAGTACTCCAATTACTTTCATTTACTATTTAGTTTGTTCACATTTTTTACATCCTTGTAGCTATTAACCTGTTGAATTTTTGTCTTAAAATCTCTGTCCAGTGTTGTATGCCCTGTACTTCTATCACCGGTACCACCCGTTCAACATGTTGCTTCTAGGTGTCTTTACAGTGGCTATGAGTTTTGCAGTTGGCTTGACATGTGCTTTCACCAAGGGTAAGTAATTTTGTCACATCTTATATTAATTACATTGTTAAACCATGTTTGTAATTTCACAATACCTTAACTTTTAATAGATGTAACTGATTACACTGTAGAGATGCATGGTCTATATATACAGCCCGTTTGATATGGTTCAAAATGTAACCAATTTTTTTATTCATGTTAGTGTTAGTGTAATCTGATTTTTATATTCCGGCAGTAGTTAATATATTGGTATTGACAGGATTTTATTTCTCGATGTGAATTATGATTTTGCAGGAGAGATATTATTAGAATCTGTGATTCTAACATCAGCAGTAGTCATAAGTCTCATGATGTACACATTTTGGGCTGCAAAGAATCGTCACAACTTCTTCCAAATCGACTATTATGATGCTGCTATTATGATCTTCGTGGTTTTTGTTATTATTCAGGTTAGTGAAATATACATTAATTCACCATAGTCAACAGTTTATAAAATTTGTTCTTTGGATTAAGGATCTGTGTATCATTAGTGTCGGTACCTTACAAGATAACTTTGGAAGCAGAGGAACAAAAAGATCTTCGAAAGAAAAGAATTCCCTTTGAAGATTATTGAGGACTGTGCGTTACAAGATACAAATTTGTAGATGCAATACTGCTAGAAGTAGTTTGCTGTTTCTTAGTTGTTTTTGTAGTTTTATTTTTCTGATTTTTACTTTTTGCTTCTGTAACTGACAGCCACTGTCAGCATTTTTCAAAAAAAAACAATCACATATCATCCAATTGTTTGATTGTTAAATGTTCTCTGAGTAGTGGGTTATTTGTGTATGATTAATTTTAACTGTAAAGTTTTTGAGTTAATGGTTTCTTTTCTTCATGTAGATATACTTCCCGTTTGGAAGCGCATCGCTCATGGTATATGGTGGTCTGGGATCTCTGATATTTTGTAGCTACATAATATACGACACCAACAATAATTTGATGGAGAGGTACTCCTATGAGGAATACATATGGGCTGCCGTAGCTCTGAATTTTGTTGATATCTTCCATTTGTTCTTCTCTCTTTGCACTCTGTCTGGGCATTAGACTCATATATAGGTGTTGCAAACTACTAAGGCATTTAGTTGATGTATTGAATTCTTGAGATTGTGATCTAAAGCACGATTTGATTGATTGAATAGATAATAATAGCAACTACAAAGAAAATTTGATTTTTTCAATGTGCATTTCTCAAGGAAGCCATAGGAAACCTAAATCTAAACCAAATTAGTTTTTTTTTTTTTTTTTTTTTTTTTTTCATTTCAGCCTATTTATTAAAAAAAATTCACTTTTACATCTACGTTTACTGGATATGCTCATTAGTTAATTAGTTTACCTTAAAATAGTTATTAGAAACAAAAATTTTGCTAGTATAATATTGAAAACACAGTCCAAAACTCATTCTCGATGATATATATTATCTGTTATAAGAAACTGATTGTTACATATTTAGTAATGAACAAAAGTGAAAATTTGGAGATGAACTGCACCTGACACTCTTGAACGATTATGGCACCAACAAAGAAAAGAAAGAACGAATAATCACAGAATTAAAGGTTTAAAGCGGCAAATAAAGAACACACAAAAAAGGAAGGGAGTAGTAGTAGGTGTCGAGTTTCGATCCATCTAGTTTGGCTCGATCTGCTTATCCCGCCTCATCTCTCTGTCGGTAGAGGCCTCCTGGTCGTCATGAGATGGTGGAGAAGAGGCGAGGTGGGATAGAGCGAGGGAGCGGTGGCAGAGGAGAGATCTGAACTAGGAGGGAGAGAGAATGGGGTAAAGGAGGCCAGCGGCTCGGAGAGTTTGACAGAATGCATATTGAATTAATTCACACGCGGAAAAAAAAAAAAAAAAAAAACTTTACTTGGACAGAACAGTTTATTGGCTCCAGATGAATGAAGAAATTAATTAGAAATTGTTGTCTTACTACCCTTTCTTACCTCCAGAATAAGTTTAGTTTAAGATTTTTTTATAAGGAATAATACGAGGAAAGCTGCAAGCAACAAGCAGAAGTTTAGATCTGTCTTATTTTGTAATTCTACTATAAATATGTATCAATTGAAAATCTGAAAATGACACCTGCAAATTTTTTTTGACATACAACACAATATAAAAATAAGGCAAAGACTTCTATGGACATAAGGACCTATTTGTAAAATGAACATATTTTTATTTTCAAAGTTCAAACAGTCGATCCGAATCGTTCATCTTGTTCTCCATATTAATATGTGCTTGGAGACCAAATTTTACATTTTTCTGAATTTTGTTTACTATTTATTAAGATGGGTACAAAAAATATCAAATTCATACCATTGAATTTTGTACCCATCTTAATAAATAGTAAAAAAATTCAGAAAAATGTCAAATTTGGTCTCCAAGCACATATTAATATGGAGAACAAGATGAACGGTTCGGATCGACTGTTTGAACTTTGAAAATAAAAATATGTTCATTTTACAAATAGGTTCTTATGTCCATAGAAGACACTCTCTAAAAATAATAATATACTACAAAAATGTTAATGGTTGATAAATTAAATCTACTAATGGAATCAAAAGCTTAATAGCAGAAATATATATCAATCGAGTGAGTTCTACAATTGCATAATAAGCGTACCAGTGGTACCAGAGCGTACAGTATGAATAATGCACTTTAATAAGTAACCCCCTTGATTTGCTAGATATTGTTGGAGATTATGTTTGTGCTCTGCACCCTTTCCTCAAACCATCCAACTATTTTATTCCACAAAGAATTGTCTCTTTCGGATTTCATACCTACGACCTCCCACACAAAGAACATTAATTGTCTTTGCCACTATAAACAAAGGCTGGTTCTCAACACATGTGGAATTTTGCTACTTATCTCCACCACTTCGCCCCCTTCTCGCACCTTATCAAGATAATGTGTAACTTTGTCCCAAGGGGGCTGCAAGCTATTTTGTTGATTCTTGTGATTCTTCATATTTTGTTGATTCTTCTGATTCTTGTGATTCTGATTCTTGTGATTCTTCAGATTTTGTTGATTCTTCTGATTTTATTAATTTTTTTAAATTTTGATTAGCATCTTCATCATAAGCAAGGTTTTTTTTTTTTTTTTCTTCTATTTCTGCTTTTGTTTCTATTCATTCTTTGACAGATCTTAATTTACCTTCTATTTTTGTACCTTTAATAGGCCTCGTATTTCCGGCATTTTCAATTATTTTTTTATTTTTTTATGTGCAAAAAAATAATATTTTATAAATCCTAAATTTACAAACAAAGTATAGTTAGTTTAAGGTGGATCAACGAATATTTTGAATAACCAATTACTCTAGACACATCCACAAAAATTTCCCTGCTAACATCTTCCAATTTCTCCAATGTATAACTAATTAATTTTTCCCGTTGACCAGACTACACTAAATCGGTAAATATTGAAACATCTCTCTGTTTTTCCTCCTCTCATTTATAAAGGCTAAAGCCCTTCCCCTGCCCTACTCGGCAAAAAAATCCAAAAGAACTACAAAACCAACAAAGAAGCGATCAAGGAGAAATCAAGAAAAGAAAAAAACAAGATGCACTTCACAATTGCTACAGAATGTGAAAGTCAAGAGGGAGGTGGAGGATAGAGAAGGAAATACGTGACAAACACGCCGTGATTTGGTCACGTGATCAACTTTTTTTTCACGTGACGTGACCAAAATGGTGGCGGATGGTCACGTCACGCGTAGTCACGCCGTAACCATATGTGACGTTATCACATGTGACGTGACGTAAATTAGTTATGTCAATTTTTTTTTATATTTTAATTTAAATTGTTGAAAATTTAGAAAAAAGTTATAAAAAATTCTAAAATAAGTAAATAATATTGTAAAGATTTTTTTTTTAAGGAAATGTTGCATCTGATATTACTTTAAAAATTCAAATTACAAACATTCATTAGACTAAACTAAAGAAAAAAAAAAATCAGTACTACATGAGTACCAATATCACTGAACTTACACTAAAATAAAAATCTGAATACTCTATACATATAAAAAAGTTGGATACTCTATGTTTCATACCGTGATGTGACGTAACGTGATCACGTGACGTGACGTGACGTATATTTTCACTAGAATGTGGTCACGTCATGCGAATGATCACGTCACGTAATCGACACACGTGACGTGACTAGTCACGCGATGACAAATTTCCTTCTCTAGTGGAGGAGATGGACGAATCTGGAAATGAGGCAGAGGAGGGAGACCGCATGCAAAATTCCTACCCGATAATAATGAAGAATCTGGAAATGAGGTGGGCATTCGTCAAAAAAGTGTACTCGATCCAGGCCATCCAAATGTGGTTGTGGTGGCGTGGACTGTCATGTTTGTTCCGCCAGTTGCTAATTTCTTTGTTTCGACTACCATGGGTTGTGCATTTTCTCAACCATTGTCTCCTTCATTGGTATGACACCTTTTACTCCGTTTATTTTGAAACTTTTACATACAAAGAAGAAATTTTTGTACACAATTTGTGATTTTTTTTAGTACTCCAATTAGTTGTATTAGTTTGTTCACATTTTTTTTTATCCTTCTAGTTGTTAAAATGTTGTATTTATGTTTGAAAATCTTTGTAAAATGTTGTGTGCTCTGTACTTCCATTACCTTTACGACCCCGTTCAACCTATTGCTTCTAGGTGTGTTTAGAGTGGCTATGAGCTTTGCAGTTGGCTTGACATGTGCTTCCACCAAGGGCAAGTATTTTTCTCACATCTTAATATTAATTACAATGTTAAATCATATTTGTTATTTCACAAGACCTTAAATTGTATAAATGTAACTGATTACATTGTAGAGATGCATGGTCTATACAGCCCGTTTTATGTGTGGTTCAAAATTTAACATGAATTTTTTTGTTTTGTTTTATACTTTGATTAATGGAACTATGTTTAATTTTTCGGCAGTTATATGTGTTAGGGCTTAGGGGTTTGGGCAAATATTGGAGGCGTAAGCCAATTTTCTGATTTCTCTCTTTTCAACAGTAAATTACAATGAGTTCATTTGGGTTACACAAATTACAAATTACAAAGAAGTCCAAATAAAACATGAAAACTACAAGAAAGAACAAATTTACAAATAAGCCCTTATAATGAATTGGGACACAACAATATGTTGGTATTGACAGGATTTTATTTTCTCAGTGTAAATTATAATTTTGCAGGAGAGATAATATTAGAATCCTTGATAAATCGGTCATAATTGTAAGCCTCACTATGAACACATTTTGGGCCGCAAAGCGTGGTCACAACTTCTTCTTCCAGTCTCTGTTTCATGGAACTCCTGCTGTTGTACTCGTGGTTTTTATTCTTATTACGGTTAGTAAAATATACATTCACCATAGCATAATTTAGTATGAGTACGGTCAATACACACTGGATGTCAAACCTCCAGCTCTAGAGAGAATCTGATAGGGCTTACAAGAGTTCTTAGCAACAACATAATACCTAATTGTTTTTTTACTTGCTCTATTGTTAGTTACTTTATTTTGCATATACACTAGTATTTTACGTGCTCTATTGCTATCTTAGCCAATAATGGATAAGCTCTTTTACATTTTCGAGCAACTAGGCTTTTATTATAGGCACTCTGGCTTCTTCTTTTTTTAAGGTCAGTGGGTGAAATGCCCACTAACAATTTACATTAACAAAGGAAAAAGTAAATATGAGAAACCGTTAGGTATGACCAATGAATAGAAGCATAATTTAGTATGCTTGAATTCAATTGAAAGATTGGAATACATTTAGTTCTGACACGTATTTATAAGCTTGGAGATCCCTGCGATAATCACACTTTCCTTTGTGTGAATTGATCTTCGATCGATTCTTCATCAATATGTGTAAATAAGTCTTGCCCAGTTAGATGCGGAGTTATGTGATCTAAACACACTTTGTTTATTATTTTTTTTTTTTCTGTTAGATAGGCAGTTATGTTTCAGTCAAGAACACCTTAGTATAATATGTGCACACCTAATATTATAAACTTTTTATATGGGTACATCCTTCACAATAGTAAAATTAGGAGCACTTCTCCAATCTATGCCCAGCATCCATTTCAAAGTAATATTTTACAAACAATAAATCTGCATGTTCAGTTGTGTGTGCACAATATTACTTGGTGAAAATTCAATTTTACATGCCTACAGAATATTACTGTATCGTCCACTATTTAATTTTTCTTAAGCTCAACTATATTAGTAAACTGGTACCATTTTTATCTCTGGTACCCATTTTCATATCTCCATGATACCACTTTTAAAATATCATGATTGTGCAAATAATAGCCACTTTCAGAAGACCATCACAACTAAACACAATATTAAAGCCATCAATTTATTATAAACAATAAATTCATAACAGTCACGTAAGCATAAATCATCACAAAAAGTGACTGACAGCAATAAGCAGATAACCACTTGAAAGCAATTCTTACATTTGGTTCAAGAAAATTTACAAAATTAACAACATTAACAAGAAGTAACAGTATTAGGCTTTGCTCTAGGCACCTGCAGTCCTGTACAAAATATGAACAATGAATATTTAAAGTTACAATATGGGTAAATTTTGGTTCAACCATACAAACCGAAATTTACTTTGGTTGTTATTAGATTGATAAGTTTTATTCAGTTGGTTCGGTCTATTTTTTAAAACCGTATAAAACTTTGGTTTGACTTTTCAATCGGTTTTAACCGAACCAACCCAATGAACACCCCTAATCTCCGATGCTCACAAGCCCAAAAGGCATCCAATTTTAGAGACACTGATTCAATATCAGAGCACAGACAGTGCTCTTGCTATCTATTTTCATTCAATTTGTGCACTGCATCCTCTTCTCAAGTTTTTCCATGCTCATCTAAAGAATGCTCACCTGACGACTCGTGTACCCAAATCAAAATGGAATTTCATGACACAGCATGATCTCACCAACGATTTAAGAAAAACACATACGTAACTAACACTTGTTCTGGGTCCCACTTCCCCCATAATACTGTTTGGTAGTCTCACGAGAAAACTCAGCAAATGTCATGCCATCCCTGAGACGAGCCGAGAGAGGTGGAATTTTGCTACGGATCTCCGCCAATTCGTCCCCATCCTGCACCTCATCAGGATCCAAAGAATATCCCTGATAATGTAAAACTTTGTCCCAAGAGGGCTGCAAGAAAACCACAAAAGTCTCCCTGCTAACATCTCCTCCCATTCCCAACTGTCTAGAAACAGCATGGAGCGTTGATCTCAGCTTCCCTCCTGACAACACATCAGCTGCCTCTCCAACCTGAATTATAAAACTCTCAGGTCGGCATTTTACTGAAACGACCCTCTTATTTCGGGTATCAAATAAATGAAGGCAGGAATGCCCCATCGGAGGCAGGCTCTCTTTGCTGACTAGGCATTCTCCGTCCACAGAAGATGAAAGAAACAATGGAGAGGTTAAAACAGTAAATATCCCATAGTCATAATGCCATTGCTGCCATAGATCAGAAGCCATGCTCTTATCCTTGCATATATCTTTAAACACGAGAGATTTCTGAGACAAGAACTGAGGCCCCACTTTTTTACTTGCTTCTTTGAGGATAAGGCCATCTAGCTTCGAATGATAATGTATCAGGCGCCCCTTCGCACTTCCTGAGTCGATGATACTTTTCTCCAACTCGGTTGTTTGCATGGCATTATCACAAACACGTGCTAGGCATATCCCGAGCTCCATCATGCATCGACCAAGGTTTTTAAAAGTATCTCCCAGGTGGTTAAATTCATCTTCATTGAATTCATGTAGAGCTAAATTGTGTAAAACATCCTCTAAATTGCTACTGATATTAATCACTTGCGATTTATCTAGTATAGAATCTTCTAAATACTTCAAAAGTAATACAAAAGAAGAGACGCTCCTGTCTGGTTTCTTTAGCGGTACATCACTACCCAGTCCATGTTTCTAAAAAAATTTGGACAAACATGAAACAATTAAAAAAGGTATAAACAAACCAGTCAACTAAAACCCAAGAAAAGGATGGAAGGTGTACTTTGAGGAGTGCAGCCCGATCCTTTGGATTGAGAAGGGAGAGATGGAGAGCACGAGGGAGAAGAGAACGCCGGAGGGAAGAGGCGAATGGCACAGCGGAGATGGAGAGGAGACCAGGACCAGAGGGGCCTAGGGTTTCCATAATTTTGGCGGAGATGCATTTGAGTCGGGATCGATCGCCGTGCGATGGAGAAGCAGGTGCGGAGGAGGAGACCAGGCGGAGGAGATCTGGGAATGGAAGATCGTAAAGTTCGATTAGCTCTGGTTCTGCTTCCATTGTTGGTTTGTCACCACAGGGGTGGAAACGAGCCGAGCTCGAGCGAGCTAGGCCTAGCTCGTAATGTGCTTGTAGGTATGACGGTCCGCAGTGACCTGCCTTGTTGAGGTTTTGAGACGCTCGACGATTGAGGGCTCGAGGGAGATAAGAGACCGTGGCCCGTGGCCGTGACTAGGACGAGGGAAACTGGACCGCTAGAGCATCGAGCTCACCTCGCTAGCGGAGGAGGAGGATGGGGGATTGGTGGCTTGAGGCACCGCGCGACGGCGCGAGAGAAGGATGGAACTGGTGCGCCGCGGCCGCGTGAGAGAAATGAGAAGAGGATGCGGTACATGAGAAAGGTGATGGCCTGATGGGCAAGTCGCTATTGGGCCAATCCTTGCATTGTTTGGTCTTCAGGCCGCCTTTATCGGCTTGTAAGAGCAAAAGATGCTTTTACGGCCCATGTCCCTTGAGGCCGCATTTTTGGGTTTGTAAGACTAACTCGTTAATGGATCGAGCGGGCCGTATCGATTCAGTCTAAGATTCTAACTAGCAATTATAGTGCTATAGCTTTTAAGATTCAAAAAAGTTATAGTACAGCTATAACGCAACCATAGCTAACTATTTGAAATTATTATAAAATAAAAACGGTTAATAGCGTTACAGCTTTTGAGATCTGAAAAAACTATAGCGCAGCTATTTAAAATCCTGATTCAATCTCAAGTCAAAATCGTTAATTCTGAAGTGAGCCGAGCTGGGTCTTTTTCAACTCGGTCTACCGAGCCTTTTCAACTAGATCACGAGCTATGAGTAAGGGGAGCGATGAAGATAATTGATGTTACATGCTTGTTACAAAGACGATAAGATATGTTTATCTATTAGTTGAAATATTTATAATATATTTATGTCCATTCACATAATTGTATCCTGTATATTTCCATTAGCATTAACATCACTGTTAGCTGCAATTATGCTCACCATTAAAAAATTTCTCATCTTAACCTAGTATTATTATTTTTTAAATGTGACTCAACCCGTAGTTATCTGATTCTCTTCCATCTGCTATCTTCTAATTTTATTTTATTTTTAAAATATTCATCTCGAGTATCCTTACAATGGGGGAGTATCACCTTTTTAAGTGTTTCATCTAGTTACCTTAGAACACTGTTTTTTTTATTAAACTTTGGAGACTGCAATTCAGTCGCTAAAAAATTACATATTTATGAAATTGTTCTTAATAATTCCATCAAGGGTCACAGAGAAAAATGGAGATGTCCAATTTTACAATTGAATAGCTATTTAGTATAAAAAAAAATGACCTTTTTACATAAAAAGACAGCTACTGCTCATGGAGAAACTTTTGTCAGTCTCATAAAAGAGTTTATTGTTAACATGTCTGAATTTTTGTTAGTGTCTGCTCGTCCCAAAAAAAAAAGGAAGATCCTTCATATTTATACTTCGCACGTGATTGTATTTCATGTTGCTTCCTTACAGCGGATACTAATTTTAGAATAGCTTGCCTAGTTGAATGAAGAAGAAAAATAATATAAGTTCTGGGAAATATATTTTCTAAATTCTCTTACAAAAGAAAAGGCAAAAGCACGTTCTATTATCATCTTACTTCACTGCCTTTATTAGATCAACTTTATTCCTATAATAAGTTCACAAACAATAATAATAGTAATAATAAAAAATCTGCTTGAAGGTAGCTAGGCTAGACCAAAGTTACATCTTCTTTACATATAATAATCTGAAGATGGTGAATAGAATGCACACTAATAAAATAATGCACAAATTGATACACTACCGAGATATCAACACACCCAACTTACACCAATCCTATAGCATTAATGTACACAATTGTTGAACTGATTTAGTAACGGCAAGCTAACATAAGCTAACAACCCTTTCCATTATGCTTACCTGAATCTGATCCGAGTGTTTGTGTTTCACCTTTTGACCTTTTCCCGTGCCAAAGTGCAAAATCCAAAATATCGACAATAACAGTTGGGTCTCTGAAAACCACCACACGTGCCACCACAACAACTGCACGAACCATGTCTAGCCGCATGTGATTGGCTCGTCTTCTCGCCTCCACCTCAGCTGCTTCTTTGGCCTGCTCTTTCTCTTTCCTCTGTTCCTCTTTCACAATCTCAAGTTCTTTTTTTACATGCTCAGTTTCTTGCTTAGCAAGCCGGGAGATGCGATGGATTTCTTCAATTGACTGCTTGGCTATCTGTTTGGTTTCTTCCTTTGAACGTTGCGCTTCTGATCTTGCATGCTCCGCTTCTGATTTTGCCATTGCAACTTCTCTTTTGTACTGCTCGATTTCGAGGCTAACAGTTTCTTTGATGCTTTTAACTTGCGTTGTTGCATCTTGCGCTTTCAGCTCGGCTTCATTTTTTGCACATTCGGCTTCCTCTCTTTTTCTTTTCTCCTGATTTTCAAATAGTATAGGTGTGAGGTATGTACTAATCACACACCACTTTCATATTATTTATAGTTGCAATATCAGTACCAAGAGTGTTGATTTAGACACAAGTAAATAATATCATAAAAACACTATCATGAAAAATCAAATAAATTCACAAATATTCTAGAAATTCACAAATTTATCATGAAAAATCAAATAAATGTTGATATTGATATCAGACCTCTATGTTACTGGCAATGATCTCAGAAATTGCATTCAGCTCTATTTCGAGAGCTACCCGATGTTCATTGAACAAATCTGAGAATCTTGAACTCAAATCTGAAATAGTGTAATAGTATTTGTCAAAACCTGACAAACTGAAATGGTAAAATCATATGAAGTGAAAACAAGTTGCAATAATAAGAAGTGCTTTCTCAGTTACTTCAATACTTAACTGGATTGTTATTTTTCCTCGACTTTAGATGCACTATTGCAACTCTTAGGTAATGATCAAGACTTTTTAACCTTAGATATATTATCTTAAAGTTCATTGAGAGATATATAGATTACCTTCACATGATTCAACAAATTTTGTCATACAAGTTTTGACAGCATCGTCGATTCCAGATGTAGGGTCCTCCACTTTGCTCAATTGATTTGCAATCTCTTGTTTACTCTCATTAAATGCTTTTATATGCAATCCAGCCAACATCTCCTTGCATGTGCTCTCCACCAGCTGAGATAATTGCACACAAGGGATCCAACGGATGTTCATTACAAGTCCCACTCTAGCATCAAAGACTCAATTCATAACAAAAATGCTTTGAAATAATTGTAAACAGTGTCAAATGCCATACTCTGCATATGCTCTTCTCCAATTCTCCATGCTTTTTGTGCCTCACATCTTCGTCATACAATTGGGTCTCTGTGTCAAACCTTTTAAATAAAATTGTGTATTAATGTTAAGTGATGGTGTTAGAGAACCAGGGACCAAATTATAAAAATGTTATAACCGGTTGGAACTGAAATTATGTGCAGATGTGTTGTGTGAATATATTCGTTATTACCGAGTTAGGGTAGCTTCTAGAAGAGAAGCCAGCTTTTCAGTGAACTCTTTGGAAGCACCATGGCCACCTTCCTTCAAGGACAACAGATCCTATAGGAAGTAGAACATATAAGGCAGGATAAGTGTCAAAAATTAACTAATGCACATATAAAGAAGACTAAACTGAATCCATTAGGTTTTAAACATGAAACAAACAAGTACCTGATTAGATTCAGGTGAAGAGAGTATTTCGCTGACGATATTCGCACAGATGGTGTCAGATACTGTTATCTGTGTATTGAATCGGAGAAGAACAGAGAATAAGTGTCTTGTCATGGTTAGTAAAATTAAAGAATTTCACTTTTCACACAACTGAAAAATGAAAGGAAGATCATAGGTTCTATTTAAAGAGCACAGTGATAAACAAAACCGAACACAACTGCCCACTAAATTTTGAAGTTCTCAACTAAATTCAAAACCACCACAAGGGCAGGAGTGTACTTTCGCATAACAGATTTTTTTTTACTCGATTTTAAAAAGAATTAGCAACTTACCTTGTGACCAAACAGAAATACTCCAAGTTGTTTTTTCTGACGAATCGCATCCCATACACCTCTTGCACTTAATGAGAATCCCTGAGCCAAAATTCTATCTTTCCTAAACCCCGTAATATCTTCCTCACTTAACCATCTTCTCATCTTCAAGACCTTCATAAAAATATATTAAAATAAGAGAGTGTCTTCTATGGACATAAGGACTTATTTGTAAAATGAACATATTTTTATTTTCAATGTTCAAACAGTCGATCCGAACCGTTCATCTTGTTCTCCATATTAATATGTGCTTGGAGACCAAATTTTACATTTTTCTGAATTTTTTTACTATTTATTAAGATGGGTACAAAAAATATCAAATTCAGACCATTAAATTTTGTACCCATCTTAATAAATAGTAAAAAAATTCAGCAAAATGTAAAATTTGATCTCCAAGCACATATTAATATGGAGAACAAGATGAACGGTTCGGATTGACTGTTTGAACTTTGAAAATAAAAATATGTTCATTTTACAAATAGGTCCTTATGTCCATAGAAGACTTTGTCTTAAAATAAATAAACTAATAAGTAAAATATATCCCCATATCTAATTTTTAGAAATGTATCTGACGGCATCACTGCTACACTGAGACTGGGTCTTGCCAAGAAATAGAGAATATACCTTTTCTTCAAAATCTTGGGGCTTGGACTTGCTGTCAGGGAGCCCCACCACCGATACCTTCACCAAATGTACTTACACGTTATATAGGTCAAAAGTAAGATTAAACAAGACATATAATAAAATTAATATGATGATGAAGATATCCTGATAGTAACAATAATAATAAAGTTGCAGTTACTCACTTCAAAGAATTCACTTAAAATCAAACTTGGTGAGTGAATTGATGCCCACAACTGTAACCAAATAATTAATTAGAACTCCAATCAATCCACAAGAATTTAGAAAATGACAAAAGTGGGAAAGAGAAGATGAATACCTTCTGCAATTTTGTCAAAACATCTTCGCGGAGTTTAGTTAAAGATAACTGGAACAATAGAAAGAGAAAAAAATAATCGTTTAACTTGATATTCTTTTGGAAGTTACAAAAGAAGAATCATGAATTATTAGAATTTACATTCAAATTAGGATATATAAACCTTATCATCAAAGCCATGGATGACAACAAGAATCTTAGTTTGCCCAGAATCAAGTTTATCGATTGACCTTTGCTGCACATTAAGAAGAAAAACATGTATAATAATAACTAGCTCTTATTATTTATCAATATTTTCCTGTTTTTTATGCTTTCAGCATTTTACCTCTAGAAGTGCTCTTAGAAGCGGGATATTCCCTCCGGCATCTCGATTTATTTCTTGTAATGACCTATACGTAAAGATAAGCACATAAAGCTAAAAAAATTTACAAAAAGAGCAATTATAACACCTAGACGCTCAAAATTAGAATTCTTGCAAAATGACCACTTAACTTCAGATTTTGTGGATAACAACCAATCCCCCTATATATTAAATGACATGAAAACTGTCAAAGTATTTTCTTAACAAATGTTGGGGTATTTTCTTAACTTCACAAATGTGGATGTTTAAGTCTCCATTTTTCGTGGTAAAATTGTTTATTAATTAATTGGTCAAGTGTAGAAAGAAAACATAAGCTAACACACAAATAAATAACCCAATTGAAAATATAGACAAGTGACAAATACAACTAACATGTTAACCACGAGAAGGTCAGAAAGAGCCCGGGAGAATAGGACAGTTTGCTTTTCAAACGACAAGTCATCCTACATAAGGCAAAACAAAAGCAATTTTCATGATGTTCATAGAAATATACACTCTGCTTAGTTAACCCGAAAAATATAGAACTTTCTGAAAAAAAAAGTTGCTAATACTGGTACAGCAATGTCTTGTATCATATCAGCCAAAACCATTAATGCTAAGCCATAGGTGTATGTTATCTAATGTTATGGTAACTTTTAATATGTATCACATATCGTCATATAGACCTTGGATCGCATCCTGGTCAAACCATTTTAGTATCAAACTATCTATACACTTTTCATAGACAAGTAAATACGAATGCGACTTGTATACAATTAGGATATTGAATTACAAAAGAAACTGCCTGTTAACAAATAGAGGTATGATTTGGCTATTAACTAAGTTAGAAAAAAAATGGTATGAAGATGATACCTCTTTGGCATCAGAAAGCTCTATATCCATAATCAACATGGGAGGCTTAGCGCACCGTGATAACCATACCCCTCTCATATTCTGGTTCCTACATTTTGTCACAAAAGAAAAACAATCATTACCTTTTGGAAATTTTATATGGACTAAGAGAAGAAATTAACTATATGTAATTGCCAAAAGTATTATGTAGAGAGAGAGAGAGATGGAATAATGAGTGAAGAGATGTTTACCTCCCTCTAGAATCATCATCATCCTTGAACTTGACACCAAAAAGGCTATTCAACAGAGAGCTTCTTCCTTGAAAGTAAAATTGAGAAATGAACATCAAAATATGACTGTAAAAAGTTTAATATATTGCATGGTTCCTGTTTTTGCAGAAAATTGATGTTTAAAGGATCAATTATACTATGATGGTACTGCTACGTGGTCCGACACCAGAGCAGCAGAGTATCCCATATATTACACACCTTTTCAGAGACAAATATGATCAAGTTTCTAACCTTTTTGACTTGTCACTTTTAATTATATTATTTGGTCACTTTTAATTATATTATTTGGTTAAATTGAAGCACGTTATCTGTACTATACTTTTACGTGGCTAGATGTAAGTCATAAAGCACAGACCACATTCTTTCTATATCCCTCATCTAAGCAGTTTACTAACCAATTACAGTACATTTGATTGCCAGTTTAACATGTGATCTTACTTTTAAATTTGGAAATTATAACTGATTGGCTCTCTCTAGTAGTTGGTAAAACACAGTAATGTACTAGTTAGTATTTACTACATAATTTGCAACGAATACATACAATAAAAAATATATTTTTATGGATAAAAGAAACAATGTTTAAACTCATTTAACTTTCAATTATAATAAAAAGGAACAGGGTCTTACATTCAAAATTGCAAATAGTCATGCTCAAACTTATAATTCATATTTGCGACATAATAATGTAAAAGATCTAATTATCTTCTTGGGTGCAAAAGTGTACTATCTGTAACATGTCACCTTTGAAAACAAAAAAAAAAAAAATCTTTCATGGGTGTCCCCAGCAAAAGTTCATTTCTCTTGTCCTGTGCATGTCACAGTTATTTTTTTATTTTGCACTTTGTTCCTATAGACCTATAATTGATTGAGACTGGGACAAAATGAGAATTAATTATTACCTAACTAATACAGCATTTAACTGGCATTTAAAAAAAATTCCATGTGATTTCAATGTAGTCAATAGCTTCCCGTCATACATCCGCTGACGTAGTGTCTAGCAGTGGGTCCCACGTAAGGCGGATTTTTACCCACTACTTTGGACTGACGTCTGCATGAACCTAATAAGGTGACTACCCACTCTTTTCTTCCTCACATGGTGCATGTACACCACGTTCAGTTAACAAGCCACTGTGCTGTACTTGGTAAACTCTGTATCCCCGGCCGACAGGTGGTATTCTCCTTTGTTCGGTTCTTCACCCTTCCAAAAAGAAGGAAATGGTACGAGAACTTAGGTCCCACTTTTCAGTCACAAAACACGATAGCACTGGAGGTCTCCATTTGTAAAGGAACCAAAAGTTCCTACGGATCAGTGACCCGGGAGAAAAACAAGAATTATACAATGAGAAATAAGAAAGAATCTTTACCAGGACTTTGCGATCCGAGAACAGAGACGATAGCATAAGGGGTACCATGATCCCAACGCTCTTTAGAATCTGTTATGACATCATCTATAGCTTCGTCGTAGAAGGTGCCATCACCTCCGATCAGCTGTACGGGTCCCGCAACCAATTGAGGAGACTGATCCGACTCAATCCGTAGAGAATCACTTTCGTTCAGACCGCGGATCGCCTTGTCTCCTCCTCCTCCCTTTGGCTCCGTCATGGTTCTAAGGAGGCTCTCCATTTCGCTCTGTTCAATTGAAGGGTGGCAATGGAAATTGGAAATTGGAAATTGTTTGTTTGATTGATTGATTGATTGAGAGAGACAGAAAGAGAAGAAAGATCGGTCTGTATGCACAGGTCTTGGGGTTGAGTAATCAATAATATTTAGCACGACAAATGGATCGATTAAAACAAGTCGCTGTTTGGGTTACCCCAATGACGGTGTTTTGATTAGAATTTTTTATTTTTTTATCTATGGACTATGGATACCCCCTGGAAGTTGGGATGTCAATAACTCAATATAATGTGATGGATTATGGAATTATGGAAAGTTTTCATCGTATGGTGGGCTACTATATTTTATTATTTATTCATATGCTCACTGAAGTTGGTTATAGATTGTTAATGAGACTTCATGTCGTTGAACTACTTGAACAAAATTATCTATCTAAATCTGTTTAAACTTCAGTCAATATGGTTTTAAATTTGCGACAATTTACATAAAATATAATATGTTTAATCATTTTCTCTATTTTTAGGATCTAAACAACCAATTTGAACCACAACATGATCTTCTTATTAAAATGTGTCGCGTCTAGAAATTAAATTTTATATATATTTTTTAGAACTTTTTACTATTGTTTTAGATAAGTATAAGATACATTGTTTTTAATGGTCCAAAATTTCTTAAAAATAATAATTTTGTACTTAGCTAAAAAATAGTAAAAAAAAAAATTAAAAAACATAAAATTTGATATCTAAGTTTATTTTAATATGAAAATCATGTGCAACAGTTTGAATCAAGACTCTAAAATTAAAAAAAATAATGTGAAATATCATGGAAGTGCAAAACTAATAATGTATTTTAACGCTGCACTAACTAAAATAATAAAAGACAACGTTAATTACAATTGCACAGAAGAACGTCATCGCTATCTTACTTTTGACTTTATAAAGAAATATTTTTAATAGAATAACAGACTTGAGACAATTTTAGTTAGAATAAAAAAAGTTATAACACTTTACCTGAAGAGGTCTTGGGGAGCATTAAATAAAGCTAAAAATTTCGGTGGGTTTATATGTGAATATAAAACAGAATTTTTTTATTAATAACCCTAAAAAAAATTAATAAAAATAATCAGCTCCCTAATTTTATTTTAAAATAACCAAACCGTCTTACTGAAGAGTAGACCACTCCTTCACTCCAGACCGCCCCCTGGGGGCAGCTCACTCTGAAGACAGAACCACTCCACAGGGGGTGGTCCACTTTTTTTTGTTACATTTACTTATGTTAGTTTTGTGTATTTTGTTATATGTTTGGTTATTTTTTGTATGTGCATTTTGCTATATTTTTTATTAGATTATTTTATTTTACATTTTTTTAAAATTATTTTGTTTTATATTTTTTTTGTTTGGTAAATATTGTTTTATAAATGTGTTTTATAAATTTATGATTTATGATTATACAATTTTGAATACTTTATTTTTATGATTTGTTATGTCAAGTGGATAGTCCAAATTCGACGTCGTTTTGTCCAACATTTATCCTTAAAAGATGATTCAATCGCAGCTTATTTGATCATCATCACATAAAAAAACTGAGAGAATGGAATAAACAAAATGAAACAACAAAATCATAAGTGAAAAAAATAAGAAAATGTTGTATGATCAACATAAAATTTAGCAATGAAACATGAAATACTAACATCAGGTCTACAACATAAAATATAAAAAAACTATCAACGAGAGTGACAACCTAGTTGGCGCCTCGCACGCCCTGCACGGCCGCACCCCAGAGACGGAGGACGAGGAGCAAACCAAGAGGTAAGGATAAAATGTATTAAATTACAATTAGTTTTGAAACATACAAAAATAAAACAGTTATAAACAAAAATAAAACAGTTATTTGTGCAGGGCGTGCGGGCGCCAGCTAGGTTGTTACTATCTGGTCGTTGCCCCCATTGATAGTTTTTTTTTTTATATTTCATGTTTCATTGTTAGATTTTATGTTGATCGGGCAATATTTTCTTATTTTATTCACTTATTATTTTGTTGTTTCATTTTGTTTTATTCTGTTCTCTCAGTTTTTTTTTATGTGATGACGATCAAATAAGTTGCGATTGAATCGTCTTTCAGGGATAAATGTTGGACAAAACGACGTTGAATTTGAACTATCCACTTCACATAACAAATTATAAAAATAAAGTATTCAAAATTGTATAATCATAAATTTATAAAACACATTTATAAAAAAATAGTTACCAAACAAAAAAAATAAAACAAAATAATCTAAAAAAAATATAAAACAAATAATCTAATAAAAAAATAACAAAATACACATACAATAAATAACCAAACATATAATAAAATATAAGAAAATACACATATAAAAAATAACCAAACATATAATCAAATGTAATAAAATATATAAAAAAAAAGTGGACTGTCTCCCGTGGGACGGTTCTGTCTTCAGAGTGGACCGCTTCTTAGTGAGCGGTTTGGTTATTTAAAAAAAAAATAGAAAACTGGTTATTTTTATTAAAAAAAATTTAGAATTATTAATAAAAAAAATTCGGAATATAAAACCAACCAATTTTATTTTGTGAATCACATGCAGGCTTCGCTGTAACCCTGTAGCATGAATCACGAGTAGAGAAGTGGGGTTGTTTTGTTACCGACTTACCGTCGGTTGGGAATCAATAGTAATCCCTGTCGCATTGGAAGCTTGGAAGGAACATTTTTATAACCCATGTCAAGTCAACCATTAAAGTTTAGAGCATGTGTAGAGTATTAAACAATTGCGTGTCAGATAAGTGCTGCTTTCGGGGTCAATACTGTAAATACCACTTTTTATTTGTTATTTTGTTACCTGATTTTCCAAAAACTAGCAAAATAAATATATAAGAAAAGAAAACTTCTCAAATCCAATCTCTTGTGGCACTGTCAATTTTTCTGAAGTGGTGTTATTTTAAAAGATTGACTTCTTAATTATTAATAATTAAGAAAATAATTTCTCTCTCAGTATTAAATTTGTCATTGAATTTTCTCTTTCTTCTCTGTACAATAAATGCGCAACACACTTATTAAAGGAAGTTAAGTAATAAAATATTACAATGAAAAAAAAAAAAAACGATTCATCTTTAAGAGAGAAAATTTGATCTCTCTGTATGTGCAATAAATGCACCAAATAATTGTTAATTAAAGGAGGTTGCGTGACAAACGTATTGCAACGAAAGAAATTACTCACCTCAAAGAAAATTCAAATCTGAATTCTTCACTAATCCATTAATAATGTATACATGCTATCTTTACTATTTACATATCTTTTACTAATTAATACTTGATGACTTGTGTGCTCGTGCTTCTTTTAACAGGGTTGCAAGAGAACGGAAGAAAAATAACAAGAATAAAAAAAAGTCAAGGAAAACTTGTATATTTTTTTATTTAATTTTTGAGAACTTGTAGATTTGCAATTATCTAGTATTAGGTTTTTTTTGGTTAGAAAGACCGAAGCCCAGTTTCTATTACGAAACATAGTTAAGTTACAAAACGACTCATGAAAATGAGAGTAAACCAATCAAAACTCTCGAGCATCAAACTAACTAGTGCTATCTCCATGACAATCTAACCTCAGGCTAGCTTATTTCAAAATAGTCAGAATCTCATTACTCAAAGCAAGACATCACAGCACACATATAATGGCTAAACTAAAATGATCCAATTAAACTATGTAAGTACTGGTGCCCTCAAATGAGTCAGAGAAGTGAAGTTGGGGAAGAGTTCGCTGGCTCTGGAAAAGGCGATCTGGGGTCTTCTACCAGCTGGTCATCTCCAGGTAACCAACTGCGGAGAGGGATAGTGTCCAAAGCATCTACCGATGGCAGCCAAGCACCACTTGCTGTCTGTGTCTTCTTCTTCACCCTTTTGCTTCCTGTCCAATATTCAACCAAAGAAATGATCAACTTCCAGTTTTCACTGGTTTCTGTTGGAAACAGATTTCATTTCGGTGTTTCCAAATTGTCCAGCATAAGCCACTGAAAATAATTAAAAAAGCTTGTTTATGATATTTGGGTAAAGATTTTGCAAATGCTAAAATGTCTTTTAAAGAATGCCAAGTGTGGAATATGTGTTGGCTGTAGCCTATCCAGAACTACACTTGTTGTGTGAACCTACAATTTAAAAACAAATGATCCGCAGTTTCCTGTTCGGTGCAAAACTGACAAGTGGTGGAACCTTGCCAACCCCTTTTACACAATTTATTTTTAGTAAGTATACGTTTATGGCATGTCAACCACATGAATATTTGAATTTTACGCGGAAGCGGTGTGTGCCACCATGTCATGGGCCGGTCAGTACCAATACCACCGAAATCAAGTAATTTGTACAAAGAATGAACCGAAAAACTCCCTGGTTTTTCCCATCTCCAAGCAATCCTATCATGTGAGTGAGTAAACGAAATGGTACTAATAAGATGAAGTAATTGTGCCCATTCTGCATGTTCTACCCCTGTAAAAGATCTCCTAAAGTGCACACAAGCTCCCTGTGAGTTAATTACAGCTGAAAGGAATACATTTGGATTAGAACAAATTTTGTAAAGCTGAGAAAATGCAGCTGATAATGAACAGTCACCATACCGCAAATCTTCCCAAAAGCGAACTAAAGAATTTTCACCTGGAGTATACTTAATATTGCATTGACCTAGCTGTTCTAATTGTATAATTTCAGACCATAATGGAGACAATGTAAGTAATCTATTAGTGCTATAATAGAGATGTTGTATCAATGTTTTCCATTTACTACTAAAGGTGGGGTCCTTAAATTTCCACCACCATTTGGCCAATAATGCAAGGTTCATGTGATTTAAATCGAGTATCCCTAAACCTCCATACTCCTTAGCTAGACACACTATAGGCCAACTAACTAGGGCATATTTTTTCCTACTGCGATTACTCCCTTGCCAAAAGAAACGGCATCGAATTTTGTCAATATCTTTAAGAACTGCACTAGGAATTCGAAAGAGTGACAACGCATAAAGAGGAATTGACGAAAGTATAGAATTGAGGAGGGTATGTCTTCCTCCAAAAGAAAGCAACTGACCTTTCCAATTTTGAAGACGTTTCTCAATTTTATCAACTAAGAAATGCCAATCTGCACAGCTCAATTTATGATCTTGCAATGGCAGTCCTAAATACTTAATAGAAAACTTAGCATGTTGACACCTAAAAATTTGGGCAAATGTGGAAGTGAGGTTTGTGTTGACAGTATACAACTCAGTTTTTGCTAAATTTATTTTGATGCCCGAGACGGCCTCAAATGCTTGCATTGCCCACCATGCTGCCTTTACTATTTCATTCTTAGCCTCTAAGAATAAAATAGTATTGTCGGCATAGTGGCAATTTGTGATAGTTTGATTATTGAAGCAAGGGGGACCAAGCTCTTTAATAATCTGAGCTTGTCTTCTCTTGGCAAAAATTTTGCTTAACGAATCTGCAGCTAAAATGATCAAATATGGTGATAACGGATCACCTTGGCGCACCCCTCTTTTACAAAAAAAATAAGGGGTTAGCTCACCATTAATATTTATACACGATTGAGAGCTTGTTAACCATGCCGTAATCCAATGCATCCATCGAACATTAAAACCTCGACTATACAATACCTCTAGCAAATAACCCCAATGTATTTTGTCACACGCCTTTTCAAAATTAACTTTAATGATTACACCTGGTTGGTCATATTGTTTGCAATAATGGAGTAGTTCTTGGCCTAATACTACATTATCTAATATGTATCGATGTGGCAAAAATGCCGATTGACTATCATCAATTATTCTATTCATTATATGTGTCAATCGATGAGTAAGGATTTTAAAAATAAGCTTGAAACTACAATTAATCAGACTGATTGGTCGATATTTACTAATTTGAGAAGCATCCTTCTCTTTAGGTACAAGGCAAATGATCGACTTATTAAGTTTATCTAATTGCAAACTGTTGTGAAAAAATTGTTGACACAGTGTCATTAAATCATTCTTAACTAATTCCCAAAAATGTTGGTAGAAGGAAAAAGAAAATCCATCCGGACCGGGTGCCCCATTAGGTCCACAATCAAATAATGCATTGTTAATTTCATGTAAAGTAAATGGGAGTTGTAACCTAGCATTTTCTTCCTCTGTAATTTTGTCGCTGTCATCCCAGAAATTTTTATCTAAACTAGCATATTTGATCCCTTCCGTTCCTAAAATATCCTTATAATATGTACTGACATGATTTGTAATATCTAGTAATGATTGAGAAGGCTGATTATCAATGACTAAGCTATTAATCCGATTTTTTTTTTCCTATGATTAACTAAGACATGGAAAAATTTGGAATTTTGGTTGCCCTCATCCAACCATTGTTGTTTTTCCCTATGTTTCCAATATTTTTTCTCTTCTAAATAAATATCCTCTAACCGAGACTTAAGTATTTTCTCCAATCCTCAAATTCCTGGTCTGTAAAGGTCCTAGACTCTTGTATAATTTCCAGATCATGTAATTTACTAAGTATAATATGTTTCTCTTTTTTCTTTTTGCTGTAATGATTCCGTGCCCATCCTCTAATTTTTCGTTCGTATATATCCTAATTTATCATTCCAGCTATTAGCAATGTTAGGTAAAGAAAGATGTTTATCATTCCACCATTTATAAATGAGCCTACAAAATTCCTCTTCCTCTAACCATAGAGGGTCAATTCTAAAGGTGTGGTGATGCATATTAGAAGATGCATCAGCTTTGAGTATTAAGGGACAATGATCTGATCCCTGTTTACCTAGATCAACTACCTCACTGGCAGGGTATATTCGATCCCAATCTGGAGTCATAAAAAACCTATCTAATAAAGCAAATTGCCGACCATTTGACCATGTATATCGTCTACTTTGTAACTTCTGTTCAATTAGAATGATGTCTATTAATAAAAGAATTAAACATGGTACTAACTTTCACATCAAAAGCTGGACCTGATTTTTCCTGTTGGAACCGAATGACATTAAAGTCTTTTTTTTTTTTTTGAAATTGCTTGGTAGTGGCTACCAAGTTGAATGACATTAAAGTCACCACACAACAACCATGGTTCGGAATGATCTTGTCTAACTGAGTCTAGTTCAGCCCACAAATCTTTCTTAATATGCCTAATTGTAGGACCATAAACAATAGTAAGGTGCCAAGAGGTATTATCTAGTTTATTATGTAAATGAATATCTAAACAGAACTTGTGCTTACTATGTGACAAAATTGTAATTTTATCGCTATCTCCACCAAACAAAATACCACCTGCCGTACCTATAGCTGGAACATATATCCAAATGTCTAATTTATGTGACAAAGAATTAAGCACTCTAAGGGAGAATTCTTCCTTTTTAGTCTCTTGTATAGCAATCGTATCAATATTATTTTGGGTAATCACATCCTTTAGAATATGTCGTTTCCTTGGGGCATTCATCCCTCTAATATTCCAGCATAGTATATTCATGGAAAACTAGGTGCAACCCTATCGAGATTAATATCTGTAGCATTATTAACTATGTGTTCTAAACTAATAGATGATGTACCATCTTGATCCTTAGGTATGTGTACTAAATCATTCAAAACTTGTTCAAATTGTTGCCTACCTAAATTTTGAATGGCTGCTATAATAACAGTTCTTTCCTGTTCTGTATCCCCCAATTTGATTTGGTACACCCGAAACAATTCTTCTATCTGTGCAATAGTCATCCTAGTATAAGGATAAGCTGTCAACAAAGAATTACCTGTATGTGTAGTGGAGCTGGATGCCTTCCTCTTTTGTGCACGCTTCAAAATAGGAGTATGAGTGGATTTCGCCTGGAGCCTGATACTCTGTCTAGGAACTGCTCTACTGTAGGTGTTGAAGGAAGATGCCAGATTCACCTCAGGGGTTGCAACAGAGTATGTAGAGGTATCGGTAGCAGCAGTAGTAACTGATTTGCGGGTTCTTGATCGGGGCCGATGCACACGGAGCCTGGAAGCCAAGGCAGAGTCATGGTGGCGTCCTCTCTTGCCCGGGCTCAAACTTGGACGTCTCTTAGAAGTTTTCACTGAAATAGCAGGGGAAAAGCTGACAGATTTCAGTTTCCCTTTCTTGCTGGTTGGCCCTTTTGGTTTTGGAGGTTTGGACTTTGGAGGGGGGCTTTTTGGGTTCAGTTTTTGAGACTTGTCTTTTTGCACTTGTAACCTTTTAGTTCTAGCTGACAATGGTTCTGCATCAATATCCAGAAGATCTTCACTACTCTCATTTTCACTAAGACTATCTTGTTGTGTCATGGTGACCTCCTGTACTGTGTTATCAATTGTGATATATCAATTGCTTTAATCAAAATATTGCAGATTGTAATAAAGTTTACTGCTAAATACTGCCTAGATTTTTTTATCGGGTAAAATTCAATGTAATTTTTAATAGAGCTTGAATAACTGATAATTATTTTTGTATTTTTTTTCTTTTTTATTGCACACGATTTCCATAAAAAAATGTTTTTCTTAGGTGAATTAATTGTAACCTTATGAGGTGCATTATTATTTTTTTTTTATCTCGGTATAATATATATTTCTATACAATTAATTCTTTTTGTGTGTGCTTTCATTACAACAAAAATATAAGATAATAAAAATTAAAAGATAAATTAGATATAAAGAGATTAAAAAAATCATTAACATTGCATTTCTTTTACTTCACGCAACGCTGAGGTTAGAGAATTTTTTTTTAAAACCGAAAAACTAATAAAGACGCTGTTCAAATTTTTAATATTAGAAAAGTTATGGGTAATGAGACCCACTAAGCATTAAATGCCTGTGTTATATTTACAACTTTCACATGTAAATTTATTGAAGTTTCACCGGTTCTGCACTTCTGCTTCTGTAGACGTCTACAACTCTACATATGCAAATAAAAGAAGGTATTTTTTTATTGTCACTTTCTTTTTATTACAAGGTATGAATATATTTATGTTTGTAAATACGATACCAGTTTTATTTCGACATGGTGCTGTTAACACGAATTATTAAAAAAAAAATGCAAGGAACGTGGAAAATATTCGACTTTGGTGTGCTTATTATGTATCTTTTTGCATAATTATTATGTTTATTTAGTTGTTGTCCTGTTTTTTTTTTTTTTTTTTTTTGGAGTAAAGATCGGAGGTTAAGCCACCCAACTATTTAATATCTTTGTTATTATAATAAATGATTTCCCCCATCTGGATTTCGAACTCATAACCTCTCATATAGAGACCATGTACCTTAGCCACTAGACCAAAGACTAGTTCTCGTTGTCCTGTCTATTTTTGAATTTATGAATTCAGATCAACTCCGATACAATTTGCTAAATCCTGATTATTCTTTAGCTATGACACTAATTTCAATTCCGAACCCCGTATATCTGAATAAACATCAAATTCCAATAGCTCATCTGAAAATTTGTCACATCACATATTGTAACCAGTATAATAGTTGGGACAATACAAATTCTCTATTTTTCAGCTACAAATTGTGTTGTTCTTTGTGGATGGTTTGAGTATCATCTTTGGTACTTACTATTGTTGACCTTAGATGTAGTTGAATTAGGGGTGTTAATGGGTATGGTACAAGTCGGGTGGAGACATTTTTATATCCATACTCATTAAAATTGATCTTATCCATATTCTATTATTACCCATTAAGAATTGACCGTACCTTATTCTATTCTTACCCGTTAATATTACCGGATAACGAAACAGTAGCGGGTGAATAACGGATAATACTAATATAATAATTAATTTTATTATATTTTTACAAATAGAAAATAAAAAATTAATTCATTTCACACATATGTAATTGCATTACTAATAAAATAAAATAAAATTTGCAACCAAATCTAACTAAATTATTTTTTATAAAGCAAAAAAATTCAAAATCACAAATATCTATTCAAATAAATTAAATTATTGAACTAAATAACAAACATGTTAATAAAAATAATATGTTTTATAAAGCAAGCCTAATTGACACCAACAAAGTGGAGGCGGATTTTTGCAGATTTTACTTTATGTCTTTCCATTCCTATGATGGAGTAAAAGGGAAAGAAGACAAAAATGGAAGGAAAATATATCAATTATATTCAAACTTGTAAATAAAAAGGAGCAGAGGGACATGAATAGTAGATCTATATTGAATTTGAATATACATAATTTTAAATTTTATAATTACCCTATAGGGTAATGGGTACGAAATAGTCATTACTCATACCTATATGTGATTAACGAAAAAAATCTTTACCCATACCCATTCCCAATAAGCTAACGAAAAAAAGTTTATCTATATCCGCCTTATCGAATACAATACGGGTCAGGTAAACGGCTAAAAAGATACCATTGACACCCCTAAGTTGAATAAAACTTTTTTTGGGAGATGATTTATTATCATAATTTAGAGGGATCATAAATTATTTGTACTAAATTTTTTGCAGCAAAATATACATGATACATTTTTTGTACTTAAATTCGTACTATAGCATCTTAGATGGGAACTAGACGAGAATTCAAAAAATTAAATAGGATGCAAGCATAATTTATGAGAAAATAGTCAGGAACACATGTTTATGAAATCAGTTTGTGTAATTTGAAACTTATTTTCTACTTCGATTTTCAGAATAGTTAACAACAATATATTTCTGGTTTAATAACTTCAACAATAAATAATCACATTTGAATTTGGTGACAATGAGTCACACTCTCTGTATGAAAAGTTCAAAACCCAAATGGATAATTATTTATAGTCAATTAAATAAAAAATTGAGTAAAGATTTTGTTCTCCATCATTTGGTCCCCTAAATGTCCCCATAACTAACTTATTCATAAAATACAATGGAGACCACTAACTAATTGGAGAAACACAATAATTACTTGGAGGACCACTTAAATTTGAAAAAATTTACAACTGGTGCACACATGTATGAACACTTATGCACGCAAGTATTCCTATATAATATATCAAGTATTCATACCTAAGATATTAAGTATTTTAAAAAAAAAACTGGAAATCAATTTTTTTTCTCCATAATCACACATTTATCTTTTACATGTTTTTAGAAGTGAGTTTTTTTTTCTCCGTTTAATCTAATCAATATTTCTAACAATCCGCAAGGAATTTTGCAAATCTAAAACCACGATTGTTTTCTACGTAATTTTCTCTTTCAAATGAGATCTATGATGAAGTACTTTCGGGTTCTTCGTCGTTCAAGTACTCATACCTCGGCATGCAAGTATTCATACCTCGTCTAGCAAGTATTCATACCTTGTAGTGTTAATACTTTCAATCTTATAGTGTGAATACTTACATTATTTTAGTAAGATTAATTTTATTGATTTTGTTATGTATACTTCCAATGTTCTAGTATGAATATTTTATATGCTTTCGTATGAATACTTTGCAATATAAATATTTTATAGTAATGATACTTTGAATATTATATTATGAATACTTTATATGTTTTAGTATGAATACTTTTTAAGTTTTAGTATGAATATTTTTTAAAGTTTATTCATTTGTGTATTATTTTATAGGACATTAGACCTACTCTTTTATGAAATTATTCCTTGCATAGGTAAGTTTGTTCTTTAAACAATTTGAAGTAGCAAAATAGCTCTTTATTAAGTAAGTATTAATACTTGACAAGGTATGAATACTTGCTCGTTGAGGTATGAATACTTGCATACCGACATATGAGTACTTGAACAACGAAAAATCCGAAAGTACTTCATCATGGATCTCATTTGAAAGAGAAAATTACGTAGAAAATATTCGTGGTTTTAGATTTGAAAAATTTCTCACGGATCGTTAGAAATATTGATTAGATTAAAAGGAGGAAAAAAAAAACCCACTTCTAAAAACATGTAAAATGTGTGTGACTAGAGAGAAAAGAAAGTTGATGTCCAGTTTTTTGTTTAAATACTTAATATCTTAGGTATGAATACTTGATATATTATATATGAATACTTGTGCATAAGTGTTCATATATGTGCCTGCCAGTTATAATTTTTTTTTTCAAATTTAAGTGGTCTCCCAAGTAATTAATGTTTCTCCCAATTAGTTAGTGGTTCCCATTGTACTTTTTTATGGATAAATTAGTTAGGGGGACATTTAGAAGATAGAATGGAGGGAACTATAAGTCGCTCCCTAAAAAATTAGTAGACACTTTTATATCTAAAAAAAAATATATATTTATATATATATAATAACTTTAACAATGTATGACTACTTTCTGGACGCATGTATTTAATAGTCTTGATTGAACACATGCAATTATATAGCCGAAAAATACGGAAAAAAATTAAATGCGTATGTTTTAAATTTTATTACGAGTGCATATGTTTAGTCGGCTGTTTAGGTACTTGGAAAAAAAAAATTCAGCATTTTTAACCGTTTGAAGTTTGAACGCATGAGTTCAGAATTCAGGACTTCTGAAGCGTTCAAAAAAATATGTAGTGTTGATAAACTTTTTAAAATTAAAATATTCCAAACTTCTAGAAAACCGATATTGACCAAAAAAAAAAAAAAAAATCCGGTATTTGCTATTATATTTGAACAGATTTATAAACTGAAAAAGGGAACTTTATCAAAATCCTTCTTCTTAGAATATCATGCCGGACGGTTGCATAGAAAACCTAAGGTTCAGATTTACTAATCCAGCTATCAGACTTGAAAACCATGTGATGGAAGCATGTGACACAAAATGACAATATATTAGGTATGTTGATTGGCGATTTATTGCACTAGTAAGTGCCGGCCACGCATTGCCGTGAGGATAGAAAGTATGTTTTAATCATTTTTTAAAATGCAATTAATATAAAGATTGATTGCATAATTATGTATTAGTCAATAATGAGAGCAAACAAGAATCTTAGTGTTTGACTCTAAAAATATGCCGAGATGATTACATATTTTTAAAAGAAATATGACGAATTTTGTAGTTTAAAGGAGATCGAAATGAATTAGAAAATACAAGAAATTGCTGGAAATTGAGTCAGCCGATTGGCTTAGCAAAATGAGACAAACTGAGCAACCAAATAATAGAATATGAGTACCTAAGAGCATCTACATCCATGAAACACAAAAGAAATTAAATACAGTTGTCTTGGTAATAATAAAAACTAATTCAATTTTATTTCTTAACCACTCCATTTGTCAAATTAGTTTTAATTTCTTCACTTGAGTTACGAACAAATTAGAGAAAGAAAAAATATTGTAAAAATTGTCTTAATTTCTTAACCAATGTATTTGTGAAACAATTTCTTCTCCATTTCTTTTATAAAATTTATCTTCTTTTTTTTGTCTTTCCAGTTTCTTAGCTATGAAACTTTTTCACTTATAAGGGCACAAGATGTGTCTAAATTACAAAAGTCAACTAAAATAAAAAAATATTTGAAAGTAAAATAAATAGAAAAAACAACTTATAAAACGTGAATATTGCATTGTAAAATTATCAGGAAAAATAGTTGTACCTCTGTTCATTGTATCAACAGACACAAAAATATTGCCAATAGAAAACTATTGTTCTTTTCACAAAAATAAGAAACTTTATTCAATAAATTATTCAACTTAATTATTTAAAAATGCTATAAAAATATCAAATACTTTAATGCAAATGCTTACTTTTCACCTAATCTAACTATGATGAAGTGTATCTCTAGCATCAAAGACTCAATTCATAACAAAAGATGTTCCTTCCACCTAGTCTCAATGCTCACCTGAGACATAACTCGATTATTGATGAATGTTCTCCCTGAGACATACCGATTGTCTCAATGTTCACGTAAAATTCAGTTTGTTGTTTTCTATTATATTGATTATTTTTTATATAGTACCCAATTAGCTGTGACCTGAACAAAAGACACCATTTTTAACCGAAAAGTAGAACAAAAATGTAATATTTGCAAATCTGATCAAAATTTTACTACTTTGTAAATAACATATAGCATTCGCGGTAATTCCAATTAATAACAAATATTTTTTGGCCATTTGCAAATTATTCCCAACAGTAACATCAAGATAATAGATTCATGAAAATGTTTCTTTAAGAAGTAACTTTTGTTGAGTGTGTTTCTTTGAAGGGTGACAAAATTAATTTTAATAAAATTCACTTGAACCATACACGGGGACAAAATTGTTCAGAATACTAAAAATCATTTTCTTCCAATCTGTTAGAAATTTAGAAATGATATTTATACAGTACTTCAAGCATAGTTATATGCATTTTCAGAATAAACACATTAATAGGAATAAGGAAATGACAAACTCAATTTAAAACTTCATAATTTGAAAAGGAAGGTATCACAATACGGTACATAACAATCGTTCTCAGCTATTTCGCAGTAGCAAGCAGTGACATGTCTCTATTTATTTATTTATTTATTTATTTTATTGTTTGAGAGTGAAGATTTAGTTTAATTTCTATGTATCTTTCTTTTGTTAATTACTATTAAACTATGAAATATGGCTAGATGGGGATGCTTTAAGTCAACCAAGATCTCTTGTTTCTTAATTTGTTTCTTAATTTGTTTCATTAATGAGCGTGATAGTTTTAAGAATCTGTCATATCCTCTATAATTACTTCACTACTAATAAATATTCTACGTAATTTGATTTCATAAGATAATCATTATAATGATTATATTATTGATGTAAACAACCAAGTTTTAACCAAAAACTTTGATTTTATAATACAATCAACAGAGTATGAAGATAATAGTATACATGCATAACAAAGCAAAATATTCATATAATAAGCAAAACATACAAAACACTGTCAAGCTAAAAAATGAAATAGAAATTTCATCACCATAATATTAGTTCAAACATTCCAATGAAAAGCAACAACTCAGACATCCAAAATATACCATAGCCACGCTTCACAAAAGTGCTACCCAACACAAAATGAAAAGAAGGCAACATCCAAACAACCATAGTATAGATATCCTAAACACCAAACTTAATTTGACCCATCCAGAACGATAATTAGACTGGCATGCTAATTATGTGCAAATTTAAAAAAAAAAAAATTAAACTGATATGATTGATTCATAAAAAATAGCAAGATTATAATTTTATTTTTATATCTAATTATTACCTATATCGCAAGGCCAACACTTCTGGCATCACTGGATAAAAATGAACACTGGAAAAATCTGTGGATTCAAGATAATTAACTGCAATTGAAATCATATATTTAATCTTTAATTAAAATAAATTTTAATACTTAGTGAGGAAAATTGGAAAATGAACATAAGGGGATGTATGAATAGTGTATGTGGTTTATGAATGGTTACTTTCAACCGAGTGACGAAAATGATAGACTTATGCTGAATAGCATGAACAATCCTCACATGGTTGGTCAAAGGTAAGATTATCAAAACCAATGCAATGACATTGCATCCGAAATATATAGAAGTTGAACAAAGGTAATTAATACAACTAAAAAGTCAAAGAGAAATAAAGGGGATATATATCATATAAATTTTTATAAGTTACACTATATTTATCATTCACGTCCAGTCAAGAAGATAAATCTCAAGAGCGGGTACACGTCCTCTATCTCGATTAAGGTACTGCACTTTATGCCCATAACAAACTCGACCAACTACATCTACAGGAGGAAATCAAAATTGTAAGGCGTTCATTACAATTAAATTTTACTTATTGGTAACATGAACAACTTTTGAAAAACTGTGTACAAACAAGAATTACCTGTGAGATATTTGCCGCATTGAATCCCATTAATTTGATCAATGGATGGCACCATGGGGTAAGTGGGGAAATTACACATATTTAGAGGAAGAGGAAGGATAGTGGTCTCCTTATGGAAAATAATTTGTAAAGGTGTCTCCAGAATTTTATACTTATCAAAAGTGATATATTTTTGAAATGTCGATTCAACCATGAAATTCTTCAGACAATACAAATGTCCGACATGAACTATGCTTTCTACATATGATTTCATCTCATCTGAAACTCGGGCTAACATTAGGAAGTCAGTTTGAAAACAACAAAAGGAGGGTGACAAATTATAAACCATTTTTTTTTTCATTGTTTAAATGCACCATACCAAACTGGTCAAGTCAGGAGCACTAAATACCAGCCAAATCAAAGCTTAGGTTAGGATTATAGATAAGATTAATCCAAATAAATTACAAAAGAAAATCAAGAAAATAAAAATAAAATATTTTTTACCTAACCTAGGTAAGAACAGAGAGGAGAGCGAAAGAAAGAAAGAAAGTACCTGGAAGAGGATGCTGAAGGTCTAATGATGTATCGATTAATAATCATCCCTGCAAAAAACTGAAAATCCACCAGAAGTAAAAAAATTGAACATAATAATCTTTACTAGTACCATATTAATAATCATCCTTGCAACTATAAGGAATGAACCAATTAGAACTACAAAAAATAATAATAAAATAAAACTTGGATCTTTACAAATCAAGCCCAAGTCCCGTCAAAACAAAAAAGGTCATATTTTGGATCTGCATTAATCAATATTCCATGACAAACATATTCAGGCCAAAGCCTTAATCCCTGATGACCGGCACAATCATAAAAAAGAGAAACACTTCCAAAACCAGAGTATTAAAACTAATATCACAAACCTTTACCTATTCTAGGATCATTGAGTGCTGAAAAACTGAAGTATTTCCCAAATCCACCACCTCCTGGCTTGGGAAGGCTTGTCAAAATGCACAAATTTCAATGTCAGTAAGGGTGGATACGCACATTTAACTAAGAATAAGCCAGGCATCTCTTAAAATGTCAAAAAATAAGAGTGAATACACAAAATATGATATGAAAATGTTATGGCAGCGAAACTTAATGGCGGTATTAAATGGAGATTTATCAAATACAAAACCAGTATAAGACTTGGAATTTTCATAATTACGACTTTGCTAATTAAATTATGAGTGAGGCTATCGTACTATGCATAGCGCATATTAGTCCGTACTATGGATCGATGTCTCTATTTTCAAAGTCCAAATAGTCGATCTGAACCGTTCAACATGATCTCCATATGAAAATGTATTTGTAAACTAAATTTTACATTTTTATAACTTTTTTAGTAATTTTTTAGATAGGTAGAAAATCACTATTTTGAATGGCCTAAACTTTTTAGATCAAGTGACTTTCTATCTAAATAAATAGCAAAAAAAAAAAAAAAATGTAAAATTTGATCTACACGTACATTTTCATATTGAGACCATGTCGAATGGTTCAGATTAACTCTTAATTAAGGTGTGAAAGGATTTTATTATCCGATAGTTTCTACAAAAAAATATATTGTCAAAATTCCTAAAATATACTAATTGGGTAAAATGACCAGACCCCATTTTACATATCTTGATTTTTTATTTTTTTATGTCTTTTCTTGCTTTGAAATTTACTGCAAAATTGCTTTAAAACTGAGTTCCAACCATATCAACTGAATACACTATTTTCACTGGTATCGCACCTTGTAAGTTGTACCAGTTCTTACAAAAATTAAAGGTATCAGAAGAATGAATGGGGGAAGTATGACATGCCTCTCATGTACCAATATTTCAAATAACATGAAACTACTCTTTTAGTCTTGTTGATTTCTGTATTATTCAGTTTGCGTTCTCTATGGAGGACTGTATAAACATAAAAACCAGATGCACTTGCTGATTAATGTACTGATGCGTAAGCAATCACTGTACAGTACCACACCATGGGGCAATCCTTGGATTCAATTTGCATTGGAATACTTCAAATAGTTCAAATAGCGCATTATAAACTCTAAAGGATTACCATAGAGGAAAACCAATTAGGATTTGTACCCGCAATACTCTGCATAGATCAAAATCTACTCTGACCCTAAGACGCGTGAGCAATGAATAAAAATTTAAGAAGAACTTGTTCATTGTAAGATCTCCCATCTTTTGATATTGCTTCTGCAAAGACACCATTTTGTCGCCTCTGGCTATATGCACATATATCTCAGCAATCTTCAAACAAAAACCAACTTGTTAGAGTTGTTATTCAGAAAACAACATTAGACTAAGCAACAAAAAATGAAAGAAGAAGATATTGCCAAAATATGAACCTGCTTCAGCAACTGCTTAGGCTTAAATTCATACTTCTCTGGATCTTTGACATTCAAGGACTTTCTCTGAGGACCAGGACAGAAGGATTGGAAGAGGAGTAATGTATTAAAAATCAAAGAATTTCTAACATTTTTGAACACGCTAAACCTGAAAATAAGAAGATTAAAAAATAAATAATAAGACTGCCAAAAAAAACCTTAACTTGAATAAAAATTCTACCATTTCTGAAAATTCTAACACACTGATTCTGATAAGGAAATTCTAACATTTCTTTAAAATTTATCAGGCATAACAATTCATTTGGAAAAATCCATTTCTTTATAACATTTTACATAAATGTGAGGCTCAAAAAAATAGAAAAGAGGGAGGAGGGGGGCGGCTAGCTAGGGTTTACCTCTGACTACCTTTTACTCCATCTGGAGATCGCAGAGAGAAAAGAAAAGATGGCGGAGATCGAAGAGAGAAAAGAGGGAGGAGAGGTGGAACGGAAGAGAGCGTGTAGAGAGGATCCGAAGAGAGAATGGAAGAGAGGATCCGAAGAGAGAAAAGAGGGTGGAGAAAGACACATGGAGAAGAGGTGGAACAGAACGGAAGAGAGAAAAGGCATGGGGAAGAAAGAAAGAAAAAAAGACAGGAGGAAAGACGCGTGGGGTGGGGAATAAAGAAAAAAAATACAGTTTTCATGTATCTCAGTGTGTGGCGAGTGTCTTTATAACTAATGTCAGATTTCTACACAAACAGATACATAAAATATTTTTATAATATCTCATATTCAATACAATAGCTTAGAATGGTTGAATCTGCTGAATAATGCATGATTGAGATTGTCTCTGGACAGATACACCATTCAGTCCCCTATAATCAAGGTGCTATTATAGGAGTTCTAATTTAATTTAGCCCTACCGCTATACTTGAGGGCCAGGATAATTTTTTTTAACAACCTTAATTTGTATATCACTATATCTATAAAATTACACAAGTTTTTTTTCATCAAGTACCTCAATTTTATTGTACTTTGGCAATATCTTTTATTTCTAAAATAATAATAATTCAAAATATAAAAATGAATAACATAATAAATTTATTATATAGTTATATTTCATTTTGTGAAAATAAAATTTTGACATTTTGTCATTGTTTTCATTGATGTTAAAAGTCCATGAAATATATTAGCGGGAGCAATTTTAGATGCTGATTTTTAAGTTTTGGGTTATAGTCTAAAATTAATTGAAATATTTAATTTTTTTTCGTTTTATGTAGATAAATTAAGACGCATTATATCCAACGATTTTATCTTATTATTTGAATGATAAAAAAATTACTATTTTCTTTAAATTAAAGACATTAAAGTATTTATTTATTAATAGTAAGTGGATCTAGCAATTTAGCGATGAACCATGTCAAATTGTGGAAGTATTAAACTTACGGTAATTTATACGTTTAAGTAAAAGTAGAATAATCATACAAAGTCATATGTAATTTGGAGCGGAATCAGACTATCATATTACAGGAATCAAATATAAATGAGGAAATTATACAAAAAAAATTATACTATGAATAAAGATCAATTTAATTATACTACCCATAACATTTTACTCTAAATCATATAGAAAATTATGCATTAATAAATAAATTATGGAAAATTTAATTATACTACCCATAACATTTTACTCTAAATCATACAGAAAATTATGCATTAATAAATAAATTATGGAAAATTTAATTATACTACCCATAACATTTTACTCTAAATCATATAGAAAATTATGCATTAATAAATAAATTATGGAAAAAGAAACGAAGTCAATTAATCCCATTCAATCAACATAACTCCATAACTCTGATTACATAAATTCAATCAACATAACTCCATAACTCTGTCTCTTTATGTAATCGTTGCGGATCCATTGAAATTAATTAACATAATAATTCTGACAATTATAGAAAAATAATTGTAATTTCGAAATCTGAGAATCACAATACAGTCAATTCATTATGCATATTTATCAAATGATTTAAAATTATAATAATTATATTAGTCCTCCCATTTCCATCCCCCTACCATCCCCGCACCCTCCCCACATTAATTAACCATCTTAATTAACATCATCCCACATCCCATTTTCATCCTCGCACCTTCCCTACATTAATTAACTATCTTAATTAGCATCCTCCTCCACATTAATTAACTATCTTAATTAAATTTGATTTAATTAGTCTGGTCCCCGCATCGCTCTTTCCTTAGTCTGAATAAATATTGCATTGAAACTTCAATTGGAGTATTTACCTTAGTAATAGCCAATGTAATGTGTAAGGATAAATACTTCAATATCAAAGAAAAATACTCCAATATAAAAAAAAATAACTACTCTAGTTTTTAAGGATAAATTATTACTATGCATAAAATAAATACTTAATTGTTGAAACTTCAATTGGAGTATTCACCTTAGTAATAGTCAATGTAATGTGTAAGGATAAATACTTCAATATCAAAGAAAAATACTCCAATATAAAAAAAATAACTACTCTAGTTTTTAAGGATAAATTATTACTATGCATAAAATAAATACTTAAATTGCTAAAGATAAATACTGCAATTTATAAAGATTAATAATATATAGATTATGGATAAACACTGTTATGTCCAATGGATAAATACTGAATTGATACTTGAATTTGAATTGAAGGATAATTAAATACTATATAGATTATGGATAAATACTACATAGATTAGGAATAAATATTTTTTTTTTATTAAGTATTCAACTCTTGAAGTTTGGCCCATGAAATATTTATAAAAAAAATAAAAGTAAATCGAAAGGTTGGCCCATGAAGTTTGACCCCGATTAGTGGTCTCCCATAATACGAAGACAAAACAAAGAAATTAAGAAACTTAGTGCGGAGATACAATTTGGATATTTTTTTGCGTACATAAATACAGTTCTCTTCATAGAGAATAATATTTATGTTATCTAAGATAAATACATCAATATTACATGTTAAATATTATTGTTCTGTTAATGTTTTAGTAGCCGCCCATAGTAAGTTTTGGACCTAGTGCGGGGATGATATATATATAATGTGTCAATTTGTGTGGGAACACAGTTTTGTTACTGTTGGAGGCATAGATTAATACACATGTTCACAAAGATTAATACTTATTAAAAATATGATAAATACAATAATAAATCATGTTAAATACTATCATACATTTAAATATTCCAATGGTTAGAACATCATAGTTTTTGGATTTTAGTTGGGAGATATTGAAAGATGGTGCTGCGGGGATAATTATCAGAGTCCTTAAAATTAACAACATATGACATTTAACATAACAACATATGACATTTAACAACATGTGATAGTAATAAATGACATTCAAATTGCATAAACAATTTGTCGATAATATTTTAATTTTTTAGGACAAAATTTGCTTGATTTATTAAAATATTACCAATATTATCAAATAAAACCGTTGTGAATGAATCTCAACCAATATTTAAGTTAGTCAACTGATAGAGGAATGGAAAGAATCCAGACCCATCGGCAACTTGTCTCTTGTATCTTGCTTCTTGAAGTAATAAATGATTAAAAAGATACATTATTGGATTGTACTATCATAGTAAGATATATCTGCTAACTAACCTGAATATTTTGTGTGTGTGTGTGTGTGTTTATGTATGTAGAAAATCAGAAACTATTTAAAATATGTAACCTTCTAACCTTAATATCCAGCGAATAATATAGAATCACTAAATAATACTAGCACATATTTAGATCCAAAAGGTACCTCGATTGAACCCATTCCTGGAAACTTCTCTGTTGACCAACAAGCATCGGTAAAACAAATAGAATAAGCACCTGAACATGATTCAAGGAAAAAAAAAATCATTTTTTGTGTGTTTTCTACGTTTATTTGGAAAAAAGAAAATAGAAAACATATTGGTCTCGCTCAAAAGATATTTCTGACACTGACCTGTCGGAAATGAGATACTAATCAGTAATCATGCACATATTATGACTTAAAAACTAAAAATAATTAAGGGAACAAAAGCATATAAATATCGTGAAAGTTAAAGAATGGGACAGCTCATGAGCACTTCATTTTCACACTTGTCAGGTATTTAGTGCGCAGAGTATGGAGCCAAATCATAAATTCCAGTTGTACTGTTTAGAAAATATGATACAGTGGGAAAAATTTTAGAATAAAAATATAATTAAAAAATATAGACATAATGGAAACAAAAAAATAAAGATGTTTGAACCTCTTCGTTATAAAATTATTTGAAAAAAAAAACATGATAAAAAAATATCTAAACAAAAAATTGAGTCAGAAAGAGACAACTCTGAATTTTAATGGCTGTGCCTCTGTAACAAGTTCTAGACACTAGTACAGAAAAATACATTACTCACGGTGAAAAATAATAATTAATCACGGATGTGCTACCGTGACTCATGTCGCCGTTTGTGAAAGTGTAAAGTTTTTTTTTTTTTTTTTGAAACCTTCGCAGAGGCTACGAAGTCGTGAGAGAGAATCGAACTCTCGACCTTTAGATACAACAGTCCTAAAACTTTTTTCTAGCCAACTGTGCTACCTCCCCCTTTCAGAAAGTCTAAAGTTTTATCACCTTTCAACCACACCACACTCCAGCCACACCCCTTCAGCCTCTTCAGCCACACCACACCCCAGTTTGTGTTCTTTTAATACAAAATTTAATTAGTCAATTTATGTCCCATTTAGTGTTAATATTAATATCTGCATGTTATCTTAATTTTTTTTAATAATATTTCAATTAGCTAACAATATCATAACTAGGCGCCATTGCAAATACAAAAAATCACGCAATTTGAACAAAAAATCACTACATAAATATACAATTTAGAGTTAGACAATTCCCAACACAACACATATTATATTTGTACTTCCATAAACATAAAATCCCTTTACACCATTTAACCCACATAGAATTAGAATTAAGTATTTAGTACTAATTATTTGAAGTGTTCATCCATGAACACTCTAGCTCCGGAAATTTTTTTTTTTACCACTCTTCCAATTTTTTTTAACTTAAAGACCACTGCTGTGGGAGTTTCTACAATATTGACACCCCCGTACAACGCTTTTGCGCACCCGCTCAGATCGGATCCGCACAACGCTTTTGCGCATCCGGATCCACACAACGCTTTTGCGCACCCCCGGGTCTGCACAACCATTTTGCGCACCCCCGGGTCTGCACAACCATTTTGCGCACCCCCGGGTCTGCACAACCATTTTGCGCACCCCCGGGTCCGCACAACGCTTTTGCGCACCCCAGTTAGAGTGCTATAAGTTGTCTTGCGCACCCGTTTTTCATCTCACCCTGCTCACTCCGCTCCGGTAAAAAAATCAGGTAATTTTTTTTTTAATTTTAAATTATATTATTTAGTTTAATTTAATTAGATAATGTAGTTTAATTTAATTGTAGTTGTAAAATAATTATAGTTTAGTTTAATTTAATTGTAGTTTGATTCAATTAAATAGTTTAATTTAATTGTAGTTTAATTCAATTAGATAGTTTAATTTAATTGTAGTTGTAAAATAACTGTAGTTTAATATCTGTAAATTAGGAATTGTTAAACTACAATTGTACTAAATGAAAAATTAGAAAAATTATGATTTTTGTTAAACCACTTAAAATTGTCCCAATAGAGACCAAAATTAGGAATTGTACCACTCCTAACCTTAATTGACTTTAGAAATTCGTTCAAATTACTAAAATTACAAAATTAGAAATTCTGTTAAAGATTTGACAAAAAATGTCTATTTTTTTTCCTCACAGACCAAAAATTATTATTATGGCATCAACGAGTGGCACAGACCCATTAGATTTTACGGATTGGGATCAGGAGTTGATCTCCACTATATTTCCGCAGTTGATGGATGAGTGCATTAGCCCCATATGTTGGTTCCCGCTCAAGGGTCACAAGATCTCACTAGCATATGTACGTTTACATTTGAGAAATAATTTAAATTAAAATTTTAATTATTATATTTATTTGGAAAAATATCAAAATTTTTTTTTTTTATTTGCATTTGGAATTTATTGTAGGATCATGACTTGACGGAAGTGAGAAATAACTGCATGAGTATAAGATATGACGTGCGCTATGCAGAGGTGCTACAGAGGATGGGGCTGTGGCACGTGTCACAGCTCAGTCATTTTATAGCAGATCCCGCACTTATATCTGTGCTGGTCGAGAGGTGGCGGCCGGAGACACACACATTTCACCTGCCCGTTGGAGAGATTACGGTATCTCTCCAGGACGTGAGTTGTCTATGGGGCCTGCCTATTACCGGAGCTGCTGTGACCGGTGTCGAGTACGGGGACTTTGATCAACAAGTGACCGATCTGCTGGGTGCTGGGCTGATGAAGCGGAGGAAGACAAGGAGGTGCGTGATGATCGACTCCGAGAACGACATATGTATAGTCGCTTTGCGGCAGCGTTTCAGGTAATTTTAAATTTAATTGATTCCATTCATGTAACCTTTTAAATTATTTGATTTCACTATTTACATTGTATATAAATAATTTTACAGTGGAGTACTAAACGAGCATGCCACTCCCGATGAGGTAGCACGGTGGACCCGGGCTTACATTATGGAGATGTTCGCATGCTGGATGTTCCCAGATTCATCCGGGGGCACTGTTCCGGCCTCCCTATTACAGTTTCTGGTGGACTTGGAGCAACCGGCAAGCATGAATTGGGGTGCAGCGGTCTTAGCTTGTATGTACCACGGTTTATGCACTACGTGTCAGGTATTGGAAATGATTTTTTTCTTTTTAGTATTTAAACAATTTTATTTATGTTTGTATTAAAAAAAACAGGTGAGCAAGAAGAGATTGTACGGTCCAATTGGTCTCCTCCATCATTGGTCATGGACGAGGTTTCCATTCGGCCGTCCATCTCCACTAGTGAAGGGTTGGGCTCCTGATTGGGGTAAGCCAAACGGGCAGACATGTCCTGCGTATGCGATGAAATGGTGCTCGGAGAAGTCTTTCTACCGTACCCCACATGGACGACCTACAGGGGTTGTTTTTTTCCGGAGCCAGTTTGAGCAAATGAGGCCAGATGAGCACGTGTGTTGGCGCCCGTACGATGAGCAAGTAGAGAACGAAAATGAGTATGGCTACCACTCTTTCTTGTGGGACTTGCCTACGATCTGCTCCGAGCAGCAACACTTTTGGTTAGCTCAGGTACCACTTATATTCTTAGGTAAAAAAAGAATTCCTCAAATTTATAATTCTAAAGTTTTATATTTTCTGCCTCTACAGGTACCACTTGTCTATTTTCAGGTGGTAGAGCATTATTATCCTGGCCGGGTCATGAGACAGTTCGGCATGTCTCAGTATTTTCCTGTGCCCGACGCGATAAGCAAAGACGATTGGTAACAGTTGCACAAGGCACTAGACACTACCGATGGGAGGAACTGGCGGACCTTGCGTGTGGCCTATGTGCAGCGACTTGAGGCCATGGCACTGGAGGACATGATTTCTGAGCACCTCCAGACTTATGCATTCGAGGCATACGACCAGGAGTACCGCCGTTGGTACCAGGAGTACTATGCTTTTATAGTCTTCATGTACGGTCAGGTCTCGGAGTTAAATAAGAGGCCGCTCGCAGTACGACGTGACATGAATACTGAAGAGTATGGCTACATTCCATGTGGTGGTCCGGCTGCACAGATTGTAAAATTTTATTATCCCTTTATTATTTCAAAATATTTTTGGGATTAAATTACATTCTGAACTAATTTATTTACAATTTATTTGAAGGTGCTGATGAATATCAAGCAATGCTTGATGAGCACAAGACTGACAATCACAAGAGGGTGGAAGAAATTCGGAAAGAGATGGTTGTGCATGACTGCACCGCCGGTCGTCGTCGCCGGATACAAGCCCCAACTAGACAAGATCTTGAGATTATCGGATCTCCCGACTTATGAGGACCTGCACGACATTCCGAGTGACGACTCTGCACCACCTGGGAGCACCCCTGAGCCAGATTGTTCAGATATTCACGCAGCTGCTACGGTTGAGGAGGCATTTGCGACAGCTAGTGATGTGGCGGTACGTGTTTAATATAAAAAGTGATGTCATGTTATCTTCATTGTGAAACCTAATTATTTTTTTTATTTTAGGGACGTACACACCGCCCATGGGATGGTGTGGAGGAGCAACCGAGAGATTTTCAGTTTGAGCTGGGATCTCAGTACGGTGCCTACACGTAGTCGCATGACTTCCCTACTCAGAATCACCCTACTCAGGATCACCTTTCTCAGGGTCCCCCTTCTCCTACATTCTTCTCACCGGTACTGCCCCAGCAGGATCCCACATACAGATCCGATGTCACTTTCGGTCCAGGAGCAGATCAGGGAGGATATCAGGATAGACTGTTTGGGGAGATACAGGAGGAGGCTCCACAGCCCTCCCAGCACTACATGCCAAGGTTTCAGGAGATAAATGAGAAGATACAGGAGGAGGGACACGGCAAGAGGCTTAAGAGGAAGAAGGTCCCCTACACACCATCTGATTATTGACTGTTTTATTTATGACTGTTTTATTTGAGATTGTATGTTTTATTTAGGACTGTTTTATTTGACTATCTGTTATTTCATGTTTGAGACTTATTTTATTTCACATCATCCTCCTAATACAACATAATATCGTCTGTGATCATAAATAATACAACATACAAGCATCATAATATTGTCTGCGATCATTTAGCTAATAAATAATACAACATACGAACAACATAAAAATATAACAACGCAGCATATTCAGTCTATCTTTATTGAGTATTGCCCCGTGCATTCCTTCTCGTTCTCGCATTCCTTTCCAGGGTTGCTCTATTTGGCTGGTGTCCCGCTGGTCTTCCTTCCAGTATATCCATCCACATTCGGATCCGATTGTGTCGCCTCCTGCCCAATTTCACCATTTTGCGCTCTGGAACTAATATCGGTCCTTCGTGCGCCGGCCAATCACTTTGATTGTCATACACGTGGAATTGACCACTCCATGTGGCGATTAGTTCTTCAATGGTGTAGTAGTAATGTACGAAAACATTTGGATCCAAGTGTCTATAATTTTTACACACATAATGTCAACCTTATGAAATTACTATGTGATGGTTATGAAATTATAATCAGAAATTGGTACCTTAATTTGCACACAGACATCACATGAACACACGGGATTCCACTTAGCTGAGGCTTTTGGCAGGTGCATTCCATGCGATTGTTGTTATGGACAGTGACTCTGTATGTGCAGTCTCGCTCCATTTGTGACAAGTTTTCTCTACTCATGTCATATGATATTTTCTCACCATGGGAGGTCACCTGCCACTCGTTATGGCCGAATGTCATCGCGCTCATTTTTGAGGTCTTGCGAATGTGCTTATCCATCTTTTCATGGACACGAGTGGAAAAAAGTTGACCCTGCACCGCCAATTCCACCACACGCTCTCTTCTTTCAACAAACCAGTCGACACACTTGGTGAACGTCTCCTCAACAATTGCGGCAGCTGGTAACCTGCGAGAAATGTAAAAAATTAAGAAATGTTAAACCATCAATAATTAACAAAGTTTCTGTTGATTGTAAAACACAAACCTTCGGGAAGTTTTGAAGACATTGTTGAGCGATTCGGAACCGTTGCTAGTCATGATTTCCCAACGAGACCCGTTGTCCATAGCTTGATACACCTTCCATGGCTTAGCCGGTTCTGCCTCGTCATTAGGATTGTACTTTCCACATGTATCCAAGTATTTCAGCCATTCGGAATTTCTTCTTCCGATTGCATCGAGGCCTTCTAGCATTCTTCTTTGTTTCTTCTTTTTCACCAAGGTTTTGAAAAATCCGGCAGCAATTTTATCATTGGAGTGTTTACCAAAATTCTCAAACACATGTTGAGAGCAGTACCGGTGAGCACACTCCCTGTTCTCCTCCGACCAACCCAGATCATCTTGTATGAACACTTTTTTTATGCCCATGGCACGGTCAAGATACCACACACATGAATCTACCAGCTCCAATTACAACATCCCGAACCCACTTCATAAACCACCCCCAATTCGGAAAATCCTCATTCTCTACCAGCCAAAATGCTAGCAGGATTAACTGGTTCTCCGCATCATATCCAGTTACAATCAACAATTTACCTCTGTATCTACCTGATAGGAAACAAGCATCAATGGTGATGATTGGTCTGAGGTGACTTGTTGCTTCAATACATGGCCCCCAAACCCATGCTAACCTCATGAAATACCGGTACCCATCCCTTTTGGTTGGCTTTGAAAGAACTTTATATTCGGTTCCCGGATTTGCCCTTTTGATTGCATCTAATAAAGGGACAAGCAGCCCGTAAGACCCCTCCCAACTACCAAATGCCCGAGCAATGGCTAACTCTCTACCACGCCACAATTTGTTATACTTAGGGACGATGCCCTTGTACCTTTCAGAAACCAGATCGCTGACGGCCCTGATACTAATATTAGCATGTTTTCGTAATGACAACTATATGCAGTTGGCGACTATTGCAGACGTCAACTGCGCATGATCTTCCCTGGATCCCTCAGCGTAGCATGTGTGAGGTCCCTTATATTTAGTGACCGCCCAGTAATTACCAAAACCTGTAGCCCTCGCTGTCAGGGACCACTGGCAACGGTCGCTCTTACACTTATACCTCAACCTTTTTTTGTCGCTGTGCGTTTGATTCACCTCGATATTTCTCTTTATATGCAAATGTTGAACTTTTTCTTGCATTTGGTCTTTGCTAGCGTACGTCATCCCCTCTGACAATTCGTGTTGTTTTCCATCCTATTTAAAAAATTTAAAAATCAATGAATATAAAAATTTAATTACAAATGATTTTATTTAAATAAATTACAAATGAAACACACCTTAGAACTTGCCAAAAAAAAAACTGTCAGCTTCTTCAAACTCCGATGTGTCATGAAATTGCTCGAACGGGTGTCTTCCTGCACCACCCGATACCCGCCACTGTCATCTACCAAGCACAGGAAAATTTGTATCCACATCACTGAAATCAGTTGCCCCACCGCCATCACTGGCCTCCCAATTTTCTTTTGCCTCCCGCTCTTCGGGATCTTCATCTGTATTTTCAGCATAATAAAGCGGTTCCGGGGTTGGAGATCGATTCCGGTCAGTTTGGGCCCGACTAGAGCTAGTACTAGGATGTCCCCTCTCAGGTTGGACCCGACTAGAGCTAGTACTATGACGTTCCATCTCGACTGGCTGTCTGCGCCATCTCAGGTTGGGCCCGACTAGAGCTAGTACTATGACGTCCCATCTCAGGTTGGGCCCGACTAGAGCTAGTACTAGGACGTCCCCTCTCAGGTTGGGCCCGACTAGAGCTAGTACTATGACGTCCCCTCTCAGGTTGGGCCCGACTAGTACTCCCCAAAGTTAGGGCCCGTACAGGACCCGTCACAGATTGCTCAATAACCCTACCCTGTGTCATTTACGGCATAGGTCTGGTGTTCTGTCTGGGGTTATTTCTGGTATTTTGGTTTGGATTACGTCTGGGATTCTGTCTAGGGTTGGCTACAATATATAACTCTAGGAACTTGAAAGGAGTGGTCAAATTCATTGTCATTTGGGTATACAACCCCCAGCTATTATTGTCTTGTACCGGGAGCTGTTGGAACCAGGTTTGGTTCCTTGACCAATATTGATCCTTGCGGAAATTACTAGTTCATAATAATTTGGATCAATGCCAACTTGCTGGTACACTTCTCTAGTTTATACCTCTAAAATCTAAATCTGGCATGATATTGAACATTTTTGCAGGTTGAGTACTGTAATAAGCACCATTTGGCCCGTGTAAAACTTCACCACCAAAATAACAAGCAATTCCAATCATAATTGGTTGAATTGAACAAACCTAACAATTAATAAATTACTGTTAATTTTAAAAATAATAATGTAAAATAAATTATTTCAAAAAAAATAAAGAATTGAAGAAGAAAATACCTCTGGTGCCTTGATGATTTGTTGTGCGGACTTACGCGAAATGAAAACAGTTTTGACAAAACTGAATTTATAATTTTTTTGGGTGCGCAAAAGCGTTGTGCGGACCCGGGGGTGCTCAAAATGGTTGTGTGGACCCGGGGGTGCGCAAAATTATTGTGTGGAACCGGGTGCGCAAAATAGTTGTGCGGATCCGGTCTGGGCGGGTGCACAAAAGCGTTGTGCGGGGGTGTCAATATTGTAGAAACTCCCACAGAAGTGGTCTTTAATTTAAAAAAAATTGGAAGAGTGATAAAAAAAAAAATTTCCGCTCTAGCCCATATGCCCCTGATTTCATGGAGCTGATCCATTGGGAGGCGCAACACTTGGTGAGCGAAGCTGCATGCAAGATTATAAAATGTTATTACAATAATGATTATTACCTTTTTACTGCATGCAACATCTGATAACCATTTGGTACTTGGTGGGGTCCTCTAACAATGTTCTATAGCACAACTTAAATTTACATAGAACACATGACAATTCTGTCTATAAAAATAAAATAATGTATAATAGAATTAGCATACTTTCTTTGGAAAGGTTTTTTGATGCCATGTGACGAATGAGTGCATGAATTTCATCACATAATATCCGCACTCACAACCTAAGTACTGTTGTTGGCATTGAATTGCAAAAGTAAAAAGATTATTAGTGTGAATTTTTTGGTAGTTGTACAAAGAAAATAAACAAACCAATTTTGATTAAAACTAACTAAATAGATAACTATATTTGTAACATCATGCAAAATACGTACATAAAATTGATATATGAGAATAAAATACGAAATGTCTGAATATATTTTTCGGTTAGATATGTTCCACTCAAAGAACAAGTAATATTTTTAACATATTAGCAAGATATTTAAGTTACTCTAAAAATTAATTATTATCAATATGATCATTTAGACTTTTGTTTGACTAATAAGGATATGCTTAATAGTTTGAAATTCTTGAAATATATCAAGTTTCCTGAAATCCGAAATGATGAACTTGAGATGTAGTAATAAAATATGAATAATGTTAATTAAAGGATTAATAGATTTATATAATCCGAAATGGCAAAATTGAATAAATTGCAATGTATAAGTATTTCATGGATTGGATTGGATAGTATATATATATAGCACTTAAAATATTAAGGAGTAATAGTAATTACATTTAGGATTGATTTATAAAAATTGAAAACAAGAAGGTTGAAATTAGAAAATTTTATATGAGGACCCACATGGCAGGACCCAAGGCCTTGCGTGACAAAGCCTCTATGCTCCAGCGGCTTCAAAGCCGATTAGAGAGCTGCTTGTTCACCTAGATATTATTTTGTGGTATTAATCTTTATCTTCTCTCACTGTTTGGATGTTCTTTGAACACTAGTTCTCTCTTCCCTCTTTACTGTTGCGCAAGAAAATTAAAAGAAGCTTATCTTTTGTTGACTGAGTACTTGAGCAAGTTGAGAATGAAGTGATTTGTGTGGTTTTCTCTCTTAAAGTAACTACCACTGATGTGTACGCAGGGGTATATTCTTTCCTCTTCTTTGTTAAGCTTCTCTCTTAATTGATTAAGAGTTTTGGCAAAAGTGATTGTTTGAATTTAAGTAGATAAAGCTTATAACTATTTACTTGACAAAATTATTTTATAGTGTGTGATGATTGATTTGTCTGAGGCCTCTCTATTTCACTCATATGTTCTTTATTTGAATTTGAACATGAAAACGATTATGGTGCTCTACTTACTCTGTAACAAGGTTGTCATGGTTTAATATTTTAACTTTTTATTAGAGATGGACCATAAACCGTACATGTCAGTATCGATATACTGGACTGACTGGTTGGAGTTGGGTATGCTGAACACCGTTACAAACAATTACCAATCTTCTTTAGGGTATCGGTATACTGTTTTACATTTCAGGATAATAGGAAAATAAATATAAAAGGAAGGGTATAATTAAATTGTAAAATTCCTACATACCAGTAAATAAAAATTTATAAGAGGCCTTGGTGCAAATCTATCTCTAAATATAGACCGTTTGAAAAATTAAAGAATGTAAAAAGGCTAAAAATATAATTGAGCTTTGTTCGAAAATAAATGAACTGGGACCTTAGTTGTTTGGATATATGAACTGAATTATCGACTTTTGTACTTATTGGATTGAATTTAAATTTAATTGAAGTAAAAACAATATAGATTAAGAAAATGATTAGAATATATGTATTGTTTTAACGTAGGCATAATTACAAAAAAGATATATGAGACAGAATGTTCAGGAAGAACAGAGTGATGGTGACCTCGCTTAATTACCATACGTTATCAGGTGCGAGGTTATTGGATTAGTCTGAGATTCATGATTAGGAATTAAATCGTAACTCGCTGTGCATTTTGAATATTGGATTGACTGCATTGATTGAACTGTTGCATCATATGCATAACCCAATGCAATTGAAACTGAATTACAAGTAAGTTTGTTGACTGTCATGTTGATATTGTTTATCGATTGGTTGATTTTTATTGCAAATGATTGATTGAGACCACATTGATTGAATTAATTGAATATTGAATACTGTAATCATTGAACCTCCATATAGTGGAGAAAAAAGATTAATATATCGTAAAGTCTAGCTAGCTACTAGACTTTGCTCCAGGGCTCTTATGCGCATATGGTGAATGGCCCCAACTGAATCCAATACCGGTTGGGTAGGAGATATTGAATAAATGTGAATTATGACTGTAAGACTAATGAACTGTGGTAACTGTCTTATCAATGATTTTCTTTTCGATAATGACAGTAATTTTGATATTGATTTCGTATTGTTTCCGTTAACCGATTATCAGGATAGTTAGAACTGTATTATCATCGTCGATTTTCTTTCTAATACTGACGGCATTGAGATATTGATTCTATATTGTTTTCATTAACAAATTATCAGGATGGACAGAACAGTATAAGCCCACAAGGGCAAAAGAGGTTAAGAAACATATGAACAACGACAATTAAGGTTGTTAAGCAAACAAACAAGGGCAAACGAGGTTCCTAAGCACAAGAACAAATGCAAATGAGGTTCATAAGCACAAGATCATAGGCAAATTATGTTGCAAAGCGCAAGAACAACGACAAATGAGCTTGTTAGCCACACGAACAACGCCAATCGAGGTTGTTAAGCACACAAACAAAGGCAAACGAGGTTCCTAAGCACAAGAACAAATGCACATGAGGTTCATAAGCAAAATATCAAGGGCAAAAGAGGTTGTTAAGCACATGAACAACACCAATTGAGGTTGTTAAGCAGACAAACAAAGTAAACCGAGGTTCCTAAGTACAAAAACAAATGCAAATGAGGCTCATAAGAACAAGATTAAGGGCAAAAGAGGTTGTTAAGCATAATAACAAGTGTAAATGATATTCCCAAGTACAAGAACAAGGACAAAAGAGGTTAAGAAGCATATGAAAAACGACAATTGAGGTTGTTAGGCACACGAACAAGGGCAAATGAAACCCCTAAGCACAAGAACAAATGCAAATGAGGTTCATAAGCACAATATCGAGGGCAAAAGAGGTTGTTAAGCGCACAAACAAGGTAAAATGAGGTTCCTAAGCACAATAACAAATGCAAATGAGGTTCATAAGCAAAAGATCAAGGACAAATTGTGTTGCAAAGCGCAAGAACAATGACAAATGAGGATGTTAAGTACAACAACAAGTGTAAATGATGTTGCAAAACACAAGAACAATGGCAAAAGAGATTAAGAAGCATATGAACAACGACAATTGAGGTTGTTAAGCACACAAACAAGGGCAAATGAAGTTCCTAAGCACAAGAACAAATACAAATGAGGTTCATAAGCACAAGATCAAGAAAAAAAGAGGTTGTTAGACACATGAACAATGCCAATTGAGGTTGTTAAGCAAACAAAAAAGGTAAAATGAGGTTCCAAAGTACAAGAACAAATGCAAATAAGGTTCATAAGCACAAGATCAAGGTCAAATTATGTTGCAATGTGCAAGAACAACGACAAATGAGATTGTTAAGCACAAGAACAAGTGTAAATGATGTTGTTAAGCACAAGAACAAGGGTAAAAGAGGTGAAGAAGCATATGACCAATGACAATTGAGGTTGTTAAGCAAACGAACAAGGGCAAACGAGGTTCCGAAGCACAAGAACAAATGCAAATAAGGTTCATAAGCACAAGATCATGGGTAAATTATGTTGTTAAGCACACGAACAACATCAATTGAGGTTGTTAAGCACACAAATAAGGGCAAATGAGGTTCCTAAGCACAAGAACAAATGCAAATGAGCTTCATAAACACAAGATCAAGGGCAAATTATGTTGCAAAGCACAAGAACAATGACAAATGAGGTTGTTAGGCACAAGAACAAGTGTACCTGATGTTGTCAAGCAAGAGAACAAAGGCAAAAGATGTTCAGAGGCATTTGAACAATGACAATTGAGGTTGTTAATCACACGAACAAGGGCAAATGAGGTTCACAAGCACAAGATCAAGGCAAAAGTGGTTGTTAAGCACACGAACAACGCCAATTGAGATTGTTAAGCACACAAACAAGGGCAAACGAGGTTCCTAAGAACAAGAACAAATGCAAATGAGGTTCATAAGCACAAGATCAAGTGCAAAAGAAGTTGTCAAGCACAGGAACAACGCCAATTGAGATTGTTAAGCCCACAAACAAGGGCATATGAGGTTCCTAAGCACAAGAACAAATACAAATGAGCGTCATAACCACAAGATCAAGGGTAAATTATGTTGGAAAACGCAAGAACAGCGACACACGAGGTTGTTAGGCACAAGAATAAGTGTAACTGATATTGCTAAGCACAAGAACAAGGGCAAAAGAGATTAAGAAGCATATGAACAACGACAATTGTGGTTGTTAAGCACACGAACAAGGGCAAATGAAGTTCCTAAGCACAAGAACAAATGCAAATAAGGTTCATAAGCAAAAGATCATGGGCAAAAGAGGTTGTTAAGCACACGAACAACGCCAAAGGAGGTTGTTAAGCCTACAAATAAGGGCAAATGAGGTTCCTAAGCACAAGAACAAATGCAAATGAGCTTCATAAGCACAAGATCAAGGGCAAATTATGTTGCAAAGTGCAAGAACAACGACAAATGAGGTTGTTAAGCACAAGAACAAGGGCAAAAGAGGTTAACAAACTAACAACGACAATTGAGGTTGTTAAGCAAACAAACAAGGCAAACGAGGTTCCTAAGCACAAGAACAAATGCAAATGAGGATCATAAGCACAAGATCATGGGCGAATTATATTGCAAAGCGCAAGAACAACGACAGATGAGGTTCTTAAGCACATGAACAAGTCTAAATGATGTTGCTAAGCACAATAACAAGGGCAAAAGAGGTTAAGAAGCACACAAACAACGCCAATTGAGGCTGTTAAGCACACAAACGAGGGCAAACATGGTTCCTAAGCATAAGAACAAATGCAAATGAGGTTCATAAGCAAAAAATCGAGGGAAAAAGAGGTTGTCAAGCACACGAACAACGCTAATTGAGGTTGTTAAGTCCACAAACAAGGGCATATGAGGTTCCTAAGCACAAGAACAAATGCAAATGAGCTTCATAAGCACAAGGGCAAATTATATTGCAAAGCGCAAGAACAACGACAAATGAGGTTGTTAGGCAGAAGAACAAGTGTAACTAATGTTGCTAAGCACAAGAACAAGGGCAAAAGAGGTAGTTAAGTACACGAACAACGCCAATTGAGATTGTTAAGCACACAAACAAGGGCAAACGAGGTTCCTAAGCATAAGAACAAATGCAAATGAGGTTCATAAGCACAAGATCAAGCCAAAAGAGGTTGTTAAGCACACGTACAACGCTAATTGAGGTTGTTAAGCATACAAACAAGGGCAAATGAGATTCCTAAGCACTAGAACAAATGCAAATGAGATTCATAAGGAAACGATCAAGGGCAAAAGAGTAAGCACACGAACAACTCCAATTGAGGTTGTTAAGCCCACAAACAAGGGTAAATGAGGTTCCTAAGCACAAGAACAAATAAAAATGAGCTTCATAAGCACAAGATGAAGGGCAAATTAAATTGCAAAGAGCAAGAACAACGACAAATGAGGTTGTTAAGCACAAGAACAAGTGTAAATGATGTTCCTAAGCAAATGAGGTTGATAAGCAGAAGATCATGGGCAAATTATGTTGCAAAGCGCAAGAACAACGACAAATGAGGTTGTTAAGCACACGAACAAGTATAAGCACAGGAACAAGGGCAAAAGAGGTCAAGAAGCATATGAACAACGACAATTGAGGTTGTTAAGCAAATGAACAAGGCCAAATGAGGTTCCTAAGCACAAGAACAAATGCTAATGTAGTTCATAAGGACAAGATCAAGGGCAAAAGTGGTTGTTAAGCACACGAACAATGCCAATTAAGGTTGTTAAGTACACAAACAGGGGCAAATGAGGTTCCTATGCACAAGAACAAATGCAAATGAGGTTAAGGGAAAATTATATTGCAAAGCGCAAGAACAACGCCAATTGATGTTGTTAACCACAAGAACAAGTGTAAATCATGTTGCTAAGCACAAGAAAAGAGGTTAAGAAGCATATGAACAACGACAATTGAGATTGTTAAGCACACGAACAAGTGTAAATGATGTTGCTATGCTCAAGAACAAGGGCAAAAGAGCTTAAGAAGCATATGAACAACGACAATTGAGGTTGTTAAGCACACAAACAAGGACAAATGAGGTTCCTAAGCACAAGAACAAATGCAAATGAGGTTCATAAGCATAACATCGAGGGGAAAAGAGGTTGTTAGGCACACAAAAAAAGGTAAAATGAGGTTCCTAAGTAGAAGAACAAGTGCAGATGAGATTCATAAGCACAAGATCAAGGGCAAATTGTGTTGCAAAGCGCAATAACAATGACAAATGAGATTGTTAAGCACAACAGCAAGTGTAAATGATGTTGCTAAGCATAAGAACAATGGCAAAAGAGATTAAGAAGCATATGAACAACGACAATTGAGGTTGTTAAGCACACGAACAAGGGCAAATGAAGTTCCTGAGCACAAGAACAGCAAATGAGGTTCATAAGCACAAGATTAAGGGAAAAAGAGGTTGTTAAGCACACGAACAATGCCAATTGAGGTTGTTAAGCAAAAAAACAAGGTAAAATGAGGTTCCTAAGTACAAGAACAAATGCTAATAAGGTTCATAAGCACAATATCATGGTCAAATTATGTTGCAACATTCAAGAACAACGATAAGAACAAGTGTAAATGATGTTGCTAAGCACAATAACAAGGGTAAAAGAGGTTAAGAAGCATATAACCAATGACAATTGAGGTTGTTAAGCAAACGAACAAGGGCAAATGAGGTTCCTAAGCAGAAGAACAAATGCAAATGAGCTTCATAAGCACAAGATCCAGGGCAAATTATGTTGCAAAGCGTAAGAACAATGACAAATGAGGTTGCTAGGCACAAGAACAAGTGTAACTGATGTTGGCAAGCACAATAAAAAGGGCAAAAGAGGTTCAGAAGCATAGAAACAATGACAATTGAGTTTGTTAATCACACGAACAAGGGCAAATGAGGTTCACAAGCACAAGATCATGGCAAAAGAGGTTGTTAAGCGCACGAACAACGCCAATTGAGGTTGTTAAGCACACAAACAAGGGTAAACGAGGTTCCTAAGCATAAGAACAAATGCAAATGAGCTTCATAAGCACAAGATAAAGTGCAAAAGAGGTTGTCAAGCACACGAACAATGCCAATTGAGATTGTTAAGCCCACAAACAAGGGCATATGACGTTCCTAAGCACAATAACAAATGCAAATGAGCTTCATGAGCACAAGATCAAGGGCCAATTATGTTGCAAAGCGCAAGAACAAGTGTAACTGATGTTGTTAAGGACAACAACAGGGGCAAAAGAGGTTCAGAAGCATATGAACAACGACAATTGAGGTTGTTAATGACACGAACAAGGGCAAATGAGGTTCATAAGTATAAGATCAAGGCAAAAGAGGTTGTTAAGCACACGTACAACGCCAATTGAGGTTGTTAAGCACAGAAACAAAGGCAAATGAGATTCCTAAGCACAAGAACAAATGCAAAGAAGGTTCATAAGCAAAAGATCAAGGGCAAAAGAGGTTGTTAAGCACACGAACAACGCCAATTAAGGTTGTTAATCCCACAAATAAGGGCAAATTAGGTTCCTAAGCACAAGAACAAATGCAAATGAGCTTCTTAAGTACAAGATCAAGGGCAAATTCTGTTGCAAAGCATGTTGCAAAGCGAAAGAACAACGACAAATGAGGTTGTTAAGCATAAGAACAAGTGTAAATGCTTTTGCTATGCCCAGGAACAAGGGCAAAAGAGGTCAAGAAGCATATGAACAACGACAATTGTGGTTGTTAAGCAAACGAACATGGGCAAATGAGGTTCCTAAGCACAAGAACAAATGTAAATGAAGTTTATAAGCACAAGATCAACGGCAAAAGAGGTTGTTAAGTACACGAACAACAACAATTGAGGTTGTTAAGCACACAAACAGGGGCAAATGAGGTTCCTAAGCGCAAGACCAAATGCGAATGTTGTTCATAAGCATGATATCAAGGGCAAAAGAGGTTGTTAAGGACACAAACAACGCCAATTGAGGCTGTTAAGCACACAAATAAGGGCAAATGAGGTTCTTATGCTCAAGAACAAATGCAAATGAGCTAAAAGAGGTCAAGAAGCATATGACCAATGACAATTGAGGTTGTTAAGTAAATGAACAAGGGCAAACGAGGTTCCTAAGAACAAGAACAAATTCAAATGAGGTTCATAAGCACATGATCATGGGCAAATTATGTTGTTAAGGACACGAACAACACCAATTGAGGTTGTTAAGCATACAAATAACGGCAAATGAGGTTCCTAAGCACAAGATCAAGGCCAATTATATTCCAAAGCGCAAGAACAATGACAAATGAGGTTATTAGGCACAAGAACAAGTGTAACTGATGTTGATAAGGACAAGAACAAGAGCAAAAGAGGTTCAGAAGCATATGAACAACGACAATTGAGGTTGTTAAGCACACGAACAAGGGCAAATGAGGTTCATAAGCACAAGATCAAGGCAAAAGAGATTGTTAAGCACATGAACAACGCCAGTTGAGGTTGTTATGCACACAGACAAGGGAATACGAGGTTCCTAAGCACAAGAACAAATGCAAATGTGGTTCATAAGTACAAGATCAAGGGCAAAAGAGGTTGTTAAGCACACGAACAATGCCAATTGACGTTGTTAAGCCCACAAACAAGGGCATATGAGGTTCCTAAGCACAAGAACAAATGCAAATGAGCTTCAAAGGCACAAGATCTAGGGCAAATTATGTTGCAAAGCGCAAGAACAACGACAAATGGTTAGGCACAAGAACAAGTGTAACTGATGTTGTTAAGGACAAGAACAAGGGCAAAAGAGGTTCAGAAGCATATGAACAATGACAATTGAGGTTGTTAATCACACGAACAAGGGCAAATGAGGTAAGCACAAGATCAAGGCAAAAGAGGTTGTTAAGCACACGAACAACGCCAATTGATGTTGTTTAGCCCACAAACAAGGGCATATGAGGTTCCTAAGCACAAGAACAAATGCAAATAAGCTTCAAAGCGCAAGAACAACGACAAATGAGGTTGTTAGGCACAAGAACAAGTGTAACTGATGTTGCAAAGCGCAAGAACAACGACAAATTAGGTTGTTAAGCACAAGAAATAAATGATGTTGCTAAGCACAAGAACAAGGGGCAAAAGATGTCAAGAAGCATATGAACTACGACAATTGAGGTTGTTAAGCACAAGAACAAGTGTAAATGATGTTCCTAAGCACAAGAACAAGGGCAAAAGAGGTTTAGAAGCACATGAAAAACGACAATTGAGGTTGTTAGGCACACGAACAAGGGCAAATGAAACCCCTAAGCACAAGAACAAAAGCAAATGAGGTTCATAAGCACAATATCGATGGCAAAAGAGGTTGTTAAGCACACGGACAATGCCAATTGAGGTTGTTAAGCAAACAAATAAGGGCAAACGAGGTTCCTAAGCACAAGAACAAATGCAAATGAGGTACATAACCACAAGATCATTGGCAAATTATGTTGCAAAGTGCAAGAACAACGAGAAATGAGGTTGTTAAGAACAAGAACAAGTGTAAATGATGTTGCTAAGCAAAAGAACAAGGGTAAAAGAGGTTAAGAAGCATATGAACAAGGACAATTGAGGTTGTTAAGCACACGAACAATGGCAAATGAGGTTCTTAAGCGCAAGAACAAATGCAAATGTGGTTCATAAGCACGATATCAAGGGCAAAAGAGGTTGTTAAGCACACGAACAACGCCAATTGAGGTTGTTAAGCACACAATTATGGGCAAATGAGGTTCCTAAGCTCAATAACAAATGCAAATGAGCTAAAAGAGGTCAAGAAGCATATGACCAATGACAATTGAGCTTGTTAAGTAAGCGAACAAGGGCAAATCAGGTTCCTAAGCACAAGAACAAATGCAAATGAGATTCATAAGCACAAGATCATGAGCAAATTATATTTTTAAGTACACGAACAACACCAATTGAGGTTGTTAAGCATACAAATAACGGCAAATGAGGTTCCTAAGCACAAGATCAAGGACAAATTATGTTGCAAAGCGCAAGAACAATGACAAATGAGATTGTTAGGCACAAGAATAAGTGTAACTGATGTTGTTAAGGACAAGAAAAGGAGCAAAATAGGTTTAGAAGCATATGAACAATGACAATTGAGGTTGTTAATGACACGAACAAGGGCAAATGAGGTTCATAAGCACAAGATCAAGGCAAAATAGCTTGTTAAGCACAGGAACAACGCCAGTTGAGGTTGTTATGCTCACAGACAAGGGTATACGAGGTTCCTAAGCACAAGAACAAATGCAAATGAGGTTCATAAGTACAAGATCAAGGGCAAAAGAGGTTGTTAAGCACACGAACAATGCTAATTGACGTTGTTAAGCCCACAAACAAGGGCATATGAGGTTCCTAAGCACAAGAACAAATGCAAATCAGCTTCAAAAGAACAAGATCAAGGGCAAATTATGTTGCAAAGCGCAAGAACAAGTGTAACTGATGTTGTTAAGGACAACAACAAGGGCAAACGAGGTTCAGAACCATATGAACAACGACAATACAGGTTGTTAATGACACGAACAAGGGCAAATGAGGTTCATAAGCACAAGATCAAGGAAAAAGAGGTTGTCAAGCACACGAACAACGCCAGTTGAGGTTGTTATGCACAAAAACAAGGGCATAAGAGGTTCCTAAGCACAGGAACAAATGCAAATGAGGTTCATAAGCACAAGATCAAGGGCAAAGGAGGTTGTTAAGCACACGAACAATGCCAATTGATGTTGTTAAGCCCACAAACAAGGGCATATGAGGTTCCTAAGCACAAGAACAAATGCAAGTGAGCTTCAAAAGCACATGATCGAGGGCAAATTATGTTGCAAAGCGCAAGAACAACGACAAATGAGGTTGTTAGGCACAAGAACAAGTGTAACTGATGTTGCAAAACGGAAGAACAACAACAAATGAGGTTGTTAAGCACAAGAACAAGTGTAAATGATGTTGCTAAGCACAAGAACAAGGACAAAAGATGTCAAGAAGCATATGAACAACGACAATTCAGGTTGTTAAGCACAAGAACAAGTGTAAATGATGTTCCTAAGCACAAGAACAAAGGCAAAAGAGGTTATGAAGCATATGAAAAACGACAATTGAGGTTGTTAGGCACACGAACAAGGGCAAATGAAACCCCTAAGCATAAGAACAAATGCAAATGAGGTTCATAAGCACAATATCGAGGGCAAAGGAGGTTTTTAAGCACACAAACAATGCCAATTGAGGTTGTTAAGCAAAAGAACAAGTGTAAATGATGTTGCTTAGCACAAGAACAAGAGGAAAAGAGTTTAAGAAGCATATGTACAACGACAATTGAGGTTGTTAAGCACACGAACAAGGGCAAATGAAGTTCCTAAGCACAAGAACAAATCCAAATGAGGTTCATAAGCACAAGATCAAGGGTAAAAGGGGTTGTTAAGCACACAATCAACGCCAATTGAGGTTGTTAGGCCTAAAAACAAGGGCATATGAGGTTCCTTAGCACAAGAACAAATGCAAATGAGCTTCATAATCACAAGATCATTGGCAAATTATATTGCAAAGTGCAAGAACAACGACAAATGAGGTTATTAGGAACAAGAACAAGTGTAACCGATGTTGCAAAGCGCAAGAACAACGACAAATGAGGTTGTTAAGCACAAGAACGAGTGTAAATGAAGTTGCTAAGCACAAGAACAAGGGCAAAAGAGGTAAAGAAGCATATGAACAACGACAACTAAGGTTGTCAAGCACACGAACAAGTGTATATGATGTTGCTATGTACAAGAACAAGGGCAAAAGAGCTTAGGAAGCATATGAACAACGACAATTGAGGTTGTTAAGCACACAAACAAGGGCAAACGAGGTTCCTAATCACAAGAACAAATGCAAATGAGGTTCATAAGCAAAAGATCAAGGACAAAAGAGGTTGTTAAGTACACGAACAACGCCAATTGAGGTTGTTAAGCAGACAAACAAGGTAAAACGAGGTTCCTAAGAACAAGAACAAATGCAAATGAGGTTCATAAGCACAATATCGAGGGCAAAAGAGGTTGTTAAGCACACAAACAATGCCAATTGAGGTTTTTAAGCGCACAAACAAGGTAAAATGAGGTTCCTAAGCATAAGAACAATGCAAATGAGCTTCATAAGCACAAGATCAAGGGCAAATTATGTTGCAAAGCGCAAGAACAACGACAAATGAGGTTGTTAAGCACAAGAACAAGTGTAAATGTTGTTGCTGTGCCTAGGAACAAGGGCAAAAGAGGTCAAGAAGCATATGAACAACGACAATTAAGGTTGTTAAGCAAACGAACATGGGCAAATGAGGGCACAATAACAAATGCAAATGAGGTTCATAAGTATAAGATCAAGGCAAAAGAGGTTGTTAAGCACACGTACAACGCCAATTGAGGTTGTTAAGCACACAAACAAGGGCAAATGATATTTGTAAGCACAAGAACAAATGCAAATAAGATTCATAAGCAAAAGATCAAGGGCAAAAGAGGTTGTTAAGCACACGAAAAACGCCAATTGAGGTTGTTAAACCCACAAACAAGGGCAAATGAGGTTCCTAAGCACAAGAACAAATGCAAATGAGCTTCATAAGCACAAGATCAAAGGCAAATTATGTTGCAAAGCGCAAGAACAACAACAAATAAGGTTGTTACGCACAAGAACAAGTGTAAATGGCGTTGCTAAGCACAAGAACAAGGGCAAAAGAGGTCCAGGAGCGTATGAACAACGACAATTGAGATTGTTAAGCAAACGAACAAGGGCAAATAAGGTTCCTAAGCACAAGAACAAGGGCAAAAGAGGTCAAGAAGCATATGAACAGCGACAATTGAGGTTGTTAAGCAAATGAACAAGGACAGATGAGGTTCCTAAGCACAAGAACAAATGCAAATGAGGTTCATAAGCAAAAGATCAAGGACAAAAGAGGTTGTTAAGCACACGAACAATGCCAATTGAGGTTGTTAAGTACACAAACTGGGGAAAATGAGGTTCCTATGCACAAGAACAAATGCAAATGAGGTTCCTATGCACAAGAACAAATGCAAATGAGGTTCATAAGCACAAGATCAAGGGCAAATTGTGTTGCAAAGCGCTAGAACAACGCCAATTGAGGTTGCTAAGCACAAGAACAAGTGTAAATGATGTTGCTAAGCACAAGAACAAGGGCAAAAGAGTTTAAGAAGCATATGAACAACGACAATTGAGATTGTCAAGCACACAAACAAGTGTAAATGATGTTGCTATGCTCAAGAACAAGGGCAAAAGAGCTTAAGAAGCATATGAAGAACGACAATTGAGGTTGTTAATCACACAAACAAGGGCAATTGAGGTTCCTAAGCACAAGAACAAATACAAATGAGGTTCATAAGCACAAGATTAAGGGCAAAAGAGGTTGTTAAGCATACGAACAACGCCAATTGAGGTTGTTAAGCACACAAACAAGGGAAAATGAGGTTTCTAAGCACTAGAACAAATGCAAATGAGGTTGATAAGTACAAGATCAAAGGCAAATTATGTTGCAATGCGCAAGAACAACGACAAATGAGATTGTTAAGCGCAAGAATAAGTGTAAATGATGTTGTTAAGCACAAGAACAAGGGCAAAAGAGGTTAAGAAGCATATGAACAACGACAATTGAGGTTGTTAAGCAAACAAACAAGGGCAAACGAGGTTTCTAAGCACAAGAACTAATGGAAATGAGATTCATAAGCACAAGATCATGGGCAAATTATGTTGCAAAGCACAAGAACAACGACAAATGGGATTGTTAAGTAAACGAACAACGCCAATTGAGGTTGTTAAGCACACAAACAAGGGCAAACGAGGTTCCTAAGCACAAGAACAAATGTAAATGAGATTCATAAGCAAAAGATCAAGGGCAAAAGAGGTTGTTAAGCACACGAACAACGCCAATTGAGGTTGTTAAGCAGAGAAACAAGGTAAAATGAGGTTTCTAAGTACAAGAACAAATGCAAATGTGGTTCATAAGAACAAGATCAAGTGCAAATTGTGTTGCAAAGCGCAAGAACAATGACAAATGAGGTTGTTAAGCACAAGAACAAGTGTAAATGATGTTGCTAAGCACAAGAACAAGGGCGAACGAGTTATTTCCCTTGATAATGTGTTTATCATCCTTATTTGTATTCGTTTTTGTGCTTAAGAACCTCATTTCGAGTTATTTTTGTGATTAGCAGCATCATTTGCATTTGTTCTTGGAGTTAACAACCTAATTTGTCATTGTTTTTGTTCTTAGGAATCTCATTTGGCCTTATTCTTGTCCTTAACAATCTCATTTGTCATTGTTCTTGTGATTAGCAATATCATATAAATTAGTTTATTTGCTTAGCCATCTCATTTGTCTTTGTTCTTGTGCTTAGCAACCTAATTTTGCCATTGTTCTTATGATTAGCAACATTATTTGCATTAGTTCTTGTGCTAACAACCTCATTTGCCATTATTCTTGTGCTTAACAAACTCATTTGTTTAACAACATCATTTGGATAAAGGTGCCTTAAGGTCCGGACAAAAAGAAGCTAAAGAAGGTGATCTTAATTCGCGCTAAGAATCGGTGTTCGACATGATTAAGCGGCTAAGGAAACTAAATGAAGCGGATTACGATTTAAGTAAACTTAATCCGTTGCTACTGAACAATCCCAAACGATAAAGTGAAGGGAATCTTTTACACATATTGGAGAGGATACTCTTCCGTTGATAGTTGATAATATTCTCCTTGTGATACCGGACCATCTAAAATAATATCCGAGTTGTCTCTTTTATTTTGACATGAATATGAAAGTAGACTCTCTATATTTCAAATAGATTCCGAAGTGAATTTATTCTACGTGGTGTGGACCACCGCAGTGGATACTCACTTCAGATTGTTGATATCTGATAGTTTTTACTCTTAGGATTTAAAATGCAGTCACAATTGAATACAAAAGACGAATTAGACAGGTGTTGTGAATGCATTCTTTCATATTATTGATGCTTAATATTTTCTCTTTTTTAAGTTGCACAAAACAATTTTTTTTTTTTTGCAATGATAGAGATAATATTGGAGAAATTAGTCGAGGGTACATTATTGGAGATTTGGAGATGACTAGAACTTTTTTTTTTTTAGAATTTGGCAGAAGCTGCCATATATATTAGAAGGAAAATCAGTTTACAATACACATACCAAAAAGCAAGTTATCCTACTATGATGTATCTCATCTAAAAATAAATGAAAAGGACAGCTTTACAGTGATACGCACTCTGACAATTGTTACTAGAGAAATTAAAAAAAAAAAAAAAACAGAGTAGAGAATGTAAGAGGATATTATTGCGGAAAGGGGAGGTAGCATAGTTGGTTAGAAAAAAAAGTCCTATGACCGTTGTACCCAAAGGTCGAAAGTTCAATTTCCCCTCACAACTTCACAGCTTCTGTGAAGATTTAAAAAAAGAAAAAAGAGTATATTATCGCACCGTAATAGTTTTGTATCCACAAGCGCGATTCCTGTAACGCCCTGAAAGCCAGTGCTCTGGATGACTAAAAATATAATGGGGGTAGGTATGAGATAATTAGTGGAGGTGCTTAGCAATATATCATAATGAAATCTATAAATAGACTCAATGTAATTGTAATCAAATACAATATCAATACAAGATCTTCTATTTCTTAAATCCTAGATGCACACATAAAGGAAAATTAGGATCTCATATTATCCAATTTGGCTTACAAATATAATAGATACATGGGACGTGTTGTAAATGTAATTAGCGGATTCATTTGCTTAAAACTAAATGTATAATTTAAAATTAACTCAAATGGATGTTTTTGCCCAAATATTTACTTGCATTTTGAGAATAAATGACAACTTTTGTGACTATAGGATCTGAAATGTGACTAAATTAAATTGATTTGACACAAGTATAGATATACCCAAAGAACTGAAATTACAGTCTGACAGATTGTTATGGTCATTATTTTAATTACTTTTATCTGCATATTCCTGCTTTAATGCAATTCAATGCAAAAATAAAATTATTTGTAGTTCTATTTTAAAGAAAAATTATATTTTACAAACAATTTTATTGAAATGCATTCACTGTTACTAGTTATGTGCTTTTAATCTTGTTTGTAATTACTCACTTTAGAATGTGTTTGCTTGTTGGTTGTCTAGAAGAAAGCAGAGGATATTGTTACCAATTTTGTTACTGCTAAAAAGCAATCTTGTTTTCATCTTTCCATTATATCCGCGTTTTGCTTTATTTTATTTTGAAATGAATTAAGTGGGCATATTTGAAAATAGAAGAGTGCTGTTGTCTACAACTTCTCCTTAAAATAAGAATTTTTATGTGGTTGGTACTTAATGATCAAATATTAACTAAGAAAAATTTACGAAAAAGAAGATGAGCTGGTGTATTGACTTGTCATTTTTGCACTGCTAATGAAGATATTTTTTCTCAGGTGCCCTCAAGCTCAGTAAATATGATTCTGTTTAGGCAATAGTAATCTTTACTTGGATACTGCACTCCTGTACTGATATTTTCAAGTTTTCTTGTCAACTTAGCAATGTGAAACAGCTATGTTTCTTAGTTATATTTAGTGCAATCTGTTGGACGATTTGGAAACAAAGAAACAAAATCAGTTTTCAATCCAGTCTTGAAAAAAGTGTTAGATCAATCATATTACTCATCATTTCTGTATTTGAATATTGGACAAGTCATGTGGATATGAGAATTAAGGAAGATACAGAGGACTGGCTGTCGGAGGACATCAATACAATACCTCTTCGTGTTTGGAATTCGACTGACAATCAATTTGTGGTGTACCAGGGTGCTGACTATGGAGCAACAGAAGACTTGTTGCTGCTGAGTGATGTTGGATCTCCAGCTTAATGCAATGATGAAAGACATTTTTTTGTATAGATCCGAGTTTAGGATCGTTACTTTACCTCAGCCCTATCATATGTGGCTTAGTATTAGCTTGCTGGTACTCTATAACTGTGTTTTGGTGGCTTATTAAGCACAGAGTTTTTGTGTTATGTTCTGTGCTAGCTATTAATGTCTTTGGGTTAGCTTTGCTTTTAACTATTTCTTTTCTAAATGTAAGTTAAATCTGATTTCATGGCAATGAAATGGGCAATATGCCTTTTATAAAAAAAAATAGTATTGTTGTGAAAATATTTTTATTTTTTAATACTCTGCATTGAAATAGTTTTTGTTGGTTCTGAAATCAAGCTAATTCCCAACCTTTTAGTTTCAATTTAACTCAAATTTTCTTTTTTCATCTGGAAATGCTTGATAATTCTGATTTTGTAATTAGACCACTCTTACTTGAGTTTAGTTCCCTTGATGTCTGAAATAACAGGAAGTCATCCCCTACTGCACTATCTTATACTCAGTATTCAGTAACAGCCTTAATTTTTTTCAAATCCATGTTTTCCATGACTTCCTTGAGAAATGCACATTGAATAAATGAATATCTTTGCAATTGTTATTATTATTATTAATTCAATCAAACAGTACTTTAGATCACAATCTCAATACCTCAAATAATCCCTTGATAGTTTAAACAACAATGTTTTAATTTGTATCTGCAACACCTATATATGAGTCTGATGCTGGGAATAGATTGCCAAGAGGCAATATTAAATTGAAGATATCAACAACATTCAGCGCTACGGCAGCCCATACATATTCCTCGTATGTGTACCTCTCCATCAAATTATCGGTGTCGTATATTATGTAGCTACAAAATATCAGAGATGCCAGACCACCGTATATCATGAGCGATGCTCTTCCAAGTGGGAAGAATATCTACATGAAGAAAATAAATCATTAAGTCAAAAGCTTTATAGTGAAACCCACTACTCAGACAACATTACAATTAAACAGTAGTGTGATGTGTGATTGGTATCTTGTAATGTACCGACACTAATTATACACAGATCCTTAATCCAAATAATCAATTTTATAAACTATGGATGACTATGGTGAATGTATATTTTACTAACCTGAATAAGAACAAAAACAATGAGGATCATAAGAGCAACTTCATGATAAAGGAATTGGAAGAAGGAGTGATGACGCTTTGCGGCCCAAAATGTGTACATAGTGAGGCTTATGACTACGACCGTTGTTAGAATCACTGATTCTAATATTATCTCCCCTACAAAATCACAAGTCACACGGAGAAAATGAAATCTTGTCAGTACCATCATATGAAGTTATGAACTGTTGGAAACTAAAATTATAGTTCCGTTAACAAGTCGGACGGGCCGCATAGACTATGCATCTCTACAATATGTAATCAGTTACATCTATACAAGTTAAGGTATGTATTGTGAAATACTGAAATTACAAACATGATTAATTTAAAAATGTAATTAATATTAAGATGCAACAAAATTACTAACCCTTGGTGAAAGCACATGTCAAACCAACCGCCAAGCTCATAGACACTGTAAAGACACCAAGAAGTAACAGGTTGAACGGGTGGTACCGGTAATAGAAGTACAGAGCACACAACACTGGATAAGATTTTCAGACAAAAATTCAAGATATTGTTAACAACAATAGGGATAAAAAAAAATGTGAACAAATTAAATATAACTAATTGGGGTGCTAAAAAAATCACAAATTGTACAAAGATTTCTTTTTTTTTATGTGACTTCTCTGAGATGATTTTCCTAACACTATAGTAAAATGTCTTTTAACTACCATTAACTGGAATATACATTCATTATGTATATCACGCCTTAAAATAATTCAAAATAAACGAAGTAAAAGTAAAAAAAGTGCCGTACCAATGATGGGAAGAATGAGCAAGAAAATGTACAATCCGAAACCAACTGTAGTTGAAACAAAGAAATTAGCAACCGGCGGAACGAACACGACGGTCGACGCCACTGCAACCATAAGCAGCATTTGGATGGCAAGGATCGAGAACAGTTTTTTTAGGAATGCCCACCTTACTTCCAGATTCATCAGTGTTACCGGGTAGAACTCTTCCTGGTCGTTTCCCGCCTCCACCTCACTTCCATATCCATCTCCAGTATTTTGATGGCCTTTCCCATACGGTGGTCTGAAGTACATCTTGCTTCTTCTTCTTCTTTTAACAAATTTGTTGATTTTAGAGTTGTTTTTGCTGCTGTTTTTTTCTTCAAGTGAGTAGGGCAGGTAAAGGACCTTATAAACGAGATGATGGAAAGCAGAGAGATGTTTCAAATTGGGAGATGGTTATCCAAAGTTTTATTTATTATACATTATTGTTAAAATGGCTAGAGTTTACATGTGCTAAAATTAAAGCTTAGTATAGAGGTAGAAAACTTTTAACTAAAAGTATTTTTTGCTAAAAACAGAGTGAGAGAGAGATCACATGATTGAAATTCGAATGAAAGGTTCTTCATGACTATGTATAAAGGTGAGGACTTGTAAGAATCTTCATCTCAAAGATGAAGATTCGATCTCAAATATTGTCTAAATTTTTTTTTTCTAAAAAAGCTGGTAAGTTTATTTAACTTGTGATTTTGTAGTGATCCATACAGAGGCATAGACAATTTTAAATAATGAGATTTAATGAAAAAACAAGTTCTCGAGAAGAGTACGGATCAGTTATAGAAGATTTATGAAAAAAGTGAAGGTTCAATTTCAAAATAAATGAATTATTTTTATTTATATAGAATACATAAAGTTTAGTATATAATTCTATAATTTATAAAAAAGATCGGGGTCAACTGACCCCATTCTCAATAAATGGATCAGCGAGACAAATTCAGTAAATCAATTTTCATCAATATTTTGTTGCTTGTAATATTTGGGACTAGATTATATTACAATAGAAAATATTTTGTTTTAATTGTATTTGTGGTATTTAGATAATTGCCTTTGATTAAAGAAGCAGTTCTTTAGGCTTTATGGGGGAAGAAAATCGGTTATCATTTTGTACAAGTTCACTTTTATTTTTAAGATATTTAGAAAATAATATTACTTCATTGCCAACTCTTTTGTGCAGGACATACATGAAGAGGAAAAATAAAAATCTTATTTGAAATTGCAACTTGTCCTCTATAGTAATATTGAAGATGTGTAGGTTCAGGTAGAGGTAGGGGCTCAAACAGAGAATTTAGAGGAAACTACATTTAATCTAAGATTTACATAAGTGCTTGAAGATGCTAGATGCTCTCTGCTTGAAGCTCTCCGTTTGAAATGTAAATTTTAGAACATCCGATTCTATCTATATTTAAAAAGAATAGTAAATTTTTTTTTAAATATAAAATTATATAGGCAGGTATGATTTCAAATGAAGATCATATGTAACTATTCGGATTGACTGTTTAAACTTTGAAAATAAAAATATAAATCTATAGCACATATCGATCCTTAATATACATATTACCATAGTATCATTCCTGTTATATTATACTCATAACAGGTTTAGGCACCATATTACTATAGCATCATTCCTGTTATATTACACTTATAACGGGTTTAGGTGGACACCTTAGTAATGTTTGATTGAGGACTAAAGTTAAGGATGTCTGAGTTGATTATTCTTATTTATGCTAATTTAAATTATTTATGTTTGATTGAGGTCAAATTAAAGAAAAGAGAGAGGAGTAAAATTTACAAATAGTCACTTACTGTGTTTAGTTTAGGTCACTTTAACTTTAAATTTACACCTAGTTATGTCAACCTATTCAATACTTATTTAGTGAAATAATTAAAGTCAAAACTCTTTATTCTATGATTTAGAGATCAATCAAACATGAAAAACTGAGTTTAGAACCTTTTCTGGGGAAATATTTAATTTTAGGAAAAAAAAATTCATTGTCACTCCAAAACTTAGAAATTGTGAAATTGCCACTCTAAAACTTAAAATTAAGAAATTGCCACTCTAAACTAGCTAAATTCATCAAATTGCTCTAATTGTAATTCTAATACACTGATTTAATTAAAATTGTGATGAAAACTGCTGTATAAAACTTGTATTTTAAAAATTCCAATTTTGCCCTTCCAATTCAACAGATAAACCCTTCCCTACGCCATTCCAATTTTGAGCAAAAAAACGCAAACCCACCTCTTCCTTCCCTGCGCCAAATCGCCAACCCTTCCCTTCACGGCAGCCCTCCGCCACCCTTCACCGCTGCCTCAGAACACCCCTCCACCAACCCCCTCCTCCTCCAGGACCTCCGCCAGAACCTCCTGCCTCTGTGCCAGAACGTGGTTAGAAAGTGGTTTATATTCTCGATTTCTTGGTTAATATCTTGGCGAGTTGTAGTAATTAGTGATGGTTCTGTTAATGATTTGATAGTTGATTAAAGTAATTCAACCAAATCTATAGATACTTGTTCAAATTGCTTTTACTGGTACCAAGCAAGAGCAACAGTGACTTTCATACACTGAGTATTTCTGTTCAATTTCTGATTCAATTTCTCAATTGGTTTATATTCTCTGATTCATGTTTTTTAACTGCTAAGGACTGCAAACACGTGGTTAGATTAGGTTCAACTTTTAGGCCTTGTAATTTCTGGTTTTAAGTTCAATCATAATCTAAACAAATTTTGATACGGGATGAGGGTTGGATATGCAGTAATTTATATATTTTTACAAGGTTGGATATGCAAAAATGACAATAATGCAAAATGGAATCTGTGTACTATATTTTTTTACAAGAGCATATAGCAGATAGTTATCCATCAAGAAAAATGACTTGTTGATTAAGTTAAACAAAATGACTTGTGTCATGTATATATTTCCCTCTACAGTATAATTATGACAAGTGCATTTATATATTTTTACAAGGTTGAATATGAAAAAATGACAAGTTTTACTTTTCAAATAAATAATAAGCAAAATGTTTTCTTATATGCAGGAAGAGAACAAGGAAGACGAGGACGGACATATGTTAGCTGTGTTATTATTGAGATGTAATGATATTTCTAGTCAAATGCTATTGTTGAGATGTAATGATATTTAGCTGTGTTATTATTGCTTAGGAAGCTTATTGTTGCTTGATACAATTGCGAGATAGAACTACACCAAGTTTCTGATATGATGCAATATTTATTATCTAATGATATTTAGCTGTGTTATTATTGCTTGATTTGTGTATACCACTTGCTTTACTCTGGGTCCACTGGTATATATGCGGTGGTATGCTAATATGCTAATATGCAGTGGTTTGCTTTCTATAACTATTCTCTGTTGGATGTATCTTAATTACTTAACTTCTGGGGGTGGTTGCAATTTTACTTGCAGTTTAAAATTTACACAAGCATTGTGCTTATTGTAATTAGTCTATGTGATTCAAATGGATAAAATTAATATTTCATTAGGCAAAGATACATCTTTCCTATTCTAACAAATATTACACCCAATCAGACACGAGAAACAAAAATCAAAAGAACTAAATCCTAAAAAGAAAAGAAAATGATAAAAGGGGGAATCTAATTGTCATCAAGAAACTATCACTTTCAGAATAAGGAATCTAATTGCACATCCATTCATACCAGTAGGAGTTTACAATAAGATACAGAGTTTCAGTGTAAACAAAATGAAATACATCCCTGTAAATTAGAGCCTACTCCTAAATCAAGAAACTATCATTTTCAAAAAAGATACAGAGCTTCATTTCTACGAACGTCCGATACCACATGCTCAACATCACTCCATTGTTTCACAATTCCATTTAGCAAACAATTAGAGAAACAAAACTGTTTCATTTTGTAGAAATCTGTGCTATGCATCTGGCAATCTGTGCTATGCATAGTATGGAACAATCTGTGCTATGCATAGTATGGATCATTCTGTGCTATGGTATGGTACTGATTCATTTGCACAGCCACATTTTGTTCTTGGAAACTTTTAAATAGGTACTGACAGATGTAAAAATTAAGATAAAATGGGGGACATCAGGCCATATCCTTCTAATTAATGTTACATCAATCTCAACAGATAAGAATCCTAATTGCCATTATTGTGACCATAAACAGAAATATTCACTTGCCATAATAGTTTGAATGGCACAGAACCAATGTGTGGGATGTCATTTAACAGTTTAAACGCTTTTTAAACGCACAATGGGATGTGTCTTTAGAGGATTTTAATGTGAGGGGGTATACAAAATAGTTAAACGATTTGGCAGCATTGTTTCATCATGATACTGCACTTATCATTTGCGTATAATCCAAGCTTACTGCTAGCAACAGCAAAAAACTAAGTTTATCCCAAAAAGGAAAAAAAAAAATCCTAAAAACATCACTTAAAGGCATACATAAGAGCCATCGATGCTCCGATTTCACTTAAAAAAGGCGAGATATTTACCAGAGAGAGGCAACCATAGAGAAGGAATCTGATGCCTCGGCAGAAGAACATAACTTTCTACAGATATCTCAAAAGTGAACCGATATTGAGCGCAACACGCCTGAATCAGTCTAATATGAACAAGCGCAACACGCCCGAATCAGTCTAATATGAACAAATAGGTACTGACAGGATTTGCACAGCCACATTTTGTTGAAATCAGCTTGGCTGGAATACATCACGACATTGCAATTTTCAGAATATGTGTATATATTTGTCCCTTTTTTTTCTTGTAGTTTGTATTCTGTGACTCTATAATCATGAAAATCCTGTTGACTTATGTAATTTGTTGAATAAGAAAATAAAATTGAGCAATTTTGAGAATTCAATTTTCGTACCAGCAAAGGCTGTGCAGCAATAAACCAAACTTCCAATAAATTCATTGTGCTAAGTGCTAACAAATTAAAATGTATGACAAACCTCATAAAAACGCTTCACCATCTCCATCAGTCAACCATGGTAATATTGGCGGAGGAGGGAGCCGGAGAGGCGGAGGTCCAGCGGAGGAGGGGGGCGGAGAGACAGGAGGTTCTGGCGGAGGTTTAGTTCGCCGGTGCTTTGGTGTGGCGGAGGGTTACAGATTTGGCGGAGGTTTGGCGCTGGTGTTTGGTTTGGCGCAGGAGAAGACGAAGAAGAAAGGAAATGCTCTGGCGTTGTTTGGTTCTAACATTGATTAGAAGGGTATTTTAGGAAATACGAAAATATATTTTTTTATACAACAGTTTTCTGTTTAATTTTAATCAAATTAGTATATAATATGTATAATTAGGGCAAATTCACTAATTTTATGGTAAAAACTGTTAATTTTAATCAAATTAGTATATAATATGTATAATTAGGGCAAATTCATTAATTTTATGGTTTTTTTAAAATGGCAAATAACTAATTTAAAGTTTTGGAGTGGCAATTTTTTAATTATCAAGTTTTGTAGTGGCAAAAAAAAAAATTCTCCTTAATTTTATCATTTAAAAAAATGAAAAATAAGTTTAGAACCTTCTCTCACACACACACGCAAAAGTAAATAAACAATTTGATTTCCAGAAAATAAGTTACATATGTTTTAAATTTAAAAAACAAGTAATTGATCCGGTTGAATTAACGATTCAACAAGTGAACTGTTGAACCAAAGTTTTAACGGTTCGATGTCCGATCCAGTTTTGATAACATTGCCCCTAACCGCACATGACATCCCCGTAATTAAAAAATAGCGCCTAATTACTTAGCAAAATATTACGTGGGTCCAACGTATCAGCCCCAGAGGTTTTATTTCGAATCAAATTTCTTGACTGCTGGACCTCCCCCTAATTTGTCTATTTCAAGGGACGGAAGGTCGCGTGCATTTCTCATGACAGCAGCGCCTGCCGCCTGGAGCATGAATACTTTCTTTCACTGCAAGCGGGCACTACTACGGTTTCTTTCTTAATCCAGGTTCATCCAACTAAAAGGTTGCGTGCATTCCTCATTTTAGCAGCGCCTGGAGCATGAATGCCGTATATCACATTATCACTGCTAGGGACAACTACGGTTTCTTTAATCCAGATTCGAATCAACTAAAGGCTCTCGTGCATTTCTCATGAAAGCAGCGGCAGCGCCTGGAGCATGAATGTTGTTTCCGGCTACGAATTGGCCGTTCATCACTGCATGTGGGGACCACAATACTTTCTTTTCTAATCCAGGTTCATCCAATCAGAATAAACTCTCTATAAAAGATCCTTATAAACGCTCGAATCGTCTCTGTAATTTCCTCCTCTCGTATTTCTCTCCTTTTCTCAACTGTTGAAGCTCAGGTCGTTAACTAGAAATTCGTTCTTATCCTTATTTTTTTTCTCTACTTTTGCATTGATTTCTCGTGCATTGTTCCGATTTGGGAGTGTTTCATCTTGCCACCTATTTTAATTGAATTGTTTTTTTTTTTTCCTTTTAAGGTCATTATTGAAATTCCTTTAAAATTACACGGCCATTTTTCAATTCGTTAAACAGAGATGAAATCCAAATATCAGGATTGAAGTTTCTTGTTAATCTCTTATTTAAGGCGCGGCGCCATCTATTGCTAGAAATCTTTTTTATTATAAGCGATCTAAATTTATAACTAGCAAATGCAATTTTAGTAATACTTGGCCTGAAAAGTTGGAAACCTTCAATAATTTCGTTCAACGGCGCTCTTCTTTTGCAAAATTGTTTTCCTTGAAAAAACTTTCACAGATGCATTTTGTGAGCAGCTAGTGCATATTTTTGTTGTTCTTTAAAATTCCCAGGGAAGTCCATACCATTTAAAAAAGTTATATTTTAATTATTTTATATAACCAATATATGAAGTAGTTTCTTGGTTTGATAGAAATATTGGTGTTTGGTCTCATGTAATACTTGTTAATTTTAAAAAATAATAATAATAAAACACGGAGTCTATTTCACACACCAAACATTTTTTAAAATATTTACTAACAACTTTTAAATTTAATCAACCAGGCGAGTCATGGATTTCAACAAATCCAAAGAGAATGCAAAATTAACGAGAAGCATGAGTGGCAATGAGATTTTCACCAGAGCTGATGCCTTCGATTTGAAAAATCTAGATATTCAATTGGAGAAAAAATTGTCTAAGGTATTGATCGAGGAAATTGGTGCCTCCTTTTCAAGTAGCAAGAATAAATCTGAGGAATGGGAGATTGATGTCTCCAAGCTTGATATTCGGTACGTTATCGCCAAGGGCACCTATGGTACTGTTTTTCGTGGTACATACGACAGGAAAGACGTTGCTGGTAATCAATTATCTCTTTCTTTGTGGAGAATTGTTGTCCTAGTTGCAAGTATTTTTTAACTCTTGCGTTTAGTTGCAGCTTGCAATTAATTGCTGAAATGGTACGGTAATGGTATCCTTTTCAGACAATATTTCGACTTGGTGATGTGTTAATTCTCTGTCACAAACTTAATAGGGTTGAGAAATGCAGTTCCATTTATGAGTCGAATTTAGATAAACTAAATATTCCTAATCCTTCTATTTTAGAAGAAGTTATAGATTTAAATCTTTCCAAGTCCTTTTTCTTCATGATATATATATAAGTGAAGTTCTATAACTACACATAAAAATAGAATCCTCATTTCAATTAAACTTTGCTGTTGATGTATATTATCTAAAGTTGCATATAATGAAAGAGAGAAAAAAAAAAAGCCTATATCATGTTCCTTGTACATATTTGTATCAAAAAAAAAAAAAAAAAAAAAGCTTTGATACCGTTGCTGATATTTCTATTTAAGTCTCAAGCCTTGTTAATCTCCAACATTGAAATTCAACACCAAAAACCCAACAAAAAATCATAAAACTTGTATTTGAACAGCAAAAAAGCCTCAACAACTGTTGGGTAATAATACACTGCAGTGAAGCTGCTCGACTGGGGCTCAGAAAATATTGTCACAGATGCCGAAACTGTCGAAAGAAGGTCGTCCTTTTACAAAGAGGTAGCGGTCTGGCACAAGCTCGACCATCCCAATGTCACTCAGGTAATTAAACATATATTGAGTGAAGCTATGGTACTATGCATAGCGCGTATTGGTTTGTACTATGTATTGATATCTCTATTTTCAAAGTTCAAATAGTCGATCTGAACAGTTCAACATCATCTCCATAAGAAAATATACTTTTTTTTAATGCTAGATGGCGCATTGCCACTAACAATTGTATTGATAAGAAAAAGTATTTACAAAGCCTTAATTTACAAATATACATATAATTAATAACTAGCTCATAGCCTAATGTCTGTCATCTCTAGTAATATACACAATTGCTCAATGTCTATCATGCCTAAACATTGGAAGATGCCCTAATTAGGCTCCATGAAGCCAACTATGCGTATCAAGGCTTGCACTGTTGATCACTGCAGAGACCGGCTTACGTTGTTGTGAAAAAAACCTCCTGTTTCTTTCTCTCCAGAATGCCCAATGACCTACTGCCCAGACTGCATCCCACTCCTTTGCCTTCAGGCTGTCCAGGTTTTGCCTCTGTGTAAGCCAGCTCTGTACTATCGTCTGATCCGACTGCCTATTAATAAGCCGAAGTTCATTAGCAGTCCCTGCCAAAAGGTCTTCGCATAGCGACAGTCCCTGCCAAATATTATCTCCTTGTTGCGCAATACACATTGCGGCGTGATTGTTCAACCTCTCCGCATGAGCACCTCCTGTGTCATTGCCTTGTTCTGAATTAGGATCCAAAAGAAGACTTTAACCTTTATGGGTACTTTGAGCTTCCACAGAAACTTCTCATAGGAGCATCGAATCCCTCTGTTGTGTATGTACCGATATGCCGACGCACATATGAATTGCCCATTAGCACTCCATCTCCATAATAGGGTATCATTTTGCTGATCAGTTTCAGTTGAGCATGAGTAAAAACTCAATAGGCTAGCAATGTTTCTGAAGAAAACATAGGAAAATAAACTTGTAGATAAATTTTACATTTTTTTAGAATTTTTTACTATTTTTTTTAGATAGGTAGAAAATCACATGATCTAAAGATTCTAGACCATTCTATTTTTGAAGGTATTATAGACCATTCAAAAGCAGTGATTTTCTACCTATTTAAAAAAATACTAAAAAATTCTAAAAAATGTAAAATTTAGTCTTCAAGTACATCTTCATATGGAGATCATGTTAAACGGTTCAGATCAATTGTTTGAACTTTGAGAAGAATATATTGGTCCATAGTACAGACCAATATGCGCTATGCATAGTACCATAGCCTCACTCTTTTTTTTTTTCTACTATTCTACAATATAAAACAAATTCAAAGTTCTTAGTACATTTTTAAATTTTGTGTTTTAGTTTGTGGGTGCATCGATGGTGCCATCTGATTTGAGGATCCCATCTGATAAGGGGAAAGCACAGGACAGCTCGATACCACCCAGGGCAGTATGTGTGGTACTCGAGTTTCTGTCAGGCGGGACCTTAAAACAGTACCTCATAAAGAACAGAATTAAAAAACTCCCCTTTGACGTCTTTCTGCAGCTTACGCTTGACCTTGCAAGAGGGTAACACTTGCTTCTGTTTTCTTTTCTAAATTTGTTCAAAAAAACATGAGTAAGTGTCTGTATTATTTGGAATCCAGACTGGAGTATCTTCATTCAAAAAAGATTGTGCACCGTGATGTGAAGACCGAGAACATGCTACTTGATAAACAGAGAAATTTGAAAATCGCTGATTTTGGTGTTGCCCGTGTTGAGGCCCAAAATGCGAATGACATGACCGGGGAAACTGGCACTCTTGGTTACATGGCTCCTGAGGTAAAGAAACATGAAATATAAGATACATGAAAATAACAGTTAAAGAAACATGAAATATAAGATACAGAAAATAACAGTTATGCAAATTCAAATTTTATATCTCGAACAAAATTTCTATTGGCAGCTCTTCAGTACAAATTTGTTGTCGTTCTAATGATATATGTAGCTCCAAAAACTCGTGGATTAATTTCCGTGTTCTACTTAATACTTTTCTTTTTAACTAATTAATTAAACTTACTAATTTGAATCTACCATTGATGTTATGCAGAGGAAGCAATAAAATAAAGAAACTCGAGTCCATAATTTTTTGTCTAGCTCTTTTCTAAATCTTTTGCAATTAGGTCTTGGATGGCAAACCATATAACAGGAAATGCGACGTGTACAGTTTCGCCATATGCCTCTGGGAAATGTACTGCTGTAAGATGCCATATAGAGATATTCACAGCTTTGGTGAACTGACAACTGGGGTCGTCAGACAGGTTCTATATTCCCCTGTTTTGTACTTAATTTTGTATGCACACATGCCTAGTAAAACATATGAAAAATCTATTGTTTACAATTTTTTGTGGTTGTATAGGGTTTACGGCCGAAAATACCGCGACGCTGCCCAACCAAGCTGGCTAAAATCATGAAAAGGTGCTGGGATGCAAACCCTGACAACCGACCTGAGATGGATGAGGTGGTACAGAAACTAGAGAATATTAGGGATTCTGGTACAAGTGAATTGTCTCCGAGTTGCTTCCCATTTTTCTTTGCTTGATTCATTTTGACTATTACTCGACCGTTGATTGTGCATATTCTTATTTTTTTTAAGTATGCATATCGATTGTATTTTCTCTCTTTTGATTTTATTGCAAAGCAGCTTCTTCTTTTTTAATGTAGCTGCTGTAACGCTGTTTGCTGTGATGGGCTCAGAATTTTTCACAAATTTTGCATAATAATCAATATGATGCTTGTTGCCTTTCTCATATTTGTTTTTAGTTCCTGCTTTTAGTGTTGATTGCCTAATTGGGTTAGTATGATATTAATGTCATTTCAGTCTATGTATTATTAATTTTAAAACCTATCAAATTAACTTCAAACGATGAATTCAAATTGTTCAAACTGATCTACTTCATTAGTTGTGCGTTTATATGCAAAATTTATAATTTTTCAAACTTATTTAATCAAGTTAAGCTGTCAAATGTGAGATTTCTTAAGTTAATTTTAATATATTAATTTTCAACATTTTTGGCCGCTTGACATAGTACTAAAATAACTCGAAAAAAATATAAATTTTGTATGTAAACTCATCACTCATACATATAATAAATCAGTTTGAACGGTTTGGATTCGTCATTTGAAGTATATTCAATTAATTTTGGAGTTGGTGTCATATGACATCGATGTCATACTAGCTGGACTCTTGATTGCCTTATTGTATAAATTTGTTAAGATTGGTATATTGTTTTATTAATTGTCTATGTGTACCAGGCTACCAGCTATATATTTTATACATGAAGTGGGGATAGTATCTAGGGATGTCAACGGGTACTATATAGGTTGGATGGAGGCATTTTTATACCCGTATCTATTATGATAACGAAAAAAATATATTTATTTTTATCCGTCTAAGACAGTACGATAAACGGATAAAAAAATGTCATTGACATTTCGATTTGTGCTTTTGATAAAATATTTTTCAAAACAAGAAAAAATAACTAATAATGAACACAACTAATTTGTATTATAAAAATTTAATAAAGTACAAAATTTATTGTATCATATATCATCTTCATACAAATATATATATGTATAGAGAGAGAGAGAGTTAGGTTACTGTACTTTGGGAAGCAAACAGCCTATTGTGCTTCCCATTTATATTCATTGGATATGCTTCAAGATTTGTGCCGATCCGATCAGATGAACTCTTCGCTGGTTTGAATTAATACTGCTACTGGAGATGTCCAGTTAGATTCCAGCAACAAAATTCTCCTCTCTCTCTCGCACGCTTTGGGAACGGAGGAAGCATCGCTGGAAACGGGCGCACCACCACTCACGATGGCGTCGCTGGAGACCAGATCCCCTCGGTGAGAACCGACAAAGCTAGGGTACCGCATCTCTCCCCTCGGCGTCGCTGGAGACCAGAGGATCGTACGCTCTCTCTCTCTCCATCGCTGGAGACCGGAGTCGCTGGTAATCCTGTGTTGCTTTGTCAAACCATTATTTGCTCTGTCATCGCTGATGCAACCAGAAAACTAAAAATGCTCTTTCCAGTATCTGACCGTAAAAGTTTTTTTTTTATATTCTAGCTTGAAACAACAGAGAGTTGGGAGGACGCAATAGAAAAAGCTGTTATTGCTTGCTTGACCAGATTCTAATGTTACCAGATTATAAGTGCTTTGATTAGTTGGAATTTGACCTTAAAAGGGCAACGTTACTTGATAAGTAGCTTAATGTCTGATTATTAAATCAGGCACTTCATGTGGTACATTGTATCCAATGATGAGCAAATATATTGGTTGTTTTAGATTTTTCTGTTCTTAGTGACCTATAAACTAAATGAATAAAAATAGAAGCATAATTGGGGCTTTAGATTATTTTTAAGTGATTGAAATCTGTTAAGTAGAGCATCAAGAGTTGGAGTATCTAGAAGAACTTTTAGTCATTTTAGGAGGAGTTGTGTTAGTGATATATATTTTGATAAACATTTAAAGCACCCAGTTAATTAAATATCTAGATGCTACAAAATCAATGACAAATTTTATATTGCAGGAGTTATCAGTTGATGGACAGGATATTGAAAGCGAACATCTATTGGGACTATAAGATGTCAGTATTTCACACGCAGAGCTAAAGAGGCATTTTAAGTTTTCATAAATGTATTGTTGGTGTATTGTGTTGTAATAACGTTGGTGTTGTGATGACTTCTTTTTTGTGATGCAATTCTTGTTATTTGGAAGTCATATTGTTATTTTTAATTAAGAATGTTATTTTGGTACTGCAACTATTGTTATATTGAAATATTGGTACTGCAACATAAATAGTCAAAGTACATGTTTTCGCAACAAATGCATGTATAGCTCAATTTCCATAACACCCTCAACAAAATTGCTTCCTAAGGAACCTAATTGTTAATATCACAAACCAAAACCATATTCAAAACAACAACTTTTACAAGTTAGACCCTAAGTTATTTGCACCAAGTCATGTACAAATAGCTAAAAAATAAAATATCATGTACGGTTTCATTCTACTTCTCTGAACCTGTAAATTAAACAACAACAAAAAAATAAGTCAAATTTAGTAATATAAAGGAGAAAAATTACATACATAACATTATTGTATGTAATTTTAGGTTTCAGACAAATTAATTTATTTACTTATTTATTTTCCTTATAATTTTTTTTTCAAGCTTAGTTTGACCTGAGGAATGCGGTCTAAAACTAAATGATATCAAGTAAACATGAAAAATAAAGTAAAAATTTTAGGAGATGGAAGCTTCTATAAATTATGCTTGAAGATGACTTAGATAGACACCAATGTTTTCTTTTCCACCGACTACACAGAGAAGGGAAGAAATGGTTGGACATTTTAGTGAACAGGTGGTGTGCATTCCTCTCAATCGATCAATAGGTGCTATGCATTTCAAAGAAGAGGACAACAGAGAGAGCTTACCGAAACGAGACGCAAGAGAAGGAGAGCTCTGGTGTGCCCTTTTCCGGTGAGAGTTCCAGCGACGAGAGGTCTGCCTGAGTCGCTGTTTTCTTTGTTTGTTGGAGATCTGTTTCCACGTGAGAGAGGGAGAGAGACGCGAGAAAAGAAGAAGAAGAGTGACGGCTTTGGGATTGCAGAGTCGTTTCCAGCGACGCCTTACGTTGCTTCCTCCGTTTCCGCGTGCGAAAGAGAGAGAGAGGCAAGAGATGTGAAAAGGTTCGCTGGAGCCTAGACTGGAGATGTCCAATAGCAGTCTTAATTCAAAATCAGCAACATTTCTGAAGATGGATCTGATCTGATCTGATCGGCACGAATCTTGAAGCATATCCAATGGATATAAATGGAAAGCACAATAGGCTGTTTGCTTCCCAAAGCACAATAGCCTAACTATATATATATATGAGTAAATCTAGGATGTGACGTGCTCACCAAAAGAGTTTGGTGAGCATAACTTCAAAAATATATCGGATTGGTTTCAAATGATGAATCCAAACCGTTGAAATTCATGTACTTCGTGAGTGATGCATGTACATGCAAAATTTTGGAAGTATCGAATTCATTTGCTACGAGATCAAGCGGTCAAAATAATGAATCTTTTAATTAAGTTATTATATTAGTTGTTTTATATATTAATTTTTCATCATTACTTTGACCGCTTGACCTCGTAGCAAATGAATTCGATACTTCCAAATTTTTGCATGTACATGCATCACTCACGAAGTACATGAATTTCAACGGTTTGGATTCGTCATTTGAAATCGATCTATTATATTTTTAGAGTTATACTCACCAAACCCTCTTGGTGAGCACGTCACATCCTAGATTTAGTATGTGTGTAATTTTATTCTTAAAATTATATCTATATATATAACGGAAAAAAATCGGGTATTTTTACCCATATCCGATAAACTAACGAAAAAAAATCTCATCCGTGTTTTTGTATATGATAGTGCCATTAACACTCCTAATAGTATCTGCTGTTGTTCCTGACACAGTGACATCCTAATTTAGACTATCTAATCTACAATGCACAGCTCAAATTGTTTCTATTTGTAATTCTGACAGTAAATGGGGTATATTAAATTAAATCAATTCGAACTGTCTAATTAAAATCAAACGATCCAAATTTATATTGATGGAGCATTTAATGATGAAGTAGCCACTAAATGAGATGGGATTTAGTTGATGGAACCGCCTCTAGGGAATGGGAATTTGGGATGAATTGCATGTCACACGCATTAATTGATCATTGATGGAACCGCCTCTAGGGAATGGGATTAATTGTATCCGGTTCGCCAACTAAAAGTACCCAAACAATGGATCAGAATCTGCTCATTTTCTATAGAAAATGAGCACTCTTCTATTTTCAAATTTGAATCGTTTAAAATATATCGTACGGTCTCAATTAAATCTGAATTATTTTAATAGATTAAATTAATTTAAAAATAAAAAGTAATTGAGGCCGTACGATAGATTTTGAACAATCCGGATTTGAGAATAGAAGAGTGCTTATTTTCTTTAGAAAAGGAGCAGATTCTGATCCCCAAACAATTGAATTATTTTTCCTAGCCACTGATCTTGCACTTGTAAAAAGCAAACTAGCAAACTACTAGTTTTACAATTCTAGATATTCATGCATCTTAATAGAAAAAATATATATATATTAATATGCATATCTTGTAATTTGAATTGTTGAATATTGAGACCAAAATCTAATTGTGGGATTATATGTCATCAAGAGAAGTATTTGAGTTCTTCTCTGCCTGTACAACAATTTTTCATGTACTTTTAGTTTTTTTTTTTTCTCTCTTTTGAGTTTTGAATTATTAATTATGAGAGAAAAAAAAATGGAATCTAAGTATTCCAGAAAACAGTTTAAATAGTGCATATATCATGCTTTCAAAAATCCAAATTTGGAATCCAATATTTCGAAACATAATTTATATGTTACTTGTTTCATGCTTGCAACAAATTAAATTCTGATGCATATTTTATCATACCTTTGGACAGGGGCAGATCCAGGATTTTCGTTAGAGGGAGCAAAAAAATATCGAATCAGGTTTAAATAGCTAATCGGATTTAAACCCATTAACTAATTAGGTATTTGATAAAAAAATAATACTTTAACTTATACTTTATAAGACTCTGATTTGTAATTTTATGATATTCTGACTTATAATTATAATTATCAATCATATTTTAAGAAATTTATTTTAATTTTAACTATAAATTTAATCCGAATTACCAATTAAACATTCAGAAGGGAGCAAAAAAAATTTATGGGAGGCAAAGCCAGTCGAAACCGATAAATCTCCACTAAAACTCAAAATCCAGAGGGGCAGCGCCCCCCCCCACAAGGAATACACTGGGTCCGCCCCTGTCTTTCGAAATAAAGTTTTCACTTACAAGATTAAGAATTTTAAATATAATATTAAACTATATTCAAACTGCATAAAATTTAACATGTGAATTATTTATGTGTTTGATAAATACATATATGAGCATACTTTCCTCAATTTGCATTGTTAAATTGATTTTAAAATATTTTGAAATTTTTATTACTAAGAATTGTAACATAAACATCGTCCTGAAAATTTGAACAGGGAATCCGGCCTTATATAATTTGTCAGATGTACGCCAGAGCACACTAGACGGTCCCACGGCCGTCTGATTTGTTAGACGAGTTTTGATGGGGAAAAAATATACGCAAATCTCGAGAGGCTGTCTGCCATCCGATCAACTTTGCAAAAAATGAAAATGAAATCTTTTGGATTCCTCCCTCTCCATCCACGTGCTCTTTACCGTTGGAACAGTATTATTGAAGCCCGCTTTCACAATTTCAAATTTTAAACCCTCCTCTCCGCAAATTCGCCAGATCTCTCCATTTCTCTAAACAAGCGCCGCCTACTCCCCAAATCAGAAGCAAAAACCAAAACAGAGAAAGAATCAAGAAAGGCACAATTGAAACCAAGACATGGAAGATGAATCAGCGAAGAAGCAAGAACCCACAAAAAATGAAGCCCTAACACCGACAGCCTCAAGCAAAACCCCATCGTCAGGAGCAGGTCCCAGTTCCACCAATTCCTCATACTACCTAGGTTGCCGCAAGGATGCCAACTGTCACTGTGAGATCTGCCTGGCAAGCATAAATGCCACCCGCGATCTCATGTCCCGTACCTGCCTCTCCTCCAAGGATCGATCTCGTCCATTCATTCCCTTAAGCCAACGGGCAGCTTCACTACAGACCCGGTCCACTGTTACTGCTCCAATGACTCCGCCTCTGTTGCGTTCAACTGCAAAATCACGTCCGTTTAATGGAAAAAAGGTGGAGAAGCGAGAGAGGTTTCATAGTGTTGTGGGTTACCGGGCTATGTGTTTTCTTGCTTTGTCTTTGGTCCTGTGGTTTGTGGATTCGGGTTTTCTGTTGAAATCGTTTGGACCTCAATTGGAAAGGGAAGTTATACGGAGAACTGGAGAGGAATCGTGGTTTCTTTCGGGAGATTTGAAAGGGAGAGTGCGATTTGTGCAAGAGAGGCTCAGGCCATTGGTTAGAGATGGAGCGTGGGTTAGAGATTGTGGAGCCCCCAAGTCAGTCTGGGAGTTAAATCAGGTTTTCTTTTGTCATTCTCTCATCTTTGCCAGGATTAACTGTCTAATTATTTCAGAGGTGTTAATATGTTGTAGCTATTAGCTATATTTTAAGAAATTTGTTAATTAGTTATAATTATCTAACTAATTTATCCAGCAGAAGTAAAATTAATCTAGTCAGCGTACATTTTTTAAAATTTCATGACAGTAAAATTTATCTTGAAGTGCCTTTTCTTCAGTTTTCCTTTTCTTTTATCTTTGCTTTAATTTCTTTTTAATGTAACAGGGAGGAAGTCAATTATTCCACTGGAGGTGTGTGTTATATGAATCAATGGCAGAGGAAGTGAGCATTTGGGGAAGCCCTCTAAGAACCTCAGGTCTGCTGTCAACTACCTTCTCCAGTCGGCACCTTACTATTCTCTCTGGTAAAATTACTGAGGTAACTGGAACTGACTTTTTTACTTCTCTTCTAGCAGAAATATCTTGCTCACCCTTAAATTCATATGTGAAATGCCGATTTCTGTCAACCTTTCTATTGCTATATCAACGGTAATTATCCGATACAATTAGGATTTTGTAATGAAAAAGGAGGAAATATAAGAATACTAGAAGTCAGTAATGGCAGGTATGAAATGGGTACATGTAACAACTTAATTTCAATTTTGGGTTATTGAGAGTTAATTGGTTTAAAATTTCTAGCTAGGGAAAAACACAAAAATCACACATTAGGATAGGTACAGTAGTATATGCTGGTATATATCAGGCAGAAGCATAATAATCTTGGTCTTAAATTCTCTGATGGACAGTGGTAATTGGCCTCTAGCTAGGGAAAAACATTAAAACCACACATTAGGATAGGTGCAGCAGTAGATACTGGTATATATCAGGTACCGGTATAATAATCTTGGCCTTAAATTCTCTGATTGACAGTGGTAACAGGCCTTGAAATTTCTAGCTAGGGAAAGACATGAAAACCACACATTAGGATAGGTGCAGTAGTAGATACAGGTATAAATCAGGCAGCAGTATAATAATCTCTGGCCTTAAATTCTCTGATTGACAGTGGTCGGACGGGACACCAGTTCCTATTCAGAGAGGTAGAAACAGCAGCTCATGGACTTGCAGGAAGTGGACTTACGCTGCAATTCAGCTCGATCCAGAGACGTGGGTATTAGAGTATAGGAGGAATGCCTTCTTTGAAGGGCCAAGATTAATTCCCACAATTTGTGAAATGATAATGTTTAAAATCTCAGAAAAGGTTAGGAGACTGAAACGGGGATTGTTTTTGGGATATCATAAGGTAGGTCAAATTGTGCAACCCACTTAGAGTTAATTAGCTGAAATGGGGGGGGGGGTTCAAATGAGTTTGATTTGTATATTATTGGTCTTAATCTCATTTCGTGTGAGATTTTTGCGAACATTGGCTGTCAGTGACTGAAATACTGACTGAAAAGTTTGATGATTATGATTCAGTGAGGTTGCTTATAACTTGATACTGAAGAAAATGAATCTGTACCGATCTGATTTGTATGTTGGTCTTTGTCTCATTTCGTGTGAGATATTTTGTGAAAACTGGCTCTGTGACTGAGATATTGGAAGATCTATACCAGCTAAAAACTGACCCATGCAGTTAATGTAGATAAAATCATCTTATGCATAGATTAGCGGTCTCTAAGTTATACGGATTAACGGTCTCAAAAAGGTTGAGTAATTAGAGGTTAGTAGGTTGCATTTTTGGTTGGAGAACATGAACGGTATTGAGATTTTGCTATGGTGAAAAAGGGTAGATATTTTTTTTGTCTGGAGTTATTTTATTTGTCGAACCAAACCAGTCTCTAATTTCAAGTATAAAAATGCAGGCTAACAAAAATGGTTTTCCAATTTATGGTTTCCCTCTCCAAATTTACTTGATTTCATTGTGGCCCCCGAACAATTTTTTCTGTTTACTTTATTTTATCAATATATAATGTCACAGTTCACATAACAAAATTAATATAATTACCTCCGCAATTGGGCGACATGGCCCATCAAACCCCAACATCATTATCTTAAACTAGATTTAATGTATCGTATCTGGTAACACTAAAATGTTACATGGTAGTCATAACTACGTTTTGGTAAGGTAGAGCATGTTCCATGGCCAGACAGTTAGGTAGTAGGTTTTAGTTGTTAACAATGAAAGCTTACAAGTTAGCTATTAATTCAAGTACATTTGGTAAGCGAGATCTAAGATATGACATCTGGTATCATTAACATGATAGTTAAAATCGATCTGAACTGAACCATTCAACATGATCTTCGTACTAAATGTGTTTGGATTACAAATTTTATAATTTTTATAATTTGTTTACTAATTGTTTCGGGAGGTATAAAACAATGATTTTTTTTATCTATTTTGAAAAATGGCAAAAAAAATTCAAAAAATATAAATTTTTTGTATCCAAGTACATTTTAATTTAAAGATCATATTCAACAGAGCAGTCCGGATCGGCTGTTTAAACTTTAAAAATAGAAGATCATATTCAGCAGAGCAGTCCGGATCGACTGTTTAAACTTTAAAAATAGAAATAATGATGGAGCACTAAACCAATGGGTTAACCCTACTCTTTGCACACATAAAGTAGCAATGAAATTTTAATAACCATAAGACAGGAACATTGAAAGAGATGTAGTTTTTGTATTATTGTTAACATCATCAAAGTAAATAACTTTATGTTTATGATGATATATCTTGTCCCAGTTAAAACTGAATAATACAAGACATTATTGGTACATTAGCTTATTGCTGTAGCTGATTTCCAAGATCACTTTGAGCTGTCTTAGAAATTAAAATTCGTTATATATTAAAAAAAAATCATCATGAATAATTCTATTTTTCAAATATCATTTTTATAAATTTTGGAAAATGTTAATACAAATGGAAAATGGAAACAACATTTCTATTCACATAAGAAATACAAATGTACAATAGAAAAGGAAAACAGGACAACTAAAATAAGGAAAAAAAGAAAGAAAAAAAATACACACAGGGGTCTTTTTATGTTACAAATTCCCTGTAAAACCATCATCAGCTATCCAACCAACACAAACACAAGCACAAAAAGGGAAAATTAAGATATCTGAATCAAAATACAAGTAAAGAACACGTGAAAATGACTTACATAGTTATAATAGAAGTACATAAGTCATTTAATAGGAATCGGTGCTGTTCTGATAGGCATCGAATCAGATTCATTCCTATACCAGAACTGAGCCATCCGATCCGCATCAAATTCGTACGCACTGACGGCTCTGATTGAACATCAGACTGCCCTCCACTCCCATTTAATAAGCTAAGAGCTATGAACTAAAGGACGTCGCCTGGAAGAAGCGCTTCTCAACATTTGCCGCATCCCTTCCGCAACCTGGAAAGCCGGGTTCGAGTTGAACTTGCCACAGAATGACATGTGGGACCGCATGGCATCCCCAATCTCTCCCGTACCGGCTTTGCTGACCTCATCTTTCACCGACTCTGAACAGAGACCACACAACCACCTGCCGCCGAAATCGGCTCTGACATTGCTTATGTAGTCTTGGGTACAATCTTCCCTTAGCCCACAACACACACATTTCGCTGATTCTATCTCCATTGCACATGTATCATACGAGTTTGCTTAATTTTTTGAAATTTTGATGGAGGGTCAATTTGAAGATATTGCTCAAAATTTTGTTGGTTGCAACAATGGTGTAGACTGAAGAGTCTACTTAAAGATAGGCTCACACTAATTAATTAAACGGATAAGGTCTTTTCTTTAAGCAGTTGTGTACTGCTCGTTTTGGGGGCATTAATTAATTAATTTTAGTTTGCTTAATGACGATTGATGGAAGATTGGAAGTCGGTGTAGGAGTTCTATTTTATCATAAAATATGTTGGACGGGATCTTTTATAGTAGTGATATTGAAGCCGGATATACCGATACATATTGCTGAAAAAAATAATAACCTTGACCAAGGAGATGCCAAGGATGTTAAAAAATCATGATACGGCACGTGTATCAGTTATATGATGTGATAATTCGTGCGACGTGATTATTATTTAAAAAATTGATACAATACGTGTGCTGATTATTATTCATTGTAATCATTCGTGTCACGTGATGGTCTTTTGAAAAATTAGCGACACTAAATCAAATGACTATTATTAGATCATTATTAGATCTTAATCAAATGGTGAATTTTGAATAAACTAATTTAAAAAAAAGAAGTTAAATATAACAAAAAGTGACAAACATGACCAATTACATTTCGATATAACAAACGTAGTCACGGCATGATTCACACGTAACCGTCCCTTTGAATTTGATTCCGACAAACATGTAAAAATCTGGCATAGTCATGATAATACACAGTATGTGACTCAAATCATGACACTGCAGGATATAAATTTATGTTCTTAGATGTCAAGTCTGTGCTCGTAGTTAGAATTGAGGATGACAAACATATGTGAGACCAAATATTTATTGGCTTTATCTTTGTTATTTTGTTAAGAATATACGAGACTTGTAAATGTTGTAATAGTTACTATTTGGAAATGTGAAGCAGGGAAAAATGTTTTATTCTTTGATTTCTGCCAACATGGTCTCAAAATAATGAAGTTAACGTTATTTCTGACATCTCCACGTTATAACAATTCATTTGAGATTCTACTTGTATATCTTTATTTTTAATTAGCAAGTTATTGACACTATTTTTTTTTCTCAATTACAGTTTTTCACTATTTCTAATGTACAATCCAAATGACATTCATACTAATTCAAATAGTACAATCTTCATACTAATATAAAAATCACTATTTTTTATCCATTCTCATATATTAATTTTAAATTTTGTTATTCTAACTATTCTAGCTCACATTCAAACATATTCCATAGTGCTCATATAATTGTACAACACACGCAACCTATAAAGGGAATCACCACAGAAACCGACCAATCAATTAACAAACCAATTAATTATTTTTCTTTTTTTTGCGCGTTAGCAAGAAATGAGAACAATAACTGTCGTAAAGGGACCGTTCAGGCGTTCATTTATTTTCTTTTTTGACCGCACTTTTGTGTTGGTTGCATTTGCACAAGACAACTGTACGTAGTACAATCAATTTGCTCCGCGGTCGGCCTTTTTTTCTCTTTTAAAATTTTCTTAAGTTTTCACATTTAGGTTAGACAGGTAGCTATATCTCTCTCTTGAAATAAAAAATAAAATAAAGGTCTTTGTCATTTTATCTTGTTTTGTAAACTTCTGGTATATATCCTAACTTGATAGTTACGTGTTCGATGTTCGATGTTCTGACGACAATTAATTTGACTGGACTTAATGTATCGTGTCAGAAGGATAAATATTAAAAAGAAGATATTTTTTCTAAAACTCGGGGTGTGAAAATGATTTGACTTGTTCACAAGTATGATATGATATGGTAAAGGAGGATGAAGGCTGTCCCCTTGAGGTTGTTCGTCTGATCTAGAAATAATAAAAAGTAAAAATAAAAAGGTTCACAGTTCGTGGTTGGTTCGAGTTCGGTTTAGAAAAAAAAAACTCGACTCGTGCTGGTTTAGTTTATTTCTCAACTGGTTGCAAGAAAGTAGAGAAGTTGCAAGAAGAAAATAAAATTTGTACAATTTGTGATCCAATATATACGGCTCACAATACTAAATTAACATGTAGCAGGTACAAAATCAGATGGTCAATTGTCATTTGGGTGGGAAGTGGTTCCGCATTGGAATAAGGTCGCAATTGACCAAACAGTCCAACTGATGAGCGCTTTGTATTTTGCAAAAGTTGCTTAAAAAAATATATTTGAACATTTAATGTCAGAATGAATTATTTATATTAACAACATTTTGGGGGACTAATTGGTCAATGTTACCCCGTTCAATCACGATTAGCCTACTTGGGCTCCTGTGGAAGACTTAAACCCAAAATCCCTCATGTCCTGTAGAGGCCTATTATGATCCACATTTCAAACGAATCAGGCCGACAAATTTAACCTTTCGGCAAGATCCACTTTTCAAACGGATCCGGTAGAAATTTTAACCTTTCTTTTCGTGCCAACTCTCCACCGAGACTGAGACAAAACCCTAGTCCTTGCTCTTGTACTCGACTTTCTCGAATCAATTTGGCATTTTGGCACCTCCAAATACAAACAAATTTTAGCCCTCGAGAAGTTCGTGTTTCAAGAGTTGTGAATGGAGGAGAGTTTGGTGGAAGAATCCGAGAGCGGAAATGCTTGTACGGACGAGGCGGCTCCGGCGCTTATCGCGGTCCATCCGACGGAGAGCTCTGTCGTCGTTGCTGTTGGATCCGAGCTTCGCGTGTTTGCTCTCAAGTCAGAATTTCTTATCCTCTATCCCTTTTTATTTCCATTTTTGGAGATGTTATATAGTAAAAGGTTTGAGGCTTTGAGCTGATCAAGAGGTAAGTATAGTCATGTGCGAATTTTCCTAATTAGAAAATATCACTTGTCCTTCCGCTAAACATAAAAAAACGAAAACCATTATTTTTGCATTTACATTTAAAAATGTGCATAGACCTTCTATGGCCGCTGTTCTTTCCTATGCAATTGAGGAAGAAAAGAATGAGCTTGTGTACTTTTGAAGAATTTAGGAGAGAGATATTTGTCATGTTTTTAACCTTTATAGATATGTTATATAGTCTCGGTTTATAATATACATATTTTGGTATCTTCTTGAGGAAGTGTCTCTCAAACAAATTATGACGCAGGACCTGTGTCCTTTAAGTTGCTAATTAGCTCTGCAATATAAATTTGAACCATATGATGCGCTTCCTTCTAATTATGCTATGGTTTTTAATAATTTGTTCCGTTGTTTTAATATCCATAACAATTCTTTCCTGGTTTTTGTACCAAATCAGTGAAGACTGTGCAGTTTCTCTATTGGATGACTTGGGCGGGCCCCGCCACTCAGCCTCGATAAGAGCTATCAGTTTCAGTTTTGATGGTGAATTATTTGTATCTGCTGGTGATGACAAAATCGTCAAGATATGGAAGACCAATTCATGGAACTGCATTCACACCATGTAATAAGTGATCATGTCCTTAATCATAAAATGTTGTTTTGAATGAAAATTTATATTTTATTATATCTGGGATCTGTTTATGTTTATTTGAACAGTCAATCGGAAAAGAGGGTTAGTGCAGTTTCTATTAGCCAAGACAGTGGGTACGTAACTTTTGCTGATAAATTTGGTGTCGTATGGATAATGAGCTTGAAGGAAGATAGAGATACGAAAGCTGTACCAATTTTGGGCCATTATTGTAGCATTATTACCAGCATGGTATTATTTCAAATTCACGTTTTTGTCATATCTCTGTCAATTTTTTTTTGCTTTATTGAATAACTTGTTTAGAATTTCTTGTGTTATTTCAGAAGTTCTCTCCTGATGGAAGATTTATCGCAACAGCTGACCGTGACCACAAAATTCGTGTATGGAAGCACTTGGTTTCATGTTTATAATTACTTGAGTTGTGCATTTTTGTTTAACCATATGATATTATTATCTGACTGTTGTCACTTTTTACCATTTTCTAAATGAATGTTTAGATCACTGTATTCCCAAGAAATGCTTTGAAAGGCACGCATGAAATACAGAGTTTCTGCCTTGGACATACTGAGTGAGTTCTCTATTCTTCCATTGTAGTTTAATATTTTTTTATTTTAGCCTAATATTTTATCAAACACAAAGGCATCCTGTATTTTCTGCAATGTCTGATTTGTGAAAAGGCAATAGTTAGGGATTTAGGTACTTTCTATTACTCGTGACATTTTATCTTCTAATTCTACAAACTCTAGGTGCATTAAATGATTTATTATGCCAGGTAAATGTTGTCATTTCTTATTTTTTGTTTAGATTTAACTTTTCTACTTCTGGTGATGCAAATCGGATGTACAATAATGGCTGTAAGAGCTGTTGTGTTATTATCATGATATTGTATTTCATGATATCAAAGGTGTTGATCAACTCCTATATCTTTTATTTCAATTTATTTATTTGTTATATTGTCTTCTCCCCAGTTTTGTGTCATGCCTTGCCTTTGTGCGCACTCAAGACCAAAGCAAGGGGTTCCTCTTATCAGGCGGTGGCGACTTAACTGTATACATCCTTTTATTTTATATTTGGAGTTAGACTAGGTTGCTATGCATATTTAATGACATGTTGTGCTACAACCTTCAAAACCTTCATATCTTCAAACGACAAATTCAAAAGGTTGAAACCGATTTACTTCACAAGTGATGTGCTTACTTGCAAAATTTATAAATTTTCAAATTGATTCAATATGAAGTCAAGCAGTAAAAAATTGAAAAATGTATGCTTAAAATTAACTTACAAACCTTCTTCTTTTGTCTGCTTGATTTTATACTGAATGAATTTGAAAATTTTGCATGTAAACACATCACTCGTGAATTTGATCGGTTTCAACGGTTTGGATTCGTCGTTTGAAGCTTATTCGATAGGTTTTGGAGATCGTAGCTAAACATGTCACTAATTACACAAAGCACCCTGTCCTAACTCTTTTATATTTGTTGACAAATATCCTGTTTACTACTACATTATCTTAGAATGAGGGGTGCGCGTGTATTGGGGTACAAATTTAATTACCCACTATGAATAGTACGAGATTGTTAATCAAGCTAAGTAGTTTAAGCCTGTCCCTTACCTCAACCTCCAATCTTTCAACTCACTTTTTATAAATATATTTTGTTAGTAGTTTTGAATTTTGAATGCTATATTGTCATTTGTTACTTAGGTTCGTCTATGGGACTACTCTAATGGGACGCTTCTCTATACATGTGCACTGGGCTACGAGGTAATTTCATGCTTCCTGCAATACTTTTCTCCTTCCTAAATTTTATATCCATGTTGGTTGGTACCTATATATGAGATGACAAATGGCAAAAAAAAAAATATTCTCCTTTCTTCTTGAGGTACTAATTTTTGTTATCAGGCAGGAATTTTAGAAGCAAGTGAAATAGAGGAGAACAACAAAACAGCTGTGACAGATATATGTGCCTCGTCTGATGGTTCGCTAATTGCTGTAGCAGTTCAGAGGTAAGTTTGCCTTGTAATAGAGGATTAATATTTGTTTTTTAAATTATTAATCTACAGTAAGTTTTTCATGGATTACTAGCTGGATTCTGTTATGATATTCTCTTCATTTGCTAATATTTGAGATGATGTCAGGAATTATTTGCAAATTCATTTAGTAGGGTTTGATTATGCCAAGGAAAAGTGATGATAATACATGAAAGGTATTATGAGATGATATGTTTGTTTTAGTTGTTATTTGATTTGTAATGCAGCTATAATGGTGTAATGATGCTGTCTTGTGACTTCTCAGCTAAAACCCTGTCTTGTGTCAAGGTGAGATCTTTTAATACTGACAATTTGTAGCAATATTACTAATTAGTAATTAGTTAAGAAAGGATCCGTACCACTATAATAGTTTAGGTATTACTTTTCTGAATTAATAATTCAAAGACTGCATTTACTTTTCCCAACATGTAGAGGACGAGATGCACTTCTCCCCTATCTAAAATGTGCGAATAAAAAGCTAATTTGCACATTGTCCCTTTAATTTATAGTCTGGTTAATATTTTGTGGTCTCTCTCTTTAAATCCTAAACTACCATGGTTCTCTTTTGCAGAATGTACCGATGGAGAAATCATATATACCTACAAGTTTAGCACTTGTTTCATCAAAAGAGCACTTGTGGACAGTTATGGGTGCGTCCAATCTGTCTTCTTCAGATCTCAGTAATAACAAGGAACAACTATTGACACGTGTGAGAATTGTATCCTTTATCCAAAAGGATTTGTTGGATACTTGCAGTCGAGACCCTCTACTGTTGGAAGACAGCCAAGTGCCAGGTGGAGAGAAACTGCTAATGCAGTTACAGGGAAGTCTAGATGCCGCAACTCAAGAAGCAGCATTTGCAGCTGCAGCTGCAGCTGTGAGAAATTCCTTGCAAAATATGATGATAAAGAAGCAGTATTCAGTCGAGAGAAGGGAATTGAGGAAACGCAACAGAAATGATAAAAAGATTAAGAGTTAGTACTTTTTGTTTTTCTGTGGAGAGAATGCTTGTGTTTTCTTTGGAGAGGGATATGTTTGTAATTGTAGGGGTAGATCTATGTTCAAAGTTTTGTAGGGTTACTTTAGGAAAATTCTGATATAAACCAATTAATTAGGTAAAGCATGCTTAGTCTGTGATTGTGTGACGGATAAAGTGGTGCCCTTTTTTATATGGATGTTATGCACCTATTCATGCACGAATAATTTTGGGTTTGCTGGGAATTGATTAGTTTTAATCATTAAAAATAGATTAATTTTGTCCAAAAGTTTATTTAGATACAACAACAGTAGTTTTTTCTGGTATGGTTGTACAATTTGCTGTTGCAGTGAAAGGACTAACTGGATGTAGAGATTTGCATGGCAATGAAAGATGTCTTTTTTAGTTACTCAGATCTCAGCACAGGCTAAAGCCAAAGAAATGTAATATAACTAAAAGAAAAAAAAAATAACAAAATAAAGTAGAAGGAAGAACTGAAGTCAGCTCACAACTGGCTTTTAGACTGGGCAAATTGGATGAACAAGTTCACATACTGGCTGGTACAGGCTGATACGGTACTGTTACTGAGTTTTGCTTTCCTTGTCCCTTGGCATGGTATCAACTCACAAGTAATCATGCCAATTGGACTTGCCTGTCATGAGTTTATCGTGAACTAAAACAGGGTCTTGTTATATTGAATATATTAGCATCTCTTATCAAGCAGAAAAGCAATATGTGCAAAACTTCAGTAGAAAGCAAGGTCCGTACAATGCTAATGGCTAAAAAAATGGTTTTAGTTCTCTTTCTAGCATTTTCTTTCATGACTAAATCAGCTGAAGCACAGTTACCAGATTGCTACTTCCAGGAAGTGAACTTAGTCCCATGCTTGACAGTTGGAACAGCTGGTAACACAAGTGAGGTCTGTTGTCGGGCATTGAACCAAGCACTCAGTATTGGCCAGAAATGTGCGTGCTCAATCATGTTCTCAACTAATCTCTTTTTAGATTCTAGAAATCCTGTTCCAACTTCACCACATGGAATTGAGCTTCCCGGCTGCAAACTTTTCATGCCTTCCCTATCTGCTTGTCAAGGTTAAACCTTCTATTTTCAAAAGGAAAATGTTCTTTCAGTGTGTTTGATTTCATATCCTCTCAATTACTGTTTGACAATTCACAACTGCTCTCTCAAACACACATTGCATATCTTTTTCCCTTGGACCGGATTTGGCTTGGATTCTGATTGGAAGGTCTGGGGCCAAACTCATTTTTTAAGTTATATTATGGAGCTGAGTTTGTTTGCATGTGCATCTTGTAAAATATATTTTAAAGAGAGCACACATGAAATATTCGGTCTCTTTTGAGAATATTAGGTCATGCTGAGAATTTCCAAAGGGAATGACAAATCACGAGTTATCTTAAGTAGAAATTATTAATTTTAGTTGTTTTATATTTCTTTTAGATGTACTGCCTCTTACTATGACTCCACCTCCGGCAATTGACACAAATTCAACAGTTGCAACAATACCAAGTCCAATGGCAAGTGTTCTTGTACCAAACAGCACCCTTGATAATCAGGTTGTACCAGTGAGAGAAGGGCAGGAGCCTATGGACTTGATATCACGATCGGGATACATCAATCAATCCGGAGCCTCCGGTTCGGGACAAATACAGATCATCAATCATGCGCTCTGCATAGCATGCATACTGATAGTGATATCTGGGCAAGCATGTATTAGCTTGATCTAGGCCAGAACTAAGTTCTGAAATTTTTGTTATGTTTTTAGTTGGTTACAGCAATCCGGCAATCCTCGTAAATAAAAGTTGTTGATTTTATATGAGGTGTAGAATGCTATTCTGGAAGAAAGAATTAATATCTTTTCGCTTGTACTTCTAACTAATTATAGAAATTTTAACAATTCAAAAACTTAATTGCGTCTAGATTTATACTTTTCTGTTTTTTTTATTCTACCAACCAATACCAATACCAAGTGATTACTTAAATTTTATGGGCCCCAAGTGGGTTATTTTGGGCCTAAAATTAATCCCTAGTTGGACTTTTCATCAGTTGGATATATTTCAACCGAAACAAATGTTATAATTTGACGGTCAGGATCAACTTGGTTCATCTACTCATTTTACAAAAAAGAAAAAGAAAAAGAAAAAGAAAATTAAAAGAACATCAAACGAAAGGAATATTCTAAGCTCTGTTGCTTGAGCGAAAAAAAGGAAATGCCAATGCCCGATTGTTAGTTCGTCCATTGATTTCCAATTCCTCTCAATTTAAATTTAAATTTCCTCCCAATTTTTCTGCGATTTGGAAGGGAAGTTGATTTCTTTCTCCGTCGCAAAAATGGCGATGATGCGTGCTCTCCTTCTTCGCAAAAGTCTCTCCTCCTCTCCTCTTTTTTATGGTTCGTGCAATCCATTTGTTTTTTCTTCTATGCTTCAGTATCTCTCTTCTTCGTCTCTTTCTCTTGCACACCAACTGTTTGTATTTTTGTCTTAGAGAACCATGCTGTCTCTACACCAATATATAGTCTCAGGGCTAACACATCTGGTAAAATAATATTTCAACCTACCTCCCACACTTATCTACTTTACCAGGAACTAATAGTGTTTAAGTTTTGTTTAACCTGAACTGATTTGGAGTTCCAAACAATAAATCGAGGTTAGCCTGTAGACTGGTACAGCATTGGTTATCTATATTGTGTTGTTCATCTAGCCATCTGATACAAAGATGAAATAAATGCTGTTTAATTAACTTAGTACATATTTTGTCTTTATTTTAGATACCACGATTAGATCATGTCTGTTGAATATGGATTGCAGTGCTTGGTTATACAGCCAGTTAAGTTCTACAAATTGCTACCACAGCTCCGCTAAGTTTGACTTGACTGATTTGACGTAAGAATTTTTCTTTGAGTTTAATGCCGATAGAGAGTAAATACCTGTATTTTTTTTTTTTATATTTGCTGAAAATGACCTGATTTCACAAATGAATCCAAAAGTTAATTGACCATGCGTGAAAGACCCCTCGGAGACCAGAAAAGTAACAAAAGGAGTATATTCTGTAATGTCGTAAAAAATTGGACAAATTTTCCATACTGAAAAAAGAAAAAATGCTAAAATATATGTTAAATCCACTTGGTTTCCTTCTCTGAGCCACATTGCGTATCTAAAAATCTGATTGCTGGAGGGTTGATATTAGTGAACGTGGTCCAATGTTCAACAACATGCTTAATGAATCAATTCATAAGCATGAATTCATCATTTCTGATTCCTCGAGTTGGTGTTTTTTTTACAAATATTAAAATCACGGGTCTTGTTTTGTATATGACTTGCTGTTGCTTTTTCTTTCGAAATACCTTTTTTTTTCACCTGTAAGATTTCTGACATAGCACATGTACCAAGGATTACCATACTTTATCAATCCTTAGGATCTGTCCTTTGCTTCTTGAACTCAAAACTTATTCTCTTCCCTTCTTTCTCTTTTCATTGTTTTTTTTTTCCTAATCTGGTCTTGAATGAGGCTTACTAGAGAAACCCTGGACAAGTTCAGGTGTTTGCCAAACTTTTCTTTAATTAATATAAATTAAGTGGGCATTTCGCTCCCTGACCTTAAAAAAAATGTATCAGGTGTTTGCCAACTGTTGATTAATGTGCATCATTTGAAGTTAGTCCATGTTAAGGTTACTATAGTTGACAATTATTGGTTAATAGACATTTCTTAAATGCCACTTTCTCTTTATGACAGACAACCGCATTTATGGTACCCAAATGCTAGAAAAAAGAAACGCAATGTATTTTTACACATGGGTCCCACAAACAGCGGGAAGACATACCATGCACTCAAGCGGTTAGAGGCAAGCTCCTCAGGTATGACTACATTTTTTTTTGTATAATTTCAATAATAGCAGAGGCTTCATTTGGTTTTTTGATAGTATACAGTCTGTATGGTGCCAGCATAAGTTTGACTAATGGATTGATGAAATTTTTGCTTTTTTTTCTGATTCCCTGTTTAACTCATTTCTTTAATCCTCCCGTGTCCATTCTGACAATTGAGGTTAATGTGGTTTATGTTAGAAGAAAGGATGTTTAAGTATGCAATTGAGGGCCAAACTAAGGTAATTCAGTAAATTTGATATCTATAAATGGGATATTGGATCAGAGGAATAATGCTATCATATGGAAGAGATATGTTTCCTTCAAATTTTCACTGTTACTTTCTTATGTTGAATTCATATTGATTTTGAAACTTTGTGGGGCGGAGAGAGTGTCTAACATACACTGATGAAACATTTTGTTTTATCTAAAATTTATGAAAAGATATTTAAAGATATATTGTCTAATCTGATATTTATTAGAAATTCAATGTACATAACACGGTCGGGTAGCATGTGCTTTATCAGATCTGGGTGCATTCTGTTGGATTATTTAAGTGTTGACATAGCTACTACCATACATATCTCGTCAGTTCTCCGACTTGATGTGGAGTCAATTTTAAATTCTAGATTGGAGATTATAAAAATGGGTTATTAAACTTCGTAACATGAAATGGTGAAGGTCTGTATTGTGGGCCCCTGAGACTGCTAGCATGGGAGGTTGCACAGAGAATGAACAAAGCAAAGGTGCCATGCAACCTTATTACAGGTCAAGAAAGAGACGAAATTGACGGTGCCAAGCACACCTCAGTAACAGTTGAGATGGCTGATGTTTCTAGTGAATACCAGTGTGCTGTTATCGATGAAATTCAGGTTCCCTGTTTTGTCCTTTATATTTTGTTTTGCATGCCTTGTCGATAAGGTTGTGATTTTTGGATATTTACCTGAACATTGCAAAAAAAAATGAGCCCACAGAGTGCAAAGAACTTGCATGATAGCGTCCATCGCTAATCATAAAATAGTAATAGTAGTACTACTAATAGTAATAGTGGTACCTCTAATAATAATAATAATACTAATACTAATAACAAACTAACTACATCATGCCTACACTATAGATCATAGATGTCAAAGTCTTAAGCTCTATGTCCTAGACTCCAAGTCCCTAGTCATATGACCTAAAGCCTATAATACTACCCCTAAACACACCTAAAACACTATCTCCTAAGTCACGGTTCTGGTATGTGAATCGCTAATTTCCATGCACTCCTATCCGAAGCTATCCGAAGCCTGCTCCTTGGATATATTCCAATCCTTCAAGTCCCTTTTCACTGCGTCCTCCCAGGTCAATCTAGGACGACCTCAGCCTCTCCTTGTGTTTTCGATACGACCTATGATTCCAGTACGCACTAGTGCCTCTGGAGGTCTTCGTTGGAGATGTCCAAACCACCTCAAGCGGTGTTGGACGAGCTTCTATTCAAATTGATAGAATAAAAAAATGAAAGTAAAATAGAAAGGTTGAAAGTATTCATGTTAGTAAAGTTATATATTTAGCTTCTACCTCCCCTCTGAGTTTGTTTTGATAGAATTTAATATTTGCAGATGGTGAGTTGTAAATCGAGAGGATTCGCTTTTACCCGTGCATTGCTAGGGATTTGCTCTGATGAACTACATGTGTGTGGTGACCCTGCTTCAGTACCTCTTATCCGAAGAATACTTGAAGTTACTGGTGATAATGTTCAGGTATTTTTCTTCCTTTAACAAATTATGATATGCCTAAAAGGATTGGCTATATAATCGTTAATTGATCTAAATATAAAACCCTACAAGAGATTGAAGAAAAAATGAAGAAGAGAAAATGGACAAACGTCTACCAGGTTTATGTTGCAATACATTGTATATCCTGCACAAAAAAAAATTATGATTTATGCAAATAAAATGGAAGAACAGAAATGTTTCCTTCAGTTATGTAAAACCTCGAAGTATGATATGCTTGTCAAAAGAACAAGAAAATATTTTAAACGCAAAAACATATATCCGCTCACATCTCCAATTCTCAAATGAAAATTCCGGCATGTTTCTCGAGTTTTGTAGTATTGAAGATGCAATTTACATTTCATGGGCATATGTGATTATTCAATTATCGAATTTCTGCAGGGGATGCCACCAAAGAAAAATAGAACAAAAACAATGGATTAAGTAATATTGCTGCTACTTTTACAGATTCAATATTACGAACGGCTATCACCATTGGTTCCTTTAAAAGTTCCACTGGAATCCTTCTCTAACATAAAAAAGGGTGATTGCATCGTTACCTTCTCCCGGGCTGATATATATAGGCTGAAGGTTAGGAACAATGCTTCAAACTACCAAAAAAAAAAAGATTAAGACTAAGAAAAAATTTCATTTTTGGGTATAACAGAAAAAAATTGAAGCACGTGGGAAGCATCTATGCTCTGTTGTTTATGGTTCATTGCCACCAGAAACTCGAACTAAGCAGGTAGCCCAATCTGAAAATATATTCCTTGTTTGATAGAGATTGGTACAAACTTCAATGGCCATTCCTCTTTATTTTTTTTTCCTTTGATGCAAATTACCCCAAATCTTTCTAGTTTTTGCAGAAAGCATCCAAGATTTTTGTAGGTTATCACTAAGGCCCAACACTTTGTCTGGACCATCTGTAAATGGACGAATAATAAAGTTCCTTAGAAATGACCAAACTTTTCAACTTGAATCTAGAAATTAGCTTTCTAACGGGTAAATATAAACTGGGAACCCTACATTTAAATCTATGGGTTTCTTTGCAAACATCTTGTGAAAGAAAAAAAATGGCTGGTAGTCTGCAACTATTATAATTCTTAGTTCTCCGGAAACATCTTAAATTGGTTGGTGTATTTTGTAAAAAAGCGTAATGAAAGTTTTGATCATATGCAAAACCTCAAAACATGATTACCTCTTAAAGTTAAAAAAGCCAATTTGGCAAGTATAGTGTTCCTTCTTCTGAGTCATGAATTTAAGTTATTGATCAAATTGAAAACTAAATTTTCAGGCTACACTGTTCAATGATGATAAAAGTGAAATGGATGTGTTGGTAGCTAGTGATGCAATTGGAATGGGTCTCAATTTGAACATTTCAAGAATTATTTTCTCTACAATGAAAAAGTTTGACGGAGAATCAACGCGTGAATTAACTGTCCCTGAAATTAAGCAAATTTCAGGTACTTGTTATTTCTTCTTTTACTCTTTTTAAGTATTTCCCGACAAATCCCAAAGGGCCTGTTTGGCAAGTGTAGAAAAAGGGGAATAGAGTGGAATAGAGGTTCTATTCCCGCCGATCAAGAAAAGAATTGGGTGGAATGTTGAAATGGGAAAAGTGGAAGAGTTTGAACTTTTGTAGTCAAATTCCAGCTTTTTACACTTTGGTCCCTCTATTCCTCTATGAGCCAATTCTCTATTCCATGGGATGGTGAAATAGAAGAATTGACCTTTTCCAAGAGATGAAATTGACTCATTTACCGATACTCTTTCACGCTTCCACTCTTCCACTCTTTCACCATCAACGAAACATGACCGGAATAGTACAAAATTGAAGTCTATTCCAAATTCCACTTTTCATCTATTCTTTCACCATTCCACATGTTGCCGAATGGGTCCAAAGAAAAACGAATTACAAAGGACAAATTATAGTCATTTTAACTAATGGTGCTATATGTGTTTGTGCATTTAGGGAGAGCTGGTAGATATGGCTCCAAATTTCCTGTTGGGGAAGTGACGTGCTTAAATGGAAATGATTTGCCTCTGCTACATTCATCTCTCAATGCAGCTTCTCCTGTTTTGGAGGTTAAAATCCTGTTTGTCCATATAGTTACAAGTGGTATTTGAAAAAAATTGTATACAGGCCCCTTATTAGAGATTAAAAAATCACTGTTCATCGTCCTCTCATAAACCAACCCCTACTGCTTTATAGGCCAAGGCCCTCAAGAAGATTGTGTTTTGATACTCTTTACTTCAAACCTTTTAACCTATCCATTTTGGACCAAAGTGTTCGAATTTTTTTTTTTAATGTTAGATGACTATGTACTAACTGACAATTGTATTAATTAAAGAGAAGGTCGTACATTTAACAATAATTACAATATAATTACACAAAACAAAAAGGCAAACTAAAACAAGAAGAAACAGGCTTGTCCAGTTGATCTGTTGTAATTAAACTTAAATTTTTTTGGTTTGTATCAGAGTGCTGGGCTTTTTCCTACCTTTGATCTGTTATCCCTCTACTCACGAATGCACTCCACTAAAGCCTTTTATCCAGTACTGGTAAACAGCTATTCCTCTTTTTATAAATCTATCTATATACACATACGTTAATTTATGAATGCAGCTTGGACATTTTTGTTAAACTACTTGGTAAGGTGGAAAATCTCATAACTAGCTTTTATTAAATACAGGAAAAGTTTTTGGCGAAAGCAAAGTTATCTTCTGATTATTTTATCTCAGATTGTGAGGATATGATGGTAAGATACTCTAGAAATTTTGCTCATTCAATTTTCTCACCTGTATAGGTTAATGGTTGACTCCTATAACTGGGCATGTATTAATGAAGTCTATCTATGGAGAGTATTTTATTCATTTGGAATAAAATTGAAACTTCTATAATAAAAAATAAAATATGATTTTTCTATTGAAATTACATAAAAAAAATTTCATTTTATTCCAAAATGAACGAAATTTTAATCAGGTAGGATATATGTTGAGTTTTTGAATTCTTTTTAAATTCTCAAAAACTCACAAAAAATATTTTTTATTTAATTTTTTTTTCTTTTACTTTCTTTCTGTTGGTTGACATTTTTTGGAGGATAGAAAGTTGCAGCTGTGGTTGATGAGCTTCCTCTGGCATTGTATGACAAGTACCTTTTTTGCCTCAGGTATTATTGAAATTACGTAAATGCCAATTGTATTGGGAAACTAAATTCGAACGCATATGAGAATATTGTGTTGCTTATTTCAGTCCAGTGGACATGGCGGACGATATCTCAGCTCAAGGCTTGATTCAGGCATGCATGTTTCGCTCTCACTACTTTCTTTCAATTTTTTCTTTACTTACACTATACTACGGTACTGTTATTAAATTGCAAAATTGGTGCTTAACGTATGAACCCATTTTGGTCCCTTAAGTTTTTTAAATTCCCTATTTGGGATTTGAGTGCCCAGAATTTACCATTATGGTCCCACCTTCATTTATTATTGAAATGGAACTAGAATCAATTTAATCTGATATATTTGTACTTGTTATTATATCCTATAAAATGGAATTGGAAAGTATATTCCGAATCTGATATATTTTCTTATTGCAGTTTGCAGAAAACTTTTCAAAGAAAGGACTTGTTCGGCTTAAAGAAATATTCATGCCTGGCACTCTTCAAGTTCCAAAAACACAAAATCAACTCAAAGAATTAGAATCAATTCACAAGGTCAGATCTCATATAAATGTACTTCAAAGCATATCAACATCTTGTTGTGACCCTTAAAATTTCCCGGTTTCTGAACTATAAAAAATGTCATGACACATAAACACTTAGTGCTTATGTTCACTTGTTGACTGATAAACGACAGCTCCCAACCAAAAATAAGAAAAAAGAATGGGATATTTTAAAGACCATAACCAAAACAATGTGTAATACAATTTACTGTTTACTTCATATGGTAGTCTAACACACAACTACAAGTTAATTGGTGTGTTCTTAACTATTAAAAACTTATTTATTTTGATGAATTGTAGGTTTTGGATTTGTATGTATGGTTGAGCTATCGCATGGAGGAATCTTTTCCAGATCGTGAGGTGGCAGCTTCTCAGAAATCTATGTGCAGCTTGTATGTTCATTATTTTATGTGCTTACAATTTTTGAAATAGCATCTCATTGCTTTCTAAATTAAACAGCATCTCCGACGTACAACCATACTGCGAGCACTGAATATGATTTTTCTGAGAGAAAGACGATGATAATGACATTAAATAATAAGTTCAATGACTAAAATGGGAATTTTGGAAAAAATAGCAATCAAAATTAAAACTCAACTGCACTCCTGGGACCATATTCAGTGCTTGTTGACAAGAGTTAGAATCAAAATTAGAGCTCAACTGTATTTGTTGATGCAGGTACTCTTGACAAGATTTAGATAGAATTGAAACTGAAAAATAATAATTATTATCAATAGTTTTCTTATTACCAAAAGACAAATATCCTGAGGTTTTATATATGAATTGCAGCATATTGTTGTAGAAGAATACCTACTAGCATAATACAATTCTATATTATATGGAATACCAGATACACAAATACAGACTTTCCAAAATAGATGTGTCAGAGAGAGAAAGTAGAGATGTGCTGGTTAGAGAAAGACCCTCAGATAAATATTCCAAACAGAGATGCATATTCTCAAAGATAGCACAAATTCTAATTCATAGTTTGATAACTCTTGGGATCTCTAGATGGCTTCTTAATTAGGGTTTTTGTTACACAGATTAATTGAAGAGTTTTTGGAGAGATCAGGAGGATACAAACCATTTAAGAAAGCACAACCTACTGCTCAATGGCTACAGAATAAATATCAGAAAAAGGAAATGTAAGTTTTTTCTTGCCAATGTAGAAACATTTAATTTGAAACCGTTTGGGTTGCTTTGGCAATAACACCAATTACTTGACCAACACCAAAATTTCCCATTCTACCAACGATGACATTATATTTTGGGGTTTTGTCTCAATTGATGTAAGAAATAAGTGTTACTTACAACTTGCATGTACTAGATATGTTGGTTATCCTTTTGGGTGCAAGTCCGGCTATCGTGACATCGGTGCTATGTGCCACTAACTCTAAAACTTATCGGATAAGCTTCAAACGATGAATCCAAACCGTTCAAACTGATGTACTTCATGAGTGATGTGTTTATATGTTATAATTTTTCAAATTATTTTAGTATCAAGTCACGTGGTAAAAAAAATGATGTAAAACGAATGCATTAAAATTTAACTTAAAAAATCCCACATTTGACTATTTGACTTGAAACTAGATAAATTTTAAAAATTTATAAATTTTGCATGTAAATGTACACCTCATGGAGTAAATCTATTTGAACGGTTTGGATTTGTCATTTGAAGTTGATTTGATAGGTTTATGAGTGGTGGTATTTAGACTGAAATATCACCAATGTCACATAGTCGGACTCTTTGTGTACATTATAAATTTGGAATGTTCCTGGAAGTAGCAAAAGATTGTTTTCTCATTCAGTATTTTTATTTATGGTTAAAAGCTGATATTTATGCCAATATTTCTTGATACTAGGCAAAAATACTTCCCGGAAGTAAATGTGGAATCAGATTGAAAGAAAATTTCCTCCCATTTTTAGTGCTGTTTATTTTTGTCCAATAGAAATGTAAGCTTATGTTTGGCCAAGATCCTTGTAATTTCCCTTTTTCTTCTAATTGGTGTTACCGATTTAATTTATGTACATAAAAGAATTTACCGATTTAATTTATGTACATAAAAGAATCTAGTCTTAAAAGTAAAATTAAAAATGGAGAACCGTACTTTAGTCTAGTGGCAAAGACAATGTCCTATGTATTAGAGGTTTCAGGTTTGACCCGGCTGGGATCTCTTGTGGATACTAAACCAGTTGGGTGGCTCGACCTTCAACTTGACTTAAAAAGAAAAGTAAATAAAAATGATATATTATTTTCACTTTTTTCTTCTGACGCCAACTTGTTCTGATTATTTTCTTATCTTTTACCCTGGATAAATTTTGTATGTTCAACTTTCTTTTACACTAGAGCTTATTAAAAGTTGGCTCATTTAAGTTGGATTCACATCTGCTGCGATCCTAAAAGGTGATACATTTTGTATGTTCAACTTTCTTTTCCACTAGAGCTTATTAAAAGTTGGCCCCTCTAAGTTGGATTCACATCTGCTGCGATCCTAAAAGGTGATACAGTAACTCTAAAATCTTTGCTTTTTTAAATCTAGCTGTCTAATAATTTCGTGTATGTATCTTAAAGCAGCTGATTTTTTCTTGCACGAATCTCAAAACAATTCAACAGTTGAATTTGAAAAGGCAGAGATCGTAGGTTACTGTTCACGAGTAAAGAATCTCAGCAGATTCGTATCTCTTTAAGTTAGAGTAAAGATATTGACAAGTTTTTGCTTCGTGCAGCGCACAAGTCATATGGAGTGTTATACAGTGTTGTTTTGACTTTGTGGTTTGTGCGCTGTGTGAAGTAAAAAATACATGGAACAATATGAAGCAGTACTAATATAACAAATTGAAAGAACACCAGTTGTTATTAATTAGCAACTAAATCTATTCATTCACTGTTTTTTTCCTCTTCATTCACTAATCAACAGAAAAAAGTGAATGAAGAGGAAAAAAACAGAAAGAAAGAAAGAAGCAATGAGAGAAAACAGTGAATGAAGAAGTTATAAACCAAAATAAATCTGTTATCCGCAACTTGGAGCGCACATCTCTTTTGAAGCGAGATCTAAGGATCCGTGACCGTGACGTCTATTTAAAATTAGACGATCGAATTTAAGTATTTCGTTTTCACGGTGTTGGAATAGATATAGTCAGAATTGATGAGAATCGTCCGATTTAAGACAGACAGTCCATATCTGTCTCAGATTATCCAATAATGTCTTTAGGATTCGAAATTTATTAGGTACTATTTATAAAAAAAAAAAAAAAAAAAGGCTGTTCGGTTTAATTTATTCGATCTGATTTTTCATTTTATTAGTAATTGGACTATGATTTTTTGAATTCGTACTGTCGTTATTCTAAAAAAAAATGACGGAAAAGATAGACAATACAACAATGGGCACTATATCAATGTTTACAAGCTAGATTAAATTATGAGCTAATTTTAAATAATTAGCTTCTATATTAATTAATTGTATTCTTGTCATAAAATTCAAATTTGGATAAATCATCTCGTATCTTCTTTTATGATTATATAATACTGAGTTTCGAAAAATTCTAAATTTTCAATACCTGTACTGTTTGACAAATTAGATTAAAATCATATTGGTTTTCCAAAATTATCATAAGAAACAATTAGCTTGATATATTATATTTGAGTAAATTCACTTGTTTGAACTAATTAGATTATAATTTAAATTTAAAGTGAAAATAAACTAAGTTGTTGAAATTAAAATCATAGATTAAGATCATATAAATTAAACTTGAGTGACAGAAAAATGGATAAAGCTGAAGGATCTCTCATTAAATTTATCAAAATTTATTTATACTCCTAATGGCTATAGGATAACTGGATAAGGCATTAAAAGGAAGGTTTAAAAGGAAGGTTTTAAAATTTTGAAATTTCAAACAAAATTTATTTCGACAATATTTGTCCTATATTTGGAACTTGAAAACAAATTTATTCTCGAAAACAATAAGATGTTGAAAATAACTGGAAGGTGACGACTATTAAGGGCTAATTCACAACTACATAACATGATATAAGCCAAAAGAATACTTTTATAAATGGAAGGTGGCTATATGTAATTTGTATAGCCTCGATCATTAAGCTATAGAAAAGTATTAGTAGGCATAGAAAAATTATATCGACATACTTTTTTATTAACACAATATTATAGAATACTGGTATCAAGGAGTTCGATTGATGAAAATAATCAGTCCCAAAGAAAGTCTGATCCTATCTGATCGGTATATTATTAAGAACAAGGCCGATACATAATGTTGCTTGATCCTCTCTGCTAATCGCCATTTGTAAAATTACTACATAAAAAAAATGAAACAATAATAGTAATGTCGCTTAGGCAATCGCCATTTGTAAGTCATTCAATTCCTCTAATTGGTTGTCTGATCCACTCTGCTAATTATCCTGTTGATTGACATTTCTCCGAAAAAAAAATGATTTCACAAATATGCTATTTTTATTACAAAAAAATATAATTCTGACTTCAGCTTGTTTGCTAATCTTCGATTAGGTCGGAATCTATGCTAGAATTGGCATTTCTCCATGTCAGTACATGTACTGCTATTTTCTTCAGTTCCTCTATCTGTACCGGCTTAATCAGATAATCACAGGCACCATGGTTGATCCCTTTCACAACTGTTTCTCTGCTTGAGTCTTCTGATAGCACTGCAAAATTTTATCCTGGATCAAATTATAAATAGAAGACGTCTTCATTGTTTCCATTTATTTTTATTTGTTTTGGTTGTTATAACCATTATTCAAACGGTTGTGGTACCATTGTTCCTCTGTATCAAAACTATGGACAAAATGCTGGTACATTGGTAATGCAACAATTGCTTGCAACAGGAAGTTAGATTGTATTGAAGATTAACAAACAAAATATACAAACTGGAGATGCTATCTTGGGTACACCAAGCAAAATTCAAGATTTAGGTACACTTACTAACAACCGGAAGGTCCATTCCGAGGCCGACTTTTTCAAGCAGCTCAAAACCATCCATATCTGGCATGTGAACATCAGTCAGTACAATATCAAATTCTCCTTCGTTCTGTGCAAGCATCTCCAATGCCTCTTGTCCACTTGAGCATTGTGTTGCTGCATAAAAATAGCAAATTAATTACTAATAGTGTTCCCAAATCTTTGCAAAAGAAAAAAAAAAAAAACTGGTTATTTCAGAATCCACAATAAAAGAAAATATTGAACATATTCAATTACATATGCTAAACTCACCTTCGTAACCACATTTTTTTAGCATAATGCACACCACTTTTAAAGAAACTCTGTCATCATCTATGACCAGTACTCGTATACCAGCTGGAAGAGCCTCCTCAAGTGCCAGTTCAGCCGCAGCTGCCATGTCAGTTCCTTTTCTTGGAATTGGTGAATTTGTTCTATCTGATGGACAGTTAGATACAAGTTGAGGAGAGGAGAGCAAGAGAGAACAGTTGAAAGATCTCTATATGTGTACTTATATAACTAGCTAGCAGAGAGAATTAGGTGAGGTTTTTGATTCTCAATTATTGCAAGTTTAGATAGAGTGATTTTGACAATGATTTACTTGCCAAAAATGATAAGATGTAATAAACTCAGCCTTCAGACCGATTCCTATCAGTAAATATTCTCTCTCAACTGGATCAAGGTATACATACATCACAAACTATACATTTGCATTCCTCTCATATGTATGTATACATGACAAACTATATATGTGGAAAGAATCAACAATGATATGGTGAGATACACTCAGTTATCTTTGAGTGTAAATGTCCAAGAATCAATTGCCATATTGTAATATAAGAGTAAATCTGTCAGAATTTTTCACAATCCGCACAAGAATCTGGAGATATGGTGACAGCCATGTACCAGAAAAATTTAATTTAACACTCACTGCCAGGGTTGAGTATGGATACTTCCTGCCAACATGGCATGTAGATGATTATGCTGAGGTGTAGTCAAGCGCGGATCTTAACGTAGTCCAAAGGGTGCTTAACAATCCCGATAATTTTATAAAAAAAAATCATCACGTGTATAGAAATTTTCATCATGTAGCCTAGTGCTTAGAATTCCATCTTGTGGTTGTAAAAGACTTGAGTTCAAATCCTAGCAACAACACATTGTGTATTTACACATTATATATTTTACGTTTTAGCCTCCCAATTTATATTACTAGTTCCGCTCCTGGATGCGGTGAGAGCTTTGTGAACAGATTGGGTATGGATGAAATTGTTTTGTAGCGCTTAGCTAATTTTATAATGACAGAAAAGCATTTCCGTCAATACTTCACTTAGAATTGTGCCGGGCTCGTCATCCTTTACCACGTAATAATTACCTCTGTATGTATAGATCAGTGTTAGTGATATATTTTAAAGGTTATGTAATGATTGTAACATGTTTATGTTTTATAAATAATATGTTATTTTTGTTGAATTATAAACTTAATTTTCTATAATAAAGTGAGGTTTATTGAGAAATATGAATAAACCTTTTTGAATTCTACGGTGGACAAAATTTGAAGAGGAATTGTGAAAAAGACAAAACGTTGGTTGTTTTGGGTAATGACCTATGGATTACTGGTCTTTGAGTCTAGTTCTAAATGGTGAATGTTTTCAGTTAGTTGGACTTCCCAATAAAAAGTTATAATTGTTTTAGTGAAGGGTTGTCAGAATTTACTCTGTTTGTATAGAGTTCTGTTTTTTTTGTTCTAATGTTGTACAAATTTATAGAGTTTTCTTTTGATGTTTAGAGTTATAATTTATAAAGGAAGTAATGTAAGAGAATTTTAAGAGTTTATAATAGAAATAAATTTGCTTGTTATTTCTTCTCTTCCCTCTACTTCAAAAAGCATAGTATCCGGCATTTATTTTTTAATAATTTTATCTCTTGAATAAATTATTATGTATTATGGATCATCAATTGCGTCACTTAATCGTGAAATTATATAATTAATTGTGATATTAATTATTTGTAAAAGATAATTAACATATATTTGTAATTCTATGCAGAAATTTTTATAGAGTTAATTGTGTCGTCTTATATTTATGTTCAAAATTTATTTGACTGAGTGTTCTTTTTATAAGAAAAACTATTGTTATAAAATTTTTATTTATTCAAAAATTGATATTTATTATTATTATTTAGCGCAGTTCGAAAGATAATTTCAAAGGCCGATGCTCTAGTTTGTATTATTTCATGCTTTCATGTTAGTTTTGTCTCAATCATATATCTGTCTATATCTATAATTTGGAATTTACCATAAAAACAACATAATATCTAATGAAATAGTCAATTTTTCCATAAAAACAACATAATATCTTGTATCCCCTTAAAATCTAGAATAATTATTTTCATCTCCACGCTACAATATCCGCACTGTACATTAAAGACATGATGTACTATGGTCCCCACTAATTACTTAGTCCCCCACATTTTTAGTCCCCACACTCGTCCAGCGCCAGCATTTATAAATATAAATACTTACAAGATAAGAAATTGATACTTACAAAATAATATATTAATACTTGTGGCGTCACTTGATATGATCACTCCCTTTTTTAGTCCCTAATGGTCCTCGTGTCAACCTTCTTTAAATAAAGTAATGTGGACCCCGCATTCCTGTATCAATCTTCTCTAATCGTCCATGCGTCAATCTTCTTCTAACAAACATAGTTAACCACATAGATGTAAATACTTCAGTGCATAAATATAAATATTTGTATTACTTGATATTAATACTTTCAGATGTTATATAGTGTAATATATTCATATGTAAAAAACACTTGTAACATTTCTCTAATAAAAATAGTTAACCACATAGGTATAAATACTTGTAGTACTTGATATTAATACTTTAAGATATCATCCAGTGTCATGTGTAAAAAATACTGCAAGTATAGGTATAAATACTTGTTTGACGACGAGCTCGAAAGTACGTCATCGTGGATCTCATTTGAAAGAGAAAATTGTGTAGAAGACGTTAGTGGTTTTAGATTTGTAAAATTTCTCACAGATCGTCAGAAATATGGACGAAAATGAACGGAGAAAAAAAACTCACCTCTAAAAACGTGTATGGCCCCTCATCTAGTTTGACTGGTCCCCACTATGCATTTATGACGCTGGTACATTTGAGAAATATAGATGAGAAAATAATTATTTACGTAAAAGTTGTTCATCTCATAGATATAAATACTTCGGTTCATAAGTATAAATACTTCCGTGTATAGATATTAATATTTTGGGAAAAAAATTCAGTTCTGCAGATTTTGCGGTCCCCCCAGGTGTTATGGCAGTTATGGAAGTTATGGTACGGGTACAGTGCGGATACTGTAGTGCGGGTACTGATATCAGCTTCCTAAAATCTATCCCATTTATTTATTTAATCTTAATTATTTTGAAACTTTAATTGAAATATACCCTTGCCTCTAATTCCCAGATGCATGTCTCCTGATTTTCTTCTCCTTTGAACCGTCGTAAGCTTATGCGAGTTGAAATTCCAGATTACTCATTTCCTTGTAGGTTGCTTGGCCTTATGAGTTTGTCATAGTTGCATATGTCGTGCGAGAAGAGCGTTGTTTCATTTGAAGTGAGTACATAAGGAATTTTAATTTGCTATTATCGGGATCTGAGAGTCCGTCATTTTTATCCATGCCCATCGAAACTTACATTTCGCCAACTCTGCCCATTAAAACTGAATTCTATCAAAAATAACCAAACCGGTTATTTAATAGCCGGTTCCTAATTTTTATTAGAAACCAGCTATTATACCGCAGGTTCCTAATTTTTAAATTAGGAACCGGCTATTAAGCTGCCGGTCGCTCCAAAAAATTCGGTTATTTATAAGGGTGCACTGTTCCGAAATTTCCTCACAATTCATTTCATCAAATTTCACACTATCTCTCCTCACATTCTCTCTTTCTCTCAGATTTCTCCTTCTCTTCCTGTTTTTGCAAGTAAGTCTCTATATTTTATTTTATATTATTCAGTAGGGCAAAATAGTTGTAAATTTCTACCGTTTGTTAGAAATTGTTAAAATTTATTAGAAATTGCTACCAATTGTTATAAATTATTATAAATTTATTAGAAATTGCTACCAGTTGTTATAAATTGCTACCGTTTGTTAGAAATTGTTAAAATTTATTAGAAATTGTTAGAAATTGCTACCAATTCATTAGAAATGTTCCATTTTTTTTATAAATTAGGAAGAAATTGCTACCAATTGTTATAAATTGCTACCGTTTGTTAGAATTGTTCAAATTTATTAGAAATTGTTATAAATTGCTACCAATTCATTAGAAATATTCCAAAATTTTTTATAAATTAGGTAATTTAGTATAGTTATAAATTAGGGTATAAATTATGGTTTGTTATAAATTATGGTATAATTTAGTATAGTTATCTAACTTGGTATAATTTAGGATAGTTATATAACTAGCAAAATTTGAAAATAATTAGCATAAAATAGTATAATTAGTATATTAACGTATATTAGTGCATTTTAGCGAATTTTAACGCGTTTTTACACAATTTAAGCTCATTTAAACACGTTTTTACGCAATTTAAGCGCGTTTAAACGTATTTGAGTGCATTTTAGCACAATTTAGTGTTAGTTTAGCGTAATTTGATTATAAATTAATCTAACTAACCATACTTTATGAAATTAGGATGCTGGAGGTAGAGGTAGAGGACGGTCCAGACGTGTACCACAGATTGAGTCGCCGGTTGACACCACCAGTACCGAGCACTTCAGCCCTCTCTTATGGATACCCCACCGCGAGCACAGGGTATCCCTGGCTTCCCTTGAGGTATGCTACTTTTTGTCTACCTCCGAAATTTAAATTTTGTTGTATACATTATGTAATACATTGTTTTGCTATTTTTCAACGCATGACGAGTTTCTGATGGACGTCAATTTTTCTGTCCCTCGGATGCACTACTTCTCACAGATGGATCCATATCTCATCCGGCTGGGACTATATCAAGATTGTGTCCATCCTGCGGGACACGACTTCCTCCATCAATGCATCTCTCATCGTAGGATTAGTGGAGCGATGACATCTCGAGACGCACACGTTCCATATGCCTTTCGGAAAGATGACTGTCACGTTGCAGGACGTGAGTGCCCTCTGGGGTTTGCAGATCAGGGGCATTCCCGTAGGCGGAGTATCTGACAGCAGAGACTTTGCACATGACATCGATCAGTTTTTGGGGGCAGATCGACAAAGCTACGGGTTGATAAGAGGAAGTCCAGTTATCACATGCAGAGGACAGAGTTGCGGCGGCACTTCAGTGCCGGTCTGACGGACGCCTCTAGTGATCTAGAAATTCAGAGGTAATAATAATAATAACTATTTTTTAAAAGCGAATTTGATACTTACAAATTACTCAAAAATTATACATTAACTGTCTAGATCTTTAAAAATACAAAAAAAAAAAAACTATTTTTTCACAGAAACCGGCTATTAAATAGCCGGTTTGGGTAGTTTTGATAGAATCTAAGTTTGGTGGGCAGAGTTGGTGAATTTTATGATTGTTTGGGCATGAATAAAAATGACGGTCTGAGAGTTGCCAGTGAAAAAGATAGAATAAAAAACAAATTGAAGTGGGGTTGGATTTGGTTTTAGCTTGTTCTCGTAAGCGTAAACTAGAATTAATTAATTACTGCTTTGATTGAAATAAAATAGATAATGAGTGTGTTTTATGGAGAAGGGGGTGACAAAGCTAGACGGTTCAAAGGAGAATAAAATCAGGAGACAAATGCATCTGGAAGTTAGAGGCAAAGGGTACATTTGTCGATTAAAATTTTAAAATAATTAAATGAAAGGTTGAATAAATAAAGGAGGATATTGCCATATTGGATAAAATAATAGATTTTAGTGGGATATTGGATTTATGTTATTTTTTGCGAGAAAATTAACTATTTTGAAAGTTTGCATAGGTACACTAGAAATTATCTCAAACAAATATATAGTAAATGAGCAAAAGATATTATAGATATAGTGTTAAGAAATAGGGTTTTTGTCTAAAGAGCTTTGGGTAAAATCTCGTCTAGAGTTGGTCTAAACTGTTATGATTTGTGTCAAAATTTATGTATTGTCATTTCAATTTATTAAATTTTAAATTTGTTTTCATTAAAATTTGATACAAATTTAATAGTTTAAACATTTCTATGAACGAAATCCAATGCCATAAATTAAACGGGATGACTCTTGTTGAATGTGGTTTTTTAAAACCCGAATTCAATGAATTTCATATCTGTACCCACCTAGTTTGAACGGATTAGATATTTTTATCGCTAAGAATATAAAACAGGTGATCTGCAAACATATTTACCGCAAAATGAACAAATTTCATCATAACCTTGACATCCTCTCTTAATTAACCAGTACATCTTTGATTAATATTTTTTTATTGTGTGAGGCTATGCATGCTACTTTGTAATGAGTGCATCAGTCCATATTATGAATTCATATTTCTACTTTTAAAGTTCAAACAGTCGATTTAAACCGCTAAATATGACTTTCATACGAAAATGTACTTAAAGACTTGATTTACTTTATTTTTTAAATTATTTTAAAAAATTTAGATGGATAAAAAATTATTACTTTTGAATGATCCAAAAAATTTAGAACATGTGATCTTCCACTTATTTTTAAAAATAGTAAAAAATATTTAAAAAACATAAATTTAATCTTCAACTATATTTCTATATGAATATCATATTATATAGTTTAAATCGAGTACTGTAACATCACTTCTTTTCTTTTCTAACCAACCATAATAATACTTTTATTTTTAAGAGTATATGAAATCTCCAAACTGTATCAAATTCTTTATTTAATTTAGTATTATTTCAAATTCCAAAATTTTTATTTACTATTCCTTCAAATCCCAAATATAAAAATATAAAAATAAGTGGATTGATGTATAAAAATAAGTGGATTGTGAATACCTTAGAAGTCCACCTCCAAATAATTTTGTCGTGTATCATATAATTAATACAATGAAAATAAGAAAAATAAAAATTTAGCATTTCGAATTTTGATGTCATTGATATCTCCTTATTTTGTCTAAATTGCGACCCCAATTTACACCGAAACTTGTGCCTTAAAGTCTAAAAATGTGGACTTTTTATTTAAATATAAATAGAATGTGGTACTGCTATGTTTTATTTCTATTTTGCAAGAAATGGGCGAAAATCTGGATCTTACACCTCTCCATACGGTCCGTATAGGTTTACATACGGTCCGTACAAGATCAGCCCAACCACACAAAAGGTTCCACAACAGAGGCGACAAGACTCCAAGACAAGGCACGGGTATACGGTCCGTATAGAATTCTATACGGACCGTACAAGCTATTTCGAAAACCCAGGTTGGAATTAGAAACAAAGACAACTGGAGAGACTAAAAAGGAAGGCTTTCAATACGCGATTTCGGGCATTAAGAGAGATAGTCCAGATCTGAGAGATCATTTTTGAACATTCTAGCTCATTCTTGGTGCTTAGGAGACAAGGCATATCTTGGAGAAGAAGAAGAGAAGCTCTTTTTGACGGATTCTTCGGATTTCTTCTATAGTTTTGCCATGAACTCTTTTACTATTATTGATTTGTGTTATTTTGAGAGCATAAGTAGCTAAACTTACTGTTTATAGGGTTAAGATGTAGTTTCATGTTTGGTTTTACTTGCTAGTTACTTGGATTTGTGTTGAATGCTTTGTTTTCACTTTGTTGAGCAGTATTTTAATTGCTTGCTTGAATCGAATAGTCAACCCGTTAGACGAATGCGCACGTCTAAGTCGATAGGTTACAAGTCTATAACATTCAATCCGACTGAACCAAGTATATGAGGTAGGTTTACAAACCATGGAGTACCGAAAGGCGAAAGTCCTTGGATACCTTTAGTAAACCAACAAGTGACTTAGGTAAATTAGGCCAAAAAGCAAAAGTTGAGGTTTAAGGCACCTAGAGGGGAGTATTTGAGTCCGGTAATCAGGTTACTGACAACTGAGGCTAGGAATCTAGGTACGGTCGATAAAAACCCTAGATAAAAGTTTCAACACAGAAACAGTAGCTGCTGTATTAACTCAGTGGTCTATATGGGCCGTATACCTCGGGGCTGAACTGAAATGAAATCTGAAACTCTGGAAACCCTTTTTATAATTTGAAAACAAACTTTTATTCTCCTTTTATTGTTTTAATCATTATTTTTAATCAAGTAGAATCTAGAACAAAACTCAATTCAAACTTCTCTCACTTCTAGAATTTTAGTAATTTTGGATAAAGTCTGATTGTTTTCTTACTGTCCCTGTGGATACGATACATTGCTATACCCAATGTCAGTTGTGTGCTTGCAATCGATATTTGGTATTTTAGGTTATTAAAAGTCTACACGCTCACGAACGAACAGTCATCTGAGTGAATTTTGAATGTACGACTTCATATACAGAAGATCTCGTAATTTTAAATGTACAACCTGAAGATATTATCTTTTATCACATTATTATTATGAATTTAAGAAAATTCAAAATGGGAACAAACCCAATTGACATTAGAACTTTCCAAATTAACACATTTCGTATGAATTCATGAAAAACAGGGGTGTATTTAAAAAGTTGTCCAGCTCAGACAATTCCAGCGCAGGTTTAGCTAGGGGTGCAAACGGATTCGGATACGGGATTCGGATACGGATACGTACCAACTACCAAGCACTCATTGATAGCATCAAAGTTGAAGTGGCCGGAAAGCACTCATTGATGAGTAACTCTAGCTAAATCATCTCGAGGTTGAAAGCTCGTAGATCTCTCAAACCACCATTTTTCCGATCTCATACGTCCGATACTCATAGTGTTTGAGACTAACACCTTGTTTGGATGGAGAGTAGAGGAAGGGAGGGAATGGAAAGAAAATAAAATTTTCTGTCGAATCGTGTTTGGTTGACAAAATTATGTCGGAGGTGAAATGTTTAACCTTGTATCATTAAAATTAATAGAATCGGTTTTCCTTCCGATTTGGAGTGTAACGGATGAAAATAAATTTTGTTGCAAATTAGAAAAAATAACACAAATGTCCACTTTTATATCTTACCTATATAATTCTTATACAAATTTTTTTGTCACAAACCTACAACAGCTACTGAATTTCTCATTTACCTTCTAAATTTTAATCAACCAAACAAAAAATAAGACGTAAAGAAAAATTAAATTTATTTCTCCTCATTAATCATCCAAACATAAAAAAAATTAAATATGTTAATCTTCATTTCTATTCCATTCCATCCCCTTCCTTCGTCTACTCTCCATCCAAACAAGATGTAAGATTCAATTGCCTTTTGTAAAGGTCCGGATACGAATCGGATAATAGTAAAATTATATCATGTCTTTATTTTTCGGATATAGATACAGATCGTCTAATATTAGACGGATATGTACGGATACGGATCGGATATCGGATATTCGTAGATATATACATAAATATTTTCATAATGTATATTAAAACTATATGATATATATTAAATATTCAGATACGAATAATTAAAATTTAAAATCATATTTGTATCAGTGTTTGCACATATATATTCGATTCGTTTGCACCCCTAAGTCTGGATCCTCTGAAAGTAACTCAAATTTTGAGTTTAGATTCAAACCGTTCGATCAGGAACCATGCCAATCCGGTCCGAGATGGAATGAACGGGGATCCTTTAATAATCGTGCCAGTGTAAGTCGGCAGTGGGGATCTAAACTCAAAGTTTGAGTTAATTGATTATTCTTCATTTTTTGAGGGAAAGCTTAGGCAAAAGCAGTGCTCGTGCCTTGCAAATGGGGAAATCCCGACTAGTGTTCTAATTTGAACCCCCGATCCATGATCCGGTCCGGTCCACCTGTGATCTGTGTACTGTCTGAACCGGACCGTGCACGGGTTTGGCAGGTTCGACGGGTTGGTCGGACCGGATAAAAATCTAGATCCGGATGCTATTTTTGAAACTAAATCCGGCTAACCTGTGAACCCGTACCCGCCCGAATCCATGAATCCCTACCCGTGAACCCCTACCCGCTGCCCCCACCCCCCTTAAAATTTGATTAATTAATACTATTAATTTTTTAATTGTAGAAATTATATTGAACATTACATTCAAAATTTTGGATTGTAAATGATTACTAACATTAGTTGTAGTTTTGAATTGGTATTATCGCATTTATATTAGACCTATGATTTATAAATTTTTGATAATTAAATTATTGGTACGAGTTTTTTATGCTATTAATTTCTTAAAAAACTCGAAAAAAATGAATAATAATAATAATAATATTTTGCAGCGGTGCAAATTTGCAATAAAGAAATTAATAGCAAAAAAAAAACAGAAAATAAGAAAACAGAAAGAAAAAAAAAAAAAAACCCGGTTCGGACCGTTCCAATCTGTCGACCCGGTCTGTCCGGACCGCCAACCCGTGCGGGCAAGAGTCCACGGGCGAGCAAGAATTGAGTTTCAAAAATTTTACCCGTCCTACATGTGCCCCGTGAACCTGCCGAACCCGTTGAACCCGTGCCCGGCCAACCTGTGAACACGCCCGGGTTTGACCCGGTCCGCCTGTGAGAAAGAACACTAATCCCGAAAGTAACTCAAATTTTAAGTTTATTTCCGGACCGTTCGATCAGAATCTAGACCAGACAGGAACCTTTAATATTCGTGTTAAATCAGATCAGAAGGTCTGGATCTTTTACGAATCCCCAAAGGTAATATGTTTTGTACTAAGAGGTGGGTCCAGATCCCGAAATCGCGTGTAATATGCTCTTTTACGAATCCCGTTACCTCGTCGAACACTGTATCAAGGGCTCAAGGCCAAATACTCTCTCTCTCCCCCTCTGTCTCCGCGACAGTCGTCCGCGCGATTGCTCACATTCGTTCCCTCGCACAATTGTGAGATAAAAGCACAGAGATAAACAATTGTCCATCATCGATCATCCCCATTGAAGACTCGTGTGATTGATTGTAAGTTGCGCAAATGTTATGAGAAAATTCCCTTTTGGATGCAGATTGGTTCACATGATTTAGTTTGAGTTTAAAGTTTGTATTAGTACTGTCTCGTTTATCTTATTTATTATTCATTATTTATTTATGATGAGGGGTGGGGGCGTGTCATGGCAACTTACTGTGGCCATCTTGTATGCTTCCCACTAAGCCTGAATATTTGATGAGTTGTTTAGTTATAACTGCGCATGATTAGTTTTAGTATTTCATTTGTTGTATTATTATGATTATGGGATGTACATGGGGTTGATAACAATAAAATAAATGGCAACAAAAACTAGTCTTTGGTATAGTGGCAAAGGCAATACCATCCATGTGGGAGGTCGTAGGTTCGAAACCTGGATGGGATTCCTCGTGGATATTAATTAATTGGGTGGCCTGACCTCCAACCTTTACTAAAAAAATTAAATTAATTAAATAAATAAAATAAAATAAATGGCACCAAGAGTTTTGTTGCTTGAGAGAGTCCTGCTGAGGCAATCCACACATTGTAAGTTCTTTAGAACTAACCATAAGAGGGCTACTGGCAATGCCATTGAATTTTGCTTGTAAGTTTTTGGTATGTAGAGAAACAGATGTGCATCTTTGGGGCCTCATTTATTCTGGTGCACTGCTGCTGTAGCATTTTTTTTACTGATTTGTTCTTTTGATCATTTCAGGTCACAAATATATCAGTTACAGAGAGAATAACAAATTCACTGGTAATGAGGGCGGTGACTTTTTGAGCTTATTACTCATTCCCATTAGCTCGAGTTTGACTGGGCTGGTTATTTTGCTTGGTGAAATAAAATCAAATTAAGAGAGTTTTTCCAATTCTGGGTACAAAATTTTGGGAGGGTTGACATGACTTTTCCTTAAACATGTTCATATCATATGTGTATCTGAAATCAGGAACTGATCCAATTGGGGAAGTGGAGGTGTACCCCAAGGATGCAAATTCGATCAGTTCACAGAGAGAGTTTAAAATTGCATATTTTACTACATTCCACAATAAGCAGTGCTCGCCACTTGGCGCTTTGCAAACTGTTGGATCGGGTTGTCTTTGCTTTAAGATGGTATGCAAGGATGAAGCTGCAAAATTGGTTTCGATTTACACAACCTGTCTCAGAGAGAAACAGGTATAGTTTCTTCAAGAAAGAATAGAAGAAAATGTTATTTTTGTGTTAAATACAGATTTTTTTTTTTGTGTGTGTGTGTGTAAGAGAGTGGTACTCTAAGATGGTCCCGCCTGCTTTAATTTAAACGAAAACACACTGTTTTATAATAAAACCATAGAAACAAGACTATGGAGATAACTGTCTCACTGACAGATCCTCTGGAGATTAGTCTCAGAGAAAAAAGCATGATGCATCATTAGCTTGAGCATCTTTCTCTTTAGTACCAATCTCAGCATATAAGGCTGATATGAGAAATATCTTACCGACATCAGAAAAAAAACTTTTCTCTTATCGACATAGTTTTTCAAAACCCCACAAAAGATCCCCTTGATGAATGACTGATATACATGATTTCCCATAAAAAGTAATTTTGGAGTTTCATTAATGTTAATCCAATGTATAAACTTCGACAATATGATTCTATAATTGTTTTGAGGATATAAGGATAGGGATATAGATTTCATCAAAAGGGATCTTGTTTGTGACAATTAACAGGATTCACTTTATTTTCGTGATGAAAGTAGAACCAATTTAGGGAGATAATTTAAAATTGAGGTTATTTCGTTTAAATAAGAAAATGTTTGATTATAAACTCCTCAGATTTGATGGTTTCATTGCAACTTAAACAATACAAATTGTCTATGTATTGTTTTCAGACTGCTGTTATCCAGGATGAACATGACGACATCCACTTGGTTGCCATGAAGTCCCGAAAAAACCCCAGTACTGGTGCCACAACACGGGCATGTTTTTGGGGCCTCAAAGTTTCACGCAGTTTGTTCAGTACATGCCTCGCTATGTTGAAACAGCGGCGCCTTGGAATTGTTTTTGGTCTAGACGATACTCTTATAGTCGCCAACACAACTCGCACATTCAAAGTCCAGATCAATTCTTTGAGACATAAGATAAGCTGTGAGAGTGATCCCTTCCGTGTATTAGGCATGAAGTCTCAGATTGAAAGGTATTGCGGCCAATTATTATTATTGAATATTGAATACATAAAATATGTGATATGCATTGGTATAAATTCAATTGGAAAAATGACCTATTTACGTAAAGCTGGAAAAGAGCAATCATCAAGTAGATTATTAGTTAACGACAAAGTTAGGTACTAAGTAGGGTTTATTTAGGTATAGGCAAGACCTGTTGATACTGGAGCAGTACGCAGAGGATGATCAAGTCGTCGACAATGGAAACATATACAAAGTACAGTCAGAGGTGGTCCCAAGCTTACAGGGACATTTGTCAAGGACCCGGCCCGTTATAAGGTTGCTGGATAGGGGCATCATCTTGACCCGAATTAATCCCTCGGTATTTTATTTTCTTTTTTGCCATATCTTGCTTTATTTTCTAAAAATACGCCTGGAGTTTTTTTTGGGGCTATCTCAAGTAATGCTTAACCGAGAAAACTAAGATTAAGCAAGCAGAAACAATGACTAAATCACCCCTTTCTTTCTTTCTAGGTACCCATATTTTGCATTTAATAAGGCTCACAATTTTGAGTAGTAGAATGTTACAATTCATCTTAATATATTTTTGTTTTAGGCATAGATTCACCTTAATATATTTTATATAAAATTGCATTTATGAAATATGATGCCTTCACTTTTACTTGGATAAATCATCTTAAGCACCAGAAGTCCTACATAACATACCTTCTCAAATATGTTTTATATTTTGGAATTATATTTAATAGTCTAAAAAATATAAAAAATGTACATATGTAGAGCATACTATATCCTAAATATTTTCAAAAGTATCAAGTGGCAGTATTCATAGCATTTCACATACAATATGATATATTTGTATCTACACAACATGGTTTTTCCTTTACCATCTTTATTAGGAATTGCATCATAAGGTGCAGGGTGAATTTGTCAAGTTTCCTTTAACACTAACTACTGTTTAGGTCTTCTTTGTTAAAGTCTCAAAACCTGTTGTATATCATTCTGAAGTATGAGACTATGGGGTGTGTGTCTCTCTCTCTACACGCACGCCCGTGTGATGCATTAAATATAGGGGTTGAAAAAAGGCTCTATTTCATGTACAAGTAAACAAAGAACTAAGAGCATCAAATAATGATAGCCTCTTTTCGTTTGAGGTTTGGTGTGCTTGGCTTTGAGCTAGAGATTTGCAGTTATATCACACATACATGAGACATCTATTATTAATTAACCTCCTTCCACCAATATATCATGTGAACTCTTGGTTTGTCCAAAGATATTGAATTTACATTTTTTATTATTTATCTTTGTTTTTCCTTTTGTAAATTATAGTACATTTGTTTTGTAGAAAAGGGACACTAGTGTGCTTGTAAAGATAAGGCCTGGATGGGAAGAGATAAGAAGCTACCTAACACCCACTGGGGACCACCAAAGGTCATTTGATGTATATGCCTGTACTTCGGCTGAGCATGAGTTAACAATGGAAATGTGGCGGTTACTCGATCCACAGTTTGAACTGATTGCCTCTTCTCAGCTTCACTCCCAAATCATGTGTCTTAAAGCGAATTCGTGCAAGTCGCTACAAGACATATTCCATTACAGGCAATGCCATCCCAAAATGTCTCTGGTAATTGACAATAGAGTAGATATCTGGGATGAGAAAGACCAATCGAGGGTTAATGTGGTCCCCACCTTTTCCCCGTACTCTACCACCCAAGAAGAGGTAGAAAAATACTTTTTTGTTCCTTCTTGTTTGCTGGCATTGTTTTTTTTTTTTTTTTTTTTTTTGTGTCAACACCCAACATAATGCTGTTTTACTGATTTTAGGCCAAGGCTTTTCCTCTGCCTGATGTGAAAAATGTTGCATCCAATGTTAGCCAAGGCTTTTTCAGGTTTGTGAAATCTGTTTGTCTCATTCCCTAAATAATAAACATGAAATCTAGGCCTAATACATAAAATGTGAAAACTTCGCTAGATCTCTAATCTATGAACACTAATCTTAGCTTTTATTGCATTAGGGACTTTGACGGTGTCTTCCTACCCCGAATTGATGAGGTTTTATATGAAGACAAATTCACTGATCTTCCATCTGGTCCAGATGTCGGCGACTATCTAACGTCCGAGGTAAATTTGTTGAGTCAACCTTTACATGTCTTTTACTTTGAGGTGTTTATGTCCTCAGATTGGTGTGTGTACAGGACAAAAATTTCGATGTTCTTGCCTTTTGTGGGGATCTTCTTGCCTTCTATGGAACGGCAAATGGTGAGGTTCAGGATTGATCGAAGGTCATCTCCTTCCAATGGTTCTTTGACCCCCGAAAAGTGTTTCTACTCATTTGTTAGATGGTTGAATAGAAAAGGTTTCTACCCTTATAAGAAAAGAAAAGACTAGGGTTGTACAATGAACCATACACTTGTAGTGAATGAAAACTTCACATGACTTGTGCTAACGGGTTAGTGTACCAGTATGCTGTAGCATTTCATTACCAAATTCCTCTACTGCTTTCTGTTCAGGATGCGAGTGTATCACTGGTAGAGGAGAAAAATGACTCCAAGGATATAAATCTTTCACAGTATTGCGGTGATGGATCAAATTTGGAACCTGTGCCCGTTAGCGCAGGTTCAAGTGGTAAAGGATTGCCTTATGCTCCTGAAAATTGGCCAAAGAAGGGAGATGTGTGGACTTGGAGGGTTGGCCAGAGAGTAGCAAGATCTGGCCATCATATGGACAGGTACAGTACCTCATATGTAATAGCAGTTGTCTGTCTTTTGAGATATCAATTGCTGGTTTTTTTATCTATAACACCAAAAAAACAAGAAAATTCCACCCATACCATCTTTTTCAGTAAATTTCGATATATACCAAGAGCGCTGAATTCAGCGGCCGAATTGGTTTGACCGCTGAATAATTCAGCGGTTGAAATCTGTGTTATCATTTCAAAAAATACCAGCTCTAACTCAGATTTCAACCGCTGAAAAATTTAGCAGTCGAAACTGTTTTGATGATTCAGTGGTCCTGGTATAAGTCGAATAAGTCGAAATTTACTGAGATTGATGGTATGGATGGATTTTTTTTTATATGCTACGGATGAAAAAATCAGTATCAATTGTTGACAGATCTGATCCAATCGACAAGCCTGACCTGATATTTAACTAGTTGGGTTTCTGCTCAGGAATTCTTGACCTGCTGGCATTTTTTGTTAGATCTGATTGATTTAATTTACTTCTTGTGAAATCAAGAACAATAAATTTCCAATTAGCTCGGTATTTCTGACTGCAATAGATTGTTGTTATTATAAATAAAAGGAGGAAAAAAATCCAGTATGTATCTAAAACAACCAATTGGTCAATCTCGAAGTGTCAAAATTTTGATAGAACTTGGCTGGCTTGACCTGAAAACCGAATATCTAAACTAAGACCTGACATGACATCAATACATGACCGCCTCTTATAGTTGGTTTTCCTCCAAATTAAACTTTTGTTACTTGCATATAAATTAAAGGTGTTTTCTGACAGGTACCTTTACCCTCCAGAGCAGTACACTAAAGGAAGGTTGGTTCTCTCAAGTAGGTTATCAGTCGAAGAATTTGTCAAAAAGGAGTTCCCGGGTGTTGATGTTGATTCCTTCTTTGCCAGTTTTTTTTGGAAGATACCTTGTAAAGGCCGAGGTTGCATTGACTATAATTACTCTGAACGCTCCAATTTTCGAGACCTAATTTTAGGGTTTTTAGCCAGTATACATTCAGTAATTTACAGTTTTTGAAAGAACACCAAGTATCCCTCATATTTGCAAGTAGCAGCCGCCACTCATTGAGTTATTTGCAAATAACATTGACAATAACAAAAATAAGGTTAAGTGAAAAAATGTAAACTAAATTGCCTACAGGCATTTCAATTTTGGTTGTGCGTGTAGTTATTAAAAACTAAATGGCAAATGCTGATTGTTATTTAAGAAGTACTTTCTTAATTTTTTTCTCTTTTTATTGACAAAGGATGTACTGGTTTGGGTAAATCTCCCGGCATTAAACCAATTGCAGAACCAGAACCCGAACCCGAACCAGAACCCGAACCAGAACCCGAACCAGAACCCGAACCAAGACCAGAATCCCCAATTCCCGAGGGTCTCTGCAAGGCGCGCAACAAGATGTGCAACCTTCGGAAAGAACAGCAGGAGCAATCTGAAATAAAATCGGAATCAGAACCATTTTCGTGCGACATATGCTGCTCGGAACCTGGCTTCTGCCGTGAGTGCTGTTGCATCCTATGTAGCAAGACTGTTGATTGGAAACAAAGCAGTCACGCATTCATCAGGTGCATGGCCACAGTTGATGGTTCATGCATATGTGGGCATAGTGCACACATTAAATGCGCGCTCCAGTGTTTCATGGCCGGTACAGTTGGGGGAAGTATTGGACTGGATGCTGAGTATTACTGTCGGCGGTGTGATAATAAGATGGATCTGGTGCCACATGTGGCCGGCTTTTTTAAGGATTGCCGGTCGGCTGGGTCCAGGAAGGAGGCCGAGTCGGTTTTGTATTTGGGGTTGTGTGCTTTGTCGGGCACCAAACGTGAAGCAGGAAGGAAATTACATGGTCATATTAATTCTGCCTTAAGCAAGGTAAATTAAAAGAATCTCAAGGGTCTCATTTGCAAATTACTCTGGATCTTTTATTGTACTTGCAAGTTGCAACTAACATCCAACATTTGTGAGGTTGCAAAACTGAACACACTATGTTACTGTGATGGATGTGATATGCGAAGTCAAGTTATTAACTGCTTCCTTCTATTAAACCTTTTTTTATAAGCTTACATTGAACTAGGAGCTAAGCAAATTTAGAAGTTATACAAGGTTTTGGTATAACCTTAATGTTTTAATGGGTCATAATGTTTTCTACCAATTGCATTTATGAAGAGTAGTGAGTGTTTCTTTCACATGTCACAACCCTTTTATTGACAGGAGCGTGATTATGTTTTTTTCTTCTAGTTTTCACATTTATACCTTGGAAAGTCTCATTACCTGCTAGGTGACTGGAAACATATCAAAACCAGTAAACCTTCTTCAGATAATATTTTGGTAGTAACTTTCAACTAGGCCTCAGTTGAGCAATGTGGTACTGATCATGCATTGCTAGAGCACTGGTGTCATAAACCATGTCAGTATTATATTGATATCTTGTATAGATTATTGTTTCATTTTTTTCTGAGAAAATTGACCAAAGTTAGGTTCATCTCTTATTGTCTTCTTCTTCCAATTTGAAATTGGTATGAGAGTCACCTAGAGGAACTTTGAAGAGTATTAATGTGAAGTACCACACATTTTGGAGGCAGTGGCACAAAATCATACATTTCAAAGCCAATTTATAAAGATGTATCTATTCTTCTTTTTCTTTTTCTTTTGTAATTTTACAGCTTCTTACCTATAATTTCAGATAAAAAATGGGGCTTCGCTTGATGAAATATTCAAGGAGGATTGGATGTCATTAATTGACTCAGGTTAGTATAATAATTTGATAGCTAATGCATGCAAAATTGGAAATGTGGCATCTGTAGTCATAAAAACAGTTGAAATATGACATCTTTAGTTTTGATATATACGAAAATTATGTATGTGGGAAATTGTTATTTGGCAAAAATGTGGACCATGACTAGGATAATTTCCAACATTTCTAAGTTTTTTTTGCAACAGAGACTACTTTCTAGCAGCACCTTGTAGTAATATTGTAAGCAAAAATCACATAATCATTTAAATAAATGAATATCCAATTAATAATTTACACTATAGGTTCCATTCCACTCCTGACACTTTATGGAGGCATTTTGGTCATATTTCACTAAATTTTTTCACTATAGTGTTTGTGTTGATATGAAGGGATACTGATTTATGTTCCAAATAACAGCCAAAACTTTGCATGAGGAAGATCATAGAAAAAGGGAATCTTCTCTGGACTCAAATTCTCAATATGTCCTCCCTTGTAAAAGAAAAGGGTTTGCCGATGATAATAGGATGACAAGGCCATCCAAAAAGCAAGAGAATCTTAGTTTTAATTCCCCTCTAGAAGCAGAGGAGGAGGTCAGCCGTGCGCTCCTTGAATTGAGAAGATCGCAAGAGGAGTACAAGATTGTAGAGGACAAGCTTCTTTCACAGAAAGACCACCTCTTTGGATTGTACAAGGTCCTAAAATCAGAGAGAGATGACTTGGCAGACCCAATTGTGCGCCAGTTAAACAATGCTGAGACCTACAATGCACTTGTTTCTAGGGTTAATGCTAGGGCTGAGGAGGTGAAGAAAGAAGAGGAGAAATTGCAAATTATGCTGAAAAATGTGGAGAAGTTTGTGCAAACACACAAAGTGCTGAAGGAGCACTTTGTGGTTGCTGGATCTGGCCCTCTCTCTGACAATTAAACACTTGTCAGTTGATCAAAATTTTGTAGTAATAGCCTGGATAGTATAGCTTCTTTTAGTGAAAATCCCGTTGCTTGCAAATCTTTAGTCTTTTTTCTTTTTTCTTTTTCTTTTTTGCAAATAGCATTTTTTCATCAAATTGGTCATAGTTTAACACTGTTTGTAGAATCGTTCTTAGCTGTGCAAATAAGCCGTAAGTATTACAGTGTACCTTGAATCTCAAATCATGACAATTTACTTCTACTCGTGTGATTAAACCTATGATGATCAATCGGGGCACTGGGGAGCATGTGTTGACAATGTGGCCAAGTGGTGTATTCTGACTGGTGAACCGCATGAATAGTAAAAAGGTGGTGCAGGTGGTCCCATCTGTCACTGAAGACCATATTATGCTCGAAGAAGTATCATCACTCTGGTAAATGCTGCTAGCCTGATATTGCCAAGTTTGATATGCATTTGCTTTGCGAGTTACAACATACGCAAAACATTGCCTCAATATCCTCTGCATTAACTCGAAAGGAAATCTTTTGAGTTAATGGAATCCGTATCTCTGCATTAACTTAAGAGGGAATCTTTTGAGTTAATACATCTGGACTATCCAATTTGTTTTAAGATTCGTGCAGCAAGATCTGCACTAATATTAAAGGTTGAATTGACCCCCTTTAAAATCAGATGGTCGAGTTGCATAAACTCAGACGTGCTCAACTTGAAATCAAAATATTCAATTAAAAACAAATCTCTTTTAGGGGTTGTTAGTTATCCTATTCTCGTTAAAAGCTTGACGCAATCCCACATAATTAATTACCGTCGCTCCTATATATCCCAAAATGTTCAATAAAAACTGTGATGTTATGTTAAATTATAAATGAGGCTCATAATTTTAGCTTTGCCGAGATGTTTTCCAATTTATAAAAAAGAAAAACATTTCAATGAGGAACCACATCTCAAAGAAAATAATCATAAATTCTACTTAGTAGATTAGATTACATCACAAAAGTGTAGCAAGATTGAACTCTACTTGTACTTTTACCTCCCCAAAGGCTAAAAGCACTTGTTTAAAAATTAATCAAACCCAGAATAGACGCCATTGTCACGCAAGAGCCTCTTCTCCTCCTCAACATAATTCTTGCCTCTGCTGGCCTGCCCCAAATCCCGCTTTCTCTTCTCCTTTTGCGAGAATGATTCCTTTTCCCTCTCTTTTTTATTTGCATTGACATGGAGCAGCTGTTCTCCCTGCACCAGAGCAGCCCTAGTGCGTTCTCGCTCCTGGTATGACTCCTCAGCTGACCCGTCATTGTCACCATTTTTTGTTTCATTTTTTCGGTCTTTTCCCGTGGACCAAGACCAGTCAGCTTCTTTCTCGGGTTCCTTTGGAGGTGGGACTTTAAGCACAGAGGGCCCACCTCGGTACCCATGCCGGCTTAAAGCATCAAAAGCAAGCTTCTTTTGTCTTGACATAGCTGCCACATTCATAAAATATTTTCCGTCATAATATGAAAGACACTGGTACAGTGTATTTTCTTGGTGCAGACTTAATTTTGGATAGATATATCTATTTATGGAGGCATTATGAAAATAAAAGAAGCCAAATAAAAGACCTTTGCCCTTGTAATTTTGGATAGATATATCTATTCCGTCAAGATGTGAATTGCATCTGGGACCCATGTGCAGAGAGTATTGGTAGGTGCTTCATGTATGCTGGTACATTTCAGCCTTTCGAATGAGAGTACCTGTAGTGTTCGGTTGGGGAATTTGGTTGGAATTAGTTTTCTTCTTTCTTATTCCTATAAAATGTCTCATTTTTAAGGATTCATTTTTCCAGAGTTTCAAACTAACAATTCCAAAGTTTTGGTACTAACTAGCTTTATGCAAAACAGAAAAAGTGGTATTAAACCCAAAGCTTTCTTATTCCAAGACATTGTTGAATTAAAATTAAGTTCATTATTCCAGATTTGCTTATTCCCGTACCTACGGATACCAACCACAATCTCAATTAATTAGGTCTAATTGATTTGAGAAGTTTGCACACGGAATGAGGACAAGGAATTGGCTTTAATAGTGCCAAAATTAATGAATAAAGACAGGATTTACTGGTAATAAGCAAAAGTGCGCAGAAAGAATTCCCAAAGAAAACTTCAATGGCTAAAAACATTGAAACTTAAAAACCCTAATATACTTTCTTTGCTTATCCCCTAGCAAAACTGCCTCTGGTACGTAAATGGAAATTTTTACAATTATCATATACAATAATCAATGGATTGCATGTTGAGAAGAAAATTTTTCAATCTTGTTAAAATAAAAGGGATTGAAATTGTTAGCCACATACCATCTGACCGAGAACCTTTAGCTGAATTGGGCAGTCCAAACTTATTGTCCTTTGTCACGGCATCTTCGTCAGAATCAGAATCTGACGAATCGTCAGATGACACGTTGCTAGGCTTCTCCAACTGAGCCTCAGCTGCTCTCTTCATTACCCTCCTTTTGCTCTACTAACCACGAGGAAAAAAAAAAGTGGCGTCCGATGATCGGCGTCTTCGATTTTCTCCTTGTATGAAGGGAACTACATAGTCTACAGTAACTCAAATTTTGAGTTTCTGCGGAACGAACAATAAAGAGGTCCGTGCTCGCTAAAAACACGCTGTAATTCGCTTATTTAAAGTTGCTCTTAACAATACAATATAAACCGAATATTTTATAAATAGAAAAATAATTAAATAAATATCGTGATTAGAGAATGATTAGGATAATTTGCGAAAATGGGGAAAACCGTTATTCGAGATCACGGCTGTGGACGTCACCTAGAATCGCGGCCAGCTTAGAGCAAGATTAGACCAACTCGCGAAATTTAACTCGGGCCGCTGAACAAAATCACGGGCTTATGGGCCGCTGTACTAAACAACGGACTGGAGCCGCTGTCCCGAATAACGGACTGAGGCTGCTGTTCCGAATAACGTCCAGTTATAGGCCGTTGATTAGAATAACGGCCGAAGTTTTTTTCCTCCAAAATCCTGTGCGTCCCTTTCTCTCTCTCAGGACGCGGCGCCGAAAAAAAAAACAGAAGCGCTTCGTTCCCTCTCCGTGCCTTCTGCGCGCCAACGGCCATTGGGACGCCGTTTCGAACAACGGACAGCAATCCCCATCACAATCCCCTCCGAATCCGCCCACCCCCCCACCCCCACCCAACACCGAGTCTACCCCCGCCTGTTGTTAAGAAGGTATTTTTTTTTTTTTTTGTAAAACTTAGTAATTGATAATAATTTCTGATTTTATTTGTTATCAAGATTATTGTGAGATTTAATTATGTGAATTTGTAGCAAATAAGATTTAATTTTGTAAATTAGTTTTTAAGTAGATTTAATTATGTTAATTAGTGTCCGGTTTAGATTTAATTTTTATGAATTAGTTTTGTGCAATTTCTAATTTGTTTGAACCAACTTGATCCGAATTGTATAAATTAGCATTACGCATACCATTTTTGGAAATCAATGAATTATACTAAAGTTCAAATCCGATTAAATTAATTAGATATAGTACATGCAAGACTAAATGTATTTATTAGATATGGTTATAGGGATTTGAGGAAAATAATTAAATTAATTAGATATAGCACATGCAAGACTAAATGTTTTAATTAGTGTCCGGTTTAGATTTAATTTTTATGAATTAGTTTTGTGCAATTTCTAATTTGTTTGAACCAACTTGATCCGAATTGTATAAATTAGCATTACGCATACCATTTTTGGAAATCGATGAATTATACTAAAGTTCAAATCCGATTAAATTAATTAGATATAGTACATGCAATTAATATTTGGTTATTTGGATTAGTATATTTTTATGCATTAGTATATTTCTTGTTTTTTATGAATTATTATGAATTAGTATATTTTTATGCAGATGTCAACAAGTGGTGGTCCGCATGTTGTTGCAACAGAAAGATTTAGCGATTTCTTGTGGATGCCGCATAGACAGCATAAGATCTCCTTGTTCTCCGATATTGTAAGTTACACAATGAATATCCAAATTACACAAACATAGTTTTTATAAATAGATGTAAATATATGAATTACGATATTTTATTTTAACCAAATTGTATAACAATGATAGGATTATAACGGAGTGGATGTTCGACACCACCGGCAACATGGGGTTCGATACCATGCGCTTTGCGAACCATTTTTGTGTAGTCTCGGGTTGTATCAGGTTTCTCGAATGAAAGAAATAAATATTGACAAATGGCTTCTCGCTGGCCTCGTTGAGCGGTGGAGACCTGAGACGCACACTTTCCACCTTCCCGTGGGGGAGATGACAGTCACCCTGCAAGATGTTTCATGTCTATGGAGATTGCCAATAAAGGGGGCTCCGGTGGACCGGTTTCTGGACCGTGATGCGTACAACTTAGTGGAGCGGCTTCTTGGAAATGGGGTTACGAGATGCGGTTACGAAAAAGAAGAAGAGATCGGGGGTCGGGGGAGGCATTGTTCTCACGACATTTGGATATTCCATAGGTCTGAAAGAACTACGCATTCGATTTGCTGCCATGCCAAATCAACAGCCGGGTAAGCCTACAGCAGAGCAGGTATGCCAGTACACTCGGGCTTACATACTTGACTTGTTCGATTTACTTTCTCGTAAGTATTTTTCTACATTATTTTATTCTACTGTTTTACTTTAAGTTAGATTATTTCATCTTCTTTCGAATAATAATTTGAACCTAAATGTCTTATGACTTGTTTTTTTTAAAATATGTAACAGTGATAGAAAGAAGAAACGAGGAGGTCCAACATGAACTATATATGACTTGTTAGTTTATGACTTGTCGGTTTATGTTTTGTATGGACTATATATGACTTGTATTATGACTTGTTAGTTTATGCTTGTATGGACTATCTATATGTTAGTTTATGAATTGTTAGTTTATGCTTCTACTAAAATCTCAATCTAATTTAATTTACAAAACCATCCATACATAATTTTTTTTGCCAAAGGTACGAGTACTGTTCGTTTCATCTTCTACTGTAACCGGAAGATGTTCCTGAAAATAAAAGTACAAATTAGAGTACACGGCTTATAGATAAGAAAAAATTTTAAAATAGAAAACAGGAGCAAACCTGCTGCATGTATGTCGGACATAGAACGTCTAGATGGTTGTCTTGCTGTCCTACTAGAAGAAGCCTCTATATAAATAATACAATGACATTAATCGATATTTTGTGTAAGTATATTTCATATAAGAATGACACCAAATTTCCCGATCTTGTGTAAGTATATTTAAGAAAAATTAACAAACCTGTTGCACGTCTATCGGACGTCGAACGTCTAGCTTGGTGTCCCACGGTCCTTCCTTCCATTTCGTCCATTATCATGACTGCCCGGTTGTGCCTTCTCCGACTCTTTTTTATTCTGTTATGGTCCGGAATAATAGTTGGACCGTCGTAACGTGGCCATTCGCATTAGTTGCCAAAGCCATGGAATTCCCCCCTCCAAGTTTCAGCAAGTTCGGCCGCCGAATACAAAGGATGCACAAATAAATCGCGATTGTATTTCCGTTCCCGACAAACGGCAAGTACATGAGCGCACGGTATACCTGTAAGTTGTGGCTTAAGACATGTACATTGAACTTAGTTTTCATTACTTATAATGACCTGATACTTGAAGGTTTCTCTTTGTAACTAAAATTTCCATCATGGTATTTGTACAAGACGCTCTCATCAAAGACCCTGACCTCATGTTCACCGTGTAAACCGAGTAGCATTGAACGCATTGGTAAGAATTTTTTTGTTCTTTTTGTCAATAACGCTTCAACTCGCACAGACCACATTTCCCGATTTGCTATGCGAGTCATTGCTTTCTCCCGTCTCTCCGTAAACCAATGAACGCACTTATAAAATGTGTCGTCCACGAGTGCAACGACTGGTAGTCTTCGGCTATATTTTAATACATTGTTCAACGATTCAGAACCATTGGTAGTCATGACTCCCCAACGTGCACCGCCGTCCATGTGTTGATACAACTTCCATGGTTTAGGGATCTCATTCGTATTGGTATCTTTGTATTTCCCAACATTTTCTAAGTATTTAACTGCATTTGGACTTCTCTTTTGCAATAGTTCAAAGAACTCTTGAAACCTCCGTGGCTTCTTCTTTTTCACAAGTATTTTAAATATTTCACAATTTTTTTTGTTGTGTACATTTCGCATCAAATTCTCGGCCACGTGCTGTGAACACAACCTGTGAATGCACTCGCCGCCCTCCTCATACCATCCATCGATACTGTCGGTGAATACTTTCTTAATTGCCATGTGCCGGTCGGAAACAACGCACATGAATCTATTACCTACAACCTCCTGTCTAAACCACCTCATGAACCATCCCCATGTCTCGAATCTCTCTTCATCTACTAATGCGAAGGCTAGAGGAAACAACTGGTTCTCAGCATCATAACCGCACGCCATCAACAGTCTCCCTCGATACCTACCAGACAGGAAACACGCATCGATACTAATGATTGGCTCGAGATGGGGGAACTGCAAAGCAATGCACGGACCGAAAGCCCACGCAGCTGCCTTAAATAGCCTTTTCCCGTCTCGTCCTATGGGTTCGTGCGCAACTCCATATTTTGTTCCGGGATTGGATCTTTTAATTGCTTCCAACAATGGGGTGAGTAGGTTGTATGAGCCTTCTCAAGTACCGAATATTTGTGCGATTGCCAACTTTCGGCCACGCCACAACTTGTTATATGACGGTTCAATTCCTTTGTATGCTTTACGAACTATGCCTCTGATGGATTTAATACTTTTTGTAACATCTTATTTAATATCTTCTTTTATAGTGGCGGCAACCATTTGTGCAGTTAAATTTGAATGATCTGTATGCTGAGAATCGGCATGACAAGTATGTGGTCCTGAGACTGTTCTAATCTCCCACTTAGATGAAAAGAATCCGGATTTGGCATACAAACGCCATTCACACCTAGGGTCCTTGCAATTGACTATCAAGCTTTTTTTTTTGCTAGTGGTAGTTTTTATTTCTATATTCTCGCCGATGTGATAATTATTTATTTCGAATTGGAGAGCATCTTTTGAAGAGTACTCTTGACCTAAAGCAAGTGGATCATGAGAATGTTTGGTTGTACCGAAGAAGCTGACATCTGCTTCCTGGAATGCCAAGGTGTCATTGAAACTTGCCACTGGGTGAGTCAACCCTCTAGCACGTGTTTCACGCGGTGGGATCGGGGTATCAACCGGGACATCCCCTTTTGCATCAAGCTCACTGTCCCAATCGGCATCATCCTCACATGAGTCAGTGTCGTCTTCATCATCACTTTGCAGCACGTCGTCAGCTTCATGACTAGGATCACCTGCCCTCGGCGGATCAAGCCATGGACTGGCCGGATTATTGTATTCTGCCCAACCCATATCTGCCTGAGTAGGCTGTGACAACTCATTTATATCGGGATAAGGATGAAGATAAAGGTCTCGTCTCGGTATTTGTTGTGTCTCATATGGTTGCCGCTGACTAGGATCCGCTTGTGAATCACTGTATTGCGTATGTACGGGTTCTGGTTGTGTCTGATAGGGTTCGAAGATACTAGGACCAGCTTGTGAAACACCGTATTCGGTATATACACGTTCTTGTTGTGTCTCTGGTACCACAGTATCAATGGACAACTGCGGTTGCATTGAACCGACAATTGGAACTAACTCAACGTATGGATCGACATAACAATACTGGGTTCTAGTAAGCATACTTTGGTTATAAATACCTCTCCAAGTCTGTTCGCACACGATTTCGATTATCTCATAATAACGGCGAGTTGTTGTGCCAACATTAACCCGTGCAAATATTTTCAAATTGTACTCACTCTCATGATATCCAAGCTGACGACAAATTTCACTTTCTACATCATGCCAGCCTGTTTCACCGGTTGCCATCAATGAGAATCGAGAACGAATGCTGTACTTCACTCCTTTTCTATCATATTGTATTTCACCGCCGAAATAAATTCTTAACATCAGCATGATTGATTTTTTTAATGGATCAGCCTACACAATAATAAGTAAATTAGATAAATATTACACTAATATATAATTTGGTTTTTTTTAATTGCATCAGCATGATTGAGAGTATCTTTATTTTTAAAAATAATTACCTTTCTAATTAAGAGTATTAATTGATATATGCCTTATAAATATTTAAGAAGAATGCTTGCAACATAAAAAATTTACTTTCTTTTCCTCGATGATGAGAATAAAAATTTCGAACCTAGATTAATAAAAATAACAATAATTGTTAACATAAAAAAATATGACATAACTCACATAGATTGAAGCTATATTCCAATGCGAGAACCTCAGAGAGCGTATTTGAACAGTTGATATTTTCCAAAAAGTCACGCAAAATATGATATCAGATGATGCAGCAAGAGGAGAATGTTTTATGATATAAGTATTGAATGTGTTCGAGACAGAGAGTATTTATTGAATGTCAGACAGAATATAATCTCCACTCATTGTTTTTTTTTCTTCCGACACCTCTTGGCCGTTGTTTGAATTCACGGTCCATCTGAGGCCGTTGTTTGAATTCACGGCCCATCCTGGGCGTTGGCTGAATTCACGTTCCATGGCCGTTGGTTAATATCACGTCCAATTGCCGTTGGTTGAAATCACATCCCATGGCCGTTCTCTTAAATAACGGCCCATCTTGACCGACGGCCCGTGTTAGCCATTGCTAATTTGACGCTAATCTGGCCGTTATTTTGGATAGCGTCCGCAGGCCGTGATCTGAAACAACGATTTTCTCCATTTTCGCAATTAATCGAAATCATTCCTTAATCACGATATTTATTTAATTATTTTTCTATTAATAAAAAATTCGGCAATATAAATATACTTCAACTCACCCATTATTATATGAATTCTCTCATATTCAATTTTTTAAATTAAAATTAAAATTAAATAAATAAAAAATGTGCGCCAGATCCTAAAACACTCCAAACTAAAATCTAGAATCCGCCATCTAACTTTTGATTTCTTAACTTGCTCATAACTCGATCGCTAAAAACTCATTAATGACTCGTTCATACTGGCTCATTAATCACGGTGTGTTGAAGGGTTGAAATTCTAAACACAAACTCTGAGGTAATGCAGAGCATATCAATTATGAAGATGCAAATGGGCCGGACAAAGGGGGACAATGGGCCCGTTTCGATAAGGTCATTGTTTTTTTTATTGAGGAAATGGAGTAAAAAATCTTTCTATTTCATATTTAAGTTGTTAAATAAAAAATAAAATAAATACATAAATTTGATCACGTAGATTAAATAATTAATTTAGTGTAAAGTTATGATATTTAGCACATTACGGATCAGTCATGTTATGAATTTATATTTTTAATTTTTAAAATTTAAATAATCAATCTGTTTAACATAATTTTCATATAAAATTATATTAGGATATCATTTTTTTTTTTTTTAGAAACTTTCGATTATTTTTTAAGAAAATAGTCAAAAACAAGAATATCTACTAATTTGGATTAGTAGCTATTTTATGTTTTAAACAGATTAGTAAAAAAAACAAAAATAGCTTACTAATTAAAGTTAGCATGCCGATTCAAATACAAAATATAGAAGAAAAAAATAGCACACTAATTCAAATTAGTACATATTCTCACTTCAAACGTACTAAGTTGGTACAAATTTACTATATTTGAATAGTTAAAAAAATTTAGTTTCAATAATTTTCTAGTTATTTAAAAATAAAAATTTTTATCTCACAGTACATGTTTGAGTTGTTTGAATTAGTTATTTGAATTTTAAAATTAAAAATAAATATATAAATATGCAGTATGAATCGATTCGCGGTATGCAAAGTACCGTAGCCTCACTCAATTTATAATTTAAATATGTCCGTGTTAAAAGTTTCAAATAAAATCCACGCTAAAATTTCCTAAACCATGTATGAACATTCAGAAAACCTATAAATAATTCAAAAAGGTATTTTAGTGCGGGTCGTGTTTGTATCGTGTAAATATTGGATGGGGATTTCATAAATAGGTTCAGACACGTCAGTTTCCGGGAGGGGATTCGAGACGAGACACGTCGACGCAAGGAGATCAATCCAATGACAAGTTGCCACGTGCGCCGCTATGACAACGTGAGATGCCATTATCTCGCTTTAAAAAAAAAAGCAGCATTTATTATTTAATACAGGCTTCGAGCCTTCGACCATAGAAATCACGCTTGGTGATGTATTTAGATCTCTTAAAGTACCCCAAATTTTGTGTTTAGATCAGGAACGTCCGATCATAATTCGGACCAATCCGGCTCGAGTTGGAATGCACGGGCCCCTTTTATACTCGTCTCAAGACAGATTGAACGGTCCAGATTCAAAATTAAAACGTGGGTTACTTTAGGGAAACCGAATTCGAGGTACCTAATGGTGCCTGTTTAAGAAATTATTTTATTGAGAGAGATAGAGAGACGAGAAGACGAGAGGAAAGAAATCAAGAGAGAGAGAGGGAGAGAGAAGCCATGGCAGCGCCCTTCTTCTCCACGCCTTTCCAGCCTTATGTGTATCAGGTGCCTAATTGTCTGTACCTTATCGAATCAGAGAGTTTGATCTCTCCCTATTTCGTACGAACTTTTGCTACCTGGATTGGAAGTCCACGGATCTGGATAGATTTAGTTAATTCATGGTTTTTCCTGATTTACTGAGACTTATGAGCTAAATTTTGTAAACCTGTTTAATTTTTCGACATCTGCTGAATTTGTGGTTCAGTCTGAATTTTTGGTATGGCTTCTCCGATCCTAATTTTAATTGGAATGGAGATAAAAAAAAAAGTTTTCGTTCTTTTGCAAGTTGACTTAATCTAGTTAGCTATCTGAAGTGTGGTTGATTTAACCTCATAAATTTGATTTGCAAGGAAAGCAGTATCAAAATATATTTTCTCTTGTTATGTAATGTATTCGAAAAATCAGTTCTCTACAGTTAGGGATAAGCAAAAATTGAGATTAAGGCCCATTTATTATTTTTTTGGAGAAGTGCTGCTTTGGAATAATTACCTGGACAGATTGTTACTTCTCTTTGTGAGATAAAACTAGTTCTTATATTAAGGCTATCAAACTTGCTTTTTTCTGTTCATGACTAGAAAATTCCATTTTTTTTCTTTTTTCTTTTAGTTCTAACTTATTTATCAAAAATTAAATATAAACATTTATTTAAACATCACATTATTCATGTAGTGTTTTCTTATTTCTTTCTTTTTGTGTTTGATACTAGAGCCAACAGTCAACCGTCACTGCCTTTCAGATACTTGGTGGAGACTCTCAGATTGTTCAGGTATTATGAATAGATACCTTCTTCAAATCAAGCTAATTAATTACATTTTTTGTTTAAATGTGATTCGGGCTTGCTTTTCAGATAATGCTAAGACCTGGGGAGAAGGTGATGTCAAGACCAGGTAGGCCTTGATCTTAGGTGCTTTAAAAGTAGTTTCATGAATTTAAATTCTGTGTCTTTGCATTTGTAAATAACACCTGATATTTTCCTTACGCAAACAATAGAAAGCACTAATTAAATAACAAAAGAGGACGGAAGCTAAAAGCAGAAGCAGTGAATAATTTATCGAACTGTGAAAACTTTATCAGGCAGTGTGTGCTACATGTCGGGGTCGGTTAAAATGGAGAATGTATATGTCGGGGAAAACGATGGTGGTTTGTGGCAGTGGCTTTTTGGACGAAGCATTTCTAGTGTGGTTTTACTAAATCAAGAAAGTGACGGTTTTGTCGCCATAGCCCCTCCGTCTCCTTCTAGGGTTCTTCCAATTGACCTCTCTAATTTCAATGGAGAAATCCTCTGCCAGGTACATAGTACTACTATTTTTTTCTCATTTCTTGTCTATTTGTACGGTTTTGAGGTTTGTAAATCTCCATCATAAAACCATGGAGATATGTCCATCTCTCTTGGTACAACTAGAAAAAAATAATGTGGAGGCACCTCAGTTAATTTTTTCAGTATTCTTAGTTGATAAGTACATCTCCATCATAAAAGCATGATGAGCTTATCGAGCATGGCTTTACTTTGGGACACTGTTACGCTGAAAAGACTATATATAGAAAGTTATTATTATTATTCTGAAAATCACAAAATGTTCGGGGGAATTTGCGAAAGAACCTTTTGCGAAACTAAATAAATCAAGGATCAATTATAGTGAATACCTATGCCATTCCAGTCGAAGTCAGTTGCTGGTGCTGTACCACTGTATTTTTATTTTTATTTTTGGTTAAATAGGCCAAGGCCCAGTTTCATTAAAGCAACGAAACATAGAGTTCAGGAATACAAATGGATAATCCATAGAAGGTTAAATCCTAAACCTTCTCTGCAACTAATAGCTAACTACCAAATTACCCATAACAGCTAACACATCAAACACAAAAGTATATCACAGCATGTACTTTAATATAACACAGCATGCCTACAAACTATCACCAGAACTACGATCTAATAGAACTTCACAAAACACTTTTGCCCATCAAACACTCTCCTGAGCAGAATTTTTGTCCAACTGAAATGAGATGCTGTCTTCTTCTCCAGGGAATATCACCTCAGAGGGATAGCCTCCATGATATCTTCATGAGGAAGCCAGTCTTGAGTCTCCTCCTGCACTTGCTTCTTTGTTTTCTTGTGCCTTGTCCAATACAACACCAATGAAATGATTAAGTATATCAAATTCTGTGCTGATTTGTGTTGCATATTTTGAAAACACACTTCATTTCTGTGTTTCCACACAGTCCAGCAAGTGGCACTGAACACTAAAAGGAATGTTGTTCTTTCAAATTTTGTAAGGGTCATTGCAAATGTAAAAACATCCCTCATAGTTCTCCAGAGTACAGTCAAGTTGGTGTTTGCCTAACCACTGTAAGATTTGCCTAACTGACATTGCAAAAAAAAGATGATTCACTGTTTCATGGTTAGAACAAAAAACACAAGTAATATCTCCTTCCCATCCTTTTTTGCTCAGATTGACTCTAGTAAGAATTCTGTTTTTAAAAGTCAACCACATAAAAATTTTAATTTTAGAAGGGACCGGTAAAGACCACCACAACAAAGGATGTACTGGCAACACCCCTCTATGATTAAGAAATTGGTATAATGATTTAGTACTAAATCGCCCTGTGTGATCCCATCTCCATGACAGCTTATCAAAAGAATGTGTAAAGGATAAATCGCTTAGGGTGAGTCACACTTGGTTCCATTCCATGAGGCAAATACCAGTCAAGGTATCATAGAACTGCACACTTTGGCCTTGAGAGTTAAATCTTCTTCTTCTTCTTCAAAGCCTTTATTCCCAAACAAGTAGGGGTAGGCTAGAAATGAAACCCAACTGAAATCAGCAACACAGGGACTTCCCAGAAGGTCACCCATCCTAGTACTACTGCCCAATTCGTGAGGGTTTCATTTTCATAAAGGCTGTTTTTTTTACTGCTGGCTCGCCAAGCCTATCACGAACCCTCCTCCTTTTTTCTGGCTTGGGACAGGCTGAGTAGAAACTACATAGGCGGAGTTAATAACTTGTGAAAATAACATGTTTTTGTTAATACAAGAATCGTATAATTGGGGCTATCTAGATAGTAAAGAACAATTATCATGCCATAGATCTTCCCAAAATCCGATGGCAGAGGAGTTCCCTGGGGTATAAAGGGGTACTACTTGAGCCCAGGTTATCAAGTTTTATGAGATCTGCCCAAAAGGAGAGAACAGTATGTGTGTTATGTGGATCTGAATAGAAATGGAGTAATAAGGTTTTCCATTGGCTTTGATAGTTTGGATCCTTATATTTCCACCACCATTTGTTGTACCACTGTATTATTGCCTTAAGCCGCGTTTTTTTTGGGTACAGGGTGAATTCAAGATTTTGTTACTTTATTAATATATATATTTTTTATTTCATCAATTGGACATACAAATAGGATAAGAAAAAAATTTATTTTCTGTGATTTGCAGCCAGATGCGTTTCTTTGCTCAGTAAATGAAGTGACAGTATCAAGTTCCATTGATCCAAGAGCACGTAATGTTGAAATTGGTGCTGAGGTGTTTCTCCTTTCTTTATTATCTTTTATTTCTGTCTTACTAATGCGTAGACTTCCAAAACGAACCATTTGTATGATAATTCTCAATGTTTGCACTTCGAGACATTTCTATTTTAAAGAGCTACATGTAGGATATGCAGATGAAACCCTAGTTGAAACCCTAGTATTGACGTTATTCGCTACTTTTCCAGGTTATACTTAAACAGAAATTGAAGGGTCAAGGCATGGCTTTCCTTGTAGGTGGCGGTTGTGGTAAGAACTCTTAACCTTCTCCTTTTTCATTTCTGTCTCTCTAGGAGAGAAATTAAAAAGATAGAAAGAAAGTGACAACCGTACTAGCATGCTGCTATAGGATTAGTGAAACATACTGATTTCTTTTACTTATTTTTTGGGTCAGTGGTACAGAAAATTCTCGGAGTTGGGGAGACTCTAGCTGTTGATGCGCCTAGCATTATTGCTGCAACAAGTACTATCAGTTTCCAGTTGAAGAACTCCAATCCGATGCGACGAGCATTTGGGGTCAGTTAAATATAGAGATTTGCCCCTATTAATTTTGTAGCTCTCAATAAAATTGTGGAATTGAGAAGGAAATGCATTTTTGTAGGGGGATAATCAACTGATGGCGACTCTTACTGGGCCTGGCGTTGTTTTCATCCAAAGCTTACCCTTTCATCGCCTATCTCAGCGTATAGCCAGGTATATATTACAAAAAATAAGGTCACGACTCAGGAGTAATAGCAGAAAAGTAAATAATCAAATGTGTTATTTGTTGTGATTTTGTGTAAATCTTTGTATCATTTTGGCTGACAAATTCATTTTACACATTTGCATGAATTGTAGGGCGGTCGCTTCACCAAGCTTAAGAGATAATCCAAAGTTCATCGTACAAATCGCAATATTCTTCTTTCTTGCCTATGTCATGATTGTATCTTCAATAATTTTAACAGATGTTTAGTTCAATCTTCAATTTGAATATCTGTTGTGTGCCATATTTTTTCTTTTTGGGAAACAAATTTTCAATCATAGGATTAGGTTTAGCATTGTCCTTTGTAGATGCTGCCTTTGAAAAAAAAAATGGGGGACTTGTTTAAACGATTAGTCATGCAAATGAAAAAGATCCATTTGGTGCTTACATCCTAAATTAGTTGATATTTTTACCATAAACAAATGTTTGAATCACCACTGATTTATCATTTTGTATTTAAATGAAATGTTTCTAGTTGCTGAAGGAGTGTCACTGAGCTTTAGTTTAGCATACTTTTTCTTTCAAGCGACTCTCTTTGTTATATATTATTTGATCGTTCATAATTTTCAGCATGTCTTGCAAATCTGAGTATTTATTTCTTTCTGATCCTTATATTTTCTTGAAATTTCAAGCATCCTTTTGCGTATGATCAACAATAAAAATGAAAAAAAAAAATATACATGTTCTTAAAATAAAAAAATCTCATAATAACCTGTACAAGAAAAAACATTACTCGGTTGCTTTGTAAGGCAGGTGCATGGCCTACAGTTTTTCCTTTCTTTTTTGATCAAACAATTTTTCCCTGTACAAGAAAAAACATTAGTCGGTTGTTTTGTAGGTATATATTTCATTAAGCATTTAAAAATAGTACATCAGAAAGTCATATTCTAGTGATTCTACTATTATTAAGCTGACACAAAATATTAAACAACAAATATTGGTGAAATCATTCAGCTATAAACAAATTATAGCTAAAACATAGTTTTGCTTGCGAGTTGCGACTACGTAATAATTGCTCTTTAATTGTCGGTGTATCCAGAACCCAGCTTTTTTTATTAATCGAAATAAAATTAAATAAATATTGAAAAAGAGTACAGGATTCGGATTTTCTCCAAAAGTAATAAGGACGCTGAATAAATTAACGTTCAAACAGACTTTAAATTAATTAACGTCCATATTAACTGTAATCTTTCGGCTCAACCCAAATTGATTAACCCAAATTGATGGAGGAAAAAAAAAAATCACGGACTGTGATTTTTTCAACGTCCCTGAGGGACTCTAATTTATTCAGCGTGCCTGAGGGACTCTAATTTTTTCTGCGTCCGTGGGTGAAGGACGTTGGTTTATTGGCCGTCCCTTCCAACAATATATCATCCAAGCCGATGTTAAGAGTTTCGATCGCATTCCACATGATACACTCCTTTCTCTGCTTCTTTTTTTTTCTGTCAACTCAAAGTAAGCGAGGGATGGAAACGTTGAAGCAAGGCATATTATGTCATATGTAAGTCATTTGATTCAGAGGAGACCAAGACGGATTCTTCAGGAAAAAAATCATAAAATCCTGAAACTAAGGTATTCTAATTTAATTAGTATTTAATTTGTAGTTAGCCAGTAGATTAAATATTTGCTTCTATTAATTTATTTGATAAAGATTCTAATAATTATATATATGTTATAAAAATTATCTACTTGTTAAGATTTTTTGTATTTATTATTTGACATAATCAATATTCTGTAGGTTTTTTATTTTGTAAGAATTTTAATTTTCTCAAAACAAATTAACAAAGAGAGAGAGTTACTCCTTCGAAAATCTAAAACAACTAAACTTTTGTATATATTAATCAATTCATTTTTTTGTAACAATAAATTATACGTGATGTATTCATTATTTTGTAGGCTACTGATTAAAAAAATTAATCATGTTAATATTGAGAATTCATTTTGGCGGTGAAATACAATACGATAAACTAAATAATATAGTCTAATCAAACAACACATCCGAATTAAACAAATACATAAACTAATAAAGAGAACATTCAGTTAACACTTAGAAAAAACACCTAAGTAAAAGTGAACTTGTCCGGTTGCCGACGGTCGCGTGTTGGGTATCTGCGCTCTCTTGCTTGTTCGTTGTCCGCTTTCTTACGCCTAACGTAGACATTGTTGTACGATGGGCCAAAAATGCTCTCCACTGCTTGTGTACGTGGCGTGATGACCGGACTGGGTGCTACGTCGCCCTGTGTACCAGTAACAACTGGTGAAGGCAACCTGATATGCTCATCAATACCCTACAACAATTATTGTAATATTTAGTAACCATAATCGACGATGCAATCTATCTTCAAAATTGAAGTTTTTAAATTCTCACCTGATAGACCGACTAGCTCCTGTGTGACTCATGTATTGCGCCTCCTGGGCAGGTACCTCATGGTAAGTCTGGCTCTCAAATGTATCGTCCCAATTGACAAAATCATTTGATCCCTGCAATGCATATTTTAGTATTGTAATCAATATAATAAGAACTTATTTGAAATTTCTTATAAATGTGAAAGTAGTTACCGGATAAACTTGACTAGGTCCTGCATTGTCTTGCGCGGATAGTAGCGATGGGTCGTTGCCAAGAAGTGCTGCTAAGAATTCAGAGGATGGATCTTGTGTTTCCCAACATCTCTAACACTTCAGTATTGTAATAAACGAACTCGACAATTATTTCAATTTTTTGCAACAAGCTGAAGGGGTTACCTGATAGACCTGACTAGGTCCCGTCTTGCCCTGCGTGGCTGTGCCTTGATTCTCCGCTCCCTACAATAAATATTTCACCATCTTGATAAATATGATCGACAACAAGTTGAAGTATTTTAATTTTATTATACTTACCAGATTAACTTGACTAGGTCCGGATGTGAATCCTCTGATACATTCATTAAAACCTTCATTTGTTTGAAACCATCTCTCGTGATAGTTGGGATTTTCATCTTGAGGAAACATAGGGATGGGTTCTCGATCATCCGGAACGTCACCATCTGAGATGTCATTGATGTTACTTGGAAGATTAGCCGCCGTAAACATGCTTTCTAATTTGACGTCCATACCGTTGTCTCTGAGAAAGCCACAGCTTGCTTTGAGAAAAAAAATTCCTATTTTTTTGTAAGTCCTCGACTTGGCCAGTTGCATAGCTGCCCCGACTATCTTGATCCCTCGTAATGCCTACAAAATAAAAAAAAATATGTGATCACCTAAATGAAATAATAATATCAATATATTGCAAATTTTTAATAAAATAAAACTTACATCACGTGTGGATTTCGGGGCGCTAGGGATGTACCCTACTTCTCCAATCTCATCTCTGTATTCTGGTATGGGATTATGAAGACCCTCTATGCACCGTTTTCCCAGAAAGATATTGAACATGCAGTGATCCTGAAACCAACGACGATATGGCAATATCTCAATATCGCTCCAATAACCGGTCAGAGCAACTAAGTAGTCCGCTGGATTAGATGCCCGATCAACATAATTTTGGTGCACTGCATACCAACTTCCTCGTCCCGACATGGCACTGTGGATAATTTTATGTAATCGGCGTACCTCATCCTCCGCGAGGGGGAGTGGTGGTGGGATAACCTGTGAAAATCCGAACTGCCTCATCACACGATCTGGATAATGATGCTCAATTATCCAGAAGTGTACAAGTGGCACACGGGCTAGCCATACGACGCTATCTTCATAAACTCGCAACGGTAACACATTCGGGTTCTCAGCTAATATCACTCTGTAAGGTTCCCAAATTACCATGTAATCCTCTAGCTTATGTATTTCGTTGCGAAAATAACTAACACCACTCCGATTGTAGCCTACATAGTAATCATGCTTACAACACCATTTTTCTCCGAATGCAGGACCACGCTCTGCATCCGGGTCACGCCACTTTGGAGTCCAACCATTCAAGGCACGAGGACGGCCGATCGGTAAACGAGACCAACACCAATGCTGTAGAAGCACAGTCGCCCCCCCCATAGTCTTTGATCTACGCTGTGCTGCAACACAAAGACATCTATAGAGATACGCCAGAACAGCTCCACCCCAGTTGTATTGATTCGATGAATCAAGATTTTGTAAAAATTGTAAGTACATTGCCGGAACTGAATCTCCCGACAAATCAGTAAAGAACATACTCCCGAACAAGTCGAGTATATAAGCCCTGGTCATCTGTAGGCTCACCTGGCTGTGTGATTGGCATCACAGCAAACCGCTCACGCAATGCTTTCAAATTTATGGCATACCCAGAAATACTACGAACCACTTGAGGGTCATTCGGCTCAGATCTCTTTTTTTTTTTAAGCACCGCACTTGCAGTCCCAGCTCCGAGAAGTTCATCTACTAAGTTAGGCCAATTACTGTTAGAAGGGCCCGTTACCGGTGACCCCTTGATCGGCAGCGCCCAGAGACAAGAAACATCTTGAAGAGTAATCGTCATCTCTCCTACGGGAAGATGAAAGCTGTGAGTCTCTGGTCTCCATCGCTCCACGAGACTAGCGATAAGTGAAGAATCGATATTTATGTTATCCATTCGAGACACCTGATACAATCCGAGTCTTACCAAGAATGGTTCGCAAAGGTCGTGGTACGCAATTCCAGTCCAGAGGTGTCGAACATTCACCCCTCTGTCTCTGTAATCCTGTCAATGTTATACAAAGTGATTGAAATAAAATACTCTAATTTAAACACTTATATCATTTTATAAAAATATATATTATATGATCGATTCTGTAACTTACATCATCATTTATCCGTGAGACCTTATGTTGGTCGTGCGGCATCCATAATAAATCGCTAAAATTATTTGCTGACAATGACGGATCCAAAAAATCCTCATTATTCGTAACTGCAGCATCTGTAGGGCCACACGGACCACGACTGCTTGACATTCTGCATGAATAACATTTTGAAATAATTACATATAAGTCTAAAATTACTAACAATCTAAATTTATGGAACACTCACATAATTAAATAAATTACTAAATGAAATAATTACTAATTCTTACAAACTAATAAAATTAACTACCAAGGTTTATTTCATATGAATAAATAAATGATCAGTTCTTGCAAACTAATGAAATAAAACCTAATCAATTCAATTTCATAATAGATCATAAATTAATAAATCACTTAACTAAATTACTTACGTTACCAACAATTCGAAATAATTGAACTAAGAATCATGATTTAGCAATAATCAAAATAACGCTATGATTACTCAATCAAACAAAATTGATTATACTATATTAAATAAGTCTAAAAATAATCAATTATTAAACCCTTAACCCTAATTTACCAATTTTCTAAAACACAACTATTAAATTAATAAATTTAGATATAAAAACTAATTTTCTAAACACTAAACACTAAACACTAATTTATCAATTTTACTAAAACACAATTACCAAACTAATAAATTAATTATTTCATAACAAATTAAATCTAAAATTATTATTAATTAAACACTAATTCATTTCAGTTTTACTAAAATACTAATTCATTTGAGGTTACCTAAATTGCAGAAAAAAAATATTACCTAATTATACACTAATTCCTCAAATTGGACAAAATAATATTCAATTATTGTAGGCTTATCTAAATTGCACCTAAATTAGTATTTTATATTACAATTAAAAATTTAGATTTTCAAATTTAAGAATTTTAATTTATTTCAGTTTTAAAAAAAATATATTACCTAAATCGGAGGGCTGCTGTGTGGAGCGTCCGTGGGCCAAAGCAGCGCGAGAGGGGGTACTTATGCAGCGAGAGCGTGGGTCACGGGCGCGCTGCTGGGTCATGGGGGCAGTCACGGACGCGAATTAAATGAAAGTCCCTGAGGGATGCGGAAAAAATTGCAGACCCTGGGTCACGGAGTGATGGATTCGCGGACGGACGCCGAAAAAATTCCAGTCCCTCAGGGATGCGGAAAAAATTACAGTCCGTGAATTTTTTTTTTTTTTTTTCTTTTCCTTCGTGGCTTTGGATTAAGCCGGAAGATTAAAATTAAAATGGACGTTAATTAATTCACAATCCGTTTGGACGTTAATTTCTTCAGCCATCCTTATTACTTTTCGAAGTCCACCGAATCCCATACTCTTTCTCGATATTTATTTAATTTTATTTCGATTAATAAAAAAATCGGGACAGAACCAACTTCTGATTTGATACGACTTTTAACGCACTTATATATTGGCTAAAAGTTATTGTGCTTCTCTCTACAAGAACCATTGATAGTGTTTAACAGGTCGTTTTTCCATTTCTTTTTTTCCCATTTTTTGGATTGACCCGGATGGTAATGCATATTATTTATTTAAGCTGCAACGAAAATCGTATATTATTTATTTCTAAATATATTGAATGTTAAATAAGTCGTAACTTATCCGTCAAATCTATGAACCCACATTTACGGGATGGATCTAGGTCAGAAATAGTGCTATTCTGAATCGTCCAAACGCGACATTGGAATCACCGCTTTTGCTTTAATAATCGTGCAATATATTTTGTAATTGAATTTGTCGATTTTCTATTTAAACTTCCGAGATATTTTGAATTACAAAATATTCTTAACAAAATTAATTCGAATTCTCAAACGTGTATTTTTTTTTCTTTTAAATAATTAAACTGAGGTGTTTTTTTTTGTTTTTCTAAATTGTTCGTTCGTTGTTTAAGTGTAAGATGAGCTTATATTAAATATATTTTAAGGTTGCATATTTTATTTGTCAAATTGAACCCGGAAAATTTACAAAATTAATATTTTTTAAAATAAGATAATAATTATTTACTCTTTAAAGTAGGTATCTCTTTGTGCGGCCAGAACGAATTAATTTATTTAGTTCGTTTCATTATTTTGAACATAACAAGTTCAATATAAAATTCCTTTCGACGTTATATTATGGTTCTATTTTTTCTTCTAACAATTTGCGCCAAACAAGTAATATAAGAGTATTTACATCCTCGATAGAGTTTTTAATTGACAGCTTTCAATTCAGTTTCAGCCGAATTATTGTTTTGGTCTAATAAAAAGCATGTATAAATTAATTTACATTTAAATTAAAAATTATAAAATTCGAGCACAGTTTCATCCATCATTACTGGAAAAAAAAACAATCAATATTATTTCCGATAATTAACTTTTTATTTCTAAAAAGAAAAGAAAATTGCATATAGGATATTAGGATGGCAGCAGATGTAAATCAAGTGAAAATACATCCGTGAAGAATTCTAGAACTAACGAGCATCTTCCAAGCGGCACAGATAAGACCGCACACCGACCAAGTATTGGAATTCGTATCCTCTGAGATATCTCAAACTTTGCGTGACTTTTTGTAATATCTCAATCGTTCAAATACATTCTGCACGAATCTCAAAGCTCAAATAATACTGGCCCCCTACGGTTCCCCGAATAGGAACCGGACACGTCGGTCATGCAAAAATTGAGATATCTGAGAGGATACGTACCCCAATTATTGATCCTCACAACGTGTTTCCCTTGCGGCCCTCCACGTGTCAGAGGAGCACATGATCTGTCCCTATCCCCACCTCTCTTTCTCAGTTCTCACCATATTATATCCAAAGAGCTAGACACCATAAAAGGGAAAAGGAAAGGAACTGTATAGGAAAATAAACCATAAAAGGAAAGAAAAAGAAAAATTAATGAACCAAGATCAACCAAGGAGAAATCAGGAACAACAGCATGACTTGTCCCTGCGTGATGTTGCAATGATGCAATCGGGCGATAACACAGTGCTGAGAGAGACCCGAAATGAACGTGCTGGAGTCGTGATCAGCCACGATCGTAGCACTGATGTTTCAGAGGACATTAATGGTGTGACTATCACGGAGACCTTTATTCCGGGTGGTCGGATCATTACTGAATTTGTTGCCAGACAGGTACATATATATTTATGGCATTTATAAATAGTTAATCAAATTTTTGAGGTCGTAATCATTCAATTTTTTTGAGGTAGATTTTGCTTAATTGTATTAATTTCTTCCTTCTATCAAGATGCTTTCATGGATTGGTGTGACCACTTCATGGGTCTTTCCGATGATACCAAAAAATAGAATAAAATGAATATGAATTCTATATTTCCTCAAGGACGTTTGCCACTAAATAAATAAAATACAAGTACAGGTAGAAACATTCACATGTTCAACTTAATTGAAATATGTAGAAATGGATATAACAATGATCGATCCTATTTCATCTGCATAATCTAAATAGCATTTGAATTTTATACTATCTGCTGTTCAGGTCATTATTCGACTTGTATAGAATAGTCGTAACTTTACGTTATGAATAAACCCAAACAATTAATGCATGATAACTGATGTGCTTTGATTTAATCAGGTCGTCAGTCAGCACATTGCACCTGGACGAGGCGATGCTGCCACAACCAGTCCAGGAGGAGGTTACCGAGGTGGCCTTGACAGTCAAGGCGGGGGCGGCGATGGCGGCATTGACAACAGTGGAAATGTGGACCCGATAAAAATTACAATAGGCGAGGCATTGGAAGCAGCGGGAAACACTGCACACGACAAGCCAGTGGAGCAGAGTGACGTGGCAGCCATCCAAGCCGCAGAGGCACGGGCTATCGGACTCAATATAACAATGCCTGGAGGTATTGCTGCGCATGCCCAATCTGCGGCAGATGCCAACCTCCGGGCAACCAGAGATGAGGACAAGGCCAAGCTCAGCGATGTGCTCTCGGTAATTAGCTAAATTAATTTAATTACATTATTAGTCCCTTTTTTGTTCTCTTCTCGCATGAGAAGTCTATTTATTGGTAAAGATATTGACAAAATTATTTTGGTTTCATGCAGTGCACCACAATCGAGTCAAAATAAGAAAAGCATATACTCGTGCACTGCATACGGTCAAAATAACATTGTCAATATCACCTTACGTATTATTAATACGATATTACATATATATAGCCATATAGGGCGTGTTGGATCATTTTGGATATTGTAAAATTTTATTACAAAAAGCTACCAATAGGGCTGAGCTAGTGAATAATATATTATAACACAGTCTACTAATCAAATCTGGTTGCATTTTCTTTCCCATTCTTTGTGACATAAAAAATTAATCAATTGTTGTTATCATTCCCTTTTTTTTTTTTTGGATAAAAGGCTTTCGCCCGTTTCATTATAGAAACATAACCAGTACATCTGTTGTTATCATTCTTTACTCTGTTCTTATTTAAATCTGTTTACTCCACCTGTGTTGAACCTGCTATATGTAATTCATGCGTGTTATTTGATTTTGAGCAGGATGCCGCGGGCAAGCTTCCGGCTGACAAACCTGTGGAGAGGGACGATGCGGCGAGGGTGGTCGGAGCAGAGATCAGTAACAAGGAAGATGCCAGGACAACACCTTCTGGAGTTGCGGCGACGATGGCAGCCGCTGCTCGGCTCAATGAAGGCATTGAAAGAACAATCTGAATGTTGCTAACTTGTGAGGTGTTTCATGTCATGCACATGTTTTTGGCTGTTGGGTTTTGTGTGTATGTATAAATACTTAAATAGTGATATATGGTGACTAGGACTTTTTAAGTTTTTATGTCTGTTATTTTGGATACAAATATATTTCGGATGTTGAAAAAAATATTGTCTAGCATAATGGTTTATTAACAATTAATTCAAAAAGAATATAAACTTATTAATTAACAACTAATTCAAATGATAGGTATGATAGTGACTAATGCACCACTTTATTAATTTGAACCTGCTCAGAATTCCTCAACTATAAGTTCTAACTGTGATAAGTTTGCTTGGTCAGATAACACGACTACAAGAGAATGAAATGAAATTAATTATATCAGATGGTATTTTGAATGTCGCTATACAAGGTATTTTATACGCGCCTCGTGAGTGACTGTCAATTATTTAGGAACAACGAACAAGCAATGAGAGGTCATGGTTGCAATAGAATTTTTTATGTCAATATATTAAATAATAAAACACAACAAAAAACGAAACGATTGCTATTAGCACTTGAAATGACAAATATTATTTCAAAAATTAAGACCACCGTTATGGTACCTTTTAACAATGTTATTAACAATGTTATTAGAATCGGATGGGATATTAATCCGGTAAAATTTCGGGTTAACGGGTTAACGATTATATCAGTGGTTTAACCAGTTCAATTGCTACTTTATTTATATGAGATTATATCAGTGGTTTAACCAGTTCAATTGCTACTTTATTTGTATCTCAAACCAGTTCAATTGCTACTTTATTTATATGAGATACGAGAATTGTTATAAAATATAATTAAAATAATATAATTTATGACTAAATTTATACATATATTTCAAATTTAATATCAAATAAAACAAATTAGTATGTTTTATAAAATATGATGAATGTTTTTTTAAGGCAAAAGAATTTAACCCACAATTTTCATTCTTATTTGATAAGTGCTGTGACATTATTTTGTAATATGTAGCAGCAAGTTATATTCCAATGAAATATAAAGCATTTCAACAAAAAAAAATAATGGCAATCAGAATACATAATAATAATGGTAAAAATTAGAAAATTAGAGTGAATGGTACGAGATACATGTCGGTTATGTATCGTGATTTATGTATTTTATGTTGTTATCAGTTCATGTTGTGATTAGCTGTTGACAAAAATAACGCGGCAACGATATGGAACAAGGCACAAAACATGTCGTTATTTATGTGTTTCATGTTGTGATTAGTTGCGTGTTGTAATTAGTCCTTGACAAAAAGAACACAACAACGATATGGAACATGACACAGAACGATTACGGAATGCCAGTCACGATTTGGTACAGGATGGTTCAACCTTGATCAGAAGGTCAAGGTTGAAATAATTCGGAAAAAAGTTCGTGCACAGTCTCAGTGTGTAACGTACGAGTACAGAAAATTATACGATGCAGATTGAAAAAGTAAAAATTCGCTAAGAACTATTATGCATTATGAATGAAACATACATACATATATATATATATTAGACTTTAATCATATCTAATAATGTGCATTTAGATATTTATGTATGCTTGTAAAAAAGGTGATTACATGATTATTTGTGTGATGTGATAATTTTTCATCATTTTGATCACGATATGTGAAAAATTATCTTAATTATGACATAACATGGCATGTCGTGCATTTACCACCCTAGGTAAAAAATTTGGCTCCAATTCCCGTTAATTGAGATTCAAATGTATAATTTGAATCGTTGAATGTGATATGAACACTAAAATTGAGTTTTATGATTTTCGCATATTATCTAATATGTTTTCATATGGGAAAATTATGTTATTTAACATTCAAAACAATATAATTTTTGAATCCATCAATGGGTTTGGTTATTGACCTTTAAAAATTGTTCATGTTTGGATTGAATCCGATTGCATCTTTGATTTAATCCATGTTTCTTATTTTTCTTTTCCAAAACTAAAATGATGATAATAGTTTTCTGATTCATCGGATTCAGACCTATATCGGCTTGGATTTGAATCAATTTGATTTATTATTTATTTATTTATAATTACTTAAAAAGAAGGTGGGGTTCAGATAAGATTTGATTTCAAGTGAGATTTTAGTTGTACACTTGAAACGACATTTAATTTCTGTCACAAACTACCATTTATGGAGGGAAAGAAATGAGCAAGCAGCTTTAAATTTAAAAATAATGGAATAACAAGTTATCTAAACACATCACTCTTTCCCTCCTTGACTTGTTTTGAACTATTGATATTGTCATCATCGAGTTTATTTGCTTGTTCACCCCACACTTTTTCAAATTTTATAGAAGCCCACTGTTTTTATCAAATTGTTTTCCAAGATATGTTGTTATATAAGAATCACACCAAAGTGTTTTTTTTTTCTTTCTTTAAGTTTCACACTTGTATTCTCGTACAGACTAATATAAAAGTTAAATTTCTTCTATCTTCACTTCGGTTTTAATTATATTAAGAGGTGGGATTTGTTGACAATTTTGAGAATCGTCAAAAAAAAAAAAGATTTAATTTTTAATCCAATATTATATTCATAATCTATAGGGTACATATATGTATCTCATAAAACTTGTTGAATTTGGTGCGTTTGGATGGGTGCGTGAAAAATAGTCACTAGTCCGGATTAGCACTATTCTAAACTACTATTTTTTGTTTGGTTGTATTTAGATTAGCAAATATAGAACATTCTTTGTTTGTCTTTTATGAATTTTCTCACTATTCTACCTATTTTGTTGGGTTAGCTACTATTCTCAAACTTGAGATTAGCTCTATTCTTACTCTATTTCTTGTTTCATCCAAGCTACTATTCTTAAACTCAAGTGATTTGAATTTATCAAGGATGATATTATTGTTCTATGAGTTTCAATATAATTTATCAAGGATGATATTATTGTTCTATTCCTTGTTTCAATAGTTGTCAATATAATTATTGTTCTATGAGTTTCATTTATTTTATTGACATTTTTAGTAAGCTATGGATTTTTCTACATGAATATTAATTGAGCTCTATCGATTTGTTCCTAGCACTTATATATATACGGTTGCATGATTGCATGATTTTTTTTTTCTATAATCCGCCGTATGATTCTTTTTTATAATCGGCTGTATAATTTTGAAGAGTAGATTAAGCTCTAAAATTTGCTCGTCTTATTATAAAAATTGCATTTATATAAATACTTTATTTCTGAATGTCTATTTTGGGGGATAACATTTCAAATAATGAAAAGTTAACAGGGCTGAATAGGTAAAATAATGAGTCTTAAGCATTTCAAATATGAATGAACCTGTTTCATCGGGAGAAAAATGCCAATATACGATTAAATACGGTACGACACTGACTACCACTACCCCGCATCATTTGTTCGGGAGAAGAAAAATTAACAGAGCTATTTTTATTCATGAGTGCATAGACGATAGAGTCAAAAGAGTTATCCATATGACTAATACGCTGCGTAAAGTAAAAAATACTGTGTCCATATATTTATCTCTGTTCTAATAGTAGACTGGGTCCAAGGAAAAGCTTAATAGTTTGAACCCGTTTGCGCACCGGTAGCGAATCCGAATCCAAAAGCCATGAAGTTAAAAAATCTCTTCCCAGAACAAAAAAAAGAAAAGAAAAGAAAAGAAAGGAAACCCAAACCCCTTGTCTCCTCCTCTTTGCCCCCAAATCGCCAATCTCTCTCTCACCAGGAAAAAAAAAAATTGGAAATCAAAGCGATTGCTTCGTCGCTCGATTTCTCATTCCCCCCAACTTCCTTCTTTGATCTCGCAATATTAAGTAACTTGATGTGGGAAATCCATCAGGCGTAATCCACTTCTCCTTTATTTTAAGAAAGAGGTAATTCTGATCGGCATTGAATTTTTCGTTTTGCTTAAAATCATCGACTTTTAATTTTTAAGAACCTTAACCTCGATTTTACTAGGCATAAAGTTTTTGGACTACATTATTCTTCCGGTGTTTTTTTTTTGTTTTTTTTTGTTTTACCTGATAAGTATTGGGAATAAATTTTTATTTGCTAGTAAATTTTTACATTTTTATATAAATTAAGGTTCTTTGATGTCTACGTTTGATCGAGAAGAGGGACCTGATGGACCCAATGCTAGTAAATCGATTGAAGGAGATGATAATGGAAAGTCAATAGACGACAAAGTACCCTTAGATCCTGTTTCCATGTCAAAACGAAATGAGATAACCCCAAATGGAAGCAAGAGAAAGAGGAAAGACTGGAGAGCATTTGCCAGTGAGAATGGAGGGGCTAGGAGGAGGGTCTTAAGATCTGACATTGCGAGGCAACTTGCAGAGACTGAGGCAGGGGCTGCAAGAGGTGCTAGAAATGGCTTCAAACTTGCTGAGTTGGAAGGCATGGATTGGGTTAAATGCGGGGATGATCTGCAAGTCGCAAATGAAAAGGTAAATAAGGAGAGCAATGAGTGTGATGTAGGTTCAGTAAGTGGTAACAAAGTAACTAAAATCGGCGAAACTGAGCATCTGGGTAATGGGAAGCTTGGTGTCGGTGAAAGGAAAGAAGGTGATGATGCTGCAAGTGGAGTTGCAGGAAGTGATTTTCCTTCTGAAGAAGAACTGGTAGGAAAGGGAAAGGGTGTCACTGGAGATGAGGTGACAGCCTGTGCTGTCTCTGACAAGAGCGGCGATGAAAATATTCGACGTGAAACTGCAGAGGTTGATGCTTCATGCAAGAACTCTAAAGGAGCAATTAAGATAGAAACTGTGAATGTCGTAGCAGGGTCCACTGACTTACAGGGGGGAAAAACAGTTGAGGCAGAGCAGTTTAATGTACGAAAGAAGGCCAAAAAGAAACTTTTCTCTGTTAAAAGAAGCACCCCGGTCCAGGTTGAGTCTGTGACTGTGGAAAGAAGAATTACGAGGTCATCTGCTGCAAAACAGATGGTAAATGACAAAAATGCCCTTGAAATTGAAGGTGCACCAATTGTAGAGGGGCATCTGGAGGAAGAAAGTTCTGGTTTAGACCAGACCGATACAGATGATAATAAACTTTTGAAAAATTTTAAGCTCAAGAGCAAGAAATCGAGATCTGATAGGAGAAAGAGCTCTGATCTGACAGACTCTGATGAGGAATTTAAACCTGTGAGAAGTAGAGTCAGAAAGAAACAAGCAAATGCGGAGATCGATAAGGATTTCTCAGCTGCATCTGGTACAAAGCGGAACCGACCAAAGAAACCTGGGGTCGAGAGTGAGGAGTCTGACACTTCAGGTTCCAACTCGGACTTTTTGGGTAGTGACGCGATGACGCCGGCAAAGAAGAAAAGACAGGGTCAGCCGCCTGGCTCCAAACACAAAACTGGAAAAGCGAAATTTGGTAAAATGATAAAATCGAAGAAGAAAAGACAGGCAGGGCCACTTGGCGCCAAAAACAAAGAGAAGGTCATCAAAGTCGAGTCTATGAGTGAACTGGATGATAAACCGAGACAGGTTGCGAAGGAAATAGTAAGGGATATGATAAAGGATTTGCTCAAAAAACATGGCTGGACAATTGAATTGAGGCCTCGGTATGGTAGAGAATATATGGACCAGGTACATGTATCACCTGATGGTACCACTCACTGGTCTATCACCAAGGCGTATTATGCTTTTCTTCAAGAAAGGGAGTCGTTTCAGAGCCCATCAAAGGGAAAAGGTAAACAGGTCGCCGATTTTACACCCATTCCAGAAGAACTGCTTGACTTACTTAAGAGAACTGTCTGTAAGGAAAGATGTGATGCAAAGAAGAAGAAAAATAAACTGAAAGGAAAGAAAAATGAGAAAGGGAAATGGCGGCTTGGAGTGAAGTCCAAAAAAATCAAGAAGAAAGGAAAACTCAAGAAGAAAATTAAAAAGGAAGGGGAAAAGTCAGCAAGTAGTGGTATTAACGAGATGAATCCGAAAAGAGGTCGAAAGAAGAAGGCACGGCTTACCTTGCTTGCACGCGGGTCTCACAAGGAGGGGGAGGCAAGTGGTGAGAATGACTACGTACCGTATGAATGGAAACGCACTGTTGTTTCCTGGATGATTGACTTAGAGGTGGTGTCAGAGAATGGTAAGATTAAGTACATTGACCCAAACAAACCCGACCCATTAGCAGAGGGCAAGATCAGCCGTGACGGGATTGAGTGCGACTGTTGTGCGAAGACTTTTACAGTTTCTGATTTTGCGGTTCATGCGGCGGCAGCGGCGGAGAATGGTACCTCATGCTTGTCATACCTTTTTGTGGAGGAGGTGGGTCTTCATTTCTTGCAATGCCTGGTGCGGGCTTGGGAGAAACAGTGCAGCATCTCGGAGCCAAAGGGTTTTTTTTCAACAACTGAGGCTGACGGGGTGGACCAGAATGATGACACCTGTGGTGTTTGTGGGGATGGCGGCGACCTGGTGTGCTGTGACGAGTGCCCCTCAACGTTTCATCTCAGCTGCCTCGGCATGGAGATGCTTCCTTCCGGTGACTGGCATTGCCCTTACTGCTCCTGTGCATTTTGCACAAAGCTCTCCTCTTCTCCTCTGCTTTCTTGCACCCAATGCAGTGACAAATGTATGTGTTACTAAATTATATTTTATTTAGGGCTTTAACTGGTTTTCCTTATTTGCAAAAAAGATTGTTGTTTATTTTATTGACTTTTAACTTTTTTTAGAGTTTAGGGTGCAAGAATTGAGATAGAATTAGTGATCAGAAAAATGTTGATTCAAGAGAAGAAAAACATGTGGTTGTCTCAAAATTTGGTCTTAATGAGCTAATTAAGTGCCAAAATGGACCTTTTTTCCAAAAACAGAAAAAAAAAATTGTTTTAAAACCTTAGTGCTCATGTTAGCTGGGGGAAATTTTGAAATCAGTGCAAAATTGTGGATGTCTGTAAACATTGATAAACGGTTGTGTTTTGTCTTTATTTGATTTACTATCCATCATCAATTTTCATTTCAATTTTCTTTCTCAGTTCACTCTTTGTGTGCATCTGAGAAGACCAGAGCATCTGTTGGCCAGGATGACGGAATTTCTTTCTGTGGTGAAAGTTGCAAAAAGGTACAAACTTTTGCTTTTTACATCCCAACTTGGTAACCTCGATAATGCTTATGTCTTCATTTCTGTGTAGCTTTTTTGTGTTTTCTTTTAAATGCACCGTATTAGAATTTTTCCTTAGTTGAATGGATGGAACTCACATCTGATCACATGAATTATGCAATGTTTCCCGAGCAAAAGTATAGCATGCTTACATATATAAATTTTTAATGATAGCTTTTTGATGGGTTGGAGGCTATGTTGGGAGTGAATCACAAAATGGATGGAGACTTCTCATGGAGGTTAATAAGGCGTATAACCGAGGATGAGTCTTCCATAGACCCAGTGCACACGCCGGAGGTACGTGCTGAGTGCAACACAAAAGTTGCTGTTGCTATGACTGTCATGGACGAGTGCTTTTTACCAATTGATGATCAGAGAAGCGGGATTGACCTACTTCAAAATGTCGTCTACAGTTGCAAGTATGTTCAAAAGTTTACATGTTCATTTTTGTATTTCTTTTTTCTTTTCAGGTCCAATACATCTGATCTAAAATGAATAGACAGGATATGCTTATTTATTTCGGGTGTTTGCAGATCAAATTTCGTTCGATTGAACTTTAGGGGTTTCTACACTTTTCTCCTTGAGAGAGATGATGAAATAATATGTGCAGCCTCTGTTAGGTATACTCTCCTCCCCTGCCGCCACCCTTTCCATTTTCCTTTTCCTTCTCTTTTGGTTTCTGATTTTGTTTATTTTATCATTGTTATTACAGGGTACATGGTAACAAGCTAGCTGAGATGCCTTTTATAGGGACACGGTACATGTACAGGCGCCAAGGGATGTGCCGTCGCCTCCTAGATGGAATTGAATCGGTATTGCAATTTTTATATTAGTTGTATTTGGCTTTCCATATTTATTTTCATTTTTTTTACCAATTATAACTCTAAAATTTATTAATTTGTTTTCAAAGGCTCTGAGCTCCCTGAAAGTTGAGAAATTAATCATACCGGCTATAACGGAGCTAGTGGACACCTGGACAAATGTGTTTGGATTCAGACCTCTCGAGGGCTCGGAAAGGCAGGAACTCAGATCCAAAAGCATTGTTGTTTTCCCTGGTACCGGTCTCTTGGAGAAGCCTATGCTCGGTACCAGTTCAAGGGAAGATTGCGATACATCCCTTATAGAAGGTTCATATATATATCTTAATAACTTTCTTATGAAAAATGTAAAAATATTCATTGATTTTAACTAATTAATTATTCATGCAGGCAACGAGAAAATTCTAGAATCTCCAAAGAATCAGCAACTCTCAAATTGTGACATGTCACATGAGTTTGTTGATGCATGCGCAGAAATAAAACCTGATGATTCTGGTGAAGTATCGTCTTATGCTACAGCCAGTGGAGAAGGTGACATTGCGGGCCCCACCAAACCTGACTCTGATGTGGTGCAATCTGTTAAGTGCTGTTGTGGCTCTGCTGAATCAGATGACAGCAAGCTAAGTGACAGGATGGCTGAACTAGAGTCTGTCCCGATGCCAGCTGTCCCATCCGATGAGGGTTTGGCTGAACCCAAGTATGGTTCAGTTCTGGTAAAGGCTGCACCTGACAAAACAGATGTTTTGGATAGTACTGACGAGATTGGTCTGCTTGGCTGTGAAGATAATGGCAGGCTCCAGGGCTGTGCAGAGAATGGGGTCCGCCACCTGACAGGACCTCAGTTGGCATCTCCAGATGCAGTCATTGGCAAATGCAGCTAATTAGGTATCATTTTGTTTAATATAGCTTCATTCAACTGTTGGTAAAGTGGTGATACATTTTTGGAAATTTTATTTAATATTAAAAATTCTTTGGACTGTTATTTTTCAGGAATTTGCCAAAATCCTTAGTGTGTGGGGTTGCAAAACATTTTGGCTTCTGACAGCTGGTGGTAGAGAATAGAAATTGGAAAAGCGAGAGGTGTTTGTTTCCAATGTTAAGAGGTAGTTGACTCTGTGAGAAGCTTAGAGACTAATAGTTTTAGAAATGGTGCTTCTCTTATAGTGCTAACAGCATTTTGTTTAGAATATCTTTTGATGCTTTGCCCTTTTTTGTATATGGTTTTGTACCTAGGGCAATTTCTGTTTTTATGTTGCATTTATTGAATGATGCTTTTGTCCTAATTTGAGATCGCTTTTGGAGTCATGGTAGGATGAGTTCCTAGCCGAGCCTAATAATTTAGGTGACTATTTGGATTGTAAGGGTCAGCTTTAAGATCCGTGTCAGGTTAAAAGTATAATGGAGATCTCATTCTACATGGTAGGGTACTTGTTTACCTTGATGAACCCGAATCTAAAAATAAATAAATAAGAAAACTGAGCCTGATTTGGCCCAATCTGAATCAATTCCTGCGTGCCTTTTTCAACCTCTTAATGGTAGTAGATTAGTTTACATATACTAGACTACTTGAATCTTTGTTGCTCCAGTGTCGGGCATTCTCATACTGATATTGGTCTGCTCTCAATTATTCCAAATACATTTCACAAGAAAATAAAATAAAACGAAGAGGCGCACATGAAAAAATGGCCCATTTGTAAAGCACAATAGTGTGGATTTATTACAGATATTCCTCTGCAGTCTTTAGGTCGTTAAAAATTCTCGACTTGACTTCATTTGACAGCAATGCCGATGGCCCCGCTTTCGAGTAGAATTCTGCGAGTGATCTTATTGCTCTCTCCAGAGCAACATATGACTCCTGATTAGGAAATCAAATTTCAAATGAGTCGGCTGTGCTCTGTGTTGTGCAAATAATACTAAATTTTCAAGAAGATACATAAACAAATTTGTTTACCTCAGCAGCAATAGTGCTTTGTCCTCTCCAACCACCCAAGAACTCTCTGATCGATTCCTTAGCCCCATCGGCACTCCTTCGAAACTTGGTGATATCGTTTGTATCTTCCTCTAATGACTCTCTTAGTGTCTTTACAACCTCCCTTGCGGCCTTTAAGTATGCCTTTGGCAACACCTTTCCTGATTTTGTTTTCTCGTTCGGATCAAATATTGACTTAATAGCACCGATGACACCCTCACCTTGCTCGTTGTTTTCTCCATCTTTTCTCTGAGCGTCTTCCTCCGCTTTGATTGGATTTGTTCCGATTAAAATTGTGTAATAAATAGCTAATTCAGAGATAATCACATGTCTTCGGCTTAGAATATTGCCTTGAGGAGATGCTAGACAAGCCTTCAAATGAAGTTTCTTGTCTGTTCTGTTGCGCATAATAAGAGGCAACAAAATTACTCGGAAAGTTTCAGAAAAATAGTTTATCAGTAAAATTGTCTTTTGATGTAGTTGCAGCATGAAGGGGTAAGCTCCTCCATTACTTTTTTTTTTTTTTTATTAAACTTATTCATCAAGCAAACTGGCCATGTAATATAAATTGAAATCAAAGATAAATTTAGGTGAGAATTACGGTAATTTAGCGCGTTGTGGTTCGTCTTAATTTGCTTATGGTTGCAACTGTAGTATCTGCCTAGCAAGGAGAAAGAAACAGCCATTCCTAATTAATCAGTGCCTTCTGCAAAGGGAGGGAAAAAAAATAGAATATATTGAAAATTATGTTAAACCAAATTTCTCAAGTTTTTAATTAATATATATATCGTGCTTAGATTAGAAGTAAAGAGTTATTTTAGTTCAATAATTTACTGACACATCCTTTCAACCCAAAAATAAAATACAAGTAAATAAATACATGTTTTTTTAGTATGTACTCAAATCTAAGTCTAGAACCAGAATGTCAACAATTAAAATGGAATTCCAACGAAGAAAACGAAAAAAATAAAACGAACCTTAATTAAATTCAAGCAATAGTACTAAAACCTATTTGCCAATCTTCCCTTCCATTTAGAACTAAAACGATGGTATATGGAGCAGTGTAAAGCAAAATTGTATTATTATTTTTTCCCATCAATAACCTTATCACTTTGCTACCTAAAATATGTGGTTGTTATCTGGTCGCGATATGGGACCCGTTATCTATCCAGAAACAACATAATATAATATTTTAATTTCTTAATTCCAACTGATGAAACCAGATCTGATGGCGCAATAGATTTTTGCAATAGATGAGGTCATAGTCTATGTAACTCAATTATGAGTTCTTTTGTGACAACAAATGTGTATTTTGGAATTAAAAGACGGAGAGGAGGTAGTTCTAATTTTTAAGTGCATATAGTTATGTACAATGGATTAATATTTTTATTTTTGAAGTTTAAAAAGTTGATTTGAATTATTTAACATGATTTTTAAATGTACTTATAGATTAAAATTTACATTTTTTTGAGAAAAAAAATTAGATAGGTAAAAAAGTCGCTTGATCTAAAAATTATAAACCATTCAAAAATGGTAATTTTCTATCTATCTAAAAGATAGTAAAAGAAATTCTAAGAAATTGTAAATTTAGTCTTTTTCATATATAAATCATGTTAAACAATTCAGATTTACTATTTGGATTAAAAATAAAAAATTTTGATTCGTAGTACAAAATCTGCGCTATGCATATTACCATAGCCTTACTCTCCTTATTCTTTTGTATATTTTCATTTCCTCTGATCAACTGTTTTCTCTCAAATCTCATCTGTTCAGCTCTTGTAGGGGGTTGATGGAAAACAACAAAGAAAAATAAGTGCTAATTTATATTAGAAATGTAATTCGTTACATGAACTGCCATATGTTTCGTTGGCACAGAAGAACCGGTATTAATCCTGAATGCATGTTTTTTTTGGATGCATATCCTCTGAGATATCTCAATTTTTGCGTGACCAACGTGTCCGGTGACTATTCGGAGAACCGTAGGGGGCCAGTATTATTTGAGCTTAGAGATTCGTGGATAATGTATTTCGACGATTAAGATATTCCAAAAAGTCACGCAAAGTTTGAGATATCTCAGAGGATGCGAATTCGTTTTTTTTTTTACTTAATGCTTGTTGCTTAATGATTTCTGCTCTCCAGTCGATCGGAGTTCTCTGATGGTTTTCGGCTGGCTTGGATCGCTGGATTTGAAATGAATGGTGCATATTTGTTTGGAACCATCAATGTGTTCTGTACAATTGGGAGAGGAGCAAAACTAATTAGAATTAATCATCAAGTCAGATGCATGAGGAATTTCGTAAGATTAACCAAAAAAAAAAAAAAAAATGGTTTTAAAGAATTGAGAAATGATATGCACCTGTGACCTGTCTCTATTTGATGCGTACCATTTAATGACGGATGAGTGATATAAAAATAAAGCTCGGTTTTATAAGAAAGAATAAATACGGTGCCAAATTTATATACAATAATTTCGACAAAAAAAAGACACTGAAAATTTACTTACTTTTGCAAACAGTTTAAATTGACGTAACCGTTTAAATTTGTCCGCACAAATCTCATTACAATTTAAACAGTTTAGATCCGACTTTAAATAAAATTTATCCAAAGCATCTAAAATTTAAATAAAACACAATTGTAATAATAAATGATTGTAATTGCATATTTGGCTATTTGTATGTAATAGGAGTAGGCGCGTAGCTGCATATCTGCTTATCTAATATATAATATAATATAATTAAAATTCACCAACTTACTCCGGGGCTCCCTTATCATGTACCCACTTCCACTTGTCGACTGAACCAACCCAAGCGACAGCAAAAGCAAATATTTATAAGTGAAGAGATCTCGCCTTTCTCTTCAAATTTGATTTGCTTTTTTCTCCGGTAAGTAATCTTTCTTTCCTTTTTTTTGTTTTGCTTTATAGGATTACTACGGTTTCTTTTTGTATATTGTGGACTTGTGGTAGCTTTACTAATTGATTGCTCTCTATCTTCCTTTTCATTTTTTAGCTTTAATAATAGAGCTCTGATCTTAATTTATTTAGTTGTCCGTTAAACCATAATTCACCGCTTAAACTAATTTTTTCCCACAGAATCATAGTAATGGCTGAGTTGGAAATTGGAATCGCCAAGAATGTCACTGAGGTAATTTTTTTTTTTTTTAACAACTTCCCCAATTTCAAATTTTGACTGAGGTATGAGCTAATATTATGAAAGTGTTGTAGTTGATTGGGAAAACACCATTGGTGTACTTGAACAAGGTGGTGACTGGATGCAGGGCCCGCATTGCAGCAAAGCTCGAGTGCATGGAGCCATGCTCTAGTGTTAAGGATAGGTGCTAATTTTCTTTTCTCTGTGCTTCTTTTGGGCAATTTCCTTTATTTTTTAAAGGTCAACCAGCAATTAGCAACAGGCAATTTTATTAAATAAAGGCAAATGTTTTACAAAATATTACAAGCTGAAAGGAGAGAGCAAGTAATACTCTAAAAAGGCTATCTCTGATGGGGCTTATAGGATTTTTTCTTTTTCAATTTTTTGCAAGGGTACAAAATGAACTTCTCAATATCTTAATTTCTCGGAGTTAATTTTTTGAACGAGAAGATGCAAAACAATTATATTTAAATTTGGCAAAATGTAATTGCAGGATTGGTTATAGTATGATTGCAGATGCTGAGGAAAAGGGTCTGATCACTCCAGGCCAGGTTAAACCTAACATTTTACTCTATTTGCACCAACACTTTTCATGTTTTCTACCATTTTACTCTACATCTGCGGGCAATCCACAATTGTTCTCTGACTTTTACATGGAATATGAGTCGTGCAAAGCTGAAAATGTTCCCTACAGTTAGTGTACCAGCCATTATATGCGTAGTTTCAGTTCAATTTTAGCTTATTCTTACTAAAATAAGAAAAGAGCTCATAGAATAAGGGGTCAAGCTGTCAACATTTGATCGGTGTCATACTTTTGCATTTGCACACTTTTCTACTAGTTGGTATTATTTGGAACAAAGCTTGACAAATACTGGATATTAGTTATAATGAGAAATCTCTGTTTTTGTTTACCATCTATGTGCAAAAAGTCACTAATAAATTAATGTTTTTCCTTCACTTTAAAGAGTGTGTTAATTGAGCCAACAAGCGGTAACACGGGCATAGGACTGGCCTTCATGGCAGCGGCGAAAGGATACAAACTGAAACTGACAATGCCGGCATCGATGAGTCTAGAGAGACGCATCCTTCTCAAGGCATTTGGTGCTGAGTTGGTGCTGACGGACCCCACTCTCGGCATGAAAGGTGCTATACAAAAGGCTGAGGAGTTGGCATCCAAGACCCCCAACTCTTACATCCTTCAACAATTTGAAAACCCTGCAAACCCTAAGGTACTGTGAGGTTAAGCAAGTAATTTCTTTTGAACAAACTGCACAAGAACTTGCAAAAACGGACCTGTTGTTCAAAAAATTCTGTCAAAATAATCGTCCATTGTGATAAACTCACATTCAAACATAATAGAGAAGAAGAATTATGTAAATTTGTTTTCTATTTTCTGTATTACATTCAAACGTTGATTGTACAGATACAAATATAGCAAACTTCTCTTTAACTCAACTAAGCATCTATAATTAACTTGGGTTTGGTTAATAGTGTACCAAACAAAATAAACAATGGAATCTTTGCTGGACCTTTTAAAACTTTTACATGTACTTTACTGAGGTAGATCACATATTGGGGGCAATAAAAATGGTTTTGCTCCTCTAGATCAAGTTCCTTTTTCGTTCTTATACTTTCTTTCATCTCTCTACAACCCTAACTCTAGCTTGTAAATTGAACAAAGAATGATTTAATGACTCGAGAATTAAAGGGGTGAATTTTCCTACAACTAATTCTAACTACTTGTTCATTTGAAACTTAAAGTGGAAGTTTCTTGCAAATTACAAAAAAAATATTTTTTCCATTTTTTATGATAAGAGTAGTAGTAGTTATTTTGTTTGTTCTTTTTGATGATATATGGTCATGTATTTTGTAGATACATTATGAAACAACTGGGCCCGAGATCTGGCAAGGAACAGCTGGTAAAATAGATATTCTTGTATCTGGCATCGGAACTGGTGGTACCATCACAGGTACTGGAAAGTACCTCAAGGAGAAGAACCCCAATATTAAGGTACAATCACAAGATTACTTTATTTTGTATTCCTTAAACATCCTACTTTTCTTTGACCTTTTGTTTTCAACTGAAATTTTGATCATTTGGCGAAGCTGTGTGGAGTAGAACCGACAGAGAGTGCTATTTTGTCTGGAGGAAAACCAGGTTGGTAATCCCCCCCTCCCCCCTCTACCCGAATTCATATCTCCTAAGGTAACATAATATTTCTGTTTAGATCCACGGTCCGGATCTAAACAGTAATGTTCTGCTCCCTCAAGAGCGTATGGATCCCCCCCCTCTCTCCACACACAACTATCTCCCTTTTATTTTGTGCTCCTTGCAACCTTATTTTGATATGATGTCTTCTTCGCATGCTTTAGGACCGCATAAGATCCAAGGGATAGGTGCTGGTTTCATTCCTGGTGTTTTGGAAGTTGGCATCTTAGATGAAGTTCTACAAGTAAGCAATGAGGAAATTCACTTGTGCAGGCTCTGTACCACTTTAAGAAGGGAATTTTATTCTCATTTCACCAGAACTCATCTTTTTATCCCTTGATAGAACCTAAAGCAAACTCTTCAAATCCTGTACCTGTAACAATTTGACTGGTGTGGAGACGGAAATATCTTACAATCCTAGACAGTAATTGTAACAAGAATATATATTAGGTCTGTAGCTGTACTATACAGGTACCAGAATATAGATACTAGTTCTGACTGATGTTGTGCTGAGATCCAAGACTAATGCAATTATACATATGTGGTGCTGATTAGGTCTCAAGTGAAGAGTCAATTGAGATGGCAAAGGTTCTTGCCTTACAGGAAGGGCTGTTGGTAAGTGGCAATGCACTTGGTTGAATAACATTTTGTAAGAGTTTTTCTTCAAAAAACATTTTGAAGAGAAACTGATAAAAAAAATTATATTTACATGCTTGAATGGCAGGCTTATTGCACAATTAGTTGTTTAACATAATATGACCTCTTTTATTTTATTAATTATCTCCCATTAGAGTTGTTGTACATATCAATTTCTTGAGTGAGGCTATGCAATGCATAGCGCAGATTGGTCTGTACTACAAATCAATATTTTCGTTTCCAAATTTCAAATAGTCGATCTAAACCGTTCAACATGATTTCCATATGAAAATGTACTTGCGTACTTTATTTTACGTTTTTTAGATTTTTTTTCCTATTTTTTTAGATAGGTAGAACTTTTGAATGGTCTAGAATCTTTAGATCAAGTGATTTGTAACCTATCTAAAAAAATAGTAAAAAAATTCTAAAAGAAAATGTAAAATTCGATCTAGTAGTACATTTTCATATGAAGATCATGTTGAATGGTTTAGATCGATTGTTTGGACTTTGAACATAGAGTTATTGATCCATAGTACGGACCAATATGCGCTATGCATAGTACTGTAGCCTCACTCCAATATCTTTGCAATGACACTAGACATTAATCATCATGGTTTGGGGGGGGGGTGGGGGTGGGGGGAAGGGGCAGTTTTATGTATATTTCAGTGAAAGTTGCCATATGTATAAATTTGATCTTTTAGTTTCGCGAACTAAATTTTCATATTAGGTTGGGATATCATCTGGGGCAGCTGCTGTTGCGGCGCTTAGAGTTGCGCAGAGGCCAGAGAATGATGGAAAGCTCATTGTTGTAAGTATCTTTTCTATCTACATTACTGGTACTTTGGTTTAGTATACACCTTTTGACTTAAGAATTGAAATACTTCCTAGTAAACTACATACTATATCTTCTTGCTAGTACATAATTGACAGAATTTCAATTGATTTGATTGGAACTACATGTTTGAAGGTTAAGTGGTCCATGCGTAGAACTTGAACTAAACATTAATTTTAGTGGAGAAAGGAAATAAATAAATAAAAATGAAGTGAAATTCCTTGTGCAATGAAACAAACTGTATGGTTCCGAACATAATTTAGTTGGTCAATTCAATAGTACAATAATAGTACCCACCATAAAAATCTGTGCCTGATAAGAAAAATAAGAGAAGTTCAAAATTACTTCCCAATTCAGCACTGATTCAAGCACATGCTATGTTTCATGCAGGTTGTTTTCCCAAGCTTTGGTGAGCGTTATCTTTCATCAGTGCTTTTCGACTCGATCAAAAAGGAGGCAGAGAATATGGTTTTTGAGCCATAAATTGAGCTCTTTTCGGTTTTTCCTGAATGTGTGACCTCTTCTTGCGCTTTTACTGTCTAGGCCTCTCACTCTATCAGAATAATATGCTAGTGCTTGTGATTGTGAAATTTAGGTATTTCCAACAGCCTAAAATTACCGAGAAATAAAGCAAACCTTGTAATTTCATTCAGTTATTGCGGAGTTTCTAAGATAATTTATGCTGTTATGCTGTTTATGCGTTCTTTTTTTTTTGTTTGTCCTTTTTATTTAACTTTTAAGAGTTTTCACATGTACATCAACCTATATATTATGCATACGAACGCATTCCAAATCTCTCTCTCTCTCTCTCTCTCTAAAAGTAGGCGAAATGTCTCCCAAAGGATTTTATTAAACGAAATTTAGATGAAAGAAAAAGGAGAAAAGAGGAAAAAATGAAACTGAACAATGCAAAGCAAGAATGAAATTCAAACCCCTATTCAAATACGTATATGAATTTATGTTGATCGAAAAAAACCATGATAATAATGTTTAACGAAAACTACCAAATTTATAATCCTGTATCATAAAATTAATTAAAATTTGTCAACGATAAATGCGTTTTCAGTATTGGGTGTTGTAATTATCGAATAAATTGATAGTTAGAATTATCTAACCTAAAATTATAAAAACAAATATATATAATAAAAACATTATCAGTAAATATAAAAATTATAATTATTGATCTCATTATTTAAGTTATTAATAATTAATCAAATAAGACTACATAAATTATTATATAAATAAATTTTGTCATAATTTGCTAATTATAAATTATATAAAATGTTGCATAAATTAGTTTTGCCATAAAATACTCAGTAAAAAAAGCTATATAAAATGTTTTGCAAATCAATCTCATTATAGTGATGAAATTTATATTGTTATATGTACGAATATAAAATTGTCATTTTATATTTATTTATTACTATATTTTATATTTGTTTATTACTATGTAGGATAACAGACATGAAATGTTAATTAAACAAAACATATTCTTACCCATACCTTTACCTATTAAGCAAATGAAATAAGTACTTATTCTTACATATCTTATTGAATCCAATACAATTAGAATAAATGGGTATAAGAGTTACGTTGACACCCTTACAAGTCAGTCAAGTCAATCAAATAAATTACTTATATGAACATAAATTCATAGCAAAAAGAAACAATGAACAAATTAATAAGACCTTAATTTAAAATTTCAAACATAAAATGTTGTTAAACTCTTGTTGGCTGATTAATTTCTAGAGTAGAACTAGGGTGCTCCTAGGAGTATCAAGTCTCTTTGTACTGTTAACTCTAAAATCTATCGGATTAACTTCGAACGACGAATCAAAACCGTTGAAATCCTTCTACCTTACGAGTAATGCATCTACATATGAAAATTTTAAAGTTTTGAATTAATTTAGTATAAAATCAAGTGGTCAAAATTAGAAGGCTTCTAAATTAATTTTAATTCATTCATTTTTTGGAAGCCTTTTAACCACTTGACTTTATACTAAATTAATCCGAAACTTTAAAATTTTTATATGTCGACGCATCACTCATAAAGTAGAAGGATTTCAACAGTTTGGATTCGTCATTAGAAGTTAATCTGATAGATATTAGAGTTAAGAGTACAAAGAAGCTTTATACTGAGCACCCTAGTTCTACTCTAATTTCTAATTTTCCAGCTCATGTCGGCCGTTGAAAACTTAATTACGACTTAAAAATAATAAAGAAAGGGCACTAAACAAATTTGCTTCACTAAACAAATTTAGAGTACAAAAATAATAAAGAAAGGGCACTTTGGGGAGAGTTAAAATTCTCTAATGATATTAGAAATTAATATGCGAACTCTAATATACAGATGAGAAGAATTCATGTGTTCCATATTTAATGACTTTTTTATTACAATAAAATATTACAAACTTGTTTTTATTTGTTTATTTTTATCATTTATCATTTATGTTTGCTATCCAGTGCATGAAACGCTGCATAGTTTCTCTTGTTGATGACTTTAGCTAAAAGAGAAAATAATTCTTAATTGTTTTATTGATATATCTTGATACAAATTAAATAGTAGAAAACGATTATGAGGAAAGAATATTGAAAAGTTTGGATTCTCAATAACTTTAAATGGAGTGTAGATTCCCATATGAAATTTCCTATTTTATCACACTTAATATTCGCTGAACACAAACTTCTTAATAAGAGTTAAAATTTAATTCTAAATCCCTTGATTCATGTGTTGTAGGAGCTCATGGATTCATGCACCCTTCTAAATATTTGGTTAATTTATAATTTAGCACGAAGGACTCCAGAATAGTAGTAGGTGATGGCTGTCAGTCGCTTAAAAAAAAAATAAAAATAATATTGCTGTTAAATTACTAGACCACTCACAACAAATGATTTTTTTTTTTATAAAAAAAAATATGAAAAAATCTTAATGAGATTGATATTTAGAATAATGATCAGCTTGAATCATCTCTATATGCATCGGTAATCCCAAATAGAAATCCTCTTCTCGAAGGATTAATCCCAAATTTTGTAACAAAGAGAACTTTTTTATTTTTATTTTCAAGTATAAAGTTAATAGGTCAAAAAAAATAATAAAAAGTGAATGTATTAAAATTAACTTATAATTTTTATTTTTGTCTTTGTCTGCTTGATTTATATCAAATAAATTCAAAATATTATAATTTTGACATGTAAATATATCACTTAGATTGATTTCAACAGTTTGAATTAGATATTGAAACCTTATTCTACCTAATTAATTCCAACAAATATATTTTATAAGCGCCATGTAAATCGTAAGTCCTTTGGGCTGTCCAATAATTGGAAGGTCTACACACGCAAAATACACATCTAATTCTAATTTCTGTTTACCATTGCTTAAATGGGAAACAACACCTCTCCTTCAATTGAGTTCAATCCAATCCGCATTTTTCTTGATCCAACGGTGGAGATCACCAAATTGTATGAATGCGATCGGCACCCGATCCAATAAGATATCGGATTTGGGTTCACTTTGACCCTCATGGAGTCATGGGTCTTGTATTTAACGTTGTCTTTTTATTTTTCTCCACTATTTATTCTCTGTATCCCTCGCGACAAAAAAAAAAAAAGTAAGCTCGATTTCGTTTATACTTCATTTCTCTTTATCTCGCATTTTACCCCATTCAATTTATCTCCTTTAAATCGGCTCCATCTCCATTTTAGGAATCTCCGGTGCATGACTTGAGGTAACTATCAATTCATCACTCTTTCTTTATCCTTTCTTTTACTCATGTGCCATATAATCTTGTTATGTATTAGCGCGAATTTATCTTTGTTTCGCGAGATTGTTTCACCTACACGGCTAGTTCAATTGGTGGATGCGTGTTACTTGTGCTTGCTATTGAAGGGAATGTGGTAATTGATCCATAACTCTTTGATTAACCAACTAACCAACAAATACAGATAGAATTCTCTGTCGCTCTCATGTCAAACAAATCGTTAAGTTTTTCTATTATGATTTGCACGGTTTATTGGATATCTGATCTTGTTTAAAACTTGATAGGAGTAATCAGGAGGTTGTTGTGAAACTTCAATTGATTAGTTAGAAAGTATTATTTAGGGAATCAGATGTATCGAATTGGATTTATAGTTGGGACTTTAATCTTATTAGATGTGAATTTCTATTTTTCATAAACTTAATTGGGTCTTAAGTTCTGAACTTGCTTCTCCAGTTGTAGAATATATGCAATGCTTGAGAGCTTTGATTGATTGTTTGAGCTTTCCTTATTGGAGAATATTTGCAAAATAGTCCTGGCTTTGGTTTGATTTTAGGCCTTTGATCTGCCATTTTTGCCTTAGTTTTCACATAGTTACAAAAACAAAAAAGAAGAGAACATACAGTTCATATTGTAGATCAATAAGCTTACGCGTCTTATGCATCCTTATAAAAAAGAGAGTTTCTATATACCAAAGAATTTTTATAAATTCGTCAGCTCCCCATTGTTAACAGCATGCTAAACTGATAAAAAATGCTGTTAAAAACCTAAAGGTGCTAATGGCATTTCCATTGAATTTATGTGGGTCTTTTTTTTTTTTTTTACAAATTTTGCAATAATGTGAGGTCCAATTTGCAAATTCGGTTTGGTCTTAGGTCCACATCTTATAAGTGACTGAGGGAGTCTATTTGACTAAAAAGTTAATTCATCTGTTTCCAGTTTATTGAACTAATGAAAGTAAAAAGGATTCCTGTACCACAACTGGTACATCCCGGTATTGATCAAACATACTCTTTCTATCCTTACCTTGTGCAGTACCTGTCTTTGTAAGAATTTCTATGACATGAACTAGTCAATTGGTTCTAGATAGATCCAGCATATTATCTTAAAATAAAGTAAATAAATGGACTTAATAAAAAATATATATATATATTTTTTTGCCCTATTAGATGGAATCTCCAGAACTAGAAAGCCACAAACTAGAAAGTCATGATGAACCGACAAAAGAAATACAGATTGAGCAACTTCCTATTTCACAAAATATTAGTTCTAACAAAGGAATCAGTGGCGAACCAAGTGCACTACCCCGTGTAGGAGATGAATATCAAGTACAAGTACCTGACTCTGCAACAGTTTACCAAACCCAAGTCAAAATGGCACCAGGCATCCCAGTCATCTGGGCCCCACATGGCAGTGAGGTAGAACACATCCCTCTTCCCGGCATGCACAACCCATCTGCTTGGAGTGAGTCTGAGAAAGAGATGTTTCTTCTTGGATTGTATGTATTTGGAAAGAGGCTGAACCTGGTGCGTTTGTTTATGGAGGGAGATAGCAAGACACTGGGGGATGTGCTGTCATACTATTATGGAAATTTTTACAAATCAGATCAGTATAAAAAGTATAAGATAAAAAATTGTGTGCTTGGGCCCCGCATTTTTCAAGGCTGGCGGCAGGACCAGATTCTGTTTCGCCTTACAGAGTCGATGTGCCAGGAGTCTCATGATGCATTACAAGAGGTACTATTCTTCTTGCATGTACTTATATATATAGATGTGATCTCTATATTAATTGAAGTCCAACCGGTCGATCTAAATTGTTAGATGTGATCTCTACTATATTAAAATGTACTTGGAGACCAAATTTTACATTTTCTGGAATTTTTTTAATTATTTATTAAGACACTTTGAAAATCGCTGATCCAACGGTGGCTTCTGTTTTTACTATTTGGTTAAGCCACTGTTGGATCAGCGATTTTCAAAGTGGCTTAATAAATAGTAAAAAAATTCCAAAAAATATAAAATTTGGTCTCCAAGTACATTTTAATATAGAGATCACATCTAACGGTTTAGATCGACCGGTTGGACTTCAAAAATCGAAAAACGACTTGGTTGCATGGGACCTCAGGAACAATCGATTGTATATTAGCCAACCTCTCTCTCTCTCTCTATATATATATATAAAGAGAGAGAGATTGGCTAATATCAAAACATTTTTTTTTTTCTTTTGCTTCCTTTTAGAATCCATTATTAAATCTGATACTACCAGTAAATCCCAGTAGAAGGCAGTACTGGACCAAACTGAGACTGTAATATGTGCGATAATGGTTTAATACATCCTTTGTATTGGCACTTTTGAAGTACTGTTATCTGACCTGAACCTGTACTGTTATCCTTGGTTGAAACCGACATTCCTTTTCAATTTACAGGTTATCATTTTTTTTTTTTTTTTCAAAAGATAGAAAGATGAAGGTCTACTCAGTTTTTGTTGTTAATTAACTTGGCTTTCTTCTAAGTCTTCAGGTTTTTAAGTCATATATTGAGGATAGGTCCTCTTTTGAAGATTTCATTTTTGCACTTAAGGGGGTTGCTGGGGCCCACACACTTGTCCAAGCTATCAGCATTGGTAAAGGAAAGCATGACCTGACAAAAATTAGATCCGACCAAACTAGAGGCAGAAACCAAAGCCATTTGGAGATGCCGGTAGGGAAGAAATGGTCATCTCTTTCCTCAGAGGAGGTTGTCAGGTTTCTCACAGGCGGTTGTAGGCTTGGAAAATCAAGGTAATTTGAGCTGCAATTTTTCAATTTGGCCCCTCAACTTTTGTTCACTTTTTCAAATGAACTCTCAGCATTTACCTTTTCCTTGTCACTTCCTACTATTTGCTGTTTAGAGGGATGATAGAGAGAGGTGTTTGTCATTGTTGATTCAAAGAAAACTCTTTGCAGGGTCTGGAATATATTTTACAGATTTTCCTGAATATACGAAATTATTTTCTTGGTTATTTGGTATTTAGTATATTTCTTTGTGATTGAGAGTGTGGTTTATCCGTTTTAACTAAAAGATCAACTGAAATGCTATAGTATTGTTATATTACTTGTTAGGTATAGCTTATGTCTCATTCTTAGACAAAAAAAACTTAATCAAATCGATCTCACTCTTCATTTGTTTCGTCTTTTAGGTCAAATGATTTGTTTTGGGAGGCGGTGTGGCCACGGTTACTGGTCAAGGGCTGGATCTCAGTGCAGCCTAAAGATCATGCATTAACATTTCTCATTCCAGGCATTGACAGTTTCCCCAGAGAAGATCTCGTAAAGGGGATTCAATATTTCGATTCGGTGACCGACTTATTATCGAAAGTCGCCTCTGACCCCAGTTTGATCTCTGTCCCAAACAATGGTACAAATGATGATACAAATAATAATGCAAGTAGTAGTAGTAGTAGCTGCATTCGTCCCAAGATTCAAAACAGCGAATCGAATCTCATGAAGTTTACTGTTATAGACACTAGTATAGTTGAAGGGGAAGGAGCACGTTGCAAAATAAGATCTCTTAGGAGTTTACCTCTTGACACTTTCACTATTACACGTGATCTTCTCAACAGACCAGAAGTTGACAGATCAGCACCTGGGTGGTTGGGCCCGGTTGACAGTCTAAATGAGTCAGGTAAGATATATTTGGGTGAGAAAAATGCTTTAGAGGATGCAAAATTGAAGTCTAAGAAAAGAGTACATGTAAATGTTGCAACAACACTGAGCAAAAGAAAAAAGCTGGGGTTGTCCAAGTTCAAAACAGAAACCCGTAAAAATGACCGAAGTATCCCCCCTTGTACCGATGAACTCAGTTTAGAGGCAAAAGGAATATCTCAAGCGTACCAACCTTCTATTGATCTAATAAACCTGCCCGATTTAACATTAACTAGTGATGAAAATAATGAAAATGAGGGGACTAGTTCGAATAATAGCCGGAGACATGGTACAAGAAATCGACCACCGACAACTAAAGCATTGGAATCGTTCGCTCTGGGTTTTCTTGGCACGACAAAGAGGAAGGCTAGTGAAATTAAAATCTGCCAAAATAGACCGACAAGGCGAGTCCGCAAGTCAGTTGAACCAGTGATTAGTAGGTCCCATGAAAATGTGCCAATGGCTGCTTGTGTTTCACCATGTGCATGTAGCGAGGACCTGATAGATCAGGTTTAATTTCCAGTTGTTTTGTGTTGGTGTTTTATTTTTCTTTATATCACACATTGTCCTTTTATTCCAGTTTAATGATGCATAATTATTGAAGTATTCCTGTGTTATAGAACTTCTTTCTAAAGATTCTGCGATATGAAAACTACTTACAGGCCAAGTCCGAGGCCCATAACATTTGTAAAAGGCTCGTAATGTAAAATTTCATGCGAGAAAATTATTAGATAAGAACAAACCCAAAATCAACGGTACACACGATTAGGAGTGGCAACGAGTTGGCTCGTCTGAGTCACGAGCGAGCTGATTTTAGAGGTCTGAGATAAAATCTTAGAGCGAGCTGATTTTAGAGGTCTGAGCTAAAATCTTAGCTTGAAATCATCATGAACTGAATCGAGCTAGCTCGCAAGCTGGCTCATTGGGTCTGACTGGATCTTATTTTAGGAATAAAATAAGTTCTACAAATTTTTTGAACCGAATTGAACCAAGCTGAACCAAGTTGGACGTATAAAATACACACAAATTCATACAAATTTACAAATTGATGCCTAACTAAGCTAACTCGTGAGTTGGCGAGCAAGCTAGACTCCAGCTTGAACTCGTTAATTTTGGATCAGGCTAGTGGCGAGCTAGCTCGTTAACAGCTCAGTCCAGTAACGAATGAGCTGTTAGCGAACGAGTCAAGATATGAGTCACAATTGAGCCACGAGCTACGATTTTTTTTTGCCACCCCTACATACGATTCTGAAGTACCACAAATCTTTCACTTTTGCCCCTGTAAACTGAAAATCATTATAAAGAGTTATTCAGTTTAAACTAAAATATCTCTTTATCTCAATGATCGACACCTTTTATACTACAAGGGTAGGTTATAGACTTGTAATCGACCAACTCTTGAGTATTTAGATTTATAAATTTAAAAATAAAATAGTACAAAGTTATAGCCAAAACTCTATATACAGAATACTTAACAGCATTAAAGTCAAACATGTTAAATAAATATTATATAGTTAGATATATAGCTTTGACTATAGCTTTGATATACAACTTACGTTTCAAAAAACAGAAGCATTCAGTGCATAAAAAATACTATACAACAAGTTAGATTTATTTTTCTGGAATAAAAAAAAATTATTCATGTTAAATTTATTTTGAATAAGTTAGATTTATTTTTGAATAAGTTAAATTTATTTTTAAATGTAGATATTAAGAAATGTGTATGAATTATATTTGTTAGATATGATAACATTGTATGAATTTTAATATGTAGATAAAATGACATCTCCTCGCCACCGAACTATTCTGCTCATACACACCAGCGACTCATGAGTTGCTTCACCATATATACATCATTAACAAGGTGTATTGTGATATGGAAAATAATGAAAACTATGACAACCAATCATAGTAGCTATGAAAGAAAAAATTCCAAAATATTGGGAAGAGGTACCTCTTGTGACCATTATCGCAAAATGTCTCCATCTGTCGTTCAAGAAAAAATTCACAATAAGAATGCTTCAAAGGTTCAAGTCTAATCTTCATTTAGACTCCCGTGGAGAGGAGGCACGCGTGAACTCGGCATTTGAGGAGATGTTCAACTTATACAACTCGAGACGGAATTTGAGTCAACCTCCTTCGACATATCACCGTGTTAGGTATGAATATAATACATGTGTTTTTAATCTTTATAATTTATAATGTCTACATTATTTATCCACTTAAATTTAATTTTTTTTTAATAGCAACAGGAGCAACAACAATGCTGAATTGTTACAAAATTTTTAGGAAGATGATGACTCGCAAATGTCTGCAAGTAACACAAATGAATTAGTATGCTATTCTTTAGCGATAATGGAAGAGGATTCCATTGATGTAATGGAGTACTGGCGATGATGGCCCACAACATATTTGCCGTGTCCGTGTCAACCATCCCCTCCAAATTATGGTATATGAACAATGACTTCTAGATAGGTAGTATTGGTTATTTTTTAACATTTCAATTTACTTTTATAAATTCTTCATTTTAATAAAAATACTAACAAAAAAAGTTAGAACTCCGTTTATGTTATTTTACATAACTGATTCCAAGTCCGAAATAAACGAGGGTAATTTTGAAATAATAAAAATATATAAAAACATTTTTTTTATATTTTGAAAATACTCCTAAATTCATATTTTTTTTAAAGATGCCTCTGTTTTGAAAAAAAAAAAGGACGACTTGATTAAAATAAGTGATTTATGAGTTTGTACAGTTTGAAAACCATTCAAATGAAAATTTTATTTTATATCATTCTAATACCCAATTATGAGGCTATATTATCACTTCATAAACAGTCAACTAAGCTTTAATTTCTAGATGGCAATAAAAAACATAATGCTTGAGCTTTTTGTCAACAAAACAAATGTTATTCTCCACCTTTTGTGAATGTCTAAGACATGAGCGAACAAGATGTCTCTGTTTCGCAAAAAAAAAAAAAAATTGGAATATTAAAGATGCCTCTATTTTGAATTTTTTTTTCGGAATATTAAAGATGTCTCTGTTTTGAAAAAAATGAATCGTAAACCCGCTCAGACCCGACTGGGACCGGACCGGACCATGTGAATTTGGACCATGGTTCTAGCAAGATTTTGAGCCAACCATTTCAAGTTAAAACCGCCGGAACCGATCTGTATAGAACTGTGGATCGTGAGAACCGTGACCCATGCGGAAACATGAACCGGACTGTTTGGTCAACACTAATTGGATTGTTGAAAAAATTAATAGTTAATATTTTTTTTACTGAGAGAATTACTAAAGCCTTCAAAAGACATTTGTCAGAATTTAGTCATAATATAATTCATTCTATAATTAATATCAGGGACCTCTCCTTTTGGAGAAAAGGTTTATGTAAAGTTCATTGGGTGTGATTCGAAGAGAATTCTCCATTATTTAATATCAGGGACCTCTCCTTTTGGAGCGTCTTTGATATGTGTGTGTGTGTATTTTTTGTTTTTTTTTGTTTTTGAAATTTGTCTTTGATAGATGCTCCATTCATCCTAGCAGTAATGCAAGAGATTCTAGTGTTAATGGTTGTTCGCTGGCAAACATCCAAATCTGATTGAATTAAAAGTTCAAGTTTAAACATAGTGCTCCTTCGTAGAGCAAAATAGCGTTTAGACCGTTTTTGCCTTTTTGGCGGCTCGTTAACAGAGCGATAAAAATATTAACAATACTATTTTTACTTCAGACAACACAAGAGTTAAGATGATTTTTCATTTTTTTTTTTATAATTACTGTACATGTGCAACAAAATATAAAGTCAAAATAGGATTGTCAATACAACATCCGCCCAAGCTGTACATACATACAACTCTACATATTATTTCATTCTACCTCTTAGGTATGAATTTTCTGTTCGTTGGACACTTGGACTTATTAGATGAGTTGTTAGAACTTCCAACTTAATTACAAGAAAAAGGCATATATAATCAGCATATTAATGGATTTAATTTAAAGTACCAATTATTAATTGAACCAGTGAACCACGTTTATATTTTGTATATTTCAAATCAATATATATGCGCTTTAGACAAGGCGCAAGACCTTGGAAATTGCCCTAAAAATAAAAATTAATGCAGAGATAGATTTCTCATTGGTTATCCTGTCAGTCTCATGAATTACCATGGTGCTCCTGCCACTTGCTTCCACTTATATATTAAGGCCATTAATGAATTAAGGCATTTAACGAGGGCTAAGTTATACCAAGATCATCATTCTATTTCATAGCATTTAATTGCCCATATGCCCATCCGAATTATTATATTTTCTAAAAAAATCCAAAAATAAATAAACTCAATTCTATTCATCTCATTTTTCAAACTCAGGGTCAGGGGCAAACTCGATCCGTACGCGTCTCCATCCCTCGAGAGTCGAGAGTCGAGACGGTTGTAAAATTCATCAAAGCTAGCATTTTGGGGGAGAAATGAGAATAATGCTAGGAATCAGTTAACAATTTTCATCTTTTGAACTTTTGAGGGGATATATGCCTCAACCTCAACTCAAGGGCTGGACCGCACGCGCGCTTGACACATGGTGCACTTTCATCTTTTGATCTTTTGAGGTGATGCTTCTAGGAATTACACATGGTTCAGTTTCCAAAAATAACAAGCAATTTTTTTTTTCTAGAACTTAATTAAAAATAACATAACAAAATAGATGGAGCATTTTGATATTTTTATTATATAGAATGAACCGAATTATTATTACATATTTAAAGGAATTCTTAGAAAATGTATGCAGAGGCTTACATCGGCTACAAATAATTGAAACCCGAAGGAACCAAACTATTAATTCAGTTTTTGTGCATTTCAGATTTTTAGTGATGATTTAAGCCTCTGCCATTTTATTTAAAACTTGGATTGTGAAGTATTAATAAAAAAAAAACTAGAAAACATACAATTAATTTGTATTGAAAATAATTAGGAGGCATACAATAACAAAATTGAATTCGAAAAAAAAAATTAATTAATTTGTTTATTAACAACATTTAATTTATTTTAATCAATATAAATTAATTTGAAATAAATTCAATAAAAAATGCAAATAAAATTTTTGATTTTAAACAAACATTAGGAAATTTTGATTTCTTATTATGAATGTAATTCACAAAGCTTGCGAAGAGATCCACTGTATTTCCATGGCAAAAGTCCAAAAATGTCGTTTTCGGACAAAAACAAATCATTGAAACCCAGTGTTTTAAAAACTATAGCTTTTTCGGACCATAAAAGCTACGCTAGTGCGTTATTTCAGTTACAACTGCTATAGCTGTAATAGCTGACCGCTATTACCGCTACACGCTTAGCGCTATTGCTACTACTATGCTACATCGGGTTTTTTTTACAATTTACATGGGCTTATGTATTTCTATTCTTATTTATGATGTTACATGATTTTCTATAATAAGTATGTTAAACCGAACTATGTGTTTTTGTTCTTATTTCTGATTTAGTCTCTCATTCTATATCGGAAAACATTCAAATATTAATTCTTCCTTTGTTTGCTCTTCGTCTAGTATTCTTAAAATTATCGTTGTTTGTTTCATTGAAAGCTGATTTTAATTATTATAATATATAAAATACTCAAATAGGTATACTAACTTCATTGCACTTATAAAATTAATTGGTCTTCATCTATTATAATCTGTAATATTATAAAGTATGAACAATTAAATAATGTTACCCAGTATATCTTTTTTTCCCCTTCTTATTTGCTTGATTGAAAAAAGTATATACTTATATTAGTTGTCGTTTTAGTTGTTATCCCATTTCTTCAATATAGATCAGGTTGATAATTAGTAGAAATATAGACTATAAATTTTGAAAAGAAAAAACGCTATGTATTATAACTTCCGCTATAATTGCATTATTCGCAATAGCTTTTTTTTTTTTTTTTTTTTTGTCTCCCCGCTATGCCTCTATAATCGCTATTTAGAACCTTGTTGAAACCTAAAAAAATAAGTTGAAGTTTTTGAACTTCAGTAAAACAAATAATGATCAAAATGATAATAATGCTAATAATAATAATAAAAAATAATTGTCAAGAATAAAAATAATAATATATATTAGACAAATACATAGAATAATATTTAAAGATAAATATCACAAAAATAAAATGGGTGTAATTTAAAGGAACCGAGTCAATAATTCAGTTTTTTTAGCATAAAGGAACATAATTATTGATTTGATTTCTTTAAATATATGTGGTTTATGTGTGGCGGTGTGATAATAAAAGAAATTGAACTATTGATTTAATTACTTTAGAAATGTCTAAAGAAATCGAAGCAATATCAATTTTTTCCTATGAAATCAGAAATCAGAAAACCAAAACTCCATCTAATATATATGTTTTTTTAATCTTTCCATTCAATTTTTAATGTAAATTTCCGCTTATAGAGTGAGCCAAAAAATTTAAATATACATCTGCTAGAAAAAATACGTAAAAAAATCACTGAATTCTGATAATTCTAAATTTACCACGTCCGCTATTTGAGGTGTGGACACCAAAGGGATATCCATCATTTCAAATAGTGGGCAAACAAAAGACTAAAAAAAATTAGAATTCAACGGCCCAATGGATTATTAATTTTCAAAAATAAAAATAACAACTTATAATTTGAATATGTCAGAAGGAACACAGATAAAATAGATAAAGTATCTTATAATTTAGATATACTAAAAGCACTACGAAATATATTTAGGCAAAATTGTTTCCGATTGTAAAAAAAATTGAACTGTTTCTTGGTGTGTTATTGAAAAAAAATTTAAAATATTTTGAATATGAGTTATTGATCTCGGTTCAAAAGTCACTTCTAGGTAAATAAAAAAATAATCAGGATCCTTCTATTACATTTAAATTCTAAAATACCCCATATATTTTATATATTCCTAAAATCCCTTCTACAATGGTAAATGGCAAGAAATAAAAAATTAGACTAGAAAGCTTAATCGAAATCTTCAACTCAATTTTCGAGGCCATTCTTTTTTTTTTTTGTAATTTCTGAAATTCCGATGGAAGATAAAGATTCAAAATTGATATTTGATTCTCGCAAGCTTTCCGAAAAATAGTCATATGTTGAACTCGGACACTCGAGCTCCGAGATACGACTATTTTAAGTTTCTTTGTCATTTTTCCGCCCTCTTGGTGAAGATATCGTCTCTTATCTTATCTCTTGCTTTAGCCTCGCATGTTTACGAGATGACTCAGATAAATACATGTACTTTAAAATGAGAGAAATGACTTACAAAACATAAATAGAGATGCATTATAACATGAATATACATATCGATGACATGGAAAATTTTGTATTTCTTTTATCACAAACAAATCCTACAGTAAAATCATATACAATTGTTGGAGCATTCATAACCACTTGTTTAAAAGAAGGATGTTTTTCATTTTCTTAATTGAACTAATATAGTGTTTCTGTTTTGTTTTATTATTTAGTCAGAATTTTATATTATCTCATTTGATATTAATTATTAAAAAAATTAATTGATAAATAATTTTACTTCTCAATTAATCTTCATTAAAAAAAAACTAGGACAGTCTAAAATTCTGGCAGTCCCGAAGAGAATAGGGCTGCTAGAAATTTTGGGAGTCTAGGCATTTTAAAAAATAAAAAGGGGCAAGTTTGTAATTTTGTCATTTTTGAGGGATATAAACAAAAATCGGGAGAGATAGTATGTATCGGTGTTGTAAAATGCGGTTCATGTGGCCGCATATGCGTATGCAGTCCGATTCCGCATAAAAAATTTCATGTGGTCTAAAATATGTAGTTTCGCATATGCAGCTGCATATTTGACCGCATATTGGTCTGCATATATGCAATTGGACCGTATATGTCTGCATATTGGTCCGCATATGTGCAAATTTATTGTTTGAATGAATTTAATGGGAATAAATTGCATGTTTTGAGTGGAAATAAATTAATATATAGTTTAAAATCCGCATATCTAAGTCCGTATGAAATTCCACATATGCGGCCACATACCGCATATGCGGTATGCAGTGGCCTTCCCCATGCATGAACAAAACCCCATTTTACAACATTGGAATGTATAAAAGACAAGAAAGAAAATATAGAAACTGAGAGCACACATGTGAATTGTGATTGGTCAGCTCTTAGCTTGTCATTGGAAACCGGGGGCAGCCTCCTCTTTTATTTTTTTATTTACTTTTTAAGGTGCTCAAGGTAGATTATGGAGATTTTAAAAGAAAACTGTACGGTTCTCAACATACATCTTCTGAACTTGCATTTAATTAAAAGTATCTCTTTACTTATTATGTCTCATATTTTTATATTTTTGTTTTCAAAATGGTCCGAATTGAATATAATATTCATATTAAAATATACTTGAAGACTAATTTTTTTAAAAATTGTTTATTATTATTTTAGATAGGTACACAATTATTATTTTAGATGTCTAAAAATAATGATTTAATTCATACCTACTTTAAATAATAGTAAAAAAAAATTAAAAAATTAGAAAAATTGATCTACAAGAAAATTTTAATATGAAAATTATGTTGAGCAGTTCAAAATATTGAACTCTAAAAATAAACATATAGAATGTAAAGCACATGCAATATGAAAGATATGAGGTATTTGAACCATTTTCTTTAATTTATTAGGTTTTGGATGTCTAGTATGTAGTTAACAGATGTGTTTTATTTGGTATATCAGTTAGAGGTATTGTTTTGTTTTTATATATATATATATAAGTATATAACTAAGTGTGTTCCTTCAAAACGAGAAATTCAAGACCTCGGAGGCTAGGAAGCAACAACCCCATGAAAAGATGAAATGCTAATTAACTTTAGTACAAATTATATAGCCTTTCTACTAGGTCTGGAGTCTCTTTACAACATACTATATGCAAATTAAAATAAGAACTAAATTCATTCTGCCAATGATAAGCGATCAATTAATATTGCCACGTGATCTGTTATTGGAATTGTAACTGAACTCTACTGCATGCTTAAATTAATTAATGTTTGTGACTAGCTAGTACTTGTTCGCATGCGTCGATATCCAATTGATCGTCTTCATTAAAGAAATCTCTAATTAGAGAACTTAAATATTGATTATTTCCTTCAAAGTACTAAATGCAGGCCATACCTATTTCTGCACTCATGTCAAGCCCATATTTTGTTCTTTTTGCAAGTTACAATATATATATATATATATAGAGCAAATTAAGAGAGTTTTTACTTCACGTTTTACTCTATAGTTAACCATAGCTCATGACTCTATGTATATGTATATGTGTGTGTGTTAATTAACTCTATTTAATATAAAGGACAACCAGCAAGAGTCATCATCCAAGAGTATATATATCTGGTTGTCTTTTATTAATTAGTAACAAGACAAAAAAAATCTTTTCAACTTAGCTTGTTGACAATACATTCAAAGGATGAACATATATATATATACATTGAAATTTGCTGTCAGAAGTTGAAAATTCAGAAAGTCTTTGCAGTAATTTAGATAACATTGAATATGTTTGTACTGACATTCTTCTTTCGTATAACTTAAAACTAATTAAGAAGATATGGTTATGCTCAATTCTGTGCTATAGATCATGCCCTCTTTAAAAATACTTGAGAGGTATCTAGTAAAGAGTAGTTGATGAACTAGAAAAACACTGGCACTTGTACTAAAGAAAAATTGCTGTTGTTGCCCAATTATTCTCATATTCAGTATGTTTTGTCTGTCCTGAAATGAAACAAGAAGTATGTCAAGAATTTATTTTTTTACATAATAAGTAATCATATCTTTATGCAGACTACAAATATAAGAGAAACTGAGTTTTCCAATAGTTTTACCAAATTACATGCTCAGTATCTAATAGCAATTAATGCGTAGACTGATAATTGTTTTAGCATGCAATTCAATGTGTAATATATAATTTTACCAAACTTTTTGTTGATTTTCAGGCACAATCCTCTTCTCAATAATAGCATCGGATACGGATAGCACATTTGTAACTTTCTTATTTGCACGCACCTCGACTTTGTCAGTATCGATCAAATATGGATGTCTACTTGTCAAGCCCCAATCGGACAGCATTATTATTGGAGTGTTCAAGATAGATTATTTAATCAAACAAAGATAGTTATTCCTTCCAAGTGGGTATTAATTGTAGAAGCAACGATGATTATCCTTGTATGGGACAGCGTAAGGCCATCAGCATTAGAACATTATTCTTGGCTTTTGAGGACTGATCGAAAAATTAATGCAACAAAAATTAAAGCAGATAATATCTCTGTCCATATCATGACTGAACCGAACCCCTTTCCTATAAGAACACGCAAAATAATTAAACTCGTCAGTCGGTTTTTGGGAGTTCACCAATGGGAGACGCTGCAAACTATTACTGTGCACTTCCAAGAGTGATGCTAACACCAAATATACATGAAGATCAACTACTCCCTATTGCCAATGTTGGAAGGATAATGAAGCAGGTGTTACCACCAAAAAGCAAGATTTCAAAAAAGGCGAAGGAGACAATGCAAGAGTGTGCATCTGAGTTCATAGGATTTGTGACAGGAGAAGCTGTGGATAGATGCAAAAAAGAAAACCGCAAGACTATAAATGGGGATGACATTTGCCATGCTTTTGAAGCACTTGGCCTTGATCACTATGCAGAAGCCATGAAGAGGTATGTCGAAAGATATAGGGAATGTGAAAATCATATGATATCCCTGAAGGTAAATGCAAGTGCGCAATTGGATTCCCCGAGAGCTGAATTATCACTCTTTGGAGGTGATTTGTGTGAAGACGATCAAACATTCTCAAATGTTATTGCAACCACAACAAAGTTTCTCTAATTGCCATTTTTGTTTTCATGTACGGGTATGTCTGTGTGTATCTGTAATTCTGTATGTGAGAGAGAGAGAAGAGAGAAAGAGTTAGCAATGTCACTTAATTATTGTTTTACGGTAACTTTTTCAATTGCATTGTACTTTATCTTCCATGTCAATTTAATTATGTCTGTGTGTAGATCATATTTTGTAATTTATCGAACTAAAGTATAAACTTCTAATTGAAATTTCTTCAAAAGTACTAATTGCTTTTGTGCAGTTACCACATAGATAAATCCAAACGAATCCTTTTAATTAGTTGCATATATTGACAGAAATACATGATTATGAAAATGGTATAATGTAGACACAAGTATATGATGCCTCTAGGCATCAGCAAAGAAAAGAAAGAACAGTAACCAGTTTATAGTTTACCACTAAAGAATACACATGTGCCTTGCACACATTTGAAGTAGTTAAGGTGCTTTGTCAGTAGTCATTTTATCAATGTATTATATATTTATATCAGCCAATCACAAAGGTGGAATGTTGGGTAGAACAACTAAAAAGATGGTTTCGCTAATTAGGGTTTTACCCTTTCCAGAAATAAAGTTTGAGGGACCATTAATTTCTCAAGTATTTATACTCTGAGCTTTTGTCAGCAGGGTACAACATGTTCTTAAAAGTTTCTTATCAGATGTGTTTTTCTACATGATTGGTTAAGCCCTGATATGACATAAATAAACAAATATATATATTCGATCGAATATATAAAGTTGCACAAAAATTAAACAAGTGTCAAGTTGCGCAGTGAGATCAGAGGTTGAACTCAACGGCACGGAACAGCATAGGAGCGGACGTCGATAAATATATTATATACAACAAGATGGCAAAATCATGAAAAGATCTGCACGCGAAGCGTCCTCCTTTATTTTTCTATATAATGTTGGAATCATTTTGCGAGAAGAATGTCATTATTCGATTCACCACGCTTATTGCGAATTTAGGTCACTGAGCATTATTACCGCTACTTAGCTACCTTATGCTATGTACCACCATTACAGCCACCTTAAAAAGATAAAGTATGCCGAGCAAAGTACAGTGTACACGAAAGGTAGATGTGCTAATGAAAATAAATAAAATTAAAAGTGTTTGCAGAATTCATTTTGTGCATCTTAGGTGTGAAAATATGCTAGAGAATAACATAAAGAGGGAAAATATTACAGGTGAAGAGACTGCTCTTTTGTTCGAAAGTAATTCTCTTCTGCCCAATATTTTTTTCTCGAGAAGGATGGCTTGATTGATGACAGCACATAAACCACCATCGCATCATCGGTACTGTTCACTGTACCCCTATAACTACAAACATACATATCAGATGAATATGCTATAGAAAACACATGAATTAATATATATAGAAGGACATTAATTTTGGAATAAAATAGAATATTTTAAAGTACGTTTTAATCTTCACGCAAAATCTTTAGGTACCAGTTATCACCAACTTAAAAAATTTGTTTTTCTTAGTGTTGACACTGTCAAGATTAATCTGGCAGGACACCCTTAATTTTGCTTTCTTAACACCTTAACAGTTTTCTTCCAAGTGTTATGGAATGAGATCCAGGGAATACATATATAAACAACCTGAACAGGTGGTTGAACATTTTACTAGTAATTAGGATACAAGAAGTAAAATTATACTATTTTCATATCTTTATGCTGACAAAATGTAAGTCATATACCAAGAGTCGGTTAGCATGTGTACCTGAAATACTGGCACAAATTAACCAGATATGAAAACTGAGTGTTAAATAAAGCACATGCACCTCCATTCTATATCAATATTAGAAAACTTCTATGGTCTGATTTTCGATTGCAAAGTTCGCCTAAAATATCACTAAATGTTTGCACTTCAATTGTTTCACTACAAAGTGAGATAATCTGGCATCAAAATGCCTTAATTATGCATGAGATACGACACCACTACATGGAGCAATTACCCAAGAAAAATGCGTGGGTAACAATCGATTATGCAATGCTTAACGATTAATCTTTTTGTAGTTTGAACATATGAACAGATTTACAGAAGCTCCACCGCATTAATTTCTAAAGAGTGCAATCGGCAAGCTTTGCTTTGTTATTTCTGGACTAGCCATACTGGCAACATTACTAAAATAAAAGAGATTTCTGGACTATATTTATTGCTAATTTTTCAAATTTATTTCTTGGGCTGGGTAAGAAATTATTTCAGGATTTTAATGGGCTCAATTTATTTTACCTGGGCCAGAAAGTGGGGTTAAAACCGAAGATCTCATTGTCTATCAACGTTGGCTGAGCAAACTAACAAAATAGCGGTACATAATTCAAGAGTTAAAAGTACAGAACTTGTTAATAATTTGTGGGGGGCAGCTCAGGAGTCAGGAGAGAGGCTACACTTAAAAAAATGGGTGATGATGCTCTGTCAAAATATTTACCAAAAAAATTGATGTTGCTTAAAAGAGGCGAAAGAATAATTCGTTCTATGCTCACCACGCAGCTCCATGCGTTTGTTTCTGCTCCAATGGGTGCTTATTTATAGAATCGGTAGAGCGTAAACGAATGACACATAGCACTGTGGGACTAATTAAGATCAGACTCAGATTTTCTTATATTTTCTTTTCTCATATAAAAGAAAATATATATTTGAGAATCAACTTTTGATCTAGTGGTGTCGACCCTACAATTTGACCCAACAACACGATCAGGACGGAGTCAGAAACTTGAAATTGGAGAGGTTGAAAGTTTTATTTATTTATTTATTTATAAGGGGGATTAGACAGTACTGATGCATAAAATTTAATGGACAAAACTACAAACTTTTAATTTATAGTAAGAATTTAGCCCCTTTTTCCCTCATACTCTCCGCCCATCTCCCCCATAATTTAAACCACCCAGGTAAATGTATTATTCCAAAGAGAGCTTGCCAGTGCAAGTAATCATGGAGCGCCATCTAGAACCATTGAGATCAGAATGAGTGATCAAATTCTGTTACAATCCATAACTAATAAAAAGGAAATAATAGCATAGATTTATCAGTGGCAATGCATTTCCTTGACTACAGATAGTAAGTTCCCTTCTGTCAAATAGAAAAAACAGAAATAACAGGCTATGAAAACAGGAGGTGTTGAAAACTTACTCTTAAAAGGGTTTGAAAACTTCACGGCATACAAGGTGGACCCACATTGCCCTGGATTTTGAAAACAGATTTTTGGGTATATGATATTGGGCTCTTGCCCTACTCAGGAAAATATTTTTCCTTACCCTGTTGAGCCTAAAATCCCCAGCGCAGCCCACAAATTCCTCTTTTTTTTTAACTCGATTAGCTAATGGGTTTGAAGTTTGAACCCGATTAGTTATTTGAACTCGATTGGCTATTTTCTGGCATTGTTACCAGCCGATACCAGTGTTATTTAGCATACTGGTGCACATTACTCTTGTCATACCTTAACAGAAATCCTGAGTCCACCTCTGACGGCATATTAATTTAGAGCTCAGAGAGACCTTTAGAACCAACAATTTGGAGTTCAAAAACCTGTTTAATGGTAAAAAATAACCGCACTTGAAGTTGAATATTTAACCTATTTTAAATTATGTTTGACAGGTAGGAATATCATCTGGGGAAGCTGTAGCCACGGCTAAAACTGTAGTTGCACACAGGCCAGAGCAATGCGCACAACCTCATTGTTGTATGTATTCTTTTTTTTTTTTTTTTTTTGATAAAAGTGGGTAAAGACCCATTGATTTCATTGAAATCAGCAGCTAAAGGAAAACAAATCTTTTATTTCTTCGTTCTTTTAACAATTCTGATACTTTCTTCTCATGTAAGCATTTTTAACTTAGAAAAGGTCTCTTAGCAAGTACTGTTGTGTTGCCTAGTAAGCAGTTAGTAATGTATCTTTACAGTACAGTATTCTTCATATTTCGCCATACAATGTGATTTATTTGATTTAGTGGAACTACATGTTTGATTCTTGATTTAACATTAAACTAAATAAATTAAAATGAAATGAAAGTTATTATTTCTGTAATCTTTTTATGGATCAGGCTGGCATGGAGTCCAAGCCAGTATGGGAAATAAATTGAATTACATGAAATTGACAATGGTAAAGACAAATGACAACAAAAGAGCAAAAGGAAAAAAAAAATAGTCAAAATTACACTTCAAAATTTGATTCATAAATATTAAAATATGATGTGTTATTATATGCAGGTCCACTTTTGAGTTGTGAGGAGCGCTAATTTCCGGTTAAAATATTGGAGGCTAAAATTAGGATTTTCTTCAACAGTTCTTTTGTTTTTTCAATTTTTTCATGATCTCTCACATAAGAAATAATGTTTTTAATTAACCGAAATAGATGTAATTCTCTGCCGTTTTACTCTTTTGGCTTCTAAAATTGAGATATTTCTGACTGCCTTAACTTGTAATTAGTAAGACCATATTATATAGGTCCAACATACTGATTCTTAGTTTATTTACAATGGATATATTTTTATAATATTACGAACAATGTTCTTTTTTTTTTTTTGCGGAAAAACTCCCATAGGCATATATTAGCAACATAATAAGGATTACAAGATTACAGCAAAAGAAAACCAGGCATTACCCATAATCCCTAATCCTGATACAAAGTACCCTTCTATTCTGTAGAGATAGGGTATGTGAACCCTGTGTAGTCCCAGTTTCCCATTCTGCCTCTCTTGGCTAAAGTAGTCAGCCAAAGTGTTTTGGCTTCTTGGCACATAGAAGCAGTCAAACCTCGTTTTTTTTCCCTAAACCATTTCCAGACCTCAGATACCTCCTGGAAGGCCATCCACTCCACCTTCATAGGCGGTTACACGGACTGACACACCCCTACTAGTATCTGACTGTCAGTAAGGAATGTACAGTGTGTTATCCCTTGAGCAGATGTGAATTTGAGGGCATTTAGGAGAGCCATCGCCTCAGATTGCAAAGGGCAGCAACACAAGCCGACTGGTATGCGAATAGCTGGTCTCTTCTGGATATGACAAACCCTGCCCCACCATTCCACCTGTCAGACCACGAACCATCGGTGTGACATATAAATTCCGCCATTGGAATTCTCTGCTGTGAGTGAAGTTCCAGTGAATGATCAATATTGGACCCTGACATTGGTAACTAATTCGCATCTTTAGTAATTTGGGTTTCATTGTGTATCAAGGCTAAGTATTTTTTACCACGCGACATAGGCCATGTATCTGGACCCCTAAACCCTAAACCCTTACGAACAATGTTCGCTAGGTGTAAACATAAGTGTGAAACTCAGTTTAATTTTTTATTGTAAATATTTAAATTTAGAAGTTGTCTGCTATTTAATATATTAAAGTAGATAGTGATTCATACAGAAGCACTCCAAATATTCCAACCATAATCAAAGTTGGAATTCCATTTCTTTCCCTTTTCATAATATGTATATTTATTCAAATGTATTTTTGTTAGCTGAATATCAAATTTATAGAAAAGAATTGCTTCATGTATTACAAATAGTCTAATATTATTATTTGAAAGATTAAAATATAAAATGGAAATATTGAGTAATACAGTAACACTATCAGATATTGAACCGAAAAATATGTATCAACTCAATTTGCCGACGTAATTGTATATTGGTTCCAGAACTAACTTATAGAAAATTTGCAGGATTGTGTTAATACTAAAAAGAAAGTATATATAGCTGAAAGAATGACAATTAAATTAGTATGAACAAGAATGCAATTGGTGCTTATGTAAAAGTGCATCCACTACATACAAAGAGAGACAGCACACACACAAAAATGAGTTTGACTTGAATAATTAGTTGGAAAAAAAAAGAGTAAAAAATCTCATTCATTTAAAAAAAAAAAATACTATCCGAACGGGTAAAAATAATTATATCATTTAATCCAAAATATCATCTATTTTCATAAAATAAAATTCTCATCAGAAGACAGAAGTTCAGTACACACTTTTAAACAAAAAAAAAATGCTTGCCAAAAATAGGAAGACAGAATTGCGTGTATAAGGCCACAAGGAAAAAGAACATGACCGAAAAAACCTACGGAGGAATCTGAAGGACGGTCTACCGAGGCCCGGGCATTAGGGGTATTCTCCCAAACAAATAGACCAAATGGGCCGTGGCCCATTGTGCACCATCTATTCTATGCGGGCTTACAGTCTTAAAGACCTCTATGCACCTCTTCCATGCCTCTCCTTCAGGATGCTCCCTCAGGCCACAGCAAGTCAGCAACGGATGGATCCGAATCTGCTGCGATTCTTCGCTTATGAACGGTCTTTTTCAAATCCAACTGTTGAATTATTTTGAGATTCGTCTGTTTTGAAATACGTGTACAAAATTATTAAACAGCTAAATTTTAAAAATAAGAAATTTTAGAATTACTGTTCATCTTTTTAGAAACGCAGCAGATGTAAATCCGCAACGGAGACAGCAACGAGACAATTCTAGATCGCAACTCTTTTTGAAACTTTTGGGAGAAAAATAAATCTTTTGACTCGACTTACAGGATTATTTGTTACTTCGAATATATACTTATCTTAGTGACGCAACTTTGCCTGGCCAAACTAGATTTTTTTTTTTTTTTTTTTTATAATCTTGCAAATTTGTTAGTTTTACTTCAGAAAATTAAAGGCAAACAAATTATTAATATTATTTGAAAAATAATTGTAATGCACATTCATCTTTCATGAAACACGATATATACATTTATTTCATGTCATAAAACTATAAGTATTGTTCAAAATAACAAGAAATAAAATTATAGATGTTTTTCTATCAATTTACAATATTGTTTTCTTTTTTAGAAGAAAGATAGAGATCTAGGATTTTTTTTTTAAATGGAACTGATTTTAAAAAAAATTAACCAAACAAGCACTCTTTATCTGGAAGTTATGAAAATAGCCTCCATTGATCCACATAATCGGTGTAGCATAAAACAGCTTTGTTCCACCGATCCTGTGGATTATTTTCCATCCGGTTAAAACTGCGCCACAAAAATTCTCACACATAGACCTCCACTTATCTGAATCGGTGGAGCTCATATGTAAATTTTTAAAATAAAATGCGTGGGGATACAATATCCATTTTGACTATGGTGTTGACTTTCTTATTGAAGCATGCAAATATATACAACAATTAGCAATGGACCAATGATTTATGTAAATTAACATTTATTTTTAGTGGAAATAGCATTCAAGCTCCTCCTTTTCTTCTATTAAAATTGGAAAATCTTTTCCAAGCATAAAGTGCAATATTTTCATAATTCATTCTTATTTTATTAAATATTTAAAAGAAGGATAAGGTTAATTGAGGTTATCCATTTAAATTATTTATCCTCCAATATTTTATTTCAAATTAGAATATAACGGAGGTTAACAAGACAAATGAAACAAGAGAATGAAAAATATAATAATATTTATTTTCATACCTTTCTGTCCCCTCATATTCTTCACATCTATTTTTATTTATCTTGTGTGTAACAAACCTGATGTCAATAAAAACAACTAAATAATCAAAGAGATGTGATACCAGCTAAAAGAAAGTGAGAAATAATAATGTCTATTTCAGAATAAGTTCAGTTTTACAATGCTAAATTTACATATGAGCTCCACCAATCGGTGGAGGTATATGTGTGAGATCTTTTGTGGCGCAGTTTTAACCGGGTGGAAAAAATAGCTTCACCGACCTACAGGATTAGTGGAGAAAGATTTTTTTATGCTACACCGATCCTGTGGATCGGTGGAGACTACTTTCATAACTTTCAAAGGGTGTTTGTTTGGTTAATTTTTTAAAAAACAATTCTATTTTAAAAAAAAATTAGAGATCTAGCATACTAATTTTTATTTAATTATTCATAAAGAACTTTCACGATCTCCTACACAGATAGTGTTGTCTTTTTCCACTTGACCAATTGTTGATCTGTAATTTACAATAATAATATTCATTATCAAAAGACTTAAACTCAAATGTTAGAAATTTTAAATTATTCTAATACAAAAAATAAAAAAATAAAAAATTATAAAATTGGTCTAAATTAAGCATAAATTCGTGAACACATATACAGTTTTTAATATATAGTTCGGATAATAAAATTTTAAAATATCAAATATCACTAGATGGATAAAAGCTCATGACATGACTCGAAAACAGAGCTGTCAACTTGCTGTACAATAAAACATGCTCCAATCCGGACGAGCCATTGGACCGGATGGACAATGAATGAAACATGGATGATTTCTAGCACTCTTTTCGCGTACAAATCACTCAACTGTGTTAGAATTCAAATTGATACTTCAATTTAATACAATTGCCATTACAAATAATAAAATTAAATTAGTTATGAAAACATCCCTATAATGGTTTCTTCAATTATGTTCGACGCACAAAACCGTCAGATTAAACATGTTCTTAGTGGACGGAGCTTATAAGAACTAGTCTTTCATCTAGTGGCCAAGGCACATGACCTCTATTTGAGAGGTCATGGGTTCAAAATCCAGATGAGGAAAATCCTTTGTTATAATAACAAAGGTATTAAATAGTTGGATGGCTTGACCTCCAATCTTTACTCAAAAAAAGAATTGGGAGCGGTTTAATGGGCATCAGAGCAAATTAGTTTGATTTCATATTGACACTGTCTAATTTGTATCGAGATTTGTGTTAACAACTTTAAAATTTATACATATCAAGTTTACACAAACTTTTATGTGGAATGAAATTTGTTTTTTTCTTTTCTTTTAAAAAAGTAGGAACATTTTTTTTTTTTCTTATTTAACCGTTGATCTTCCTCGAAATTCACACATGAATAATTTGAACAATTAGATGAGAAAAGACAGATTCTCTTCCTCTTTATGCAGATCGAATGCTTACGACCGAATATCGAACCAAATTTGATCCTATGTTCATTATACCGCCCCCCTCCAAAGTGATAATATGAGAAAAGTCAGCAACATAGGTCAGCATCAAATCTTCAAATGACATAATTGATGGCCAGCCGGAAAGAAACCAACTTTTTAGAATTACAATTATGGAACTCCAAGACCAAAGTGATTACCTTAATCATAACTATTGTATACAGCAAAACATAAAATTCGACACAAGAAAGAAAACAACTTAGATTATATGATATACACACAAAAAGGCGAAGTCAGACTTTCGAACAATGAAAGTCAAACACATATAAAGTCAATTATATAAAAAAAAATTTGAACTATGAGAGTCAATTATATAAAACATTTATGCAAAAAAATGGCGATCAATGTTACCACATTTTGTGCTAAATTATATAGAAAAATAAACATAAATACAAAAAAATTAAAATTAAATGGAGTCAATTGACCTCATTAAATCTATGTAGATTTGTCACTGTATACACAGGCGTCAAATAAGCTAAATAGTTGTATGTTTTTTTATTTTTTATTTAATAAATCGAGCTCCCAAACTCTCTAAATGTGCATTAAGAGAAATTAATTCATCACTGAAAACATTTTATAATTTGCAGTATAACTTTTCTAAAAAAAATATTGGTCAAACTTGCCGCTGTACGTCAAAACTTTGTGTTTATTTAATCATGTATTGACAAAGTCGTTAATCAATATTAATGTGAATATAAAGAGGACATAGCTTGAATGGAGAGATGTTGCTAAGACCATTCAAAAATTGTATACTAACTAATATATATAAATTTGAGCTGAAATTTCTTGACCAAAACTATTACTTCATTTTAGATATTCACTTTAATTTAGTGGCTAAAATACTGGTCTCTGTGCAAAAAAATTATTGATTCAAAATCTAATACTCGCAGTTGGAATGAATTAATAGACTTTTGACTTTTATCTTATACTTAGAAAATATAACTATTTTGTCACCTTCCCAATTGAAGGCTTAAGTACTTTGAATCAAAAGAGGAGGATTTCAATGTTATAAATTTTTAGGATCCCAAAATATCACAAATTTACCTTTTATTTATATTTTTAAAATTAATATTCAAATATCGAATCCAAATAGTTGCTATTATAAAATAAATATAATTAACACTGTATAGAAAAATTGAATAATTTGCCAAATGTAGAAAAATTCAAAGAATAAATCAAAATTTCTACTAATATTGTTAATTTAATTATTGTTGAACTCGATATAAAAAATAAAAAATAAAAATCATCTATATCCTCACTTTCTAAATGCCTTTAATTATGTTTTGTCAAGTTTAAAAAAGAAAGAATAACAAAATTTGCATTCTATAATAATTAATTAATTGTGCCTCATACAATATTAATGTGTATATCCATGTATGTAAATATGCAATAATCAAGTGCACATTTTAGGAATGAATCGAGTCATAAAGAGTGAAAGTTGAAAACAACAAATATGTAATCTGTAATAATCAATCTGTAATTAATTGCACCACTTGTCACCCGCAAACAGACGGCCAGACCGAGGCAGTCAACCTGTTAGAAATATATTTTGAAAACCCAAAATTTTACATAAATAAATATTTATTTTAATATTAATGTTTTTAACTTTATGAATTGTATAGCTATTTGTGAATTAGTTTCTTTAATTCAATTTCAACATAGAAGCTCACTCTTCCATTGCCACAAAAGATCGAATCAAATAAATATTTAAGAATGAGCTGGTGCTCACATTTATAGGCAAATAATTTCATTTGATTTTTCTTTCCGTTTGATTTGAGGTGCTATTATAACATTCATTTCATATCATGAATTGCTATTTATTTGTCTGTTGATACTCGTATTAATTCTTCTGGGCAACATAATAGCAATTTATCTTTTAATATAAAAATGAAACGGTAATATAATAGCAATTTAATGTCATGAATTAATATACATATTTGCCTATAAATAACAAATTATATTTGGAGAGCTATATGATCATCAATCCAATAATAATTTAACAATTCACATTCTCTTCCTCTAACTCTATAATTCATAAAGTTTATATTCTCCCACAAATATTTTCTTTATAGAAAACATATTATTTTGCTACCATTATTGAAAGAAGTTACATCAACCTCTACCACGGTTGCGCCCGCAGGCAGAGGAATACCGGCGTAACTTGGGGCAAGCTTAACCGATTATTCCTGCGCTTAGGACGGAAAGTTGCCTTAGATCCGCATTTTGCATCTCCGAGTAATAAAGTTTTAATTTTATTCTTGATTATATTTTTAATATAATTATTATTTATTTTATTGATCAAAATTCAGATTTAAAATTAGTTGATTAGTTAATATTTTTCCAACACAACCGAAGTCTCGCAAATATGTTACGGGCTCAGGTGACATCATTCGGCACTTGGGACACACTCTTGCCAAAGATTGAGTTCGAGTACAACCGCTCAGTCAACCGCTCCTCAAACTATGCACCATTCTATGTGGTATATGGGTATCTTCCCCGTGGTCCACTCGACTTACTACCAGTGCATTGCCCGGAAATGAAATCCAAAACTGCCGAGACTCATGCGCACAATTTGCAAGAGATCCATGAATAAGTTCGCCAAAACATGGAGAAGTCGTACGAAAGGTACAAGACCTATGTGGACAAGAAAAGACAGTTTTATAAATTTTGAGATAGGAGAACTCGTGAGGGTTTATTTGAGTAGGGACCGTTACCCGAAAGGCGATTACAACAAGCTCACTTGTCGCAAGTTTGGACCCTATAGAATACTGGAGAAATTTGGCGAGAATGCATACCGTGTCGAGCTGCCCAACGACATGCATATCTCGAACGTGTTCAATGTTCGACACCTCCATAAGTATCATGGGGAGAATTCAAGCTTTCCTCAACCGGGGGAGCATGACGAGATCCAATCCGAGTCAGACTCAGATTCGGGTTCATACTCGCTTTGAGAAGCATGTGGCTGCTATTAAAGGAGTTATTTTGAGGATTGACCATTTACCTTTTCTAGACAATATTAAAAGTTGTTTATATTTCCTAGATGGTCTTTTGTTTCTTTCTATGTTTATATTTCCTAGATGGTCTTTTGTTAATTTCTAAGTTTACATTTTCTAAGTAGCCATTTTCTATGTTGCTAATTAATTGTTCCTTGTGGCCTATAAAAAGAGAACTTTTATAAGAGAAAAACAACTTTTTGATCAATATATTTTCTTAAGAAATATTTCATTTTCGCTTTTGCTACTTAGCATTCTTTGTTTCTTATTCCACTAAACTGTTTTCAAGACCCGTCACTAGCGGAGTCGAGATTCGGGACCGAGATTGCGTCAAATGGTGTAAATGATACATCTCCAAGGGTACACATGATTTATTTCCATGCAATATTTATTCTAATGGCTTGTTTTTTGAAATAGTTTACTGTGTCAGAAAAACCCATTTTAATTCCATGGATCCTTCATACTCTTGGAAATGTCTTTCCGGACTCTTAAAAAAACGATAATTCTAGTAGTGCACTCATGTGAAAAGTAAGGTATGGATATGGACAAATATTAACGTTGTAATATCAAACCGAGATAATTTTATGATCATTTTCTTGATTAACAGTATTTCATATATGTACCTTTCAATATATGTCATCAACATACTAAAAAATTTATTGTTATAACAATCAAACGGGTGTGTCAATAATTAGTTAATTACCCATATAATTCTTTTAGAATGCATTACAGCTTATCATGTGTGTTTGCTCATACTTGTATTAACGAATTGTGACTACATTTACGATTTAAAGATCATCGAAATAACGAAAACAATATATAGTATATGCCTTCTCCACGCTCATAAAATTATTTTTTTCAACAATCAAACGGGTACATAAAAAATTTGGCAAATAATATTTCTAAAATACATTTATTTTATTTTATTATTCAGGGTGAGCAGATGACCGCCATTAATTGAGAAAGTAGAATTGGAATTCCAGCTCAATTTATATGTTGATGTGTGGGGGATGAGCCAGCCATACAATCGCTGCTTTTCCATTAAAAAAGAGAGATAAATTTCACCTGAAATAAAAATAATTGTAGAGGTGTTGTAGAACACGTGGGAACGGTCGAGATCTGACGGTGGCCATCCCAACCAACGGCCGAAAGGTGCCTCTTTCTTAAAATAATTTCCACTTGGAAAGCTAATTAAGCTCCCCTTTCTCCCTTCTGGATCACATTAATTGTTTCGTTGTTTTCAATTCTCTTTCTTTTTAGAATTAGGCCACCGCCTCGCAAAAAAGATTCAAAGCGAAAGGAGAGTGGGACCCATCTACAATAGAGAGAGAGAGTAGAATGGTGTCATTTTCGAGCTAATAACTAAAGTTTTATAATGAGGCTCACTACCAGAATATTGGAATGATATTACGCTTAATTAATTACGGCTTGGCTTTAGTTGGTATTTTGCTAGCTAGACATTTTTAATTTTTTAATTAATGCATGCTTTAGTAGTAAATGTTTTGGATCTCCCAAAAGAGAATTGCCTTGGAATCACAAAGAAATATTATTGGATTCAGTACTTGATTCAAATACAGTACTTCCACTCAAGAATGTTATTTATGTACAATAATCAGAGTTAAGAGTTAAAAGTAAAGTTAGACTTTCAAACTACGAAAATTAAGTGTAAATAATGATCAATCATACACAATTATAAGTAACAATTGTTGAAAATGAATGAGATTAATTGATCCTCATATGTTGAATGTGCATCCGTCTTGAATCAAAATAGGATAGCAAATAGTAAAAGACTATGGAGTAAAGATATTATCAATGATGTTTTGACTTCATGTATTGTACATATTATAGAGTCAAAATTAAAAAAAAAATATATGATCCATATATTGTATAAAGTTAAAACAACATTGTTAATATTTTAATCTAAGATTATGGTCAAATTTTAAGGAGAGACATCAGTAACAGTTGTGTAAAAATTGTCTATAATTAATTATTGGTTTATTTTAGTTAAAGTTAGTTCGTGGTGACAACACAGCCAGCAACTTATTCCTCATCATTTATAAATCTGTTTTTTTTTTTTTTTTTAAATAAAAATAACCGTGCTGATCTACACCTTCTACCCTGGACTCTGAAAATTTACAAACTAAGAAAGAATGTGCATCCCACGTAGAAATTAATTAGAAAAAATAATAACTAAATGAAAGGAAAAAAAACACACAAAAGTGCCCTGAAGAAGATGCATCCATGTAAGCACTTTACAATTACCAGCTAAAGAATTCCATCTACGTCATGATCACCAAACCACCTCCCCTTTCTTTCTCTCTCTAAATTTTATCCCCTTTCTGAATTTCTTTCTCTCTCTAGCTTTCTACATTTCAGAGTTTAACAAACATCTTGGCACCGCCCACCCCCACCACCCCCATTGCCTGTCCTTTTCTTTCCCTCTCTTCTTCCTTTCCTCTCCTCTCCTCTCCTCTCATTTCCCCTTATACTTTCGAATTTCCTTCCATCTCTGATCTCTCTCTCTCTCTGAAAGGTCGCATGAACATAGAAGGACAATATATACATCATCCATGGTAATCACTAATCAAGCCTATGTTAATTAATTTATGAATAACTGATGATCATGAGTTATATATATGTATGTTGCTATTATCATATTCGTCATGGTTTGATTTGAATCGATTCAGGGGATGCCGGTGAACATAATAGTTGGGTCGCATGTGTGGGTCGAAGATCCAGAGGCTGCCTGGATTGATGGAGAGGTCACCCAAATCAGCGGAGGCAATGCGACTATCGTCACCACCAATGGAAAAACGGTACATACACATGTTTTCATCTGAATTTTTTCTTACTTATATTTGGATCATCCTATTTTTCATATATTTTCTTCATGCCAAGTCATTTGAATGATAACCATGGTGTTGTTAATTAGTTGAAACATAACATGTGGATTTCGAAATCGATTTATTATCAAAAAGAAAATGATTGGATTTACTTTAAGATATATAATCGTGAGGTTTGTGCTTTGGAAAAAAGATTAACTATCAGATATGACTGTTCTTGGTTGAATTTGACTGAATAATTAAAAAAACAATAATGTATATAAGAAATAAAACAATTAAGCCTTGTTTTCTCTGTGGAAGTTTTCTGTCCAGTGCTTTGTGTAGCAAGTTGCTGTCATGGGGAATTTATTCATTTTTTAAATATATATATATATATATATATATATTCATATAATGCGACACCTTTCTTCTTTTGAAATGTACATCTTGTGGGACCCATAGTATTGACTCGCTGCATATTTCACAACATATAATTTGGGTTAAGATTCTCTCTGTTGCATTATTCATAATTTAGTAGTTATGATAAAAGGATCAATAAAAGAAGCGTAAAAGAATAAAAGCAATGCTAATGATGATCATGGTAGCTGTATGTGCCTTACCACCTAAGGCATGAGCTGGATTCTCCTAGAGCAATGATTTATGGCTATCAAATAAGAGTAGTTAATCATTGTTTTTGTATAATAAATATTAACAAAAGTACATTCTTGGATGATCACAATAATTTATAAATGGATACTTAACGGGTTAATAATTAAGTACACGTGTATCAAATATATGAGTAACGATAAGGTACTTGCATTCCACTATCGGTTGATTTCTTCAATGATGATAGGCCAAAATATACTAATTCTTAATTATGTCATTATAATATGAGGAGGGATTAAGTTATAACAAATTTGAGTTATAACAACAATTTTTTTTCATTTTCAAAGTCCAAATCGTCGATCTAAACCGTTCAACATGATTATCTAAATAAAATGTGTTTCCATATCAAATTTTTTATTTTTTTGAATTTTTTATTATTTATTAAGTATTTTACAAAAACTAGTCAAATTCAAATCATTGAATTTTGTACCCATCTTAATAAATAGTAAAAAAAATTAAAAAAAATGTAAAATTTGATCTGGAATCACGTTTTATATATATGTTTAAAAATGTTTCGGAAGGACCGGAGGATTATTAAAATAAATAAATATATTAAATAAAAGAAATGTTTGTAATTCTCCAGCAAGAATGCAATGTACTGTCTTATGATTGCCAACACATCACATTAATACTTATTTATATGCAATTTATAAATTAATAAAGGCAACGTTAATGCTACAATAGGTCTAGAAGTCATTATAGGAGTTGCCCCAACATCATGTTAAAATGACAATGTTATCAATACTTGGTCTAGAACTGTAAGAGGCATCTAAAAAATATAGATGCTATGGTTCATTGGAGTCCTTAAAAAATATTGGCTAACATTTGTTTGTTTTTTCATGAACTTGATGTGTCTATTTTGTGTCCGATGCTCATCGGATCAAACTTGGTTCGATGGGTGGTTTCTACCGTCCGATCCACTTCAAGATATGTGCACACAGATATTAAAGCAAACAGTACGGATATTAAAGTGATGCACATAGATCTTGAAGTGGATCGGATGGTAGAAACCACCCATCGAACCGAGTTTGGTCCGATGGGCATCGGACACCCCCTCTCCCATTTTAGGAAAGTAGTCCATGGCAATATAAGTTGAATTTTTTTTAGATAATAATATTTTAAATATTTTATATATTTAGTATTTACTAAAGCTTCATATATATCATAGAAAAATTACTAGTTTTTTTCAATTCAATTTAATTCAGAACTTTTTTTGGTTGCCGGGGATCCAGGGGGGAACTCTTGCCTCGAACACCAATTTCTTGAAATCTTAATCTGATCGATAATGTTATAATTAATGACACATTTCTCTGGGACAAATGTATGTACTATCCTATTGTAGGTTGTTGCAAGCTTGGCTAGCATCTATCCGAAGGACACAGAAGCGCCTCCAGCCGGAGTCGATGACATGACGAAGCTTGCATACCTCCATGAACCTGGTGTTCTTAACAACCTGGCGTGCCGTTACTCTCTTAATGAGATATATGTAAGAAAACATTCATCTAATTTAATTATTTGTATTTTTTTTTTCATCTTATTCAATGATAGGTCAGACAACCTTGTAGTACTGATCTTCGTTCAGTCTTAATCATAAGTAAAACGATAATTATAAAATTTTAATGTAGTGAAATGAATAATTTTAACAGACATACACCGGAAATATCTTGATAGCGGTAAACCCTTTCCGAAGGTTACCACATTTGTATGATGTTCACATGATGGAGCAATACAAGGGTGCAACATTTGGAGAACTCAGTCCCCATTTATTTGCCGTGGCAGATGCTTGTTACAGGTCAGTTTTTTTTTTTTTTTTGTTTCCCTTTATTTTCATTTTCTTATTTATTTATACAAGATTAAAAACTAAGTTTAATACCAAAACAGGGCATTGATAAATGACCATGGGAGCCAATCAATCTTGGTTAGTGGAGAAAGTGGTGCCGGTAAAACAGAGACAACAAAAATGCTTATGAGATACCTTGCATTCATGGGTGGTCGATCTGGAACAGAGGGGCGAACGGTTGAACAACAAGTGTTAGAGGTAATATAAAAAAATAGATTCACTTATATGTTCAAGATAAGCTTATTTTAATTTATTTATTTTTTCTTTAGTAATTTATATCAGCATACACCTCCATGTGTTGATCGATCTAAACTCTTGTTAAAGAACAGTTACATTTAGTTATTTGTAATTCATTAACTTAAAATTAACTAAAAAAATAATTCAATTGTTATAGTCCAATCCTGTTCTGGAAGCATTTGGAAATGCCAAGACTGTGAAGAACAATAATTCAAGGTGATTGTCAGATCTCTGTTTATTTCAATTTTCAATATCTCCAAAATCGATAAAAAGGCACAAAAGCTAAAATGTTATGACATATTCTTTACTTTCACAGTCGCTTTGGTAAATTTGTGGAGATCCAATTTGACAAATATGGGAAGATTTCAGGGGCAGCGGTTCGCACGTACCTACTCGAACGGTCTAGAGTGTGTCAGGTGTCAGATCCGGAACGGAATTACCATTGTTTCTACATGCTCTGTTCTGCGCCCCCAGAGGTATATTTATTTATGGTTACGTCTCAAAAGGAGTTGTGCCAACACGGCTACATATGAGAGATTATTTTGAACTTATATAAAACTCATACTGATGCAACAAATTACTCTTTAGGATGCAAAACGATTCAAGGTGGCAGATCCAAGAACATTTCATTATTTAAACCAAACTGGCTGCTATGAAGTAGCTAATGTTGATGATGCAAGGGAATACTTAGAAACAAGAAATGCTATGGATATAGTAGGAATTAGCAATGAAGAACAGGTACGTTATACGCATACAATTTGCACCCAAAAAATTGGGCAGATGAAAAAAGAGACTTATCATGAAATTTTGTTTTGTCTTTTCTGTAGGATGCAATATTTCGCATTGTAGCTGCGATTTTGCACCTGGGTAACATTACTTTTGCCAAAGGAAAAGAAACTGACTCCTCCAAATTGAAGGATGAGAAGGCCTTGTTTCATCTCAAAACGGCAGCCGAACTGCTTATGTACTTTTATTATCCTATAATAATTGATTACCAATATTTAGGAGATACACACAAACACACGCACACACACTAGCTACATCTTTTCTTGTAATTGTAAAAATTATTTAATTGTTTGTGTGATATGTTTGATGGGTTGTATAATACCTGCAGGTGTGATGAAAAGCTCCTTGTGGATTCTCTGTGCCAGAGAGTTATAGTAACTCCAGACGGTAACATTACAAAGCCTCTTGATCCAGAGAATGCAGCATTAAGCCGTGATGCTTTGGCTAAGACTATGTATTCGAGATTGTTTGACTGGTGTGAACTTAATATATTTGTGCTTAGATATATTAAAACTTTATGATATTGTATAATTTGATGAAGATTTATATCGTTACTAATATCATTACAGGTTAGTGGATAAGATCAATAATTCAATCGGCCAGGACCCATATGCCAAAAACATAATTGGAGTGCTTGATATTTATGGATTTGAAAGTTTTAAAGTCAATAGGTAACATTTCAAGTTCATCATTGTAATTAATCTCTTTGAACAAGACATCTGCACATTCTCACATATTCTCTGTTTTGCAGTTTTGAGCAATTATGTATCAACTTCACCAATGAGAAGTTGCAGCAGCATTTTAATCAAGTATGTGTGTGTGTGAGTAAGAATATATATTTTTGTTGATCATAATTTGTGTAATTTTAATGAAATTATTTGTTTTTACAGCATGTGTTTAAAATGGAGCAAGAGGATTACACAAAGGAAGAGATAGACTGGAGTTATGTCGAGTTTGTGGATAACCAAGATGTACTAGATCTAATCGAAAAGGTGCAATAATGATCCTACTTTTATAGATTTGTATAAAATAATTTATGGTAATTAGAAATATAAAGTAGAAGCAATTCTTGTTGACCAAATATCTGAACTTACATGCAGAAACCTGGAGGTATAATTGCACTCCTTGACGAGGCATGGTATGTATATAGTACTTTCAATTACAGTTTTTTTTTTAGGATAGTAGGCGAATTGCCTACTAATTTCTGATTGAATTCTACATTACTGACACCAAAATGTAAATTACTGCACCTGTTGAGTTTGGATACGGACTGAATTAATTTCTTTTAACTTATTTAGAACCGATACCAACTTGCAAGGTGCAGAGTATGGTCTCATTTGGGAAATTATGATGATTCTTTGTTTATACTTCAACCGAAGTCTATTTTATATATGTTTTGATAATTGGAAGTAATAAATGATACAGCATGTTTCCAAAGTCAACACACGAGACATTTGCAAATAAGATGTACCAAACATACAAGGCACACAAGCGGTTTAGCAAACCTAAGCTTGCACGAACGGCCTTCACAATAAACCATTACGCCGGAGATGTAAGCAATTCAACCTATATTTTAATTTTAGTTTTGTGTTATTTCCCTAGTACATTGAGGTATTGCACATGTATCGACCAGTAGGTACTGGTAACTGGTGGTATGATCACATCGTTAAAGAAAAAAGGACTCTTAGTTAACAAGTGTATACCTGATATATACAGGTCACATATCAAGCTGATCAGTTTCTTGACAAGAACAAAGATTATGTAGTGGCGGAGCACCAAGCTCTGCTAAATTCCTCAACATGCCATTTTGTTGCAAATCTCTTCCCCCCATTGCCTGAAGAGAGTTCAAAGCAATCCAAATTCTCCTCGATTGGGACGCGCTTTAAGGTATTTCAATATTTCTATTAGTAATTTTCCCATTGAAAGGCAGCTTGATTAATAGTACTCAATTGGCCTTTCACATGTAAACCTTTGGTGCAAAGATCTCTTATTTACTGAATGTGTAGAGGCCCCAATATAATGTACCGAGAGAAAGTCGTAACTGAGCATTAATTAAAAAAAACAGAGAGAAAGAAATACAAGAGCAATTCAAACAGTAATGCTGAGGACCTTTCATGTCCATTCAAGGAATCTAAGGTGGTATGAGTACCCGTAATTAACATTACGTGTAATAATTCTGGTTTACATTAATTACAGCAACAACTACAATCTCTTATGGAGACATTGAACACAACAGAGCCGCATTACATTCGGTGTGTGAAGCCAAATGGTGTTCTGAAACCGGGTATCTTTGAGAACGACAATGTCTTGAACCAACTAAGATGTGGGGTATGTATCATCTCTATTTCTTATTGTAGTTTTCCCCCTTTATTAAAAGTCAAAGCATGTTAAATTATAAACTTAATTACCAAAAATTTAATTTGTGAGAGGAGTCCTAAGGTTTTTTGGAATTAAAAAACTAAAAATTTTGAATTCATGTATAGCGTAGGAAAAAATGGGTGTAATAATTTAATGTTCTGTTGGGAAGTTCAAAGTTATCTTAAATTTGTATATATATGAGAGAGTCATTTTGTATTAGTGATAGAGAAAAATGATAGTTTGAATGAAAATTTTCATTAATTTGTGTTGAACTTGTTTCTATGTACTTTACCAAAATTTATCTTATTTCTTATGGAAAAATTTAAAATTGGAAATACATATAGCTTTATGTTAATCCTTCTAATATGTAGGGTGTCCTAGAAGCAATCAGAATCAGTTGTGCCGGATATCCAACAAAAAGAACATTTGATGAGTTTATTGATCGGTTTGGCATGCTTGCACCAGATCTCGTTGATGGGTATGTAATCTTATTTTACACAATTGTGGAATTCACTAGAACAACTATCAACCAGTAAAACTATGTGCTTATATTTGACTCCTTTACAGCTCCGATGAGAAAGCCGCTTGTGCTGCTATTTGCGACCGAATGGGAATGAAAGGATATCAGGTATAATTCAAAATAAGTGTGGCTACCCAATTGGTTGAAGCTTTATTTTTATTTTCCTTTTTGAGTTTTCTGACTTTATTTGCCATTAGAGTTCAGTTATATATATCTTATTTTGGTTGAAATGTTTTGTTTCATATTGATCCCAAATTTATCCCAATTGTGGTCACAACAACCATGAATACATGGTAAAATAGAGTGATGCTTTGAATTACTTGTGGTGACAGATCGGGAAAACAAAAGTATTTCTCAGAGCAGGCCAAATGGCAGAGCTAGATGCTAGAAGAGCTGAAGTATTGGCCAGTGCTGCAAGACTCATACAAAGGCAGATAAGAACACACCTCACTCGCAAGCAATACATCATCTTGCGCAAGGCTGTTATCCAACTTCAAAAGTTCTGGCGAGGTGATATATTGAACACCCCCTCTTGATTTTCATTAAAACATATAAATATAAAACTTATTGCTTGAAATTTGAAATATCGCAGCACGGCTTGCAAGGAAGCTATACGAAAGTATGAGAAAGGAGCATGCTTCAATCCGTATACAGAAATATGCACGCAGCCATTCCATGAGAAAATCTTACAATAAAGTACACAGATCAGCTTTAGCCATACAGGTCGGGTTACGTGCAATGGCTGCACGAAATGAATATCGGCACAAAAGACGTACCAAGGCTGCTACGGCCATCCAGGTATGCATTTTAATGGAAATATCTGGAACTGCAGTACCGAAACTGTTATGTTGTCTAAATTATATGGCTGTCATATTTCTCATTTTTTTATGCTTAGTTGCAATAAATTAACAACAAAAACAAAAAACATTATCCAGAGAGTAAATAATTATACTTTCTTTTTAGACTGAATGGCGTCGGCACAAAGCTTATTCCGAGTACAAGCAGCTAAAGAAGGCATCCTTGTCACTTCAATGTTTATGGAGAGCTCGCGTTGCAAGAAAGGAACTCAGACAACTCAAAATGGTACATCCCAAATTAAAATTGAAGCATATGCATTCCATTCCTTCATCTTCTTTTCTTATTTGTTTCCCTTTTAACATGGGGAATATGCCAAATTAAGTCCAATTTTCTATCCAATGTATTAAGCACAAAAAAGGCAAAAACATTACATGGAGTAGGAAAGGATTATAGAAGTGTCAATACAAGTGCTTGTCAAGGAAAAAAAAAAAAGAGTTAAATAATAAACTAAAATAAAATTGTTTAAATAAAAATCAGACTGCTTCTTGTGGAAGACCATATCTTGTACATAATCTTGTTGCTCTTTTCTCATTTTAGAAAAAAATAAAAAGAGAAATACTAATAGAGAGCGTGCATGTCTTGCAAAGTCAAGTTGAATTGTTATTTTTATAATTAAACAAATTACAATTCTGACAAAGAAGAAAAAAATGAAAACAGGATGCTAGAGATGCTGGTGCCCTAAGAGAAGCAAAGGATAAACTTGAGAAACGGGTGGAGGAACTCAGTTGGAGGCTTGAGCTTGAAAAGCACATGAGGGTAATTATCAAAAAAAAATTCATCATTACAAATATACTATCTGACGTTTATATATGGTAAATTCTTCCTAAACCCTCTTTTACATCTAATATATTAATTTTCCGATACAAATGATAGACTGACTTAGAAGAAGCCAAAGGGCAAGAAATTGCTAAGCTCCAGTCGACTGTACAAGAGTTACAAGAGAAGCTTGACGAAGCACTTGAAGCAATTATCAGGGAAAAGGAGGCTGCAAGAATAGCAATTGAAGAGGCGCCTCCTAAGATTGTGGAAGTACCGGTTGTAGATAATACAAAATTGGATGAGTTATCTGTTCTAAATAGTGAACTTGAGGTAATATATAATCATGAAATTTTTTTGGAAAGTTCGGGCGCGCGTGCGCACGCGCGCACACATATATATATAGGAATGGGCTGTGGTGAGTTGCGAAGTAAGATGTCATTTTTACTTTACACTCATATTTTTATTTTGAAATTCCAAACAGCTGATCCGAACGCTCAACATGTTCTCAATATTGAAATGTGGTTGGAGACCAAATTTTACATTTTTTGGAATTTTTTTACTATTTATTAAGCCACTTTGAAAATCGCTGATCTAATGGTCCAAAATTTTTTACTGTTTTTTACTGTTCACCCGGATCTACAATTTTCAAAGTGGCTTAATAAATAGTAAAAAATTCTAAAAAATATAAAATTTAGTCTCCAACCACATTTCAATATGGAGAAAACGTTGAGCGGTTCGGATCGGTTATTTGGATTTTCAAATTGTAATACGAACGTGAAGTAAAATGTTGTTTTACTTCATAACTCACCATAGTCCATCCCTATATATATATATGGTATCAAACATATATAGGTGCGAAAAGGAGGACCTCAGTGGTTTCCATGTCTTGTGTAATATAATAGGTTACAAGGCATGATGATATTACCTTATACTCGATATTAGTAAATCATTAAGCTAATTGAAGTAATGTTCGAACTATTTGGTCTTTGAAAATTTGATATGTTTATTTTATCTTTATTTTTTTTCCGATGAATGCAGTTACAACTAAGTACATTTAAAAGCAAAGCAGAGGAATTGGAGAACAGATTGTCAGATGTGCAAAGAGAATCCGACGTGTTGGTCAAGGACAGGGAAGAACATGTACAAAAGATAGGCCAACTCGAAGAGATGATCGAAAGGTAATAATGAATATTAATTCATTTTTCATAGACTGAGAAACTAATTGAACAAAATATAACAAAGCTAACATATATGTGTAATTAATAACAAAGCACCACTTGAATTAAGCATTAAATGTAGAGTTGAAGTCACTCTGTATCAATAAAACATTATTGTTTGTGCAATCAAGCCTCAATTAAATTGTGACCAAGTATATATCATATTTTTCCATTTATGTTTTCCAGAGTGGAGATTAACTTATCAAACCTTGAATCTGAAAATCTAATATTGAGGAAACAAGCCTTGGATGCATCTTCAACAAATGATGATCAACTCGAACAAATTGAAAGGTAAATTCAGACAAGGCCGACAATTATAATTGATTTTGGTTGCTTACAGTTTTGGTTAAAATGGCAAAAGTTTGGCTAAATTATATTGGTACCGATGCTTGTCATTCTATCAAGCATTTTGAGCAAGAAATCAGTTCAGCATGACACAAAGAACACGGTATACTTTTCGGTAATATTAAAAATTAAAAGCCACAATATTATTCTAAATAATTTAGACTACAAACAGAGCTTCATTAGTTAAGTAAGAGAGCTTATCACTTAATTCATCACATTTCTCTACTGTTTTTATTTTTTCCTTTCTGGCAGATTACAGACTAATTTGTCGAACCTAGAGTCTGAAAATCAAACCTTGCAACAAGAAGTCATAGAAGCACGAAAAGAGGCCACAGAAGCATCATCAACAAATGATGATCAATTGAATCAAATAAAAAGGTAAAATCTTTTGAAAGATAGTAAATGTAGTTAATGTGATCTGGTGACTAATAATTGAATTTGGCTTACAGTATGGAGAGCAAGATTTCTGAATTGGAAGCAGAGAACCAAGAGCTCCGGTCTCGACCAATAGTAACATCAACCATAGTTGAATCAATCCAACCACCTATAGTAAAGGTACGTACACCAGAACACTATTAATATGAACCGAGTTTTTCAATAAAAAAACTAATGACTGATTAAAGTGGTGAACAAAACACGACTAGCTTATCTAATATGAATTTTTTTTTTTAGGAAAAGCTTATCTAATACGAACCTAAAAAACATTATATTTCTTCTATTGTTGAGGAAAAAATGAGGGACTTGCCCTTCATTTGACTTCATATTTCTTCTGTTGTCTTGCATTAATATGAGAAAGCAGGATGATTCATTTCTTGCTTGAATGATATGATTGTCAAAAAAAAATAACTTAAAATATTTCAGATTCTCGAAAATGACCATCAAGAGGAACAAGCTCAGCCTCGAAGTGTCGAGGTATGTGATCACCTTAAGCATATTACCTTTCTATAGATTTAAACTTTTCTCTTTTTATCTTTTCTCCGTTTAAAAAGGTAATGTGATGCTTTATACCTTCTTATGCATCCTTTCTTTGAAAAAAAAATTGTCACAAAAAAAGGGATACTATGCCTAAAGCACCAAAAAGAAAAAAATACTTCAACCTTTAATCCATTTTTGTATAACTTACCATACTATATGGTTAAAAGTACAAATCCATTATGATATTCAGATTTACGAGAACGGCAATCAAGAGAAAGCAACGGAAACCATCAAGGTATGTTATTTTAACAGCTTCAAAAACATTAATTTCCTTTACTGAAATTATATCGATCTGAAGAAGTTTCCATAGATTTGACATATTATAAACTGAGTAATACACCATATTATGTTATAGATTCTTGAGAACGGGCACCATGAAAAAGAAACTAAAATCAATGAAGTAAGTTTTCACTTTTTTAATTTGTAAGTTCAATTATGAGAAAAAAAATCTGTAGAAATTTAATTTTGCTAACATGAGTCTACTTTTAGGAACTGTGGCCAATTCCATTCGACCAAAGTCCTCTTACACAAGCTCCAGTTACACCAATTTCAGTTGCATCACCTCCAGTTCCACCACCTGCAGTTTCACCAACTCCAATTACACCAACTTCAATTGCACCATCTCCAGTTACACCAACAGTGGTTGCACGTTCTCCAGTTACACCAACTGCAGCAGAAGCTACTCCTTTTACGCCAACTCCATTTTCACCAACTTCAGTTGATCCAGCTCTGTGTACACCACCTCCATTTACACCTGCCGCAATGCCACCTACTCCACGTACCCCAAATACACTTGCACCTACCTTGAGCAAACAGAAGTCTCTCACAGAGCGACAACAAGTACGTCATTATCAACAGTTATCATTGAATTATGAATATACACATATATTCTTTCAATGCACACACACACAAAAACACTTTAATAAAGTACACATGATACTGAACGACTGTGCAAAATTTATTGATCTATTTATTTATTTTTGTTAAAATTGCAGGAAAATCATGATTTACTCATCAAATGTCTCACGGAATATAAGCAGTTTGACAAGAACCGACCAGCCGCGGCTTGTATTGTTTATAAGGCTTTGATGCATTGGCACTCGTTTGAAGCAGAGAAGACGAACATATTCGATCGCATTATCCATACTATTAGATCTTCTGTTGAGGTTGTTTTTCTTAATATATCTATATATCGTTTGATCTTTCCCTTTTTGAATTAAATTAGCATAAAAGCTAATTTCAAGTTATACAACAAAGTTAAAGTAACTATACAACTACTTTCAACAACAAATAATGATTTGTTAACTTGCATTACATCAACTAATTTCAAGTTATCACAAAACACTAGTGGTACAGTTCCCCTACTGCAAATTTTGTTAATTTGCATTACATCAATATTGAAAAATTACTAAAAAGTTCGCAGGCAACTACTTGGATTGCTTAGACAAAAGTGTCATTATGTCAGGTTAACACATAACACTACATAAATAGCCACACAATCTTGTTTGGCATTGACACAGATTAGTATTACGTATTATTTTACTATTAAACACTGAACTAGGTCTCAGCTAACAATTAGCCTAAGCTGGTGATATTTAGGCCTGAAACTAACAACACTTACCAGTATGAAGATGTATATAAAACTACTACAAATTTCAATATGTTCATACATTTACGCCTAGAAAGGAATTGAAGTCCTCCCTTCAAAAAGAAACAACTCTCTGGGCCTTCTTTATAGGGTGATATCAATGCTAAACTTATTCATGATTACGTTTTATGCAATACCTTCAGAACCAGGAGAATATAGGTCAATTAGCTTACTGGCTCTCGACAACAGCGACTCTCCTCTATCTCGTGCAAAATACTTTGAAAGCAAGCAATAGATTGACAAGGAGCTTGTCCCGTAGCCGAACAGCAGTTTCATTGCTGACCAGGATGCAAATTGCACAGGTTTGTTTCTCTTGTTTTTAATTTTGTTAGAACTTGGATATGATATTGCATAGTTGTCTTTTCATTTTATCATGGACTAAAGGTTGCCATCTTGAACCGAAACAGTTGAAATGTAGCACACAACTGTTTGCAAAATGTATCTGAGTTTGGAGTTATAATAAACACCAGCAAGGGCAGATCTACATGAAGTGAATGGGGGCCAATTTATTTTCAAAATTTATGTGCTTATACATGATATTCTATATAGTTTAGAGTAAAATGTTCCCCATACTCGCCATGAAAATTTTATATGATTTGACCCACAATGTGTGTTTCACTTTGACCCTCATAACTTGAAAGTCTGGTTCGCCCCTAAACACCAAAACTGTCAAATTTAAAAGCATTTTATTTGCAAATATTTCAGAACATGCGCTGTCCATCGTCAGTTGGTATTTCTAGAGGCTACAGTGGAATGATTGGGAAAAGCGAAATGCTTGCAAGAATAGATGCAAAATACCCTGCTCTCCTGTTTAAACAACAGCTAACAGCATGTGTTGAGAAAATTTATGGGATGATTCGAGATAGCCTAAAGAAGGAGATAGGCCCATTTTTAACTATGTGCATCCAGGTAAGTTGATTCAATTAAGCATCAAATATTGAGCATTAGATTGTTACACTCCCTAACATCAAGCTAACATTAACACACTGAAAATTAAGAAATTTTTCGCACGAACACAAAAACTTATATAGTTATATGCACACACATGAAAACATGTGTTGATTTTGAAAAGGAAAATATTATGTAGACACCGAGATCCTTGAGAGCACGATCGCTTCGGGCCTTATCTAAGAGCATTCACACCAGCTCTGTGGCAAAACAAGCATCAATAGTGCACTGGCAGAGCATTGTCAAGTGCTTTGATAAGACATTAGAAACCTTGAAGGAAAATAAAGTAAGCCTATTAATTCAGTCTTCTTGTTTATTTTCGGAGAATTAATTTTCATATTTTTTTTGTAATATTAGTGAAATAATGATTCCTATATGATGTTTACTATTGGCAGGTTCCTCTAATGATAATAAGTAAAACCTTCAGTCAAGTATTTTCTTATATGAATGTTCAGCTCTTTAATAGGTGGGTACATCTTACCTAATATATTTCAATTTTCTTAAGAGATGCTTAATTTGGTGGTCTCATACAAAATACCATATGAAATTACAACTTCATGGTTACTGGTAAAATGCATGGGAATTGAAAAAAAAAATTAAAATGAAAATTAAGTTATAGGAAATGTTCTATTTTGCTGAGTCAGAAGAGATATTTCTAATATTTAGAGGGCCATATTGGTCCTTTTTTATATTTCATAGGGTGGAATAAACAAATTTCTAATGTTCCTTCTTTCTCATTTCCTTCAAGCATGACTTTGTCTTATTATTATGTCGTACATTTGCAGTTTACTACTAAGAAGAGAGTGTTGCTCTTCTAGTAACGGCGAATTTTTGAAGGCTGGTTTGCAAGAACTGGAACAATGGTGTAAAACCACAGGAGAGGTACTAACCATATTAACATTCAACTTTGATGTTGACCCTATATTATTAAGTAATTTTATTTAAAATATGTCGATGAAATTAACTGCTAATTACATGAGTCGTAAAAATGCAGTATGCTGGAACTTCATGGGAGGAGATCAAATGGATTAGACAAGCAGTTGGATTTCTGGTAAGCACAAATGACAGAATTATATAATTATTTCATCACTAGAAAGAGAACTTTTGTATAACTTTATTTGAACATAGTACTCGAATAAAACTGCAGGTTTTGCATCAGAAGTCTAACAAAAGCTTGGAAGAAATTACCAATGAAATATGTCCGGTAATTATGTAAAAAATATTTATTTTCTTTCCAATCCAAAACATGCATGTAAGGAACTGAGAAAAATATTATTAAAATGTGTTGCTCCAGGACTTGAACGTCACCCAGGTATATCGGATTGGAACAATGTTTTGGGATGATAAATACGGGACACACGGATTATCTCCAGATGTAAGCACAAATCAACTCCTTTAGTCAATTCATCTAAATATGTGAATTTTAATTAAGTCTCTACAGCTTCTATTAGTATAGAACTTTTTGTAACACTTAGAAACCTGTAATTTTCAGGTAATTGCAAAAATGAGAATTATGACAAACGAGGACTCGATTAACTTCCCAAATAGTTCTTTCTTGATGGATGATGATTCGAGGTATACATCAAGCAAACCTGACACACATAAAATGATCATAATTGTTTTCATATGAGCTCTATATTTCCATCAAACAGAATTAAATAATTGCTAAAGGTGTCGTAAGCAAGGATCGATGATGTAGCTTATTTTTTCATAGTTAAATAATTTAATTACACCACTCTACAATTAAATACAAGTTGAGGGAATAAATAAAGCTTTACAAATAAGCTAATCGTAGGTCAGAATTTTGAAGCCCCCACTGGTATTCATTTATTACCAAAAGGTACATGTAAGTAATTGTACCAGTACACCATATATTTTCTGTACCAGTAACTGGTATGTATTGAATTTAACTTTATTGATCTCAAAATATGGCAGTATACCATTTTCGGTAGAAGATTTGTCAAGGTCATTGCTTGAGATTAGTTCATCAGATGTCGAGGTACCGCAACTTCTTAGGCAAAACTCAGAATTCAACTTTCTTGTGCAAAATATGGATTAAATAAGGGATTGTAGCTTGTTTTTTCATTATTTTTGTATTGTATTCTTTTAGTATAAAAGGAAAGAAAGTACAGCTCGATTCTTTTGCGAGGCAATTTTTTGTTAGCCCAAAAGTTTGGGTTTTGCTTCTCTTGTAAATGTTATTAAGAGTGTGCAGTTTGGAGTGGGTGAGTCGGCCGGGTTTGTTCAATTGAAGAGCTAGTTTAGGCAAAATTGAAGCAAAATGTATGTAAATTTGAACTTGTTAATTTTGTTATTATTTTTGTAAAGACATGGCCATGGAGGCCATGTGTGCTTGAAAGGTTCAAAGGAATTGACACACAACTTGTAATATGTTGCAATTTATGATGATATAGTGAAAAGTTTGATCATTTCATTCGATGATTATATGGATTTGATGTGAATCAAATATTATCTGGACCGTCTGATCTGCTATGATCAGCCCCAGTCAGCACACAACCAAAGAAATTCTCATTAATCATAAGACAATATGATATAAGAAAATAAAGAAAATAAAGAGATGTGACCATTTTCTTTCATTGACTGTGTTTTCCGTGATATTTAAAGTTGGTAATTTTCAATATATGAGAAAATGAGGAGGGTTCCAATGCATCCAAAATTTCATGCTCCCATTTGCACCTATTTTTTTTATCTCTTTTATCTTCATTTTCAAAGCCCGAATAATCAATCCGAACCGTTCAACACGATCATTATAATAAAATATACTTGGAGACCAAATTTTATATTTTTTGGAATTTTTTTACTATTTTTTAAGATATATACAAAATCACTTTATCGGATGGTCTAGAATCTCCTTAAAACAATGATTTTGTACTTATCTTAAAAAATAGTAAAATATTCCAAAAAATATAAAATTTGATCTCCAAGCATATTTTATTATGATGATCGTGTTGAACGGTTCGGATCGACTATTCGGACTTTGAAAATGAAGATAAAAGAGATTAAAAAAATAGGTGCAAATGGGAGCATGAAATTTTGGGTGCATTGGAACCCTCCTCATAAGAAAATAGGCGTGAATTTTTCTTAAAAATGAGATTTGTATTCTTTGGAGAAGATGCAAAAGGCTCTCCTTCACAATTCACATAACAACTTGATCATAAATAGTAAAAAAAAAAATTATGTAAATTTTTTTACCATTGCCATGAAGAATTAATATTAAGTTAATTGTTATCAAGTAGTGTTATATTACAAATTTCTAAATAGTAAGCAACCGATGTTAAGTGACAACGGTAGATATGTTCTCAAAATAAATTTGACATTTATTTTGTGCAAAGAAATAAAGTGGATTGCTTAAATAAAGGAAAGTGCCTATGAACTAGGATCTAGGTATATATGTGTCCCAGATATGTTCTCAAAAGTAAGTTGTTTATTCGTTGGTACATGGTATATATGTAGCCCAGAAGCTGTGTTAGGAACAAATGAATTTAGTGCAGGCTTAATCTTGGCCCACCGTCGTAGAATAATCTTTAATATACACCAGGCGTAGGGAGTAAAGTTCTTTACATCCAGACACCTAACTTTTAGGTTTCTCTTCTTCGCCGCCGCCGTCTCATTAATTGCAAAATCTCATTTTTTTTTAGCTTGATTGTCTTCCTTTTATATATTTTCAGGGATTTCGTACTCTCTCTCACATTCTCGCTTGTTTTACTTACTTAAATGATTATATTTACTTACGTACTGATTTGCTAGAATTCTCATCTTAAATTGCGAATTGGATTTGAGCCACTGACGACGATTGATGGCATGAGCCTTCAATGGTAACTTTGCGCATCAGGTAAATAATAACCTGAGCCATTGATGGTAACGATTAATGTGCCAAAATGCTAATCTGAGGCTTAATTCATTTCCTTTTTACGCCTTATTCGATGAAGCATTACAAATTCAAAGGATTTTGTTTTTCTGGGTTTTTCTTTTCGTTTTTACCTGTTAATTAACTTTCAGTTTTTGCAACCTGACCTTGATCTGTAATTGATTGCAAAATTATATGATCTGATCAGTTTTGGTGTGTTTTGTGTTTTATTGCATACTTTGTGCATTTTACTTGGGGATTTGTTGTGCTTAATTACATAATAAGTGATGTTTTGTATGTATTATTATTTTTTTTTTTTTGTGTCATGCCCGTAGGCCAAATTACAATTTCCTGTCGGACTTACAATTCTCCCAATCCAGTCCTATTACAAAGATAATTCCTATTGTTTCTCTTTTTACCCTGTAAAATATAGGATATGTGATACCCATGTAATCTGTCTCTTGAGTTCTCACTCCCCAGAGTCCTGATGGCTTTTATATTAAAATATAATTCCTATTATTTGTATTTAAAAGAATACAAATAAAAATTAAAATATAATTCCTATTATATTTTAATAGGAATTATATTGACGAAATGATGTAGACATTAATATTGACGGTATAGATGAGATACCGACAAAGAAAATGATGTAGACCTAGAACTCTCTGAACCTAGAAGACAGTCCACAGTCGATCGAAATGATGTAGACATTAATATTGACGGTATAGATGAGATACCGACAAAGGAAATGAAAACTGGTGATGATTGGAACGGGAAGTGGGATTCAGACAGATTATCAGAGGGCGATGATGAGAATATTATGTCTCCTCCAATTGAAGACAGATTTCCAATCAATGGACGAGGAGACAAGCACCCGGTAAGGACATTCAATGACACTACTTTCTTTGAAGAAGCAAACATTTCTTTTTTTGGGACACGCATTGTATATAACGAAGAGATTAGCCCGGGCCAGCTTTACACCAACATAGAAGAACTGTCGAGGAAAGTTAAGCAGTTTCATCTAAATGGTAACTGGGAGTTTACAGTGGCCAAGCGAGAAAGGACCCGGTATGTTGCAATTTACAAGGATACAAAGTGCAAATGGAAACTGTCTGCCGCGCCTAAAGGCAAGGGGAAGGCATGGATAATTTAAGGATGTCAAGGGACCACACACTTGCAAGACTGCGTCAACAAGGAAAGACCATACTGCGCTGACGGCATCAGTTATTGCCGATGTAATTATGGAAGACATTAAGGAAGAGCCTTCGATGAGTATTAAGGAGGTTGCTCGTGCGGTGAGACGGATCTACCTATATATAACCCCACATTACAATAGGTTGTGGAGGGATCGGGAACTTGCAGTCTGCAGATGCTTCGGAACCTGGAAGGGGTCGTACAATCTCCTCGCATCATTACTTATTACCATAACAGGTACAAATTCGAGAACCAGATTCCAGCAGTAGCATGTACCAACCGATACACCCAGTGAGGTACAATTCAAGAGCATAGCATGGGCTTTCGGTCCATGTATTGAAGCCTTTCGATATGTTAGCGTTGTACCATATGGTACCACAGGTATGGAATATGAAGTGCAGGTTCAAAGTGAGATCATTCCACCGGTTATGAGTCAAAATAGCATTATAGAATCTCATCAACGCGCATGCAAGTACAAAGTCATTTTAGGCGAGAACAATCAAGTAACGTGCGAGTGCTAAGGCCCCCAGTTAGTTCGCATACCGTGTTCTCATGTTATAACGGTTTGCCAAGAACGAAACTTTTCTGAGGACGTATTTATTGATAACTATTACTGTACCGATTTCCTTCTGCACACCTGGACACCATCATTTCACATCTACCCCAACCAATACCAGTGGCTATACTATCTTGGGCCTACGGTGGTTCCCTATAAGAAATGGATCAGGAAGGGGAGGAGGAAACACAAGCGGCGAACAATGCATATGGACAGGATGCAAGGTCGTCAAGTGCGACATGAGGCTCACCGTTCTACTACTGACAGGCAGAGGGCAGGTATGTAGATGATCGTACACAACTTAAAATTGATTTGAAATTAAATTTAAATATTGATACTGAATGTTCAATGAAATGCATTACAGAGACAATAATCGAAGAAAACGAAAGAGAGAATGCTAGGGTGGTTGCCAATTCCGGATCTTCTGGAAGCAGGCGACCCAGTCAAGGAAGCCACTCAGGGAGTAGTCAGGGCTCTACAACTGCAGGTGTCGCGCCGTCATCCACTTCAAGAAACCTAAGAAGTAGACTTAGTCTGTTCAATGCGAGGAAGAGTTAATTCAGCATATGTTGTATTTATATTTCTATCTTATATTCCAGACTTATTTGTTCAGTTACGCTATGAACATAATTATAATATTAAAAACATAATATTACAAAATACATAAATTATAAACATAATTATAATTAATATCCATCATCGTATTAAAAACAAAAAACAAAAAAAAATAAGTAAACCGCTCCCGAGGGGGCGGTTTGGGCATAGTTGAAATTTTTTTGGGGGTCTGGTTATTAATATTATTTTATTTATTTTTTTGGTTATGAAAAAAATGACGGTAAAACAAGTAAGAACAAAAAAAAGAGATTATCTCATTTAAGATGCGAATTCTCAACTATGTACAATTTTGATAGACGGAATTGTTCTTCTGTGTCCGCTCATCAAAATTGCAGACATGGCACTTTTCGAAATTCTAAAAAAAAATTGTTTTTTGGTTTTTTTTTTTTCAATATGATATAAATAAAAATCGCGATCATATGATATAAAGGCCTTTATGATAAGATAGGAGTAGGTGCGATGGGTATCGGACCTATTTTAGGTCCAATTGAAACAAACCTATACGAATTTTAGTGTAGTTAGCAGGAATCTTAGTGCAGATCTAATGGTCATTGCACCCATCGAACCAAAATAGGTTTGATGGGCATCGGACCAACTCTGAATCCCTTTACGATCCAGTGACATCACATGGTTCTTTGAAATCAAATATGGTTAGTACCGGTTATAGCCAGGAATTTTTTTCAGAAACCATAAATAAAATAAAATTAGCAAACCAATTTAATTACTTTGATTTTTGCAAAAAAAACATAAGAACTGAGATGTTATTTCAGTTCGAAGTGTTTTTTTTTCTCGAACTGAATTGTTATTCCGATCCAAAGTGTTTTTACAAGTTTTATACAAACAACTACATCATTTTTTCAAAATCTGTGAAGACGACTCGGACTGAAATGATAATTCCAGAAGAAAAAAAATAACTTCAAATCAAAATGACATCTCAGTTCTTATGATTTTTGTAAAAATCAAAGTAATCAAATTGGATTGATAATAAAAAAATTATTTATGGTTTCTAAAAAGTATTCTATAACCAGCTTCTTATTTAGATTTTCTTTCATCTCATGGTGCGGACTCTCACACTTGAGTTCGGATCTCCTAAAGTAACTCAATCTTTGAGTTTAGATCCAAATCGTTAGATTTGAATTGGACCGTCAGGTTAAAGGGATCTCGTGAGCTCCACGACAAACTGGATTAGCTTGGATTCAAATCGGACGGTTCAGGTTACTTTAGGCGACCCCCCCCCCCCCCTCCCCCTCTCACTCACTCTCTCTCTCTATATTATTAAAGAATGAGTAAAGAAATTTTCTCATTAACTTTCTCTCACCTACCTTGACAGCCTCTGTCAAGCTCTAAAAAAAAAACGAGAAATTGTACATATTGCCCTTTTCAAAACTTAGAACAAAATACCCCTCTTTCAAAATTATTTACAAAATGTCCTTGTGGACCCCATCTTTTATCTTCTCTTCCTCTCCCCCCCTCTCCTCCCATTTTACTTATATCTATTCTTTGTTTAAGTGAAATGTGATATATATATATATATATATATAGACACACACAAAAATGTAATTTTAAATTCTCGATATTAAAAAATTTGCTGGATAATTAACAACTAAATCAATAAAAAATACATGTATTATTTTTATCCATGTATCCATAAAAAAACTTTGAAATTTTGATTTATTCACAGATGTCAAAATATATTTTTAATCTAAGTACATTTTTATGCTTGTCAAAATTGCAGTGGAGATGTTACTAAAAATTTTAAGCAAATATAAAGAAGATGATATAAGACTATGTATGTTAATTTTATGTTGTACGTTGTTCAAAGTTCCAAAATATATTTTTTTAATTTAAAAAAAAAGGTCTAATAAGGACTAAGAAAAATGAGGATATTTTACCTCCACAAAACTAAATATTGTCCATATTTGAATTGGTGAGACATTATTTTTTATAGATAATAATAATAATAATAATAATAATAATAATAATAATAATAATAAGAAGAAGAAGAAGAAGAACGTTATTATTAATATTATTAGTATTATTATTATTTAGTAGATTATAAATGCTAAGTCATGTGAAATTATTATTATTATAGTGTGACTCTAATTAAAATAGCTAGTTTAAAAAAAATAACAATAAAAATGTCAAGTTTTTCAATTTTACCCGTTTGTTTTGCCTTTTTGTTCTCAACAAAAATATTTTGCTTGCTTAATTTTTTTTTTTCGAAAGAATGGAAAGCATGTTGTGTGTATATTGTAATAATTATTTTTGTTTGTGTATGGTGATTATATACTAAACTATAATTTATATTTTACTTAAACAAAAAATAGATAGGAGTCAAAAGGGAGGAGTGGGAAGAGAGGGGAAAAGTGGGGTCCACAAGAGCATTTTGTTAAGAATTTTGAGAGGGGAGTATTTTGTTCTATAGTTTGAAAGAGAAGGGTATTATATGAAATTTCCCAAAAAAAAAAATTCCTCTCACCTTTAGTGACCGAAAGAAGATGAACTTTTTCTTATTTTTTTTTTAATCTTGCTAGTGGGCCAGCGGCTAGCAAGTGTTGCATAAATAAAAAAGAAAATTACATTCATCTTTTTCTTAAATTCTTGTGGAAATTAATTAAATCACTTGAATAACTTGCTAAACCAAACAACTGAACCGGTTTATCAATTAAATTTGGTTCGGTTAAAACCAAATAAACCGAACCATCTAAACACTTATAGGTGCAACATATCTATCTTCCTATTTAGAGCAAGGACCAGTAACTTAAGCTAGATTATCATTAAGAAATAAGGGGGAAAAAACAGTTTAATAAAAAAATTAGAATATCGCATTGAATATAAATAGGAAATTAAGACACCGTTAAAACTATTTAATTTATGATTTTAAGATATGTAATTACTTTCACTTGAGATATGGAAACTATTCCAAAAATACCAACTCCATTCATTGTGATTCAACACGATCATGTATTAACATTTGTATATGTTTTTTGTATAATGTGTCAAGTTGTCGCCTGCTTTATTTTTTTCAAAAGCAATACATGACATTAATTATTTTACAGAAGAAAAAATAACACAGAAAATAAAAGTGAATGCATGGCATTGTAGTTGTAGCATAAGCCCTACAACCACAAAAATAAAGACTAACAATGGGCTTATACACAAAATTAACATTTTTATATGTGTTTTTCTATAATGTGACAACTTGTCACCTGCTTTAATTTTTTTCGAAAGCAATACATTATATTAATTATTTTACAGAAGAAAAAATAACACAGAAAATAAAAGTTAATGCATGACATTAATTGTAATTGTAACATAAGCCCTACAACTACAAAAATAAAGACTAACAATGAACTTATACACAAAATCATACGAATATAAAACATTTATGATATCTATCTGTCTTCTGCCTATCAAGAATAAATAACCATTACATAATTTTGTATATATTTTCCAAAGCACTAGGTATCCTTATCCAGAATTAAATGAAACACAAAATTAAACGAAATAAGATCATTTTCCATTGTGCCATCTATACGTCCGAAATTTTTATTTTTACCATCTTACAAAAAAAAAACAAATAAACTTTTTTCTGGAAATTTCATTTTTTATTAGGATCACAAATTGAATCAGCGATCCTTTTGGTTGGGTCGCAGATTGATCCTTTTGGCTGAGATAGGAGTAGGTCCGATGCCCTTTTTAGGTTCAATTAATTAGCTCTAACACCGTACGATTTTCATTAAGATTTGTGCACACGGAAACTAAAAAATATTTGCACGGATTTTAATGAGTTCGCACAAAGCTTGATGCAGATCTGATGATCATTTCACCCATTAGGTCCGACTCTCAATTCCTTTTGGTTGAGATCACAGATTCAATCTGCGACCCCAACATTTTTCTGTAATCAACTCATTTAGGTGAAAAATACATCGCACATTTTTCTGTAATCAACTCATTCAATCTGCGATCCCAGCCAAAAAGATCGCATATTGAATCTGCGATCTTAGTAAAACTAATTTTTTTAGAGAAAAAAGGTTTTTTTTATAAGATGGTAAAATAAAAATTTCGGTCTATACGTACCCTGAATCTATTCTGTTGGACATTTTTTTTCAAAATTTTGTGAAAATAGCCTACCAATGAAATTTTATAGAATGTTAAAAGCAAAATGTATTAAGGTGCAATAATTTCTGCATGTTGCCCAACAAAATGTATAAACTGTGCATCCATTAATTACTAAATAGCATATTATATATGTTTTAATTAGTAGCCATTGAGTACCAGTTAAGTCTTGAAAAGATGGTGATTTCAAGCATGTCACAAAATTGCAAATTTCTCAAAAATTAAATCAGGAAAATTTTGGTAGTTAACAACACAGATATATTATATTAGAAAGTTAACTTTAGTAAATGTGAGTTCTAAACATCTACATTTTGTTCCAACAGACTCTCAGTGTACATGCAATATATATTAATGTTTCATTTGTCATATATATTTAGTATATACTCCCTAGAGCTAGGGATTGCCGAGTTGTCAGCAAAGATGCATGTCAGAAGTTAATTTCTCTCTCTTTACTATTTAAGAGCTCTACCTTAAGCTTTCAGTTCTAAACTTGTAATTACGATCTCGCAAATTACCTCGAGCAAACAATGGCTTCCTACAAACATCTCTTCTCCATTATAACAATCATCTTTCTCTTCATCATATACTCAACACCAATTAGAGGCAGCCAAGTAGTATCTCTCTCGAAAAGCCGAGGTGCGCTATCTAACCAAATCGATAAGATCTCCAGTGTGCAGCATCACCTTGCAAATCTAAGCAAGATATACACCAAGAACAAGTCACTCAGTGTATGCTCTAAGGTGTTAAACGAAGGAAACCGTCTACTTAACAGTGTGCACAGGCGGATGAAAGGCGTGGCTCGGTATGACTCAGATGCGTCATTGTCTCTCCAAACAATGTATTCAGCTGCAACAACTTACCTTAGAACATGTGGTCGAATATTGAAAGAAGCAAAGAAACATAATAAAGAGAAACAATTTGGCGGCCTTCGACGTCATCTTGACGAGATTGGGAACAATTGCTTCCTAGAAAGTTATACGCTCCGTGCGATAAGCCGAGCCACCATACCCAGGAAGAAGCCCAAACAAGGTACACATTGATCTTTGCAAAGTTACACTCCCTTTTTTTTTACTGCTAGACCCGTTTCATTTCAAAACAAAAAATGTCATTTGTAAAGTTTTACTACATTATTAATTACTTTTTATTTTTATTTTGCTTTTGAGAAACAACAATTTATTCCGAGAATTCATTTTTGTTTTGCCAACAATACAGCATTTTTGAATGTGATGCCAGAAGATGGTAATCAAGTAACCGTTCGATAAGATGACACTTGAATGTAATTTTTTCTCGTGTTATTGTGAAATCAAATTAAACTGTTCAGTTGTTCTGTTGTAGTAACACCAGTAAAAGAGCTGCACTAAGTAGCTGAGTTTTAATTACTTTTGTTGGGTTAAATTCTTATCAAAATTATATGTAGACAAGTAATTGAAAGTTCATCTCTGCTACTTCATTTTTCTATAAGTCCAAAGATAGGACTATTATTGCGGGGTTTTTATATTTTTTTGTATACTGTATTTTTCTAAATAAATGCTACTATATTTAAGAAAATTTAGGGTATTCAGTTTATTTAGTGCGTACTACAGATAGTTTTGTCACATGGGTTATTGCTTGCTTGATGCATACTATATATGTTTCAAAACCATAAATCCAATTTTATACTATAATCCTATGTCCGCAATTGTTTCTTCTACACCATTATCAAAGAATTATTACATGAAAAGCAAATATTTTATGTGAAAAAAAATTATGTTTAACTTAGACACTGAAATATACAAAAAAAAATATAGCGGACTGCTGCTTGTGTATCTTTCTCTTATATATATAATTTTCCAGAGATTACATATATATAAGTTACTTTAACTAAAGCTAATTTACATGCATGTCGTCTGTTAAAATATTTCCTGGATTTTTATCTAGGTTATCCCATCAATGTCAGTTCTTAATAGAATTTTGTTTCTTCTTAATTATAATTGACAGTGGGAAACCTTGTAAATTAATTATCACTGTATGTACGTAGTTTAAGCAAGCACAAAGTATTTATTAACATTTATTTTTACTGATAATACCATTTCAACTGCACGTATATATCATTGATTAGAAAATTATTGATTTATGTTCAAAGATTCTAATTTGTCTTCCGGGAGAATATTAAATGTTATAAGCAAAACTAATCATTTTATCTCAAAAAAATAAAAATTTAGCAATTAATTTGATTTCACCATTACAAGCAACGAAAGTGCACTTTCCTTGAATATCGTTGACTCCAAAAAAAAGTAACTGTCTATAATAGGTTAAGAAAATTTACAATAATTGGAATTTAGAATTACATTTGGTTATCATATAAAATAATAATAATTTACCCAAGTAACAGTGGGCCTACTCAGCCCATAAAATGACATCCTCATTTAATTAACCCAAGTAAATAATGTCCTGCTTCAAGATATCTTTGATTACAAGAACATTAAGTTTGTACATAATTAATATATTTCTTTCTTTTTTGCCTCGGAAAGAATCACCATTCCACAAAATTCATTATGCTCGTGATATACCGAGAACACTCCGCAGAATTCCGAACGACCGCCGCATTGTTGTTGCTCAAGACGGTACGGGCCATTTCTCAACTATTAGTGCAGCCATTGCAGCTGCTCCTGCCGGAGCCACCGACTACTTTTTAATAATTATCAAGGCAGGAAGGTACAATGAGAAAGTGGTGGTGCCGATTGAGAAATCATTTTTAGTCCTTGCCGGTGCAGGAAAGGGCGCAACTATTATCACCGGAAGCCGTAGCTATGCATCGGGATATAACACTTGGGATAGCGCCACTGTTGGTATGATATGTCTTTCACAATTTTAAATGTTCATTTGTGTTGATGATTTTCTCATATATTATTTAATTTGGGATTGACAATAACCCTGTTTGCTTGTTAATTAATTAATTAACTATGTTTAATTTTTTTACAGAAATATATGGGCACAACTTTATCGGGTACAACATCGGCTTTGAAAACTCGGCTGGCCCGCAGGGCGGTCAGGCAGTGGCGGTGTTGTGCAGCTCCAACCTCTCTGCTTTCTACAAATGTGGTTTTTATGGGTTTCAAGATACTCTTTACGCACATGCCTGGTTGCAATTTTACCGTGAATGTGACATCTACGGGACAATTGATTTTATTCTCGGTGACGCATCCGCGGTCTTTCAGTCTTGCAACATCGTGGTGAGACCGCCTCTTCTCGGGCAATCTAACCCCATAGTTGCACAACAGCGTGAATGTCCAACTGGAAGGACTGGTTTCACCATCCAAAATTGTGTCATATCGCCGGCACCGGGGTTTCCCATTAACACGAAAACATATCTCGGTCGACCATGGGGAAAATCCACACGAGTGGCATTCATTTCGAACCAATTCAATGTGATGATAGATCCAGTCGGTTGGCTCCCGTGGTACGGAATCCCGACTCAGGTGTACTTGGGCGAGTTCAACAACACCGGTTCAGGTGCCGACATGGCCGGTAGAGTGACATGGCCGGGCGTCAAGAGGTTGACACAGCCCGAGGCCTATAATCTCACGGTAGATGCCATGCTTGGAGGTGGAAGTTGGCTGGATAGAACCCGGGTTCCTTATGTGAAAGGGTTGTTCTAGTTGTTTAAAACTTTAAATTTAGTAACAGATTTTTTTTTTTCATTAAAAGAAAAATATTAGCATTAGCTATAATAGGCTAGGCTAGTTTTGGGTTGTAGCGCTTAGATTTGATATATATCTCAGTATCTGTTTTTAACGGCATGGTTGAGATAAATGATAAAATAAACTGCAGTTTAATTGGTTCAATGAAGTGCTTGTTAAGCTTATGTTGTTCAGCTATGAAATGTAAATATTTTATATTTACAGAGAAATTTGGTGTTAATCTACCCTGATGAGACAAATACTAAATTCAAACGGTATAACTTATGTGTCCTAAAAACGATCTTATTATTGCACGGAGTTCCGTTAATATTCGTGCTAATATATATAATCAACAGATCGAATTTAAAATTCAAATTCATGGTGATCTTAGGATAGGCGATATGAATTCCACTTATTACACCCCACCAAGAAGGAAAGAGTAGCCCAATTATGACCTGATGCTTTTTTTGTTGATTTTTCTTTTAATCTTTCGTTTCGTCAATTTCTTCTAGAAGTTTCGCGTAAATTTTGTACTTTCGATCGTGTTTTTTTCTTTTCTTATTATGATGTTTAATCTGAACTTGCAGAAGGTACCTAATGCCTCGGATTAACTTAGAAGAAAATCCTTCTGCATTAGATGCAGGAGTTAACTCTCGATTTTCTAAACTGGTTATACTTTTTGTTGGGGAAATCTGAAAATGTAATAATATATGAATGTCATAATTCATGTTTTCACAGACCTATAACATGTGATCACGAAGCACAAAGATATATATATAAGAATATTATCTTAATGTAACATTTTTTTAAGGGTGGAGAATCAAAGCAACGTGAGGAAGATTTCTTTAGAAAATCCATTATAGCATATCAATTCTTGCAATATAATTGTGTAGTTGACAGACAAAGTAGTGACATATTTTTTTTACGAACAAGTCCTTGCATAACTAAACTTCAAAGTAACTGGTACGATGTGATGCTTTGCAGTCTAATCTGATAAGATTGTCGAGATATAATTAAAATGTCATTGAATTGAAACAGTTTCCAGAAGATTAATTTCAATCTGCAACCTTGATATGAAGGAAATACAAAATATGAATAGCCAAACCCTAGGTAGTAAATTTTTTAGCATTTGGCATTGTAATTGGATTAATGTTTTCTTTCTTTCTTTTTTTAACTTTAAGTACCCTGCTTGTGTTTAATGCAATAAATTTGATTGATATAAATAAACTGGTGCTGGATTGGAAAATAATATAATCCATCAAGGCAGCACCGGGGGAGCACTGGTGCGGATATTGTAAGAATTGCAATGACTGCACTTCTGACCAATGACATGAAAGAAAACTTCAGTGGTATCATTGCAATCGTTGCACAGGATCCATACCTAACAGTACAATTTTGCCAAATAATTCAGTTTATTATTTTCATTAAAGAACCAAGACAGACTCCTTTTGGTATTTAAATTTGAATGGTGTATAGATTCTCCTAATGACTTGAACCTTGGGTTTTGGTACAACGCATGGAAGGTTGGATTCAATTCATATTCTCTGCATTAACCATTAACACATGTTTGAGTTTAGATCCGATCCGTTCGTTACATACAAGCACGAATCTTATTGGGACCCTGTGCATTACAGGCGTGGGCCGGATTGGCCTGGGATTCTAATCAGACAGACCAAAGCTAAACTCAAATGGTGCGTTAATGCAGAGGATTCAGACTCAGGTTGGGTTCAGCTCCTGTTGAATTGTACACTAACAATTGGAGAGAACATTTGGACCGTGTTTCAGATCAAACATCCTACAACGCCTAGTTCATTGCTTAAATTTGGGCAGTTAAGGTCGCTACTTGCCAGGTATGATCCGGACATTCTCAAATGAAACATAAGGTCTTGTTTGCCTGGGAATTATCAATTGTCTTACTACAAATTGGAGAGGATCCAAAATGAAAGATCATATGTTATATATCTCATTCTGGTTCTAATTTTGTTAATGTTACAATTAGTAGTGATATAATATAACTCAGGTACAAGTTAGTAAAGCCTTAACAGAGAGGCTACCTAGTTTGAACTGGACTTGTAAAATTTTGCATTTTAATAATAGGTTACGGGTCAGCAAGGTTAGAAGTATGATACAGCAATTTGTTGGGGTGAACTCTCAAGTGATAGGCATCAATATTGATGGTTACAAATTTTATTTAGGTTTGCAGGTAGAGAAGTTAATATTACGAACCTTGTATTGGTAATCCTCGGGCATGGTTGTTGCTTCAACCTTTATATATCAGAAGAAATTAGGAAAGAAAAAATGAAATTAATCATACAATTAAGGAAGGAGTGTATATCATAGATGATAACAATATTTCAATGAGAAAAGATTTACTGTGCTCATCATGTAAAAACTGAACACACTTTCAACAATCATATGGCACGATAGTTTCAATAAATAACGACAATATTAGGGGCACGATTGTATCAAGATTCTTACTATTACTTCAAGTAATTCCATTTGTATTTTTTATTCTATTATGCTATTATTATTTCTACTCCTATTTGTACAGTTTGCTTTTAGCAAAAGTAATACCTCATCATCAAGTTTTTTCCAGAACTTTGACATGTCAATTACTGATTTAGAGCATATAGGACAGCAAAACCTAAACAAAAGAAGAAAAAAAAAACTCAAGTTAAAACTTGAGAGTTTCAAAACAAATAAAAGGAAAATAGAAAGAGCAAAAAATAAGTTTTCTTCAAACGCACGTACTTGTCATGCTTTAGCATCTCAAGAAAACACGATGAGTGCATGGTATGACCACATTTTAGTACCGCCGTCTCTTGCAAGGAGTCAAAAAGATACTAAAAAAAGGAATAAATTACCTCATGTAAGAATAAGAGGCCAAGAAAATGAAACTAGGTTTTCGTATAGTACTGACCTCATAACATATAGGGCAATGGTTTCTCATTGAATTCTCAACACATGAATGTTTATTGCATAAGCCGACAGCGTAACAAGATCCTGTTTATATTAGCGATAAATTAAAATAAATCACATACATTAGTAATAATGAAAACAATTTTTAAATATTCAGCAACTTTTGTGTTGCAAAGTTGAGTTACTAAATAGAGCCTTAACTGAGATTTAATTGATGAAAAAATGGATTCCGGTTATACTAATTGCATATATGAGGATGGTTGGGCCTAGTTTATTTGCATTGAATTTACACTTAATTATACATGGGATGCTAAATTGGACCTAATCAACTATGAATTTAGTGATAGTACTTTTGAGGAACATACCACATTTCTTGCAATGAAAATAGTTCTCCTTGCCACCAATTCTGTTCATTAGAAAAATAATCATCATTCAAAAATACGCTCCGCATAAGCAAATTATAATAGTTGGAAACATTAGAGAAGAAAATTGACAACCTACAGATACCGCAGTCATCACAATGATAATGCCCTTTGTCGATCTACACCAAAATCAGAACAATTATGTTAATTACGTAAAATTTAATTATGATTTTGAGTTACTATTATTGAGAAAAAAACAATGTCAATGAAATCTCACATTGTCGTCAAAAAATTTACAAACATCACAGAAATACTCGCCCATTCTGACACCGCAGTGTGAGCACACTTGCGCCACCTGTGAACCAAACCAATTTATAATACCAGAATAATGTAATTTATTTTTGGGAAAAGCAATAAATATTAATTAGCAAAACAAATCAAGATCTTTTCTGACTTACTGGTTGTTCAGCGTCACAAATTAGACAGATCACCTACAAAATAAATAAAACATATAAACATTCTGGTAATTAAGGGAACTCACAATGACTGGGTAAAGATTTTAACAGAGCAGTTTTTGCTACATGCAGCGCACGAACCTATGCAAGTATGCAACGCTTTTGATTCTATAGTCTATGCGCTGCATGAAGACAAAGCTCCTCTGTTAAAATCTTTACCCAATGAGTTCTGTGTACTGGTAATGAGTAAAACAGTAGAGAAATTAGACACTGAACCCGTTCAACTTCTTGACGATTTATCTCATGATGATCTCTCTGAAACCAGCAAAAAAAAATTAGGAACTGAAAGGGGTGTTTTCGCCATATAAATTCTCAGAAAGAGAGAAGAAACGAGCGAGAAAATTGAAATACCGTTGATTCGTTGTGGCAGTGACGACAGTAAAAAATCTCGTCACAGCATGGTGCACGAATTTTGCACCTTCTCCTATAATGCTTGCACCTGATCAAACCCACACGATACATTTTATATTTTCAAATTAATGAAAAAATGAAACAACACATGGAGAAATGAAAAGGGAAGAGAGAGGAGAACCCATATCCCATCTTGCCAAAATCCAACCGAGAGGTCTCTTGCGCCTTCTCCATTGGAAGCAACGCCACAAGGGACTGAGGAGGAATTAATGGAGATTTGGCGAGATGCAGGAGAGTGTGCGCTTCTCAGTTCTCACAGCAGTAAATATACTTTCTTCTTCTTTATATCAGCATCATCATCAAGTAGATAAAGTGTTGATATCAAAAAAAAAAACAAAACAAAAATAAGGGGGAAATGTTTCTCATCTCCTTTTAACTACGCGCCAGACAACAAGTCTCAAAATATCAAAAAAAAATTATTTGTAGCATTTAAAATAATCAAATTAAACAAGTAGTAGTGGGAGAAATCTTGACTCTCTGATTTTTTTTTCACTTATTTTTTTAATTAAAAAAATTATGTATTATTTGTCATTATAATTGGAAAAGGTACGTATTAATATTTGTCAATATTAGTCATTCAAAATGATCTGCAAATTAAATTTGGAAGGTATAAATTATCATAGTATAACAATAGTTAATTAAATGGTCGTAATTACATGATCTTGAGGTGAAAAATTGATCAGATAATGATATTTTAAAATTTAAATACGAGTTGAATATTAACAAATAGAAACACAAATTAATAGATAGGAATAAGATGAAATTGATATAAAACAACAACAAAAAATAAAACATGCTCAAATCCCGTACAATACCCGGAACTTATTGTGAGATGATTTTTCATAATAGCATTTATAAACAAATATAAATATTACAAATAAATCATCATCTATATCATACATTCAGTACATCAACATCTATATCATATGTTCAACTATAATAGTAAACAACATATTTTTCTTCATAACAAGTTGTAAGCGCCAAAACACACACACATATATATATATTTAATAATCAAATATATGCATTTTGAAAAGAAAAAAAAACATACATATATTTATATACGCTTTTGACATTCAAAATTATATTAGTATTCGGCAAATATTTAGATATTTTATGTCAGTATTTATAAAATTTGCATACATATTAGGTTATGGATAGGACTGTAAATGAGCTGGCTCGAGCCGAGCTAGGCAAAAGCTCAGCTCGTTAATTCTGGACCGAGCTGTTAGCGAGTCAGCTCGTTAACAGCTCGCGAGCTAAAATCTCAGCTCAAACTCGTGACGAGCCAGCTCACGAGCTGGCTCGCTGGGTTTGGTTGGACATTGTTTTAAGAAGAAAATAAATTTTACAAGTATTTTTGGACCGAGCTGAATTGAGCTTGACAGTATAAAATACACACAAATTCACAAATTGATGCCTAGCCAAGCTGGGCAAAAGCTCAGCTCGGTCCACTATCGAACGAGCTGTTACCGATCGAGCCAGATGTGAGTCGCGAGCGAGCCACGAGCTACGAGCTTTTTGGACAGCCCTAGTTATGGATGGATAATTTATAAAATTATTTTCACCCATAACTTGACTATCTTCATAGTTATGATAAATAAATTTGATGTTGAATTCAACGTTTTGTTTGTTCATTGATTCAAAGTAAAACTTGTATGAGTTGATACTTGTCACAAACTTCTTCTTGCACTTAACTTCAAAATCTATTAAATTAATTTCAAAAGACGAGTTAAAAATTTACTTCAACATTACTAGCCAAGTATTATGTTATATTTTTTTTTAATTTTCCAGATTCATTACATAACAAGTAAATTTTTGGAAATTAAACACAGAAAATATTTCATTTAATACACCTTGATTTTATGCAAAATAAAACAATAAATGAAACATTTGATTCATCATACATATCAAGATTAATTATTTAATTTGTTGTTTGAAGAGTATACATAGTCTTAATTTGAAGTAAATATCAAATTCTTTTATAAGTTTAGATTAATATTACAATTAGATATTATCTAATGATTTGTAATATTGATAGTTTGAATAGACTATTTTTTTATATATTGTAAAATTATATTTAGACTGTACAAAATATGATAAGCTATAATCAAATGTAAATAAACTTGGTAATGTTTTTGTTGAGTATCTCACCATTTACCAACACTAAATAAAACAAGTAGAAGCTTTTTTGTGGGAGATGATATTGATGGGTGATCTTTTACAGGGATTGAATTGGCAATAAAGAAGAATGCCTTGGGATTTGCATTCGACGTGAAGAGTAATGGAAAACGCAGCCAGCTATCTATTTATCTTTTCCATCTATTTATCTGTTTTGAGTTTTGACAAGATCACCTAGGGCTAGAATCGCTCGTTGCTTTTGTATTCCGCCTATCACTCGCATTTTATTAAACAATTTATCTAAATTATTCAACACAATTTTCATGTCGAAATGTATTTAGAGATTATTATATTTTTTGAAAAATAAATTACTATATTTCTTAACAAAATATAAAATTATTATTTTTCAATAATACAAAATAAATATCTAAAAAATAAAATTAAAACTTCAAAATATTGAAAATTTGGTTCCAAACACATTTTAATATGAAAATTAGAATGACTATTTAGACTTTTAAAACAGAAATAAGCATGTAAGGAGTGATTGAGGTACGAAAATAATTGAACATTTTAATTCTACTTTTAACACTCTTTTGAAGTGAACTACGATACTATAGATAGTGTTTATTGATATGTACTATTAATTAATCTTTATTTTAAAACTCTAAACAATCAATATGAACAGTTCAATATAATTTTCATATAAAAAATATGTGTATATGAAAGTTTATATATTTTTTAAATTGGTAGAAAATCACTTGATGGGAAGATTCTAAACTATTTAAAAGTATTGATTTTCTATATATCTAAAAAAATAAATATAAAATATAAAATTTAGTATGCAAGTATATTTTTATATAAAGATCATATTAAATGATTCAGACTATTTAGATTTTGAAAATAAAAATATTGATTTATATTACTGATCAATATGCGGCAACACTTTGCTCAATTAAAAAATTACCATAGCTTCAATGAAAAATAAATAATATTAATAATAAAGACAAAGTAATAACATTTTTTCTGCCTACGATAAAAATTCTGACTACGCTGGACTGATACATGCTATTAATAATTTAGATTGAACGTGTGTATTTAGAGTGCTAGGATTTAACTTTTAAAAGATAAGAGTAGTTCATGAACACATACTTCCAAAATGATCTTATTAGATATATTCAATAACTGACGCGTAAGAACTTCAAAATTATCTTATTAGATTTCTAAAAACATTATTGTATGTTCAAACTTCCCTAAAGTGTATATTTAAGTTTCACTCATCAATTTTATGAAATGGTATCCTCTGCGGTACCTACGGAGTTAAACTTCATACTTCTAATTTGGTCCGTTCGTTTTGATCGGACGGAGTAAATAAGATTTTGGCACGAATCTCAAAGCAAAATTAATACTGTCTCTTCATCATTCCGAGTAATCACCGGCTAAGAGTAAATCTAGGCCATCCGATCAACTCCGCAGGTAAAAACTCTGCAGAAAATACTGGTCCTAATTTTATACCTAGAAGCTTTTATTTTATCAAACTAATTACGTATGTTATGTAAGAACTGATGCGTACATTTAGATTTAGATGTAGTGTTGTTAAACTTTTAAATTTATAGTATTGAAGTTATTGTTTTTATACGGTCAGACAAATATTAAAAAATTAAAAAGCAAAAGAGAAACTTATTCATTTTCTGGGCTGGGGGGTTTTGGGAAGAGATTAATTTTCATTACTATAAGCCAGATTTGAAAGAAAATACGGAAGTGTACCTGATTTAGGGGTGAAAACGGAGCGGGCAGTGGTTAAAAAGCTATATCCATATTTTTTTAAATTTTCTTTAATTTTTTGGATACGAATTAAATATTTATAAAAATATTATTAAAAAATTATAAAGATTATAAATGAATAAAATACTTTTTATAATATATATTGAACTATATGGTATATACCTACTATTTGAATACGAGTAATTAAAATGTAAAATTATATTAGTATCTATATTCATATGAATATTCAAATATCAGACATCCACATCTAACTTTCCGAATACGAATCGGATTTTATCAACAGTTCCACACCGTTTTCACCCGTAAGGCCGTAACCTGATTGCAAAGAAACACGAATTGATGTAATGCTAATTTAATGAACGCCAAGCTAGTGCGTCAACTGTTGTCCACACCGCATGCATCAGGATCAATCATTGGTTTGCAAAAATCTTGTAAGCAAAGATACATTGATGAAAGTTCTCGTCTTTCGTAAAGAAAAAACTTCATGGGGTGAACTGTGTAAGTGGATAAATTATAAAAGGGTGGGAACTGGGGAGTCCCGGAGTCGTGTAGGATAGCAACCTGCACCTGCCCCAGAGGAACTCCCCATAGGGCCATAAGTAATTAACTGGTAAACGGGCAGTTCGGTTGCGTCCGAATTAAGAAATTCCAGTCATGGGTAGAGAAGAAATACGTGACACGCCGTGACGTGACGTGACAAACACGCCGTGATTTGGTTACGTGACGTGACGTGATCAATTTTTCTTTTCACGTGACGTGACGTGACGTGACTAAAATGGTGGCGGATGGTCACGTCACGCGTAGTCACGCCGTGACTATACGTGACGTGATCACACGTGACGTGACGTGACGTGTCGTGACGTAAATTAGCTGTGTCAATTTTTTTATATTTTAATTTAAATTGTTGAAAATTTAGAAAAAAAGATAAAAAAAAATTATAAAACAAGTAAATAATATTGTAAAGATTATTTTTTTAAGAAATATTACATCTGATATTACTTTAAAAATTCAAATTATAAACATTCATTAGACTAAACTAAAAAAAATAAAAATTAGTACTACATGAGTACCAATATCACTAAACTTACACTAAAATAAAAATCTGAATACTCTATACATATAAAAAAAATTGGATACTTTATGTTTCATACCGTGACGTGACGTATATTTTCACTAGAATGTGGTCACGTCACGCGAATGATCACATCACGCGTCACGCGAGTCACGTCACGTAATTGACACACGTGACGTGACGTGACTAGTCACGCCGTGACAAATTTCCTTCTCTAGTCATGGGCATCTAGGTTGCGCAGTCAAAAGGTATTCCTAATTTCCTATTACTAATATTCCAAAAACAATGTCTTTATCTCCTCATATCTTATTTATGTCTCATATTATTTATCTTCGTTTTTAAAATCCAAATAATTAATACGAACCGTTTAACATAATTTTCATGTTAAAATATACTTGAAGATCAAATTTTATATTTTTTGAAAAAAATTTACTATCTTTTTAGATTTATTGAAAATTACTGTTTCTTATGATCCAAATTTGTTTAAAAAACAGCAATTTTCGATAAATCTAAAAAAATAATAAAAAAATTCAAAAAAATGTAAAATTTAATCTCCAAACATATTTTAAGATGAAGATCACGTTGAGCAGTTTGAATCAACTGTTTAGACTTTAAAAACAAAAATATAGAATATAAAGCATGAATGAAGTATGAGGAGAAGAGATTGGAACCCTCCTCCAAAAACATTTAAGATTGTAATCATGACATTGATGATGATCTTTCTAGATCTGGGAATCAGTAAGATAAATATCGGATCAAATTTGATTTGATGTTCGCTTAGAGCCATTCAATCTACATCAAAATTCACACAGACATCCTTAAGATTCACGTGGATAAGTACACATTAACCTTGATGCAAATCAAATGGCTCCAAGCCTCCAATCAAACATGAGATCAAATTTGGGTTTGAATGAAAAAACAATTAGTCATCACTAATAAACGAGTTACAAAAACTGTTAGTTAGCTTTTATTACACTATCAAAATAAAATCGGAAGCGTAGTTTATAGCCACTTCATAACTTGTATCAACTAAAGCTCATGCCTGAAGATAATTTATGAATCAACAGCTTAAAACAAAAGAGAAACAAAAGAAAATTGTGCACAGTAAAGATGTGTTAATGCTATGTTTTCTAATTCCCTAAATAGAAAACACAGAGGCATCGATGCTTCTAGAATGAAAAGGACAGAACAAAGTCCAATTCTTTGCAAATTGGAAAGCATGAACGCATGATAATGCATGAAAGAGCGCCTCACAGGCTCAACACCCACATCAATGAAAATTACATCAGGGGAAAAAAAGTACAACTAAAACCCCATAGCTATCCAGACAACAACTTTTCATGAAAAACAATACAAGTACAATTGCTATAAATATCACTGACCTGAATTCCCCAAATATGGATATCCAAAATCGCATTAGAAGAGAACTCAGGAAGCAGGATTAAGCTGCTAAAAAACATGGTGAAAGAAAAATTTAAGAACTTCAGTGGATAGTTATATGCTTCGGGCAACCTTCTCGTACAAATCATGTGGCCAATTCCTGCCCATATTGTTAGCTACAATGCTTGCAATCTGCCATTGCAAGAAAAGATATATCAGATAAATAGAAGAAAATTCAAGTATTAAGCAGAAGGATTCAATTTACAGTTCATCTAAAGCCGGATCAAATTTTTATCATTGCCTATTTAGAATGCAGGGGCAGTATTATTGTTCTTTGAGATTCGTGCAGAAACTATTTGAACACAAATATTTGAGTTATCTCAGGGGCATATGCCCCCCTTTCCAGATTTAACCTTCAGAATGGCATCAATCAGAACGTTTTTTTTATACCACAACTTAACAGGGGTGAAGAAAGTATCAATTTGTTTCCGGCTTTCCGCTGATCAGCTGAATTCATATACAAGCAATAAAATATAAGACAGCCAGCAAGCAGACCTTAGATTTAAGTGCACGTATGGTCCCATCAGCATCTCTAACATTATCCAGGCAAGTGAGTGCGACTCTCAGGAGATCTGGTACACAAGCCTGAACATGGGGGTTCAGGTTCCCCAAATCGATCGAGGCATTTGGCGAGCGTGGGTCCAGAGGGAGGAATTTTATGCTGACGATTTCTCTCAAGGCCTCAACGTGCTGCCCTGCTCGGGCTAGTTTAAGTATCGAAAGGATTGATTCGAGTTGCCTCAGTACTGTTTGTTGATCAATCAGGAGCTCCTTGTCTTGCTCACTAATTAGTAAAAGATGATGCCAAAATAAAATATCAGTTCAAATGTTTGATTTATTTTCTCAAAAGTAGACACCTTTTCTTTTTCTTTATTCCTCTTTTTAGTGTTGTTTGATGCCTTTGCAGGGTTTCATGTCGAAAGTGTATTTAAAAGTGGAGACAAGACAAATATAAGCAGTTAAAATTCCAAATTTATCCCTGAAAATCATTTTGATGTTTGCACTCAACTGATTTCAGTTGGGTCCCTCAATTATTTGTTTTCACAATTATGCTCTACTCTACCATGCAATAGGGCCACATTTGATATATTTACATAGCAACTATTAGCACCAAAATGTAGCAAAACATCAGTCGAAACAAATAAATGAATAAAACATCAGACCTGGCTTGGGGATAGTTTCTAGAAGCCTCCAAAACATCATCACTAGAACAAAGGAGACTGGTAGCTTGGCTGTCACTGTCGAGTCTACCACGTGACATGGCACAAATTACATCAGAGAGACACTTATTTATTGTCTCCAGTGCCATGCCAAAAGCTCCCACTCTCTTATGTATCTCAATCGACTACAATGGGTAGCATCAGAAGCTCAATGTCACAAAACAGTCCATGTGTACTAACAAACAATTTTTATAAATTTTTGTTTTCTGTTTTAATCTATTCCGTGTTTCCAGATACATTTCAGAAATTCAATTTTCCATGCTAGTTAATAGAAGAAATCTCGTAAACGTTCTTGTAAAAGAAACACACATATACCCCCTAATGTCAGGGTCAGTATCCTCTGAGGTATCTCAAATTTTCAGTTTATCTAAAACCAGGCCAATTTTTTTTCCAGTGCCTATGCGAAATGCAGGGGCCAGTGTTATTGTGCTTTCAGATTAGTGCAGAAAGGATTTGAACAGTCCAGATTTTCCACAGATCAGCTCAAAATTTGAGAAATCTCAGGGGACATGAATTCCTACATGTCATAGTATATCTTAATCATATTCCAAAAGAAAAGAAACATTCATATGATTCTGGATTAACAAGAAATTTTATTACTAATTTAGAAACTATAATTCATTTTATAATGAAAACTGCAACTCAGGTAGTTGTCATAAACCAACCTTGTCATAGAGTCCAGTTTCCAGACAATGACGTGCAGCTTCTACCAAGAACTGCTGCCGGGCCCGCAAGTCAGTCATGTACTTGCTCAGCTCCCCCTCCTCTCCAGTACCTCTCCAACCGAGCAATAGGTTAATGCCACCATCTCTTAATAGTACCTCTGTCAGGAGCTGACTCAGCATAATATTTCTCTGTCTCTGCTGCTCGACAGTGCCGTTTCCAATCCATGAAGCTTCGCCTCCTCCAATTGCTGAAGCTGCTTGCACATAGTACTCAAGTGCCAATTCAAGATTACCTGGTATACATGGCACAGGTGTTTATAATGTGTGTTTCACTTTCCCCTTCATGTTTGACCAGTTTCAGGACATGACTAACAACTAGAGAATTCTTCAATTAAAGCTCATTGTTTTGGTGATATCAGGTACCACATTTTAATGATATGTACTGCAATGAGCCAGTTGCACGTGTCCAGTGACTTTGATGATTATCTATTTTATTACAGTATCATTGCAAATTAACACGCAAATATCATACTACATCTGCAAATAGTGCAAAGATGTTGGGTTAGATGCAAATAAGAGACACTTTAGCTCCTCTTAAAAGCATACCAAAAATACAAACAATTGTTCATTCAGGACGAACATTAATTTTGTTTATTGATGTTCTTGATTGTTTCAATTCTCCCTACCGTATATTGTAGCCTGTATTGCCTAGGCCTAAAGACTCTAAGGTTGGTTGCATTACCATTGCGTGAGTATACTGAACCGTACTGCCTTATCACACCAGCCACCTCAGCACATGCATCCATCAGACCAGCCTTCTGTTGATTTCCAGAACCTTCCAGAAGAACCCCACAATCTGCCAAACAAATTGCTATATGCACTGCATCAATGCTAACACCGTCTTCTCCTTCTTTTGAGAGGTAGAATATTGCCGGCAAAAACTGCACACTCAGAAGCAACACATATGGGTAAACAAGTGGGTCCCGCCCATTCTTTGTATAGTACACTGGTTCAAACTTGTTCAAATAACTTTGTAAGTCCTCTAGAGTGTAAGGGACCAGTCCCTCATTTGAAAAGTGAGAGGAGGAAGCACTGGTAGGTGGATCCCGCACAGCAGACAGCTTGAACCAAAGAAAGTCTTCTATGGTGGTGAAAAGATTTGGCAGGTCACGAAGCATTCGCTCAATCTGACGGCGAGACCCAGATATGATTGCATACAAGATGAGCTTCTTTCGGTCGTAGGAGGGACGGCCTGCTCTGTCAATCATTCTCAGCATTTTTTCACACTCTTCTGAGGCACCGAGAGCAGTCTCAGATGACACATTACCCCCAGTAACAATCCACTCAGTGAGCTATAGAGATCAAAAGTAAAAAAAAAAAAATTAAGTGGTGGGTAATCTTGTTTATATTGGTCTTGTAATTGAACAGAGAAATACCTGAGGCGCGAACTGGTGAGCAGCACGAGAAGATTGAGCAACTCTTCTTGCTTCGTCATGATAACCAGTTCTTAAACAGTAATAGATCTACATAATGTATGTAAATTCATACGAATTAAAAAAGAAAAAGGTTAAAAGACAAAAAGAAAAAGGAGGAAATAGAAGGAAAAAAAAAAACCTGCTGCCAAGTTGTGTCAACTGGAGGTTGCCTACGCGTACCAGTTGCATCAAAATCAAGCACACCATGATCTCTCAAACGTACCTATACATTATGATATTAGGATCCACTTCTTATGGAAAAAAAGAGAATTATAAAGAACTAAATCAAGACAAATATATATGAAAAGGGCATACTCGAAGGAATGCTCGGATCTTCTGTATATTGCCTACAGAGCCACCAAGAGCAGCCTACAATTAACAAGTTTTAATTAACTCATTTAAATATGATTAGATTGGAAACCAAGGTAAAGCGTTCATCATTTAATGAGATGATACCAACCAGCGTAGCATGGCTTTGGATGGTATCCATGATGTACTTCTCATGGCCCCACTCAAGGTGCCTCCTTGCTCCTATTACAAGTGATATCCTTCTAGACACCTTTCGTGAAGTTGTCGAATCCTCACCAACCAATGCCTATTTTTTATTCACCAAAGGTCACTAAGGTTCTTATTTACATGAAGTAATTTACACAAAGCAATTGCAATTTAGAACCCAATTGTAGGGAAGTTGCTACCTGGACAAGGTGCCAAATTTTTTGCATGGTGACGGATTTGCCACCGGAGATGTCAGTCCCCAGGCCTTCATAAGCAGCTCGAAAAGCCGATGCCAGCTTAGAAAAAGATGATTAAAAATTCCCTCAATCCCGTCAAACCAAACTTATATGCTTCATAAAAACATGCGAATGCTTCTAAATTAAGCTTATTATTCATACCAAAGATTATACCATGAAACCTTAATTAAAACCTAACATAACCATAATCAAGGGCGGAAGAACATGTAGGGAATGGGTTATGGGTGCTAAGCACTCCCCTATAAATTGAAATTTTATATTTTTATCTTTTAATTTTTTTGCAATAATTATTACTAGTAGCCCCCTCAGAAAATGAAATAACATGACATTTATTCATGCAGTCCCCCCCCCCCCACAACCCCCTCAATCTCAATTTTCTGGTTCCACTCCTGACCATAATGCATCAAGCAACCAGAAATTTTAATATTAGAAACACAAAGAAACAGGGTACCAATGCAAATTGAATAACTCAATCCTAACTACGAACCTTAAACGGCAGCTGGCGAGATCTAGCTTCGTTGAGGTCCCTGACAGCTTCAGCATAAACCGCAGCTTTCTTTTCAGTTATGGTCTTATCAGAAGCCGGTACAATGGCCATTGCAGAAGGACCTGCCGACAATTGAGGGGTTGAGACCTGAGGTGACATGAGTGCGGTACGGGAAAATCCGGTCCCACCAAGACTGCTACTTCTTCGGGGTAGTGTAGAAAGCCTGCTAAGGCTTTGTAAGAAGTCCTTCCTTTCCTTATTCCAGTCATCCTGTAGAAAAACAGTACTGAAATCAAAATAAGTTCGACCGCTTAGGCACTTACACCCACCACTTTTTGCAAATTGCACCAAAGGCTTTTCAATTTTTTGTACTAACAGCAAACATATATTTGGGTTCATTTGCTAATAACACCCAAACATTAAAGAGGTTAATTAAAGGGCATGCCTTTATTGCCACTTTTCAGTAAAACAGTACTGAAATAAAACTAATTTAGGCACTTACACCCACCATTTTTTGCAAATTGCACCAAAGGTTTGCTAATGTTTTGAACTAACAGCAAACATATATTTGGGTTCATTTGCTAATTACATCCAAACATTAAAGAGATTAATTATATGACATGGCTTTAATTGCCAACTTTCAGTATATTACATATATGATCCCAAACAATTTGGTGAATAGGCAAGCTCCTGCTAACATGAAAATTCAACATCTAACTTGGGCCGAAGGTTTAAATATCTAACACAACTAGAAATTTTATTTAGCAAACAAATCTAGCACTTAGTTGCTCATTACGATATTAAAAGTGCGTTGAGGGTTAGTTGCTACCATAATAAATGATAAAATTATATAGTTGAGAGGTCATGGGTTCGAAACCAGATGGGGGAAATCCTTTGTTGGAATAACAAGGGTATTAAATAGTTGGGTGGCTTGACCTCCAACCTTTACTCAAAAATTTTTTTATAAAATTAGATATAATTTGCAGAAAATAAAAACGCAATGCCCCTCTCTGTATTGGTGCCTTGTAGTGAATCAACAATAAGGTTAAGAAACTGTTAAAATAATGAATTTGAGTCACCTCCAAAACATGCATCATGTGATCATTAAAGCTTCTGAGGTTGTCCTTCTGAGCTTCTTGGATTGATGAGACAATTGTCATTTCATGGAGCTGAAAACATAAAATGTTCAACGAACTTAATTTTACAAATGTTATGCAAAAAAATATAAATGACAAGTTAATATATACTTTGGTGAAGGGGTGAAAACAGAAAAAAGAGAAAGAAAACATGTTTTGCCAATATGTACCAAAGATATGTATGATTACACTTTTGGAAAAACCCTTGATTATATTTATAATTAATTAGATGTTGAAACTAAACTAAACTGACTACCTAGGCCTTAATTTGTAAATTCACAATACTTCGACCTATTTAGACATCACATCAGGCCTAGTTAATACAATTTTGCTCTCAATTGAATTGAACTCACTCCAATTCCTTCTATCTAGCAGTAGTCATCTGTATCTGTTACTATTTTGTCATAATGCATGTTTGCAGTGAAAACAGGTGGGCGCAACCACTTTTATTAAAAAAAAAAAAAATCTCTCTCTAATTCTTTGCCTCGATTCACCAAAACTCTAAAGCTTTTCACTTGTAATAGAGAAACAAATTAAATAATAACTTATGAAATAAAAAATGTGGGAAAGAAGATCTTCCACAAAAATGAAGCAACTCTTCGGGTGCGTTTGGATGGGTGAAGAATAGCTACTATTCCGGATTAGCACTATTCCAAGCTATTAATCTACATTTGGGTGTGTTTGGATTAGCGAATAGCCACTATTCTTTGTTTGTCTTTTGTGGGATAGCTCACTATTCTACTAATCCTACAAATTGTTGGGATAGCTACTATCCTCAAAATTAGAATAGCTACTATCCTTGCACTATTCTTGATTCATCCAAACGCACCAAATGAATAAACATTCAGCATTCTTTTGCAATAAGACATGAACAAACCAAAACAAAAACTAAAAAAAGGAAACTAATAAACCTAGCTACATACCTGTTGTAGATACTCCTCCAGGGTAGCTGCTTCAGAAGGAAAAACATCTTCAAAGGTTGTCTACAAAAGTTAACATAAAAAACATTATGCGTCTAAATTTTGAACTTACTTTCAAGTCGAAAGATGAAACAAAAGCACATAATTAGTTACCTTAAGCTCAAAGGACTTGAGATCTCTTGCAAGCTGCTCTGCATTTATCCCTTCCCGTGCAAGCAATCTGACCAAATTCAAAATTGAGACTGCTTATACTATATGAAACCATCAAAATGACAAATGTGCACCTTAATTATTACCAAAGTACTCAATTATTCCATGGCTACCAGTTTTCCCTATCTTCTAGTAGATATGTATCAGTATACTCAGTATTTTGAAACATGAGAAAAACAGTTCAACATAAGAATTGAGTTATCATGTGTTGAAACTTGAGAGATTAAATCAATGAGCAAAGAAGTTATGTATCTTTTGAGCATTTGAAACAACCGAAGGTAAAGATATAGTAAATATAAACAATTTCAGTAAAAGCTACAAATCCAACACTGGCCATTTATCTGGGATTCCGGGGTTTCTTCTTTGGGGACAAAAGCTAAACCTAATTTCAAGACTTGAGACAATCTCGTCCTTCTAAGAGAGACAGGAAGAGAAAAAACCTAGTAGCAGAGATAGATTGCGATGGGGCCTCGCCACGTAGGGTTTTGGCCTTGAGTTTGGTAGAGAGTGACTCCAGCTGATCTAAGCTCCTCTGCACAGGAAACAAACCCAACCAATCAAGACTAAAAATTAGCACAAAAAAAGAGAGATTGCGATCATTATCCAGATCGAATAAAGTGATATAAATCAGTACGAGTAGGGGACCTGGAGAGGGGGGAAATGTGTAGAGGGGGAAGCTTGCTCGAGAAGCTTGGTAGAGCTGTGGAGAAGCTCCGACCAGCCGCTCATTTCCACGTCGTTCGCCATGGAAAGGGCTCGCCGGAGATGGTGTTGGTGCGTGCTGTGTAGGGTTTTGGAAGGGAGGGAAAGAAGTGAAAAAACAAAAAAATGCAAGCGATAGGTTTTGAGGAAGAAAGAACAGGAATTTATTTCACCTGGAGTTAACTCAAATTTTAATTTTAGATCCACACCGTCCGATCTTCTTAAGCACGAATATTAATGAGTCCTCGTACATTCCACTTCGACCGGATTGGCCCTGATTCTGATCGGACGTTCCATATATAAAGTCAAACTCTGAGTTACTTCAGAGGATCTGGGATCGGGGGTTTAGGGAATTAGGGGAAAAGATATTACAGAGCAGTTTTAGTTTCATGCAGTGCATGTATCACCTACAATGCTGTTTTGGTTCTATAGACAGTGCACTGCATGAAGTCAAAAGTACTTTGTAAAATCTTTATCCGGGGTTTAGACGTTTCGGATGGGATTTAGCTCCAATCGAATTGAACCGTGGGATTAGTTCATCGAGGGAGATAAAAATAGGGAATGGAAAGGAATAGAAAGAAAGATTAATATAATTAATTTTTTGTGTTTGAATGATTAATGAAGACAAATAAATTTAATTTTTTTTTTCACCTTATTTTTTGCTTCGTTGATTAAAATTTAGAAGGTTAATGAGAAATTTGGTGACTGTTGTAAGATTGCGATAAAAAATTTGTATAAGAATTATATAAGTAAGATCTAGAATTGGCCATTTGAGTTATTTTTTAAAAAAATATTTGCTACAAAAAAAATTTCCATCCAATACACCTCAAATCAAGAGGAAAACCGATTCTATTGATTATAATAATACAAGATTAAACCTGAAATTTTTATAAATATATAAAATCCTAATTTTATTTAACAATCTATATAATTTCTGATCAGAATTCAAAATATACCCATCCCGATGACAAGTAAACACAAGCCATACATTCTTTGTGTTTGCACTATTCTTTCACCTCCTGTATCCTTTACTTCCGATATAATTTTATCAACTAAACACAAGTCGATGGAAAAAAAAATTTCTTTTTTTTTCATTCCCTCTCTTCCTCTACTCTCTGTCCAAACAAGGTGTTAGTAAAAATGAAGATAGGACTTTGGTTGAAATGGCAGCAGATGAATCGAGCTTGATTCATGACAAAGTTTTTAAGTCAGAATCGAATGAGGTAAAAAATAATTAAACTAATGAGTTTAAACTCTATTAATAGCACATCAAAAAGTGTTGTATTTTTATATTTACTAGATACGAAGTCTTGCGATAGGCTAAACATGATAATCAGCTATTTCTTTGAGATATTTATTGTAATGAAATATCACGACAGAGATAAATTTTCACCTGTAAGGATGGAATGGATAGGCTAAACATGATAATCAGTGGGGAAGCCACATATATCTAAGGATAGACAGTCGCTTATTTTGAATTTTGAAAATTATAATAAATTCGTATATTTGGTTTGAATTTAGATTTTTTTTTTCTATTTTTGAATTTGAAATTTGCCTACCACTGATCGAGTCAAAGCTCTCGATCGGTGAAATCAGCTAAATCACTGTAAATTTAGTAGTCTTTCATCAATCTATTTCAAAATATAACGACAAGACTCAAGAGGAAAGAGACTAAGAATAGTTTGATAGTAGGACTACAATAAATCTATTATTTCTTTACAATAAAATGTTTTACAAAGCAATATACTAAAATTTAATGCACTGCGTTAAATTATAAAAGAAGAGTCTTGTGAACTATACTTCAAAATAAAATTTAACTATTCAATGCTTTGGATTAATTTTTTGATCTAAATAGTTTTTCAAAAAAAAAATTCGTAAAATTGCGTTGAGCGGTTTGATCATCACTGCCCATGGGTCGGGCACTGTATTGGAAAGGTACCTTATATCCTTCTTATGATTTATTTCCAAAAGATACTCATAATACCCAAAAATTTTATTAATAGAAAAATAAATAAATAAATAAATATTGACAACAGAGAAGGGATTCATGGAAATTTGACATATAAGAAAAATATTGTCTGTAACATTCAGAGGACGTTATAAATCAAAATGTTAAAATTAGCAAAATCACATTAACTACTAATTAACAATTTATATTGACCGTTTTGATCCACGTCCAAACATTTTGAAAAAAAAAAAAATTCTGAACGTTGGTTTGTACAACGTCCAGACACTGTAAATGAAAAAACCAATATGCCTTGACATGTGCCATGCAAGTGTGTTACTATAGTAGTAAAACCATTTAAAGTTTTCTCGTTGAAGCTGAAGAAAGGCTTTAGTAAAATGTTTTAAAAAACATCTGCACTGGTAGCGTTTTCTAGTGGTCAGTGCATTGAATACAAATTTGTCCACTTTCTCTTTTCTAATTAGAATCGTGACATTCGTCATCCCGCATCTGAGATAAAGCCCTGCTCTTGAGCAGCGATATATTTTTTTTTCTTCTTCATGTTTGTTTCAGCAATAAAGTTGTTATGTTTTCAATCTGATTCAATCGACTCTTACTAATTTTTTTCAATTTTGATCCATGGTCAATTACCGATTATGCTTCCAATAAAAATTATCTAATAATATTTTAATTAATAATTTAAATAAAATAATAATAATAATATAAATTTATTTTGCATATATTTGATAAAAATTCTAGCTCCGCCACAGAAGATAATGCAAAGTTTCAAAGAGCAGGGCTTGAGGAAATAAACGAACAAATACAGGTAATAGTTGGGACTTCAAAAAATAAGCTCGAATAAAATAGGAGTTCGTTGTTTCTTGTTCAAATTGTATTTTTTTTATACAAATCTTTGTAAATTTTCAATTTGACTATTGAATATCAAATTTTACTATTTTTAGAAGAAAAAATTAATATCTTTTCGGATTTTATTATAAAATTAATTTATATAATTGATATGCAAACATTTATATTTGCTTATTAACTTTTTATCTATTCTTCAAAATTCAAAAAAAAAATGTTGTTTTTCTAAAAATGATAAAATTTGGTGCCCCCTAAGATTTTGATATGTCATATGTCACATACATTAACTTAGATGTAAGATCAACCGTTAGAACAAGATACAACATAATTTGAGCCATTTATTTTCGACATCTAAAATAGTCCAACTTATATTATTAAGCCCATGGAATAAAATATTTAGATCTCACCAAACATAATTTAATTGAGCCGGACTAAGATGAAATTAACCAAACTTTAGACCGACTTAAAGTGCAAAAAGTTAAGCCACTTATTAAGATAATTTCACGTTTAGTTCCTCATGTGGCCTAATTTATTTATTTATTTATTTATTTTTCCTTTCTTTTTTCTGCACGATCTTGCATTTGCGTATGTTTGGAGTCTCTTGATTGCTCTAAGTTGTGGTATTTTTTTTCTCTTCTCACTTGTTTCCATTTGACTATGATTGATGAAAATAGTTATCAATGAGCCACTTGATTACTCGAGAACAATAACCTTTTTTAAAGCAAAATTACTCAATGTTCACATTTAGCAATAGACAAATTAATAAAAAAAATGTATTTGAATCTAGCATAGACAAATTAAAAATAAATCAGCATGAACTCTTGAAGATATTGTTATTATGCAATTGCATTTGAATCTTGTTTGAAATTATATAATTATGTTATTTCACATTTTTTTATTAACTTTTTTCTGTTATATTTGAAATTATATGATTTTGTAATTTTTTTTGTAGTAATTATACGACTCTTGTTTTTTGTGTTATTTCTCATTAGTAATTTTTCATTATTCTCATTCCTTGCAAAAATAACGTTACTTGTAATTTTGTACTACTATATTTCAACTATAATTAAGCTGGTACTGTAAAGGTTTGTTTGAACTTGTACCAGCTTTTTGTATTATGCTTTGCAGTAATAAAAATTGAAATTATTTCAGTTTTCTTTATTCTATTTTGCAGTACAACCAAGTTAAGTAAACAAAAAAAAAATTTGCAAGACAAAAATTTTCCATTAGGCTTATTGCATTAGTGGACGCCAAAAAAAAATTAAACCATACTTTAAGCCACAAAAATCAACCAATAAGAACTAGTTTAAAACTCGAAATTTTTTTATGTGACACCTAAAAAAATTCAAATTAATTAAATAACATCCGGACTCAAAAATTGAGAAAAATAACACTCCTGCGAAATAGTTTTGGGCACCAACTCTGTACGGGCTCGCACAACCAGTTGGCACACCTCTTGGTCCGCACTATGATTTGGTGCACCAGATCTGCACAATGATTTTGTGCACCAAGGAGTTCGCACGGAAATTGACATACTTGCACAGATTTTAATGTACCTAGTACGGATCTTGATTCAATTAGACGGTTCTTATAAATTTGAGCTTTGAATGATGGGACAGCCGGTCAAAGATGCATCTCTTGGTCAAAGACGCATAAGCCGGTCACATCATTTTTTTCCAATTTTGCAAGGACCATCTGATTGCATCAAGATTCGTGCTAAGTACATTAAAATCTGTGCAAGTATGTCAATCTCTTGGTGCGCAAAATCATTGTGCGGACCCGATACGCCAAATCATGGTGCGGACCAAGAGGTGCGCCAACTGGTTCTGCGAGCCCGTACAGGATTGGTGTGCAAAACCATTTCGCGGGAGTATCATTTTTCTCAATTTTTGAGTCCGGTGTCATTTAATTAATTAATTTGAAATTTTCTGGATGTCACATAAAAAAATTTCGGGTTTAAAACATGACATAACTTTAGGTCTCATTTAATGTTCAAATTAGCACACAGACATGAAAAAACAAGTTATTTCGATGGTTGGCATGCTGGGTAATTACCGGGGGAGATGAAATGTACTGACAATTAAAGAACACAGCTGAATTCTAAAATATAGGATCCTCGAATCAGAAAGTACTTGGTGGTTCACGTCATGACAAAACCTAAACAGCAGTGAATTTGGCAACTGTATAATAGAAGAAGATTAAACAAAGGGTTTCAGACATGCACCTTGACCAGCTTCATTGAAATTTCTTACCAAATCCAATCTAACAAGGGTAGAGGTCGAAGTGTCATAGTTCGATCAGCATTGAATTGGAAGAGCAATGTGTGATCAAAGTTCAACAATACCCATGCCAGTACAACTTGTATTTGGACTGGTACCAAAGCAAAGCTGCAGACATAGTACAAGTTATCAAATCAGAGACAAATTTCTACGTCGAACCGTACAGTACTACAGTTCGAGCATCCATTTGGTCAAATTAAATGATAAGAAAAAGCCCTGATTATAACTAAAATTCATAGAGTTGCTATCATCTAATAATAACTTTTCTGTTGCACAATAATATCATTTGGATTATTCACTAAACCTCATAAAGACCTCAGTACCACCTAAGCACGGTGCCAGAATATTGCCTAAGATGGGAGGAAGAAAAGGATAATAGACTGAGGTTTCCAACAAATGGACCCAGTTATTCTCTAATGCAGGATTTCATTTCCAACGAATAAACCGTAAATTGGAAGGGATGCATTTTTTGAGAAGCTCTAATTATGTATTTGATTCGTGTCCGTAAATCTTTTGGAAGGAGCCCACCCTCTAAAAATAGCCCTCAATTGAATCACGGGCTTTTCATATTCTTTTTTTTTATAAAAAAAGTAAAGAAAAAGAAAAGACGTTCCTTAAACACCTTTTTTTTTTTTTTTAGCTGAACGTTCCTTAAACATTTGCAAAAACTCATCATGCTTAAAATAAATCAGTTTCAACGATTTAAAATTGTTATTTGAAATCAAATCAAATCAACAGATTTTAAGGTTAACCTTATCAATAATTCGGTGAGCTCAAGACACCACAGTATGCTTCGTTTTTATCTTGTTTTGTTTAGGTATTAACCTATTGAAAATTTTCAGAACATCCAATTCTGAGGTTAGGCCGCACATAAGGAACGAGCCACAAGGAAGTCAACTTTAAAGTGATAAGGAGATTTTTCTAAGAATATATATGTTTAAAACAGTTCTTGTAAGCAACTGCAAAAATTTAAAAGCAGTAGTAGGCTTGTATAATGCCTACAAACTCGGAAAACGTTTTCTGGACAAAACAAACAAACACCAAAAAGAACAACATCAAACAAGTATAATGTGTTGGTATTTTGTTATAAGTTTAGAGACTTGTGTGTGAAATTAGAATATAGAGTAATCATAGAGACTAGATTGCATATGTATGCACTATATGTAGCCAAGGGTTCAGTTTATAAAATTAAGAGAGACATTTTAGCACTATTCTCCAGTTGGTATCAGAGCCACTGTTTGCATCAAAAATCGCGCAACACCAGATCCCTCTCACCTGAGCCTCCACTGCCAGATCCGACCACCGGCGCCTACCAGGGGCTGCTCCGCCCGCCGCTGTGGGCCGTTGCGCGCCGCTGGAACCGGTCCGCGCCACCAGGGGCTGCTTCGCCGCCTCCAGGTGGTTTTCCACCTCCGCCTGGTGCGGTTGACCTCCGCCTGGGGTCGCCTGAGCTCCGCCACTGCTCCGCCAGTTGCCAGGAGGGCTTCGCCTCAATTCTGGCTTCCGTCTGAGCCGTTGCTGTGAGCTCCGTTTTTTCATCTCTCTCTGTGAGCTTCGTTTTTGAGTTAGACTTTACGCTGTGTGGTTTCGTTGGTCTGATTTGATCCTTTTTCTTTGATCTATTTGATCTGTTTGGCCTTGGTTATTAGAAGGCAGCACTTATTTGATCTATTTGGTCTTGGTCTAACCTCTAGCATCTCTCTTTGATTGTGTGGGATTGATTTGGCCGACGTGGGGGGCCATTACCCCACGATACCCGTGAAGCGGGGTTAGGATGGATTGATCGGGTTCTTGATCGGATTGATCGGAGCTCGAATCTTGATGAGGGCTTGATCTTGAGGGTGCAAGATCGGGTCAAATGGAAGAAGGGGATGCGAACAAAGATAAGGATCCGGGTCTCATGAAAGAGGCATTTGCGAAGCTAAGTGGTGATGAGATTGCAGCTTTTATTCGTGCATTCAGCTTAGCCTCCAGTGTGAATGCACCGAAGCCAGCACTGGCACTGAGGGTGGAGCTTCCACCGATTGATGTGAAACTTAATGGTCCAGCTTCGTATCGAGCTGGTCGCGTCGCAGTGAGGTATACTCTGGTAGGGAGGAAGCTAGAGGGATACCTAATCTGGGGCGATTACTAAGCCCGAGGGCACTCCAGGCATGGGAGGAGTGGAGGTCTACACACATCTTTGGTATACATCGGCTTCGAGCTCGATGACCCCGTGATCGCAGCCAATGTGGATGGCATTGAGGATGTGAGGGGTGTCTGGGAGAAGCTGAGGAAGACGTACAATGGAGTGGAAAACAATCTGAGGTTCTATCAGATTTTGAATGATATCTGGGCTTGTGTCCAAGGGGAGAGGACAGTGGAGGAGTATGCTATAGAGTTGGATCGCTTATGGCTGGATCATGATTACTGCACGAGGTCACTCTCCTGTCCTGAGCCTGCGTGCAGGAAAACAGAGCTTTGCATGTGTGGCAGGACCATGGGATTCATTAGGGGATTGGCTCCAGTTTTCGAGTCAAGGGCTGCGATGTTGCTCGCACAGCCGAAGTTTCCCTCACTTGAGGAGGCAGTGTCCGTGATGATACAGGAGGAGACCCGATTGAGGCTACCGGCTGGGCCTGGGGGACTTCCAGGAGTGAAGTCAGCCCTAGCTGCCGCCAATCCGGGCAACTCCAGGTTTAAGGGTGAGACCCGAGAGTGCTACAACTGTGGAGAGGTAGGTCACCTGAAGTCAACTTGCACTAAGCCACTGAAGGTGAAAAACTCAGGAGGATGTGGTCAGTCTGGAGCAGAGAAGGTGGAAGAGGGGGCTACCGGGCAAACCTGATGGTAGCAGAGGAAGAGGAAGAAGAGGGTGAGCTAGAAGATGATCTTTCTGCGGAGGATCAGGAGCTCCTGAAACAGTACTCGCAGTTGCTCAAGAAGAAGCAGAGAGGCGCAGTAGGGAGTGCATTCACCTCGGGTAACATTGCTTCTTATGCTCATTCAGCCACAAGGTACTTGTGACACTCACGCTCTTGCCTCTATACCTACCACTAGATCACCTTGGATCGTTGATTCTGGTGCTTCTAGACATGTGACGGGTACTGCTGGGGAGTTCTCTTCCTATACTCACCTGGCAGTCCCTGAGAGTATTCAGACAGCTGATGGCACGGCTCAGCCCGTGGTAGGTAAGGGTACTGTGCGATGTACCAATTCTCTGGCTTTGTCCAATATTTTGCATGCTCCTACTTTTCCTGTGAATCTCTTATCCATAAGTGCTATTATTCTCCAACTAAAATGTGTCGTTTCTTTTTATATTCCCAAGGTGATCTTCCAAGAGAAGGGGACGGGCAGGAGGCTTGGGACTGGCACATGGCATAGCGGCTTATGGTACTTGGATAGAGAGGGGATGGACTCAGCCCTTTCATCTATGGTTGAGAGATCTGGAGGAGTTGGAAGTAGTGTGGAGGACTTACTGTTGCTTCACCACAAGCATATGGGCCATCTTTCTTTTAGTCTTTTGAGTCGATTGTATCCCTTTTTGTTTGAAAAAGCTAAGAAAGAAAGACTTGTTGGGTGTAGCGGAATTGTTGTGGTTGAGAGCTTTACTAGTGGAGCTCAAGATGGACCAAGAGGGCAAATTGAAGCTGTGGTGCGACAGCAAGGCAGCCATTAGCATTGCCAATAACCCTGTGCAGCATGATCGGACCAAGCACGTGGAGATAGACAGGTTCTTCATCAAGGAGATATTGGATAGTGGACTACTTGAGTTGGGATATGTAACTACTGGTGAGCAAGTAGCGGACTGTCTCACTAAAGGTCTTAGTTCGTTAGATTTGTTGAGGTTTTGTGACAAGATGGGCCTAATGGATATCTTTCGTCCATAGGCTCATCTTGAGGAGGAGTGTTGGTATTTTGTTATAAGTTTAGGGACTTATGTGTGAAATTAGAATATAGAGTAATCATAGGGACTAGATTGCATATGTATGCACTATATGTAACCAAGGGTTCAATTTATAAAATTAAGAGAGACATTTTAGCACTATTCTCCAGGTTAAAGTAACATCAACAATATTATAAAACCTTAATTTTGGATCACTGTGACGCCAACGATGAACAGTGCCACCCTATCTAAGAACCGTCTGATTGTTGATCTACACTGCAGATAAGTTTACACCTACGCCATCTCCCGTCATCACCTCCTTAACTCGAGTTTACTCCAGCGAAGAAAGGTAGACAAACCAGAGTTCCTTCTTGACATGAGCTCGCTCCAGGGAAAAAAAAAGGGAAAAACTCGGTGCCGCACGCAATTTCGCCCAAGGCCGCTCAGATCAAACCCTTCGTTGGATCTTGAATTCGCAGCGGCAGAAATTTTGGATCGCTGTGACGCCAGCGATGAACAGTGCCACCCTATCTAAGAACCGTCTGATTGTTGATCTACGCTACAGATAAGTTTACACTTACGCCATCTACCGTCATCACCTCCTTGACTCGAGTTTACTCCAGCGAAGAAAGGTAGACAAACCAGAGTTCCTTCTTGACATGAGTTCGCTCCAGGGAAAAACTCGGTGCCGCACGCGATTTCGCCCAAGGCCGCTCAGATCAGACCCTTCGTTGGATCTTCAATTCGCAGCGGCAGACATACGTGTTAGTTTGCCCTTCTCCGCGAGCGCCACGTATCTCTATCCCTGCAACGTGTTGCCCTCTCTGCTGTCGGCACCTGCCGCTCTTCAATTTTCTTCGGTATTTTTTCCTTCCCCCTTCTCCACTGTGTTTTCTTTCGTTTTTCTTTCACCCCGGTGAACAAGCCATTCCCGTTTGGTGCAACTTCTGTTGAGATGTGAGTTTTGCTTCGCCTTCAATTATTTGCTTATTTTTCCTGAAAGCTTACTTGAATACTTGAGATCTATTTTTCATTTTTACCCTGCTACTCATCTAATTAGGGAATTTTTCAACAACAGACATGGGCGATTTTTTGTAGTTCTTTTATTTTTTTATTATTTTCTTATTATTTTTGGTTGGTTAGGTGTAGTTTGGGCATGTGCAATTACATCTAATTGCTTATTTTTACACATTTCAAATCCAGCAGCATGAAAGGCAGTTTTTTAAGTCCGTCCCATTTTCAGTAATAATTAAAATTCAACTTTGCCTCAAACAATCATAGCTCCATGGAATCAATAGTGGAACCTCCCATTGAAGCCTTTTTTAGCTGGGATGGAAAATACTTTCTCATAACCTATGTAGTTACAGTGAGGTTTTTTGTTAGTATGCTAGAAATAGGTGTCGTGCAGTATAGACAAGACAGAGTTGCTGGTTGCTAAATAGCCAACTTACTCTCTATTGCTCTTCGTAGCTAAAGCTATGATAGTATTAATAGATCAATTACCACTCTATGCACATATTGAGCATAGTGAACAGTTGGTAGCACACCTAATTTTTTTCCAGTTTTACCCCTGGAATTGATGGACAACTCTAGGAAAAATCTTATCCTGCAAACATACTTGTAAATCAAATTTCTCATTTTCCCCACCTTCTAAATTTCCCAATACAGGTAGAAAATCACTACATATAAAAAATCTTAACCAGTCGAACATATAAATCAAATTTCTCATTTTCCCCACCTTCTTCTAAATTTCCCAATACTGGTAGAAAATCACCACCTACAAAAAATGTAGACCAGTCGAGGTAATCAATTTTAGCCGTTCAATATGATTGCTGTATGGAAATTTACTTGTAAATCCAATTTTAGCACCCATTACCATAAATACCCCTGCTGACCGAAAGTCAGCTACATGGTCATCGTACTTCTAATTTCTGACTTCAATAAAATAGATTGCTAATTATAGCATCCATGCCTCTTCTGATGCTTCAATTAATTCTTGTCTAGGTTGTTGGAATTTTTTAGATCTGGTTTATATTGTAGTATGTATACTTCATGAGTTTGATATCCATGTCCACGTTTTGCATTAAATTTAAGAAGTGATAATTATATTGATATTTACATTACAAATATTTTATAAAATTAGTGCATCAAGGACCCAAAAATGCCATGGGAAATTCCATCTGATATGCATAGTTATCGATGCAAATTTTGGGTTGGGATCAAGTTATATTGATTTATATTTTAGTCATTGCCTACATTGCACATATATTTGCATCAGCTGTTTAAAGCTCAACAGTCAGTTCATTTCATCAAAAAAAAATTTGTGCTGGTACAAGGGAAGAAATAAACATGCTTCCAATTACAAATTGCCCGTGACTTCAATTATATGTGTTTGGCTTGACGTACTTGATATATTATTTCTTTTCTTGCATCAGTTTATATGTCTCCACATACATTGAAAACACATTCTTCATAATCGAGTTGCTTTCATTTCTTAGTTGAAACTCCATTATTCTTCAAACTATAACTGAAGTGTCTACATCGACACTATATGCTAATACACCCTTATTCACTGTCTCAAATTTGTTAGATTTGCCAACTGATTTTGATATTGCAAATGCATGGAATAATAAATTATTTTGAGATCATGGGTATTTCAATTTATAGTACTACATTTGTGAATCTGGAGGGACTTTAAGCCTTTGTTTAGATGCAATAGGCACAGCTTCAAATTTGAGTATTGTACCTATGGAAAATTATGTGCCGGTTCTTGAACTAAGATATGTATTGAATTATTGTTATAATTTCGGAAGTACAGACTTTATACAATTCTTAGGTCATCCCTTGCAGGTTTACACAACTACCCGTCTAAGGCACCCAACTTTAAGTTTTGCTCCCTTTATAAAGTCTTTTCGAATTAATTACAAGTCCAAAGAATCGTCAATGCAACTAGCAATAGATCCATAGTACTGACTGATGTGTGCTAGGCATATTAACAAGCTGAACTGGACATTTTTTTTGTTATCAAAAAAAAAAAAAATAATCATATCATATAATGGGAGAGACTTGTATTTTCATTTACAAAAATGGTAAAGCAACCCAACAGTGCAATGATGAGTTTGTACTATGCATTTCACACCTCAATACCCCCCCCCCAGCAGTGAGTGCAGTAAGCTGGTGAGGTGGTAGTATTCCGATAGCTGTGCTATGCATATTTTTTTTATCCTCACTGACAGGTTTTTTTTTATTTATTTTTTTACTGATATAGTATGTTGCATCATACATGTATTGGTTTTCAATCAAGCCACCATTCCAGGGCACATATATTGAAGAAAGATTTTAAACTTCCAAATTGAGAAAACTATTACAATTAAAATACTATCTTCAAATCTGCTGCTGTCTTTTCAGTTTTGAAACTACTTACTTGATTTATATACACTTGCTTTTGTTGCAGATATTTGCATCTGATCGCTCATTTCAACTGGTGGAGTCCAATTGGGAAGAAATTTCAGGTAGACCATGTTCATACCAACTATTATATGGATAAGTGATTCGAAACGGATTGTTTTTAATTTGTAGTGTTCCACTAAGCATAGGCAGTATTGTGTACAGCTGTTGACAATGACACTCAACTGTTTTTTTTTTCAATTCAGCTAAAGTAAAGAAGGGGGGATGAGATTAACCTAAAATTTTATTGTTACGAAAATAGAAAGCTAGAAATTAAAAAAGTAGTCTCTCTTATAAATATTAGTTAGTTTATTATTATTTTATTTTCAAACTATATAAGTTCTATTTTTTCAAGTAATTTCAGTACAAATTTGACTGTGATTGACAATTTCCACCTCTGCTGCCTTCGGCTATTCCTGCCAGTATTAATTTTTTTCCCTTAAATTCTACATAGGTTAATTCAATATGCATGTACTTTTCCAATAATGTGAGTGATTGTACATTCAAACGAGGCTTGAATAATATGAATAATTGTGCCTTTGTGATGGTTTGAAGAACATGCAAATACAATTTGAATTGTACATTCTAGGTTTTACCGGCTTCAGCAAAGGAAAGCACATAACGAATAATAGAAGTAAAATAGAAGAGAATAGAGCTCTCAACCTGTTTTATGTAAAAAAAGAAAAATTTAGTTGTTGGAGAAAATACATTAGTAAATTTGACAAAATCTTGCTAGCTCTATGATTTGTTCCCACCTGTGTCTTACTTTAGAGCTGCTCCTTTTTCCCCTCAAATTAAAAAAAAAATTGTGATGTGCAAAGAAAACCGTTGGGTTTTAAAAAAAAAAAAAACCACCTCCAATTTTATACTTTAACTGGGTCTTTAATGCGACACAATGACCATATTCACAGGTACTGGTATTAATAGGGACACAATTAACACAAACTTATAAGAAACCTGCATATTACCTAATGTGTTTTTCTTTGTTATTCATCTATGGTAGGTTCTAAGGTGGAAAATAAAGCAGTACTATTTTCAGCAAGTTAGCCTCTGATGTGAGTTGTACTTTCCTACCTACTTTCTATTTTTTTTGCCCATATATTTAAGTTTTCCCAGTATGTCTTCCCTGCTACTATTTCTTTTCCCTACGCCTAAGCTACTGTTTATTTTTCTTCCTATACGTACTTCCAAGACTTCCCATTATAGCTTACTATATATGCATTCCTTACTTGCCACGACTACTCTTTTAAAGGATGAAAAGGCGGCGCAACCTCGATAACTCAGCCTCGACAAGTGGTAGCTCATCCTTACCATCTCCGCGTCAGTTGCCTTACCAATCTAGAAGGATATTATCGTCGCCGTTGCCTTCAAACAACACAAACATTCAAAATTCTTTTGGTAATCATCTATTTATTATTGACAGAGCTGCCCCATTGGCCTATTGAATTAACCTTTCCACCTGCGCTACATTATAATACATCGCATCCTGTAACTCCCTCCAGAACAACACTAGGAAAATACAATGTGTGTCCACTTCTTCTTACGTATGGTAAATCTATATCTTCTCAACAAAGCTATGCAAACCTACCTTTCCCTGCTTTCTCCTTCTGTTTGTGTGCCCAGTCATTTCTGACACATCATTGTTTTTTTAGTAATTTATTGTCGTTGATTTTTCCCCTCATGTTCAGCTTCACGCTCAGATGTACTCGACATTGGCAATCCCGAGTACACGTGCAGTTTTTGTGGTGCATTTTTTTGGTACAGAGAACGTTGTTTGAAAATATCTACGAAAAATAATAATGCATGTTACAATTTGTGTTGCCGTGAAGGCTGTGTTCGCTTGCCTGTTTTGCAATCCCCACCTGCGCTTCTCAAATTATTGCTAGCACCAAATGGTTGCTCCAATTCTAACCATTTTTGTGACCTTATAAGGACATACAACTCTTTGCTTTCAATGACTTCCATAGGTTGCCGTGTCGATGAACGTATAAATAATGGATCTGCTCCTTACGTATTCAAAATTTCGGGTGAAGTTTACCATCGAATAGGCTCTGTTCTTCCATTACCTGATTCTCGTCCAACTTTCCTTCAGTTATATATATTTGACACCGAACATGAAGTACAAAATAGACTTGCTCCTTTCTCCAACACGTCTAGAGATTGCCAAATCCGACCCACACTTGTAGAATCTCTCATAAATATGCTCGACACACACAATGGCTTAGTTCAAAATTTCCGCTCCTTACGTGACCGTTACGCGCTACTAGAATTACAAGAGTTCAAAATCCGTATTCATTCTGACAGGGATCATTTACCCGATCAATATTGTGCTCCTACTGTATCCGAAATTGTTGGCTTTGTTGTCGGTGATTTATCCGCCGATCAAAAAGGCCGAGATATTGTTGTCGAACATCGGTCACAAGGATTGAAACGCATTTGCCCAGAACATCCATCACTCATGGCAATGCAGTACCCTCTTATGTTTGTGTATGGTGAAGATGGTTACCACCCGCACATATGTTGCGCCTCTGATGCTCCTGGTGCAACAAAGACAACTAGAACATTCGTCACGATGTCGGAATATTATGCTTACCGCTTACATCCACGCACAAATGAGGCAACAACCATTTTTGAAGGAGGTCGATTGTTCCAGCAGCTCATTGTCAATGGGTATGCTCTTGTACAACAATCGAGATTGGATTTTATTGAAAGAAACCAATCGATTCTCCGTTGTGAAAAGCTCTGCAACATAAAGAATGCTGTTCTTGAGAGTGACATGTTTGGAGCTGAAGTTGGCAAGCGTATAGTTCTACCTGCTTCACATGTTGGTAGTCCACGTTATATGCATCAAAACTATCACGATGCCATTGCGCTTTGCCGCTGTTTCGGTCCCCCCCGATTTATTTGTTACGTTCACTTGTAATCCTCAATGGCTTGAGATTAGTAGGCTACTACTTAACAAACATCGTGCAAATGATCGACCCGATATCGTTGCACGTGTTTTCAAGATGAAGTGCGATGAACTTCTGATAGATATTAGACAACGCAATTGCTTTGGCAAAGCTCTAGCAGGTAAATTCTTCATTCCTTGATTCATAATTTTCATTAACAATGTTTACTCCTTCCAATAACCTACAATCTAACTTCCTCTTATTTCTTTTCAATTTTCCACTTCCACTGCTCACTAAATCAGTCGTGGCACAGATCGAGTTTCAAAAAAGAGGCCTCCCACATGTCCATATTGTCATCTGGCTTGCTCTCGCTAACAAATTGAAAACACCTGCGATGGTTGATTCCATCATTTCAGTCGAGCTACCTGACCCTATTACAGATCCTTTAGGCTACAATACTGTGTCCAAATTTATGCTTCACGGTCCATGCGGTTTTGCAAATAACCGTAGTCCTTGCATGAAAAATGATATTTGTTCAAAACATTTCCCAAAATCATTCACACCACACACTATTATTGAGGAAGATGGTACTCCAATTTATCGACGTAGGGATAACGGTGTCTGCTTTGAAAAAAATGGTCACCTTTTCAGTAACGCTCACGTCATTCCACACAACTTGTCACTTACTGTAAAATATCAAGCCCACCTCAATGTTGAGAAATGTTACAGTCCTGACTTAGTGAAATATCTTTTCAAATACCTTTGCAAAGGAGACGACAGGCAAATGATATCTATTAATGCTGACAACACACATGGACATACTGGAATAAACAATCCCCGTTTTGTTGCCAATGAGATTAAACATTACCTCGATTGTCGTTGTATAACTCCTCCAGGAGCGAGCATGGCGTCTATTCCACTACGATTTGCATTACAGTTATCCAACTGTCGAAAGATTACCCATTCATTTGCCTAATGAGAATACTGTTACTTTTTCCGACTCGCAATGCATAGGTTCTATTCCATTAAATGAAGATTTTGAGCGAACCAAATTAACTGAATGGTTTTCACTAAATCAGCGCGATGAGTTTGCCCATTCTTCAACTTATGTTGAAATTTCTGAAAAATTTGTCTGGAATTCTTCCTCAAAAAGTTGGACACGGCGACAGAAACAACAACGATTAGGTCGTATGTACTATGTACATCCCAACAAAGGAGACTTGTATTACTTACGCATTCTCCTAAGTCATTCCCGCGGTGCCACATCCTATGAATCACTCCGTACTGTTAATGGTGTCGTGCATTCCACTTTTAGTGCAGCTTGCCGAGCACTCGGCTTAATTAGTGATAACACTGAATCGATTTTAGCAATGGAAGAAGCTGCTCTCTGGGCTTCATCTCACCAACTAAGAAAATTATTCGTATATATTTTACTTCACAGTGAGGTCGTAGACCCTCCCCACCTATGGAACAAAACATGGCACCTCTTAGGTAATGACATAGTTCACCAATTAGGGATGACACATCCCAATCTTAAAATCAACATACCAGAAACCTTACTGAAAAATCATATTTTGTCTCATATAGAAACTAATCTCACTCAATTAGGTACATCTTTATCAGTTTTCCACCTACCTTTGCCATCCTCCGATCTTATTACATCTTTAGATAGTCGATTATTGCGCGAACAACTTTCTTTCAACTACCCTGGATTGCGTGGGGAAGCTGATTCTTTACATGCTTCCTTGAATGTCGAACAGCTACATTGTTACAATCAGATCATCGCATCAGTTAATGAAGGTTTAGGTAAGTTTTTCTTCGTTTATGGGCATGGTGGCACCGGTAAAACTTTTCTTTGGCAAGCCATCATTGCTTCGGTCAGGGTCCTCTAGGAAAATAGTGCTGCCTGTTGCTTCTTCCGGTCTTGCAGCATTATTATTTGCCGGTGGCACTACGGCGCATTCCAGGTTCAAAATTCCGATTGATATATCAGACAAAAGCACCTGCGATATTAAAAGAGGAACCCAACTTGCCAAACTAATCCAATCAACCTCATTAATTATCTGGGACAAAGCGCCAATGAATCATCGATATTGTTTCGAAGCTGTTGATAGAACATTACGGGACATTACGTCAACGTATAACCCTGCCAACCAAGGTAAAATATTCGGCGGCCTAACTGTAGTACTCGGAGGTGATTTTCGTCAAACTCTCCATGTTATTCCATCAGCTACCCATTATGAAACAGTCAACTCTTCCATTACGAAATCTAAATTATGGCCTTACTGCCAAGTTTTCCAATTACACATTAACATGCGTTTACTTCCTTCAAGTATACCTACAAATGAATTGCAACGTGCTCGATCATTTGCCTCTTGGCTTCTACGCATTGGTGATGGAAACCTCGAGGCCCGACAACTCTATGATACACCTGACCCGAATTGGATTCAAATTCTTGAAACATTATTGGTTTCTCCCGGTTCTAACAACCACTTCCCCATTATTTTAGCTATTTACGATCAATTTCAACTAAATTATACAGATCACCAATATTTGCGTGAACGTGCCATTGTTACTCCGAAAAATGAAGACACCGATATAATTAACACAACAATCGCAGAAATGGTCCCCGGCGAATTCTCCACATATTACAGTTCGGATACTATTGAAGAAACTGGTCAGGTCTCAGCCGAACTTAAAAACATGTACCCTACGAATTACTTGAACTTACTCACCCCAAATGGTCTGCCTAGCCATCAGCTACCTCTTAAAGTTGGAATGCCTGTCATGCTAATCCGTAACTTAGACCAATCATCTGGATTATGTAATGGGACTCAACTTGTAATCACAAAATTAGGCTTGCATTACATTGAAGGAGAAATAATTACAAGCCATGGATTGGGTACCCGTTATACAATTCCTCGTATAGTATTTATCAAAAAAGAAATAAAATGACCTTTCACCCTACGAAGAAAACAATTTCCACTTAAAGTTTGCTACGCAATGACAATAAACAAAAGTCAAGGACAAACACTAGCTAAGATAGGCGTCTATTTATCCCGTCTAGTTTTCTCACACGGCCAATTATATGTTGCTCTTTCACGTGCCACAAGTATTGATGGCATAAAAGTGTTTATCAATAATCCTGACAATGAATATCCGCAGTTTACTCAAAATATTGTCTACACAGAAATTTTCTCAGACATAGGTACAGTACCTCCTGTAAATATTTCATTGGTATTTAACTTCCCATTGTCTTCTTCTGGTCTTTTGCTTCCAGCCTTCAAGTTTGCAGCATATTGCATATACTCTTATCTAACTACTATTTTCTCACTTGCTTACTCCTTTTTTTAATGTTTTTGTACAGATGGAACCAACAGCAATACTGCAGTCTCTGACGAACCAAACTGAAAATCCATCCATCCTCCGCCGTGTGATCAAGTCATGGGATATTATTTACCCCAATTCTGGCCACTATCGAAACATGCGTTACCTCCTTATCGACACGGAGGTATATACTAATACTTTTCCCATTCCTTTAAAACATTCAAACTTGTACAACATATTTCCACCTTTTTACATACTATTTGTTTTACTTTCTATTCTCAAAGAGATCCACCAACACCTACGATATAGATAAATGTGATTTCCCTACCTCTTCAATCAGTTCCTTCAAAGAAATGTAAACAAGTCATCTTCTCCATGATCTTTGGCATACACACATAGTGAATGAAACAGAGATAGGTCACACGTTGCAAAAGTTTCTTATTAATCTTTAGATATTTATACCAATAGTGCTTTCTACAGCCAAAAAAAAAATCCTCTAACAATACCTACGAACATATAGCAACATAATTAAAATTATAGTTTTATGTCTTGTTAACTTCCTAACAAAAAAAAGATACATATTTACCTTGCCTCCCCAATTTTCCCATCTATACAAATCTTCGTAATTGTGCTCGTCCGATATTTAACTTTCCAATTTCTATTTCCGTACATGACAGTTTAATATATTTATCCCCATCCTGCCACTCTAATCGTATATTAAAAAAAAATCATATTTCTTTCTCCAACAAGGATCTGCTATTGAAGCTGAAATCACCAAAGCCGACCACAGCCTCCTCCCGGTGAAACCAGATGAGGGAGTTGTCTACCTATTCCGCAGATTTCATGTAGATCGCCCAATAGGTGGTTACAATGCAACAGGCCATGATTATATCATACATATGACAAAGTGGACAGAAGTTTGCCGAGCCAGCAAACTCCCAGTTGAACCACCTTTCTTCTACTTTAATCTTCGTGAACTCGAAGATATTGGCACCACCATCAAAGGGGCTCGCTTGGTTGTCGGTCAGTCCATTTTGTCATAAATATGCCCTTATTCACCCTTTTTGCATCGTACAATTTAAGTTACTTTATACTTCCCCTCTCATTCCAAAATCATCCCCCCATTACTACTCCATATTGTTCTCTATTGCAAAGGAAAGTTTTTCCTTTCTACTTTGAGAAAATAAAACTCAGCCACACTTTCCCTTCTCCTATACAGATGTCATTGGACGAATAGCCTCCATAGGCTCCATTGAACACGTCAACGCATGGAATGGTTTGGCAGAGATCAGAGATATATTAATTGAAAACACAAGGTATATGTTACCTCACTATGGGATATGTTCATCTTCCATACATTTGACAACTCATACTTCCTGTTAAATACAATATTAAACCTGAAATCAGAACTTATAATATTTTGTCTTTCCTATATTTTCACAAAGGGGAAAAACTATGCGTATCACACTATGGACTACTTTCCTGGCACTGATCGACGAGGTGGCCATTTCAGAGGCATCTCAACATTCTCCCGTTGTTTTCGCTTTCAGCTCTCTTGAACTTAGAACCTTCAACAGTGAGAATAGAACCATTATAACTACATTGACAACTAAAACTGTTCTCTTACTGTTTTTTAGCACTTCTACATCATACTAACACACACCTTTTTGTTTTACATTATTTGTATGTGTCACAAATTAACTTCATATTGCTTCCCATATTTACCCTTAGGAGAGCCTTTCCTGAAGACTTACAGTGCTACTAAAATTTATACTGACCAGGCCCAACCTCACATAGCTCACTACTTGTCACTGTAAGTTCAAGCCCATTTAGCTAACTAACCCTTCTATTATTCTCACATTGAAAATTCTATAATTACTAAAGGAATACCACCCATATGCTCATACTATTGCACATCCACTTATAACTTGACATACATGTTATCTTTAACCTCTTGGAATATACCTCACTCTCATATAATAGAATCAATCCTCAAAGCAAACTAACACCTTTCCATACCACTAAAAAAAAAACCCCATTTGATGAAAAACATATATATACTGTTCTACTCTCATATACTCTTCTCTTTAAAAAATCCTCCAACCCCTCCCCCCATTTACACATTTACCTACTATATATTGTACTACTCCCATAAATCACATCACCAATTCTTAAAGTAGCTGCATTGCATATGGAATACATGTTACTTCCCACTGAATGGAACACTAACTTGTCACACACTACAGTTTGGCTGTAGAAAACTCTCCTGTGAATGTGCTTCATCCTAGGGCCTTCCAGTCTTCCAAAGCATCAAAGCTGACAGTACCAATAAACATCACTCTGCACGACCTAATTGGTCTCGAACCATACAGCAACAAAGTAAGCCATATTATATCTACACATGACACATTAACTACAGTTTACTATACAAGATATATTAACTCCATTCATTGTGATAACAAAATATGTAGGACCAACAGTTCTCTTGCATCGCCACAATTGATGGAATTATTAACCAAGACAGTTGGTCTTACTCTGCATGCCCAGAATGTAAAGTATCAACCTATTGCGATGACAATTCTACAACGTGCCACAATTGCAACACAACTATCTCAACAACAATTCAATGGTAACAGTACATTACCCCTTTCCACCTGCAAAGATATATTCTGCTGCATTGCTAACTCCACTTCCTGCAAATACACACCAACTTATGTAAACCGTAAAAAAACTTTATCTTACAAACAACTTCCACTATTATCTATACCATTGCTTCTTTCTTCCACTTAGCCATAACCATCTGTCACTGTAATTTTTAGGTATCATTTGATCTTGCAAGTTTCTGACGGAGACACAGGAGCAGAATTTACTCTGATGGGAAAACAGGCAGAAAATGTCATTAACAAAAGGAGGGACATGGTTTTTGCGAATCAAGAAGAATCGCCAAAATGGTTCCTCAATCCCTCACAAATATTTACGGAAAGCGCCTTGTATTCATTGTTGAAATAAACATATCACCGTTTATACGAAGGCAGCGTTTGTCCTACGATGTTAACAAAGTGTAGTTAGCTACATTCCACCATGTCTTTGTCTCATTCTCAACAATCACACTTATTGTTCGTGCCGCCATTCATGAGGATCATTATGCGGACAAAATGCACTCATTTACTTTCACCCAAAAGAAAAGCAGAGCACACGGGTCTTTCTCCACAAACATTGGCCTTTTTCTTGGGTATGAACAATGCACTCTTTTTATACAACTTTTTCTATTTTTCTTCCAATTTTCCCCTTGTTTGGTTTAGTACATGAAATCTTTTCCCTTTCCATCATATCTTCCAATTTCATTACACTCAATTCTCCTTATCTTTCAAAGTATTTCACGGGCCACCCATGGATAATCCTACATCGTCTCTTACTCTTCCGAAACAAGGAGAAAGATCTTGCCTCGAGTTAAATAAGGAAGATGCCGGTAGGTCGGTAATTACTTACTCTTCCAAAAACGACACGTGTAATATCATCTCTTATTGCTTTCAAACTATTTCTCCCGATACGCTTTTAATTAGTTTTAACCCCAAATTAAACATATCGGTCAACCAAATTATATGCCTCAACATCTTCATACATCCCATTAATTAACCATAAACTTCGACACCCGATTGCCACAATATCGCCCCAACATATGATAAACCATCGAAACTTTGTAGCACTTTTTAAAGCTCCACGCTCACACACACACACACACAAATCTTCGGCTCAACAAACACATGTACCGAAACTTACTCTTAACTCTCCATTTTTTATTGCTTTCAAAATGTGTCGTACACTCCTACTACGGTAAGATGAAAGCTTCATAGTCCATTAATTACCATAAACTTCACCCTGAATACTCTACCCATATTATCACACTAAAGCATCCAGATGTTACTATTTTGCTCCTCCTGTTACTTTTTTTTCCCCCAAAACTAGACTAATGGCATTCTCTATGTTTTGTCTCTGTATGTATAACTGTCGTGACATCCATGTAATAACTTTTGTTGTATATGTTACCTCATACTTATAAATCTGCACTTGTACACCTTATTTTCATTTTTTCCCCCACTTTCTACTTGATCACAGCACAGCATGAAACACAGCTACATAGAAAATTTCCCCATCTTAATTACAAAATTGGTAAACGCTTACTCTTTTTTACACCAACACGACATTATCCACTCTCCTACATAAGGTACGTAATACCTTCAAAAAAAATTCCTATCATGGCAAACTTACTGTTTTACACATAAAGAAATCACAACCTATATTTTCCTGGCGGAAAAAAATTCTGTTTTAATTCAGATTGGCACACAGTCTCAGGTTATATATCAACTCATACTGATCTTCAAATGCAAAGAATTGCCAGCTAATTTGCTACTGCTACGGTAATTTATTAAACAGAAGATAACTTCAAAATCAAACGAATTACAAACTTCTATTTCTGCCTTGCCAGATTTAGAATAGCGGAAAAAAAGTAGGGGATCTACACATCTATTTTAATAATCCGTCCACACAACCAATTGACACCCTCCAACACCAAAAAAAATAAGGAAAAGAAAAAAACAATTACTAAATTAAAAATCACATTTTCCAAAAGGCCTCCAAGTCATCCAAGTCATCATGTGATTTGTCTTACTAATTTACCGATTTTTACCAACGACCACATTGATATCCAACATAAAAATACAAATCACAATAACGTTCTCTCTAAAAAAAACAAAAATTGACTATACTAAAAACAATTTCCTTAACTCCACAATTTAAAAATTGCATGTGACAACAAATTTAACCCATTTCAAAAAAAAAAATCAAATCATACATAGAGTTTCTTCAATATAATTTTTACATTGTCATCGCCATTTCATCCAACATCCGCTCAATTATCTTAGAAAATCTCTCCAACACACACTTCTCCTGCCCTACTAAACTATCATACCAACTGTAGCCTCACTCCATCGATCTCTAGATACAACACATGTCTACAGCACCTCCTACCAACTACATACAATTTTTGCTTCCACCTACTCATCAAAATCTTGAGCTCCTTAAAAAATATCTTCAAAAAACAGGCAAGAAGCAGCCCAGGCCCAATAAACCCAAAAAAATCAACTCATCTTACAAACCAGTAAACATACTTTCTCTCACCTCCTCCCCACTAGACACCTGTTAAAATTTTGCCACCGCAACACCCCCTATGACCCCCACATCACCACTAAAACAACAAATGTCATCTCTGCCCCACTTACCCTACCCACAACACCCTCAAATACAGAGGTACACTTACACAAATCCACCCTCACCCTTCTTTTACTAAACACTACCATCAAACTTGCCACAGCATTTCCATACAATCACCCTGTAACTGTAAATATACCGTCGCCTCACCCATACAGAAAACAACACCCCTCCCTCCATTAATCTTTGTACTACAACTACCAAATATTCCAACAACCCATCAACAAATAGATAAAAGCCATGGCAATTCTACCCCTAGCAGCACGCGAAATACTAACCAACCTTACCTCTGCCATGGAAATGCACCCCCCCACATACAGCACCGACACTAACATACGTGGCCTAATCACAGTTATGGTGGTAATCCAACTTGCTCATACTAATATCAATCCCCTAGAAAAATCCTTCACATCTCTTCCCGAAGACAACCTGACTATAGCAGAAGATATCGCATCGCGAATGGCATTGCGTTACATCCACGAATACTACATAGAAAACAACCGTATCTCACATTACCTAAACTCCCACGTGTTTGTCAGAACAAAGAAAGCTTGGCAAGAGGTAGCCAACCGGCTAGCTAATCAGCTGGACATCGCAAGAGACACCATTCGCCACCTACACGACATAATATATGAAGCCAACCTTGAGCACACCACTTCAACAGAAAATACAGCCCGCAGCCACATGTTAGAGACCCTCAAACTGAATACACACTTACAAGAACTAACTGAACAAAACTCTAAACAGTGCTGCCAAATTCTCCTCCTCCAAAACCGTATCCAGTACCTTGAAAACATAAACACAGTCATGTGCATGAACCATCAAGGACTTCTACAACCACCCACAGCTGAAGAAACACCAGCCTCAGCCAACAGCGTCCATGTCAGCCACCACATAGACGAAGTACCAAATATGCCACCGTTTCATCCTCCCCGTGCCAATCTGACAGAAATCTGAAATGTTCAACATCCCAGTGTCCTTATGTAAAAAAAAATGTGTTTGCTTTTGGCCACACATGAATGTGCAAACACTTCTTTTTTCTTTTGTTTTTTTTTTTTCCCATCTTTTTTCCCCCTTTATCTCCTTCCGCCCTTTTGTACTAGCTCCTCTACCAGCAACACTTCTTCAATTGTCACCTCACCCTAAAAATATAACCACCTTTTTTTTTGCCCACAAATTACAATATGTAATGCTACATGATAGAATATCAATATAAATTATTATCTTTACACACTACTGCCGTTTATTATTCCCAAGAAATTATATTATGTTCCAAATTTGCATCAGTTAGTAAATGTATATGTATGCATCTCATGCAAATTCACTTCAGCTGCTAATTGACTTTCTTCAAAACAGGTGGTTATAACAAACGTACTGGCTGAAAATTTAATTATATCTACCTAGTAAAGATCGCTGTACCGTGGACAGTTCAAGTTACTTACACACTATGCTCAATAAATATGACTGACTAAACAGTAAAACCAAAATTTTGCCCATTCATCCACACATATGAATAATAAGATACAAACTGCCATTAATATATATAACAGTTATCTCATAATTCCACTATTACTTTGCTGTCAAACATTGCGAAAAAGAATAAGAGCAAAGGACAAAAAGCTCTAACATCATCAACCAACAATAGAAAAATGGTTGCGGCGTAGCCGCAACTCCAAGTTACTAGTTAATAATAATATTGAACGGTTGTGACAGACCACACCATATTCAGAGCCAAGTAGACAAGGTCATAGGGGATTTAAAGACAACACAGAGAATAAGCAGTGCATCATCAGAGAGAACACAATAGAGTTAAAGGTACATCTCACATGAGGGGATAGTTAAAAAGAGTACATTCACTTGAGGAGAGTTTTGACTATAGATTTGACATTCAGTTTCTTGAGGTCAGTGTACGATTGCCCGCAGCCAACAAACATCACAGGAGCTCCAGATATGTACACCATAGAAAGCGCCGCACCAACCTACAATTTTATTATAATCATCATCATTAAAAACAAGAGGGAAAATCATATACTATCAGACTAATTCGGCGCAACAACTTCTGGCATCTATTGGTATATACTGCTTTGAATAAGACAATCGTGATTTATGTAATTGAACAACAAACAAACCAAAAAGGAAAGAAGGCGCAAAAAAAGGGTGTTAATTTCTTATAGGTTATACATACCTTATCATCAATTGTGTCGAATTTAGTGAGCAGGATACCATCAATCAGCCTTGCATTTGCAACAGTAGAAAGGTCAGCCAATTTCTGCAAAACAAGACAACAAAAATGGGTTATTAAATCAATAAAAACCATAGTGGCAAAACAAGAACAAGAATTGAGTTATTAAATCAATAAAATCATAGTGGCAAAACAAAATATGAACTTTAAGATCAAAACTTAGTATTGCTTCAGGAGTATTAGCAGCGGTCTACAAAAGTAACAGAACTTCTCTCAAGGGCACGGAATTGTGCAGAATAATCATAATAACATCTTAACAAACACAATGAAAATATGTACCTCTAATCTTATTTTTGATAGGTAAATGTCAAATTTCATTTTTTCCTTGATACATGAAGAAAATCATTCTAAGAACTCTTTTGTGTCCATACAAACATTTTTTTCAGGTCAAAATGACAGGCTCGTAAGAAGTATTTGATAAAATTGACATGAGTTTGAGAAAGAAAATTCCAGTGCATGGAAATTTTTGTAGATTATTAGATACCAATAACAATGTAATAAGCTCCATTGATTTAATTTAAGAAAGTAAAAAAAAAAAAAAAAAAAATTATGGTTGCAACAAGAATCTACTCTAAGAAATGTGGTATTAAATTTGGCTATGAGACTTTATAAAGAAAACCTAAACCTTAGTTGAGTTTCCAAATTTCTAATAAAATCATATTACTAGACGAGTTTTATACGTAACAACTTCCTAGTGTCTCCAGAATAAACAAGGGCATGGTGCAATTTATGTATAAAATACAAGAATAATGCAAAAAGACAAATATGGAAAATTTGTAAAATTGAAATCCATTCCATGCATGAACAGCATGCACTAGTGTTTTCACCTCTAGCTTTCTGGTCTTTGCAACTCACACTCTGTGCTCATCGGGTCATCAATTCATATTGCACTGAATATTAACCCACACCACAAAAAGCTACTCATGTTTGTGGGAAAAAAAATTAAGCAACAGGCAACAACAAAAGGGAGTGGATAAATGGCCTTTACCCATTAGCTACAAAGCAAACTCGAGAAAAAAGGTCCAAGCAGTTCAAATACCTGATTGAATTTTGAGAGTTGATCAACTGCATCGTTACCGACAAGTGCCTCTCCAACAAACAAAACCAGATCAGGATTATTGAGGTTGATCAGCTTGGACAATGCCCTCATCAGTGGCTCATTATCCTATAATCCAAAAGAAGTATTAGAATATATGCTATGTAAAACTTTTGAGTATATATTCAAGGGACTTGGTGTCAATTCTAAGTCTGAAGTTCCAAATTTGGCTCGTAAAAAGAAAAACCTGACTGGTATGCAACCAGACTGAATTGTTCCCCTACGTGAGCCCGATTTAACAGCAGTTAAGCCCAAATTAACACTTGATTGCTCAATGTAGCTTTATTAAATACGATTAAATAATCATCTAATTACAAGAATCAGCAACCAGACTGAATACATTGAAAATATAATAAAATTGTCAGAACTAAGATTTGATTAGTATTCAAATCCAAGATTATTATCACTGTTCTCACTTATCTTCAACTAGATACTTTTTTCTGGTAAGAGAAGAATAAAAAAATTACCTGCATGCGGCCAGCCGTATCAACAAGAACAACATCTGATTTATTATGAGCGGCCTCTTGAATAGCTTCTTTAGCAACAATTGCCGGATCCTTTTCATACCCCTTCTCAAATATAGGTATCTGTCAAGTAAGTTTCATGTCAGATTGCACTTGTCTATTCTAGTCTCGGGGAGGTATAACAGCTTATAAAATAATTTCCTATTTTTTTAATTTCTTTCCTATCTAGTAACAGTGTAATACTGGGACGTAAGAAATGAAAAACGTTGAACTTCAAGACTAAAGCAGAGCATTTTGGCAAGTTAATATTCACAAATTGGTCTCTTTCGCACAATATGGTAAAGTGCAACTCTCCACAAAGCTTCAATTAACCCTCAATTGCACTAGTATACTTGCAGTGACCCTAAACTTTGCAATGGTGAACAAATTTAGCACAGTCACACCCAGTTAAGCCTGAATTACATTTTAAAACTGGGCCAAAAAAGAAAAATAAGGTACCAAACCTGGCCAACATGGTAAAAAAAGAATAGGTACAGAAATTGGTATTAAATACTTTCCATCACACATATTAGAACAAGTGGCCAGGAAAACTACTTAAAATGGCAATGAAGACGGGATCTAAAATCAAGGATTACCTGAAGCCGACGTGCATGAGTCCTGAGCTGCTCAACTGCACCTGACCTGAAGGTATCGCAAGCCGCAAGCGTGACACTCACATCATGTTGGAGAAGCCAGTACGCAACCTGAATTTCCATATTATCGGCACATTAATATAATGGGCAAAAGAAATTGGCTTAAATATTTGCAAAAACCAGAAACTATGAAAAAGGACATGCACAACCTTGGCAAGGTTAGTGGATTTGCCAACACCATTTACGCCGACAAAGACAACGACATATGGCCTTCCTTGCTCCTTGGCAGCATGAACATCTCGTAAGATGTCAATAGACCTTCTTGGGGTCAGGATACGAAGAAGTGCTTCTTCCATTGCTGTCTAAAATAATCATCACGATATATTCAAATTCATACAAAGGTGGTGTGGCGAAAGGCAGCACCATTGCCTGTAGCTTACTGTTAGTTGGGGTCTACATTTGAAGTGAGGTGTTCTCTATGGATAAGCTCAAAATCAGTTTAAAGAACCAAAAATTATCAAATAACCCGATCTAAACTTCGATATACAAAAACTGACATCAGGCAAAATGCATAATGGTACAAAAATGATCAATGAACCTGAACAGTGGAGGATATTCTGGTGAAAGATCCAAGCTTCTTTCCTTCAAGACTGTTCGCCACTGATTCACAAAGCTTTTCAGCTATTTCTTCAGCCTGTAATTATATTCCCAAGATCAGAGTTCATTGCTGGAACAATAAGAAACCCAAAAAGATCAAAATGCACAAGGATCAATACAAATACATACCACATTCTTAGTCATTAGCCTATCCTTGAGAGCTCTCAGTGCTGGTTTAAGATCAGCTTTCTCAAGAGAGTTGTTGCCAGCAATACTGAGTTCATAAAAGAAAAATGTTAATGAATTGAAATATTATTTCAGAAGGGCAAGCTATACCAAGGATAAATTTCACTTAAAAGAAAACCAAGCAGAAAGCATGCAATTTCCCTATTAGTAATGACGGCCCTCAATTTTACAAAATCAACACCAAGTTCTTTCTAATATTTCCTAATTACTTTGAATCAAGCCTCTAACAATGCAAGTGCCTGGTATTTAATTAATTGCTGAAAGTACGCCTCAATTAGAATTTTTTGCAATTTACTCTAAACTCAGATTACCTCTTAAACATGGAAGCAAACCAACCCTTCTTCTTAGCCCCTGGCTTCGCACCCTCAACCTCATCCTCCTCTTCTCCCTCACTCTCGCTACTAATCACCTCCTCTTTATCCATCATGCTCTCTCCACGAATCACCGCCACCTCACGCTCCATCCCATCATCCCCTTTCTCGTCAGTGAAATCTAACTTCGGCTCCTCTTTCGGAGCGTCATCCCAAACCCTTTTCTTCTTTACCGCCTTCTTGGGTTGTCCCTTAGTGGGACCTGACTTCTTGTCATCATCACTCTTCTTCCCAGTCTTCGACCGCATCATCAGCTTATTTACATCAAACGCCCCTGTATCAGGTGCGCCATTCTCCTTGCCCTTACTAGGTACACGGGACTTGTTGGAACCCTTCGCACCATTCTCTACCCCATTAGATACTAACCTACCATTTCCAGTATCACCATCAGAATCATCCTTCGTAGAACCACCACCGCTTCCCTTCTTGGTACCATTACCTTGGGAGCCGGTAAGAGCACGCTGCCCAGCACCACCTTTCTTAGACTGTACTGGTGGGGCCCGGCCAGACTGCTTCAACTTCTTCATCTCCTCCACACGTGCCTCTGCCTCCATCTGAAGTTGACGAAAAGTCTCTTCAAAATCATTGTAAACTGTGCGCTTGGGCTCATAAACAGCAGAGAATTCCCGACGAACTGACGAAAGCAGATCATCTACATACAGAAGGTGGAGAATACGTTGGTACACAGCAACAAATACGAGGCCAAGCTCGTTGTGGAAGGCCCACTTGAGCGTGTACGACTCATGGGAGAAAGAGGAATCCGCCGAACGCTCCTCCAGGAGACACGATCTGATCAAGGCGTCAATTGGAGAACCCTTGAGAGCGTTCCCAAACGCGCGGCATGACGACCACAGCACGAGGCCGCCTCGTGTGAAGATCAAGAGTTGTTCCAGCATCTCTGCCTCTTTTAATTTGCCTGATTGGAAGAACGGATTTTGTCAAGGTTTCCAGCAAAAGATTGGATAGACAGTAACAAACCAATAATATTTTAATAAAGAGAGAAAAATTCTGGTGACAAATTGCTTACGATAAATTGAAAAAAGAAAACAAAAACAAGGAAAAACGTCAGATCTCCTGCATGATCTTTAATAGAAGAAATAAGATACGAATTGTTAAAAGATAATTAGAAATTTAGAATCGAGGTGACCTTTAAGGTTTACCTTCTCTGGTGGTAGATCGGCTCTAGAAAATCCCGACAAGAGCTAAATTAATGTGAAAGAAAAAAAATAAGACGGTGAAAGAACAAAGTAAAAAAGGAAACAATCTCGGAGGAAAACGAGCCGATCTTGATTATTTAAAGAATCCGCGAGTTCCTTCTTAATCAGATCTCTCTTTCCATGTGGCGGGTCGTAACAAACGGCTCTTATGCCCAGAGTGACGACTCAATGATTCGGGAAAGTTCGGCAGGATAAAAAATTCGTAATTCGAATATAATTCGGGAATTATTAAGGAAGCAATAAAAACTCAATACAAAAATATATGTACTTCTTTATTTTTTTATTTTTGTAACTTTTTTAATAAAAATTGGAGGGAATTTTTTATTTTAGTTTAAAGATATAAAATGTTTAAAAATATGATATGAAATGAAATTTGTAATTTTGCAAGTTTTGTTTTGAGATATTTATTACTTAAAATATTATTTATATCAAAATATGATGTGATCACGTAGAGAAGAAGAGTTATTTAACTTTTTTAAAATTTAAAAATGTGACTTAGATAGTGGCACCACGTGGTGTGGTCAGAAGTCACTACACCTCGTAAATACACAGAGCAAAGTTACAACCTACATTCTACAGAGGCATGCATTACGAAAACACGAAGGAACGATTTTTTCAATAAAATGTGAATTATTCGTTAAAAACGTTTTATACGTGTTTTATTCACAAATAAATCGGTAAAAGTTCGGTCAACCGTTTTATTTGTTGTTCGGTTCGGGAACCATCAAAAAACGTTTTATACGTGTTTTATTCGCGAATAAAACGCGAACTGTGTCACTATGCTTATGTCTAGTGATAACTTATAAGTTCGGAAAAGATTAGGCGGGATCAAAAATTCGTGATTCGGATATAATTTGGAAATAATTCGAAATTATACATTAAGTTCAGACTAAATGGGCCAACTATTTGTAATTTAAAATTTATAAATTACACTATTGTAATTTAAGGTATGTGCAGATTTTAGTGAAAAGCACCAGCTGATTGAAACAAATATGTGTCACTTATATTTCCACATATAAGTGCCACAGCTAAAAGAACAGAACAAAACAAAAATACTTGTTGATGCAATTTACTTATTTTATAAGAACAAAAATGTAAAAGGAAAACAAAACCGCATGGCCCAAATTTTTTTGCCCATTTAGCATTAAAGTATTGAACTGTGGATGAAGGAAAATAGACCACGTGAAGGTTACTAGAAAGTGTCCGGTGTATTAAACAATTTCTTTAGTCCCACTACTCAAAAACAAAAAAAAATGATGCACAAGGATGCCTATATAAGAAGCAGGGGAGTAGGAAATAGAAAAACAATTGAACTGGTCGGGTCCGAATGAGATATTGGATTTGGGTTTCAGTTTATACCAGATACCCGATCCGAATTTTAATTAAAAAAATTACATTGATCTGAAATGTTAGTTCGCGAATGTTTCGTAAAACTAGCAAATAATTCGTAAAACTCGCATATAATTCAAAAAATCGTGAATAATTCGTGAGTAGTTCAAAATTTGCGAATAACTCACGAATGTTGTTACCGTGCTCTTATGGACTTATGTTCTCGTTACTTGAGCTAAATTTTGGCTTTCATAGGGAGCTAAATTTTGGCTTTCTTACAGGGGGGGAATTTCATGTATCCCCTCAAAAACTTTAATATTACGTATTTCTTCCTCAAAAATTTATGATATCATATTTATCCTTCTAAATTAGAATAAATCACATATTTACCCAAAATCAATAAAATAATAAAATTCAAAATTTAAAACTGACTAAATAATATTTATTAACATATCATGACTATTATGCCCCTCCCTCCTTTTCTTCTTTCTCTCCCGCTCCTGTCTCTAGCTTCAGAGAAGTTCCTAGTGCCAAAAAATACAGCTCCAAAGAGAACCTGTTGCCAATCACTACAAAGAGTACCGCTCATCCTAAATTTCTCTCCCCGTCTTGCATATAGCATCATCTCCCATATCTCAGTTTGTTTCGTGCCTCTCTGATACAGAATTAGACTTGAATCGCCCCACTCTGTTTGCTCCACTGCACAATGTTGACTTCGTGGGCTTCGTTGTCAGAGTTCTCTCAATACCTTGATGGGAGTAAGAAGTAAACTCAGTTTGTTATGAATACAGCAAGAAGAGTTCAATTATAAAAGTAAACTCAAAGTCAAAGTAATGTGATGCCATGTAATGCCAAAATGAAAGAGATGTATAATTTTTTTGTTGTTGTAATGTGATTCTCAATTTGTTGTGATTATAGTTAGTAATACTTAAATTTTGTATGTTTGGAATTAAATTTATCAAGCTGTATGTTTTGGGAATAGAATGGCAAGTAGTTTTAAGTTGTATTTTTTTGTTCTTCTTTGAAACAACTTGTGCGTAGTGGAAAAGTTATGAAATTGTCTCACAGTTGAATGCAAATTTCCTTTTGTATTTCCGAACTTGCTCAGATTGATTAATCAATACAAATCGCAAAATCAAGCTGGCATGCTGTCGAAATTTTGTAAAAATGCTAAAATATTTGGTGAATTTGTAATAACAAAAAAGTATAAAGGTAATTTTGTAATTATTGCATCTTACACTTGTCAGTACCTTTGCTTCAGTTCTGAGGTCCTCTCTGAACTTTTCTTTCTAAAATAACATTTTTGTTCTCTTTTCATTTTGTTGTTGTTATAATCTCATAGATATATCTAAGTTCTTAGAAAAAATGTACCTTAATACATGAAAAAAAAATTAGTAGGGGTATGTTTGTAAGATTGCATTATCCTTTTGTCAGAACCTTCTTGGTAAGTAAACGAATTAGTTTATGAAGTGCTTAATGAAATGAGAGTGTGCAGTTTTTTGACATTTATGAGCATACGTCTTGCTTTCTTTGTGACACCATGATTTTCATTTTCAATTTATTCCTTAAACAGTGTATAATAGAACTGTGTATCTTAACAAGACTTCAAGTAAACATTACAAAAACTAAAAAAAATCTTCTTCGCTCTCATTGTTATCTAAGCATAATGATATATCAATATAAATTTCATTGTTACCAACGACTCCGACGACATGAGTTGGGTCTAGATCTCAATTGAAAGAAAAAAAAATAACTAGTACAGGTACCAAGGACAAGTACCAATTTAGCGTAGTCATTTAACGACACTCAATCGCAATGATTGCATTACAACATCGAACATGCTTGGACGAAGACATAACACACCCTAATTTCGAGAAGGACAAATTAAGAGTTTTCGTCAAGATTTGGCCTGAATTGTTTGTGTGAATATTTTGTTCTGTCTGTTGGAATCTAGGTTGTTCATAACTTTGCTTGCTTTCTACTGTCTTTGACAAAAGTACTCTCTTGAACAACTAGTGTTTCAGAGATATGCCAACTAAAAGGACTCCCATTTTTCCAACGGAACTTAAAACAGTACACACACTAGGAAATGAAACTTGGTACTGGTCTTATCCCACTTGCTCAATTTGTTTGGCACCAGGGAAATAGAAGGAGCACAGAGAGAACGGGCACATAGAGAGAAAGGAGAGAAAGGAAAGAGGGGTATAATAGTCTTGTTTTATTAATTAATATTGTTTAATAAATTTTAAGTGTTAAAATTTATTATTTTATTATTTTTGGGTAAATATGTGAGTTTTTATGATTTGAAAGGGTAAATATGATATTACAAATTTTTGAGGAGGAAATACGCAATATTGAAGTTTTTGAGGGGGATACATGAAATTTTCCCTTCTTATAGATGCAAATGGTCCGCTACATGAATCGATTCACTAGAAGCGATTCTGAAAAGACATGACGCTTAATTCCGAGCACTTCTCATTTATCATTATTATATCAGAATTCATGAACAAAGCTCCTCTCTGCTGATAATGGCCACTAGCAGAGCCTCCCCTCCCGTCTCTCGCCACCACCGCCGAGTTGCCGACCTCGCCATGTCCCACCTCATCACTGGTCGCCACCTCGACCGCTTGATCCCTCTCCTTACGCCCGAATCCACCGTCCAAACCATTCTCCTCACCCAATCCTACCGTCGCCTTTCTCTCCATTTTCTCCGCTGGGCTCCTCGTCGCCTTCATTTCTTCCACTCTTCGCTGGCCCTCCAGTCGCTATTCCTTCTCATTCACTGCCGCTATCGTCTTCTTCCCTCTGCTCTCTCTCTCTCCCGCCATCTGGCATCCTCTTTCTCTACTCTCTCTGTATTCAATTGCCTCTCTTCTTCTTTATCCCTTCTCAACCCTCCTCTACCTTCCCCTTCTTACCCTTTTGAACTATTAATAAAATCGTATTCGTCTCTGGGTAACATCCCTGATGCACTTTACACACTCTCGCTCGTCAAAGCTGCCGGCTTTGCACCTTCTCTTCTTGCTTACAATTCAATTCTCGATTCGATGTTTCGATCCAAGTTGCCCAATAACGAAGTTGATTCATTTCTTGCTGAAATGAAACAATCAGGTTTGTCTCTAAATGTGTACTCTTATAACATTTTGATTCGCGGATGTTGCGCCCAGGGTAAACTAGATCGTGCTCTGAAATTTCTGGATGAAATGGAGCTTGCTGAGTGTTCACCAAATGTTGTTACATTTAACACACTAATTCATGGATGTTGCCAATCTGGCAAGATTAGTGAAGCTTTTGAGCTGTTTAGGAGCCTAAAAGAGAAGAACATAAAGCCTAATTTGGTTACTTATAATTCAATGATCAATGGACTATGCAAGCAAGGGAAAACTAAAGATGCACGCAAGATGCTTGATGAAATGCGGGAACAAGGTTTGTCTCCTGATGAAGTCTCTTATAACACTCTCATCGATGGCTATTGCAAAACCGGGGATGGGCACCAAGCTCAGATGTTGCACGGAGAGATGGCTTTGCATGGCATTTCCCCTAATGTTGTATCATACACCTCTCTCATAAATGCCATGTGTAAAGCTGGCAACTTGATGAGATCAATGGAGCTCGTATCACAGATGCAAGAAAGAGGTCTCTGGCTTAATGAGATTACATTTGCAACTTTAATCGATGGGTTTTGCAAGAAAGGGTACATAGATGATGCTTTGTTGGCCATGGCAGAAATGGAGAAAAATGGAATTAAACCCTCGGTTGTGTGCTATAATGCTCTTATTAGTGGATATTGCATGTTTGGTCACATGAAAGAAGCCATGGAAATAGTTAAAAACATGGAGACAAAAGGAATCAAACCTGATGTTGTCACTTATGGCGCAATATTAAGTGGTTATTGCAAAATAGATGACCTGGATAGAGCTTTCGAGTTGAACAAAGAAATGGTAGAAAAGGGTATAAAACCTGATAAGATTTCCTACTCTTCACTTATTTGTGCCTTTTGTGAGGCACGCAGATTAGATAATGCAAAGGAAATATTTGATGAAATGCTTCAGGCGGGTTTACAACCTGACGAGGTAGCCTACACAAGTCTGATAGATGGCCATTGCAAAAAAGGGGATATGAAAAGCGCGTTACTTCTTCATGACGAAATGATAAAGAAAGGAGTACTTCCAGATGCTGTGACATATAGTGTGCTCATAAACGGCCTCAATAAATTAGATCGTATAAAAGAGGCAGAAAGATTATTATATAAGACACACAGTGTAAAGGAAATGCATAATAATGTTGATTACCATGTGCTAATGGAGCATTGTGCCAATGCCGACTTTGTTAGTGTTGTATCTCTATTGAAGGGTTTTTGCATGAAGGGTTTAATGGATGAAGCAGATAAAGTGTTCTACTCAGTGCTCAAGAGAAAGTGGAGCCCTGATGGATCAGTTTACAGTATTCTAATTCATGGACATTGTAGAGGAGGAAATGTCGAAAAGGCGGTCGCATTTTACAATGACATGGTAAGAGATGGTTTTGTGCCTCATGCAATGAGTGCTATCTCATTGATAAGAGGTTTATATGAAGAGGGGAGGAATGAAGAGTGTAATCGAGTTATCAATAGGTTGTTAAGCGGGTGTTTGTTACCCGATGCAGAGACTTCAAAGCTTCTAATTGATGTAAATCAAAGGGAAGGAAGCATGCCCTTGGTGATAGATGCTCTTACTGGCATGGCAAAGGATGGATTTCTTTCAAGTGGTGGCTAAGAACTATTTTTTTCTGGCCTATTTTGCATGATTCCATTATACTTCCATTGTAATGCACTTTATCATTAAGGAGATGTAAAATTGTTCTAAGTGTTCACTTTAGTTGTAGATACGCTTATCATATATGATTTTTTCGGGGCAAGTAGTAAAACAACATGAGCTACCAGCTCGAGTTCCAGCGGATTGGACTGCGGCAACTATTACTTTTCATTCATTTGTTTTCTAACCATTTTTTACAAGTGGAGTGCAAGCTTGTTTTATTAAGAGTTAGACTAAGGTACTATGCATAGCGAAGATCTGTCCGTACTATGGACTGATATATCTATTTTAATGTTGAAACAGTGAAATGTTCAATATGATCTCCATATGAAAATTTACTAGAAGACTAAACTTTACATTTTTCAGATTTTTTTTTTCTATTTTTTATTATTTATTTTGAATGGTCCAGGATCTTTAGATGAATTGATTTTGTGCCTCTCTAAAAAATATAAAATTTGATCTTTAAGTTACATTTTCATACAGAAATTGTATTGAATGGTTTAAATTGAATGTTTGAATTTTGAAAACAAAGATATTGGTTTATAATAGGGACAGATATGCAATATTAGGGGTGTAAACACGGATTATCCGTAAGCCGCTTATAATATGTATCTAGGTTAAATGGATATGGATACTTGCGGATATAGATACGGATATTTTTACTATATGGAAAATAATCCGGATACGGGTATGGATAATTCTGTAAGGATATAAACGGAGCGGATATCCATATATATCCGGATCCGAAATTTAATCTTTCAGCAGCTTTCAATTCATTTCACTCTTGTGAAGTTATAAAAAAACATACATATTTGTTTAAGTCCAAAAATTTTGGTAGGAAAATCATATAATCTATTAGGATAATGGATTGGTTCTTTGAACCAATAAGTAATTAGTCATGCATAATTGTCACTGTACAAACTTAAAAAGTCCATTAAATTTTTGTCAATTTAGGTAATTTTAAATTATGAAATTTAGTACACTCAATATCAGACAATTATCCACTCCATATTCGTATTCGAATCCATATCCATGGATTATCTGTTCCATATCCGTTTAAGACGGATATAATTTTAAATTTTGATATTCGTTTACTATCCATATTCGTATCCGCTCGTTTAAAAACATATGCGGATACAGTATTAGCATTATCTGCTGCGAATCCGCCCCGTTTACACCCCTATGCAATATGCATAAGCCTCACTTTTTTTTATTTGTAAACAAAAAAATAGATTCTATGTAGATATCCGATTTGTATGGATAATATACGATCCGTATTCGAAAAATTAGATGTGAATATCGGATATCTGAATATCCGTGTGGATATGGATAATGATATGGTTTTATGTTTCAATTATCTGTATCCAAATAGTAGATATATGTTATATATTTTAATATATATTATAAAAAAAATATTGTTATTCACTATTTTTTTATATTTTTATATTATTTTAATAAATATCCGATCCATATCCATATCCAACTAATATCTGATGTGTATCCGTATCCAAAATAAATAAATAAATATATATATATATATATATATATATATATATATATATATATATATATATATATATATGAATATAATTTTACTACTAACGGCTTCATTTTCACCCCTGATTCTATGAGCTCTAAGTACTTGAGCAGTGTACGGTTAACACAGTATATGTATGGAAACCTTGATGCTTTCTCAGAAGGTATATCAACCAATCAACTATCTATCTTTTCACCATTATGTCAACATCCAATGTAAGGTCCAAATGGAAATAAAAAAATTATACCATTTGGAGGCCAAATTCACCAACCAAAGTAGCTGTACATGGTTGATCCTTGGTGAAAATGACCCTTTATAAAAATTCTTTTGTATTTTCTGTGACCAAAATTCAAATTTTTTGTTTATAAAAAAACTGCATTAAATAGATAAATCTACTTAAAAAATAGTTAGCTTTAAATGAAGGGGAAAACAATTAACCCATTTCTTTTACATCTAGCTCCTTTCTTTTATAATGCAACCTTGAATGTTCTCAAAATGTACAGTTCTATAATTAGCTCCCAGCAAAATGCATATCTGGTCAAATTTGATCATGATTCACCTAACCAGACCAATAAATCCTATAATAAGAGTGGCTAACTTAATTACACTAATCCGTGCAGAGAGAAATGGGTCAAATCCTATAATAAGAGTGGCTAACTTAATTACACTAATCTGGTCAAATTTGCTAAACTACCATACCTACAGGTAGCACCCTTTTTCATACCAAAGTTCTCCATTCAAACCCAACTTTTCCCTCCTCTTATCTATAACACTCCTCTGATCTCATTTCCAGAAAATTTGCTTCTCTTCTTCAAGTGAGAAAAAGAGAGACCGCAATGGCTTCGGGACGATCTAATATTGCGGTGATGGCAACAGCAGCTGTGATCTTGTCATTATTCGCAGTTTGCAGAGGAGATCTGAATAGGGGAGCGTCGTATGTTTTTGGTGATTCGCTTGTTGATTCAGGGAACAATAATTACCTCCAGACATTATCGAAGGCCGATACTCGACCAAATGGTATCGATTTTAAGGCCTCAGGAGGTGCACCCACAGGCCGGTTCACCAATGGTAGAACCATTGCCGACATCAGTGGTACGACGCACTCTGCCTTTTTCCTTTCTCTGTCTTTCCTTCAGTCCCCTCTCTCTTTCTTCACACACATATACAAGTTTGGTTTATAATGCATCGGTTTCAATAGTTATGCTCATGTAAATATACTTTTATGGTGCTCTCTTTTCAATTCCATCTGGAACAGAATGTGACGAAGAAAACATGCTAAGACCAGTTTACGATGTACCGATGCATTCTGTTTTACAACTGAAATGAATTATAATCTTGTAATACACCAAATTACCAATGACATCATCACATTATACATTTATACTTGAGAAATTAGAAAATACTTTATACCCAATTACTAAATTTTAACTTGCTTTTGCTTGCTGCAGGGGAATTGCTAGGCCAAATAAGCTACGCACCGCCATTTCTAGCACCAAATACCACAGGCTCTGTGTTACTGAACGGCGTAAATTACGCCTCAGGAGGAGGTGGTATCTTGAATGGCACTGGAAGGCTCTTTGTATGTTTAATTAACTCTTTTTCCTTTCTCCTTTCTCCATAACATTTTAATAATTGCAAACCAATTCATCCCTAAATGTAGCGTTGCCACACTGATAGTAGTAACCCCTTTTGAAACTCAAGTTATCATCTCTTCAGTCTTAACTACCAAATTTAAGTTAGTAGACGACGAACCATTTAAAAAATGGTTCATAATTAGCAGATGATGAATGAACACCCACAATATTCAGAATTAAATATTTTGTAAAGAACCAAAAAGATGAAATTTTTTTCCGACATCATTGATTCACTTCTTTCTATGACACCAAAATACCAAATCTTTTTATCTTTTTCCTTCTCAACAAAACATATAATATTTCCTAAATATAAAAAATTCTGGATGATATCTATTTCTTCATTATTATTTTTACATACAATAACAATAGAAACAATCATTTTTAATTATGTATGCAGGTTAATAGGCTGGGGTTGGATATCCAAGTAGATTACTTCAACCAAACCAGGAAACAACTGGATGATTTGTTAGGCAAGGCTAAGGCAAAGCAGTTCTTAAACAAGAAATCTATTTTTTCAATCACCATTGGATCAAATGATTTCCTCAACAATTATCTTCTTCCCGTCGTCTCGGCTGGGACCCGCGTTGCAGAATCGCCTGACAATTTCATCAAGGACCTCATCGCCAATCTAAAAATTCAATTAACGGTATTGGAACAGTCGAAAGATTAATTACTTTATTTTCCAATTAATGTTTAACACACTTTATAATTCGATTTAAATTTAATTTAAGACTTAAAATAGTTCTAGAATCCACGTTTAAATAATGATAATAAATAATAATATTATGAATTTCAAAAGTTCTCTTTTCCTGATAGGTATGTTGCAGGTGAGCTGCCAACCAAAAAAATATATGTATGTATGAATCCTTCAACTAAAATTGACTTGCAAATTTTGCTATCTTACATCAAGAAAAGACAATAAAATGCACATTCAATTTTCCAGTTGTTTTTGCCTTTTTTTTCTTCTTTTTTTTCCTTTATTGAAGGACTTGTGAATTTTTGTCACCTTTATCAAACAAATCAATTCATTGACAGGCCATTTTTACTGTGCTTTGATTTTAATAATTCTAATCAATTTGTCAAAAACGTGGATAATTTAAGATATAGTATTTCAGAATGTCACACAAGTCCTGGGAGATACAAAGTAGGTGAACTAACAATGCAATATTAAATAATTATACAGATTTTGCACTATTTTAAGAAGACAAACATAAGATTGTCTAGTATATCCTGGAGGTACTTTATTAGTTATATATTAACTGGTTAAATTAAGCAGAGTTCAATAACCCACACTTTTATTTTTCCTATTTTTATTTTTTTGCTCATAGAGACTTTACACTTTGGATGCAAGAAAATTTGTGGTGGCAAATGTGGGACCAATTGGTTGCATTCCGTACCAAAAAACAATTAACAATGTCGCTGAGAATGAGTGCGTTAGCTTGCCCAACCAGCTCGCGAAACAATACAACGGTCAATTAAGAGAATTACTCGCTGAGCTAAATGAAAACCTACCAGGTGCCAAGTTTTGTCTTGCAAATGTCTATGATCTGGTCTACGAGCTGATAAACAACTATGAACACTATGGTATGGATGTTTACTTAGTTATTTATTTCTGCTAGTAATTAATTCAAAAACCTTCGAATATGATATAATCAAGGACGGATTTACATTGATGATGATAGAGATATTTAGTCACCCTCGTAATTTTGAAAATTCTAATTGTATATATTGAAATTTATTAAATTTGTTTCTTTATGTATTTATATAGATCTGTCCCCTTATTAGATACTATAACCCATAATTTTGATATAAAAAGAAAATTGGAAGTGAACCTTGTTAAAAAATGTTTGTAATAATTTTGTAGGGTTTAAAACGGCAAGTCAGGCTTGTTGTGGAAATGGCGGTAGCTATGCTGGGCTCATTCCATGTGGACCTACGACGAGCATGTGTGAAGATCGATCGAATTATGTTTTCTGGGATCCGTATCATCCGAGCGAAGCCGCCAATCTATTATTGGCCAAGTATATAGTTGATGGAGATACGAATTACATCTCTCCAATTAATCTCAGAAAGCTTCTTGCTCTATAGATACTTTAATTTTTCTGATTTTTATTTTTGTGGGAGTTTATTGTCAATTTTTCATTTTTATGTTTTTGATGTATCCAGGGTTATATATTTACCAAAATTGTAATGAGATTTAATAGAATGTTATTTTTTGTCACATTGTATATTAAATTAGAATACTTGTATAGTTGAAAGAATTGTGAAAGTGGGCTTGGTGCCAATTTGAGTACGTGAAATTCTAGAAATTTAACCAGGGGATTAATTAGACTAATATTTAATTAAGGAAAATAAATCTCTGTTGTCACAGTCAAACAATAAGCATATTAATGATTGAGAAAAACAATTAAGACATATATTATCCTCTAGACAAGGATTCGTTTAACCACTTGTAGGAATAGACAAGGTAAACTAAAAGGATAACTTAATCGTCGGATTAGTGCAGTGACATAAGTTTTGTCTCTCTAAAAAGAGGTGTGAGCTCGATTTCCGAGAAAAACATCTGAATGATGCTGGAGTACCGAAAGTCTTTAATTAAAAAATTACAGCAACTCACATTTTCAAACGGCTCAAAAAAATACAGAAAGACATCTTGTTTTATTTTTCTTTTCTAACTGTAATCTTATTTATTTAAATCAAAATATGTTATTAATAGAAACCTGTTGTTTTGATTTTTTCTGTGCATGAATCTCAAAAACATTTTCATGTTCAAATCTCAACAAAAATTAAATGTTGAAATCTGAATAACAGGTTTATGTTATTCCTTTAGTATAATAGTAGATTTTGATTCTATTTATTTTGACTAGTTAACTAGTTGATGTTGATCCCCACAGATCAATATCCTCCCAGGTACCGTAGAGGACGGGCCTCACTTTACGGTTTGAGATTCGGAAGAAATAGAGGACAATTTTATTGGACTTTGAAATTCGTGCCAAGCTAAAAAGAACGATCCGGATCCATTAGCTGTAAAAGGTAATGCACTGAATATGAATTCGATCCCCACTGAGACTGAGCTACATGCATATGCCATACGAAATAATTTTAGATGCAAACATTAGGCCCTTTGGCCCGACCCATAAAACTGGGTGTTGGAAAAGTTGGTTTGCAGGGCCCGTTGGGGATCAAGCGCCCAATAATCGTCCAGAGCAAAGCCTCCCCTTACCTCAGTTCTCGCTTCTTACAGCCTCCGCCCTGCAAATAAAAAAACCTCTACAAAACTCTTCTCACCTCATTTTCTCCGGCGATAGCCGTCGATAATGTACGCCGCCTCGATCTCACGGCGCTTGCCACGTGCTCTCTCTCGAATCTCCAGGGATCTACTAAATCCTTCTCCTTTTTGTCCCACATCCGATGGCATAGAGAGCAGCCTTACCGCCTTGGCTAATCGGGCCCTGTCTAGGAGCTTCTCCTTCCAGCCATGTCATGGTACAGGTGTGTGGAGCTTTCCCTGTTTCATCCCCAAAGAAGAATTTGTGTCTTTCTTTGATTTTTCAGCGTGGCATTTTGTCGAGCATGTGGTGGGCCTTCATTGCAGAGCGTGTTTATTGGGAGGTCATGCCTTGATAGATTGTAACAGCCTATCTGAACTAGGCACCATAATGTTATTCTAAAATATGTAGTCCGGGTTGGGTTCAGTTCATATCATGCGAAACAACACATTATTTTACTAAATTAATCTTTTGGAGAACAATGCTTTCTACAAATTTTATTTTAACGCTACTTTTTTTTAACGGCTTGTTTGGTATTTAGGAAATGTGCTTGCAAGGTCTCAGCTTTGGACCATTAATTTCCAGAAAACTGAATGTGATCCAAATTACTCTCCGGTCTTGACAGCTAACTACTCCTCCGAGGCAAATACTGAGAGCACGACCTCCTGTGGTTGGTTCCTTTTGCATTTGTGGTTGGAAAATTTTACATTTTTTTATCATTATATTAACATTTACTTGCAAATTGGTGCAGAATCTGTGCGGGAGCTGCATGAAAAGATGCTAAAATCTGTTGAAGCTCGAACAATGCCGCCAAATGCATTACTGTGGTCAATGATTGGAAGCTGTTCTAATCGAGAAGACATAAAACTTCTCTTTGAAATTCTTCAGAAACTACGAATTTTTGTTAGTGCTTCCTCTCTCAGGAATAAGCTATAGCACTAAATATTTCAATACCATTTATTCCCTCTGACTACTGCAATACTAAAAGTTTAAAACGGTGGCACTGTACAATTACAAGTTTGATATGTATTGGGTGACAATCTTATATATATATAGATAGCTAAGCCTCATGCGACCATACCTTGTCTGTGTTGATCCCTGTTGTATTTATGTAAGAGGAGAATCTGAGTTTTTTTCATCTTTGTTTGATACAGAGACTATCTAACCTTCGCATACATGAAAACTTTAATTGCCATCTTTGCATGCGAGTTGTTGAAGCTTGCGTCCGTGCAGGTGCAATTGACTGCGGTATGTTTATCTTCTTCTACTTGGAATGTACCTCAGTAAGTAGCAGTAGTGTCTCTTTATAAATAACAGCTGAGGCTCTGTCCTCCGATGGTTTTCTTTTGGTACATTCCAAAGATTCATATATTAGCACCAATGCCTTCCCAAAAATTTTATAAGCAAGAAGCAATATAAGTATTTTTCTATGGTGATGGAGTGCTACATCATAACTTCAATTAGGAAGCATCGGTATAAATGTTATACATATTGTCTCCTCCAGATCCAGGTTATTAGATACTCGTGTATATTGGTTTGGAGATATTTATTAGATCTTTCGTTTTGTATGTTTAAGTCTTAGAAGCATGTGGATGGGAAGGCTGCTAAGCATTTAGTTTTGTCGTTTAAAATTTTTATTTTTACAAAAATTATACTATTATATACTATTAGCCCCCCCCACACACACACACACACCCAAACCCACAACCAATTTTCAGGTTCGCCCCTGAGTCTCCGTAGGGAATTTTCCTATAAAGATGCACCAATATTGCTCTTAATGTGCCTTTTTCTACTGATCATTTGTTTAGCAAGTAAGGTTACACTCAATATTTGATATTCAATCCCTCTAGAACTATTTGTGTGCTACAACATATGATTTATTTTTGCAGGGTTAATGGCCCTTAGGAAGCACAATTGTTACGGATTATCTCCTACCATTGGTTCTGCTCATTGTTTACTGGTAAGTGGTAAAACAGAGACTGGCTTTTTTATTGCTTGATTTGCAATTTTTTTTTTGAAGTATCACCAGACATGCCTTTGATTATAATTACATATGTATCAACACCTTATAGCCCAATGAAGCCAATAAAATATGATGAAAATAGAGCAACATAGCAAATGCAACATCTGGCCTCATTCTCAGACTTATTTGTTTTTGTCTGCAATATAATTTTTGTATATTATTTGGTTTGTTGTATACAGATGTACGCTAAAGAACATAATGATGTTGAGCTCATGGAGAAAATCATTAAATCCATGGATAGGAATGGACTGCCAATTCAACCGGGAACCGCTGACATAATCTTCAGGTGAGCTGGTAATCCAAATATTTTAGATGATAGATGCAATGCTATGATATCTAATGCATGTTACCCTTGGATCAGAATGAATATCAAATATAAATCCAATTTAATAGGTAGATTAGTTTTGATTTAGTTGATCAGAAAGCATCAGTAACTAACAAGAATGCATTTGATATCAATTTAATTAGCCCACATAGTTCTTCAAATTTACCATCAGGTGCCACTAAAAGCTGGGTGCAAAGACTCAATGGATAACAAAAATAGAGTTTTTATGTGACACTTTGATTTATCATGGGTGAGCATCATTTTATTTCTCAAGAATATTACTTGCTAGAATAACACTTTGTTATTGTATGAATTACAGCATCTGCTACAACACAAATCAATGGGAAAAACTCTCCAAGTATGCCGAAAAATGTGTCAAGGCTGGAGTGAAATTGCGTAGAAGCTCATATGACATTTGGATGGACTTTGCTGCCCGAGTTGGTATGTTAAACAAGATCAAAAATCTTGTTGCCAGTATATCTTGCTATTTGACTTGGTTAGGACGCTGATAGCGTATACCAATATATGGTAATATAATGGGCCGTTCAGGCCTCTTTTTCACAAAAAAATGATGCTGGTAGCATAGGCCTTCTGCTGATGCTAAGACTCATGGTTTATGTACGTGATTAGGGCTAAATTAAGCCTCAATCATGCATTTTGAGAAACATAAGAAATACACTATATAAAGTAAAAATTCAGAGTGAGGCTACGTTACTATGCATGCTGGAGTTTACAAGGAAAATAAACTGAACTATGAGACCCCAGACTATAGCTAAATAATATAAAGGTAGAAAGTGACGTTTGGCTTAGACTTTGGGTTCCAAGTGATTTTCTACCTATCTAAAATAGTAAAAAAATTCTAAAAAGTGTAAACCTTGATCTACAAATACATTTTCATTTAAAGATCATGTTGAAAGGTTCAGATGATTGTTTGGAGTTTGAAAATGGAGATATTGATTCATAGTACGGACCAATATGCATTATGCATAGTTCCGTAGCCAAACTCCAAAAATTAATATGGAAAGGGTCCGAGGTCAGTACTCAGTTCCAACTCTTGTTGTTATTCTCTGATAGCATGCCCGCTAGATATATTTGTCTGCTTATAGCTTATTTTCTCAATACTTTGCAAACATAAAGCATGCCGTAGTGTACTTTGATATTAGGTGATTCTGATGCTATATGGAAGATTAACTCTCTGAGAGGGAGTGTGTCAAAACAGTACACCGTCACTAGTGGTTTTGCGTGCATTAAGGTAATAATTGTATTTCATTTCTTGTAAACATTATACTTTCATAAAAATGACAGATGTAAATGTTTTCAATTACTAAACTAGGATATTAAAATCAATTAATTTGTTTTTGACATCATAATGTCAGAGTTCAGTACTGATCTTGAGCATTATAGATTATTCATATTAGAAAGCGTTTCATTTCTGACCTTTTCACTTTTTAGGCATTTCTACTTGAGGGTAAATCACCAGAGAGGGCTGCAGATGCAATACGGCACCTGTACCAGGTTTGAATAATATTTCTCTCTTTGGCTTCTCAAGATCAAATTCAAATGATATTGATAAAATTATTAAATTATCTTCACTAATAATACAAGAGATCTTAAGATTTCGTACCAGGTACCCATTTTAACCTACCAAAAACTTCAGTACCCCTTTGCTTATATTTCCTTGTAAGCAATAAAAAGTTATGAGCTTCCCTTTAATGACGTGTATGTTTCAGACTCTACCTGAAAAGAAGAAACAGCAAGTGCAGGATGAACTTCAAAGGCTGGTCAGTGAATGGCCGTTGGAGGTGGCAGAGAAAAAAAACAAAGAGGAAAGAAAGGTAATATCAAATGAACAGATTGAAATAAACGGTCCGGAACTCATTCTACCAGGTCAGGTACCTGACTGGATCTGAATTCAACCTCAATTGGCATACCAAGAAAAAACAGAATAAATTAAGTCTTGTACTGAACCTACAAGACCCGGTACTTCCTGAAACTTTTAAACTATGGTTTTGTATTTCAAGTATTGTATCTCAGTAACCCAAAGGTTATCAGGTCTCTCTCCAGGGTTGAACTAATATTTGTTAATGTTTTTGTGGTTGGTAATCCGTATTATTTTCTTTCTAACAACAGGCTTTTGTTGATACCTTGAGAACAAACATCGAAGCAATGGTTTCCTCACTTTTAAACAAAGGAATTGATCTTTCGGTGGATTTAGAAAAACTTCCACAAAAAGTCTGAAATACTAACTCTTAGGACCATGTAGATTTTACAGAAGACTCATCAATGGGATTATTACTCCTGAGAATTTTGGATACTGGTTCTGTTCTGTACTATTTCACTGTACCATTATAGAATTTTGTTCTCTTGGTGGAGACTAATAATTTTTTTCCATGCCTGGGAAAATTCATCTTTGTTCTTTGAGCTGTAATGGCAGTGAATAACTATTAGAAAAGAAACTAAACTATATTTTTTTCTTTTTTCTTTTTTCTTTCGCATTTACAATAGTTGACTTTAACCAAAATTGCAGTCTGACAGTTCATTCAAAACATGCATTACAAAGAGAGACATGCACATTCAGCCAGAGAGATGTTAAAAACAAGCATTAGATGCCGAACGAGAAAATATTCATAGAGCAACGAATTACTTTGTTAATGAAACCTCCATTATTATTGCTACTATAGTATAGAGCAAGGAAATGTCCATTAACATTGCCATTATTATTTTGCTCTTTAAATTTATTAACTGACATTCCCAGAACACAGCAAATGTTATTTTTCACAATGCTGTGTACTTAAAATTGGATACTGTAGCATAAAGTATGTAAATACAGAAGGATGAAACTAGAAACAACAGTACAGAAACTAATATACATAAATTAACTAATTGAACATTCACTACAAGCTGTTCATCACAGTTCAAAAAAATAGAACATGAAAAACCCGAGCCAGAGAAAAAATCACTTGAGGGGGGGAAAAAAAAAAAAAGTAAAAACGACAAAGGGCCTCAACTTTCTAAACAATTAACAATAAATTTATTACATCTACCGAACACGGGCTGTGGAAGGCTGTTTAGATCTACTTGACTTCTTTTTTCTCTTTCCATTGGCCGCTTGGGCAGGGTCCACCAAGGGGCCCGACCAGGAGGCTATAGGTGCCGTGCCTTTTTGGTAGGGGAAAACAGTGCTGAAGGATGTGTCGGCAGGGTCCCCCTCAAAGGGTTGCTCTATATGGTGTGATGAACCAAGAGGGAAGCCCAGGGCTCCATCCTGATGAGGTGGTGGGAACTTCTCGCTCTTGCTTTTAGCATTTGCGTGTGAGATCAGCCGCCGCCTCTGTTAAGTATTGTTTATATTTCAGTCTCATTGATAATTAATTATTTTTCCTATTTACTGCTAACAGTGAAGTCATCTGGTATAACCCACTACATTTAATTTTGCTTTGACATGGGAGGTGGGCTACTGGTGCTTTGGGAATTAAAGAGACTATTTCTTCCTGCCCATATCTTAATTTTCAATATTCAATCATCTAAACCATTCAACATTATCTTCATATTAAAATGTGCTTGAGATTAAATTTTACATTTTTTTTATGATTTTTTTATCCACAATTTTCTCAAAAACAGTGATTTTCAAAAATTCTAAAAAAATAGTAAAGAATTTCCAAAAAAAATGAAAATTTTGGTCTCCAACCACATTTTAATATGGAGATTATGATGAACGGTTCGGATCAAATGTTTGAACTTTGAAAATAAAGACATAGGCGGGAAGTAAAACAACCTCTTTACTTCCCAAAGCATGGTAGTCCACCTCTTGATATGGTACCAGAAGACAGGAAAGAAAGACGTCTAACATGGAAAAAAAGGTAAGAAAAATATTGCATACATCAATGTTAGCTTGGAGCTCAGCATTGGCTTCGGGAGCTGGTACAGCTCTAGGCCTCTCGCGTGTGCGCGTCTTCTTCGTTCCTTCAGCATTGCTTCTCCCAGCAGCCCTCAATCTAAATTCATATATACTATTAGTGAAATTCAACCAATTAAGGTACCACAAAAAATAGATATTAAAAAAAACAAATTTACGGGTAAAAAGAGATGAGAGTATAACTTAAATATACATTACCGCCTTTGATATCAGAAGTTTTGGTTGGCATATTCACACAAAGAATTACCAAACCTACTAGCATAGTACAAATATTCTGGCCAATACATACTACTTTGTATCCTCTGAGTTAACTCAAATTTGGAGTTTAGGTCCGGACCGTCTAATTTAATTCCGCATGAATATTAAAGGGCCCCGTGCACTACAGACATGGGCAGGATTGGCTCGGATTCTGATCGGGCAGTCCTGAGCTAAACTCAAATGGTGCATTAATGTACACAATGCTGCGACTCCAATACATAATGGTTAACTCAAAATATTAAAGGGCCCCAATACATACTAATCCGTATCCTCTGAGTTAACTCAAATCAGGAGTTTAGATCCGGACCGTCTGATTTAATTCCGCATGAATATTAAAGGGCCCCGTGCACTACAGACATGGACCGGATTGGCCCGGATTCTGATCGGACGGTTCTGAACTAAATTCAAACGGTGCATTGATGCAGAGAATGCAGACTCCAATACATACTGTTTAAGGATCCCATCTGTATTCTAACTAACATCATGCCTACTTAAGTATATTACATTTCAGGTCATCATTGCTTGATGTTTAAGCCTAAAAATTATTCACAAAAAGAATCAACCAAAAACCTTCAAGCTACAAAAAAGGACACCAGGTAGAAGTAAGAAAATTGTTTTGAGCAAGTGAGATCTACAAATTAGTAGTGGGCAAATTAGATTTTCCAAAAAAATATGCAGATAAATTAACCTTCTAGCTTCTTCATCCCTTCGTTTTGCATCCATCTCCTTGCTTGGAGGATATTGAGGCAGACTTGACGGGTCGCAAGCATATGGTTCAGTTGTGAAGAACTGTGAAATACATGAACGATTACTAAACTCAAGCATACAAAAAACAACCCAATATAATAGAAGAAAATGAAGAACCACAGGCTTAGTGCAGTGGCACAAACCTTTCAGGTACAATTGCAACCTAATGCAAGATATGGCTAAAAAAGAAGCCAACATTTATCACATATTAACAACAATATCAAATAATGCCTTGATAAACCAAAACTGGTAAAGGAATACAGTAGCCAGTATATGTTATAGGCTATTTGCTGATCAATTTTTTTTTCCTTTGGCCAACAGTAGATCTTATGCCTCAATTAACCTTGGTTCAGCATAACACAGCCAAAATCTTAGAGAAGAAATTCAAAACAATATCACAAGAGATTTTTCCAAACAGTATTGACTTCATCATAGGTTTTTTTTTAATAAGAAAGGTGGAGGTCTAGCTTACGGCTTACCCACTTCCATTTAATGTCCATAAAGCCGCCCCCCCCCCCCCCCCCAATCTGGGTTTCAAACCCACGACCTCCCACTTAGAGAGTGTTGCCTTTCGTCACTAGACGAAAGGCTGGTTCTTTTCATCATAGGTTTATTAAATATAATATGCTATCCAAAAGGATAATGAAAAAGCTCGTGACCACCATAAACAAGCAAGTCTCACACAATAAAAACAAACAAATGACAATCAACTTACATCACTTCTCAGTGCATCTGTGGCCGTTTTACGGTCTGCCGGGTCAATCGCAAGAAGGGTTTCAATCAATTGCAATGCTGAAGGTGGGAAGTCCTTGAACGTCTGTGCAATGCACCGCTTATAAGGTTGCTGCGGTTTAAATATGGTGGCATGTGGCAACTTTGACTTCTTCCAGTATTCCTCTGAAGGGGACCCGCATAGCTTGAAAATCTTATGCAGTTGCTCCACCTATAAAATGGCAAATCAGGGATTTGTATAGCATATAACTAATTTATGCGAACAATATGCAAGGATTACCATATGTTGTGCAAACTTTAGTTTTTTTGTTAGGTGCCTTTCCACCCACTAATTCTTGTATTCTAAGTAATACAAATTTTGCTGCAAATAACAGCCAGATTCAAGTAATTAAGAAGGTAGCTGCATTAGATAAAGAATTCTCGTCTACTTTTTTAAGTATAACAGAACCCCTCTTTGCCTCAGACCTAAACAAAATTTCTTCTCTATACCAAATTGAATGAAGCCTAAGCGAGACTGTTGCTTTGAGGTTTCCAACAACCTATAATGAAGGAACTCTGTACACTTAACATGAAACGTTCAGAGGCTTACAAAACCATTTCACAGTTTGGAGTTGGTTGCAAATAATCTACAAATATGGTAATGTTGGGAATCTTTCTGCAAATATGATGACGGAAAAACCTTTTCAGCATGTATTATTCCAAATAACACTGCTATTCCAGTAAAAGGGAGTTGCCAAACACGAAGCGCAAGAGCAGATGATAGCTGAAGCAGGCTATATTTTGCTCTTCCAAAGTAAGAGTGAAAGAGATGAGAAGAGGGGCGGGGAGGGGGGGGGCATTCTTCCACCCCCATTTTAAGTTTTACCAAACGGGGTAATCATTCATTGAAATAGTTGAATATGGCGTCTTCCATCACTCTACTGAAAAACATTCTTCTAACACTATTCCATTACTCTTCTGAATAGCACTACTCTAGCACATTCCGTGCTTTGCAAAACGCCAAAACCCCCCTATTTATGCAACATTTTTTTGTCCCACAATTGAAAAGAGTGTCATGCTCTATTCCTTACCTCTGTTCTACCAGGCATAATGGGTTTTCCAGCTAACAACTCTGCCAAGATACAACCTGCGCTCCACAAGTCCACACCCACACCGTAATCAGTGGCACCTAAGAGTAACTCAGGCGGCCGATACCACAGAGTAACCACACGGCTGGTCATTGGCTGCTTGTGGTTTGGGTCAAAGAAAGATGCCAAACCAAAATCAGCAATTTTAAGTGTGCCTGTGTTGTCAAGGAGAAGGTTTGATCCTTTGATGTCACGGTGCAAGACACCTCGTGTATGGCAGTGCTCCAGACCTGAAAGGAGCTGGTGCATATAGCATTTGACCTGAATTGAATAGAAGATGCATCTTTAAAAAAAAAAAATCAGAAAGATGCGTCTAATTAGGACCAAATTGATGGCTTTGTTGGTGTTAGGTTGTAAAAGGTTCCATTTTGATGGTAAAAGGTAGAGTAACGACTGTACATACAGTTAACAGTTGGTACCGAGTTATTTATTATTTTTAAGCGAGAAAAAAGTAACAAATGCATCAAACCCTAACACACACCAGAAAATAGTAACAAATGTATAATACGGAAATATAAACACAGACCAAACTAAAGCCCAAACCAAAAATGAAGAATTTGACCCGTACACAACTAATTCATTCAGTAATGCACCTGATATAAATACTGGTTTTCAGTACAAAGTACTTCACAGAAAAGAAAATGATAACTGCTGCTGACCTGAGGTTCAGTGAATTTGATATCTGGACTAGCTGCAAGACCTGCCAGGTCATGCTCCATGTACTTGAACACTAAATACAAACTACATGACATGCGTGAGGTCACCAATCCCTCCAGTTTGATCACATTTGGGTGGTCCAGTCTTCTCAGTATTAAAATCTCTCTTGCCATGAACCGCACACTCTCTGGTTCCAAGTTGTCAAACCGAACCTTCTTCAAAGCCACAATATCGCCACTAGTTGAGTCTCTGGCCTTGTACACATTGCTATATGTACCTTGGCCTATCTGAAAACATATAAAGCAACTTCTGAGGTGAAATTACAAAATAAAAGGAGGATGTGAAATAATAATAGTTCTTTTGGTACTGAAAAGGACTACTCTCTTTCTCAAGTAAAGGGCAAAGGAAAAAATAATTTAACCTGAATTTGATTGGAAAAAATTTAGAATGACATAGGAAAAGAAAATAAGTTGAGAGAAGCTAAAGTGATTTAATTAGTTCACAAATTTAGCTAGAAGCAGCCAAACAACCACAAGATCTACAATACACAACTAAAAAAGGGAGTGGAAACCAATTGAGAGAACAACGACACAACGAAGATCCAATTCCCCGCCAATTTCTCACTCCATTTTCACTAAGCCAAAGTGATTTAGACAAAAATATAGCATCTCTAACCAAATCCTTCGTTAGAACTAGAGAACGGACTAGCTTTAAGCAGTAAAAACCTTATCGATCTTCTCAAAAGAGTCGGCCCGCCGCGGGGTCCACCCATTGATAGCTTCTCCGGCAACGGCAGCAAGCCAGGGAGGCCATCCCGCCGCAACCTGTTCGCCACGTGTCCGATTCGAGAAGCTTCCATGTCTGGGATCAGTTTTCCCCTGTCTTTTTCTCTCCTTCTTCGGTTGCTGTGGCGGCGCCTCCTCTCCAGCTACCGCCTCCGCTCCCGCTCCGTTCTCTTTCTTCACCACGTCAGCATTAGTGGGCCCCGCCTCCGCTCGCGCAACGTGCGACGCACGTGGGCTGGGGCTGGCGCCGGCGGCTCGCCCTTGTACGCAGCCCATGTGAGAGGGGTTCGGTTTTCGATCTTAGCTCATCGGAGAGAGAGTGGGGGGGTCTGGGTGTGAAGGTAATTTTTTCTTTTCTTTTTCTTTTTCTTTTTCTTGTCAGATCCGAGGTAGAGAGAGAGACAGGTTTGTTTATTAACCGTGATTGGTTGAGAGAGAAGAGCTAGGGCCTAGGGGTCGGAGAGGACGCGAGAGAGAAGGACGGTATGCTGCTCCGCGGGTGAGATTTTGGCTTTTGGTCTTTCCTTTCGGGGTTTTGTGCTTTGACTATGAGGACTCGATCACTGGAGAGTGGAGACTGGAGAGGGACTTGAGTTCGTCCGTTAATTTAATTTCTCAAGTGATTAGTGTACCGAGTTATTTATTATTTCTTTAATAGTATGTGTCTCTGTGAGACCCATAGATTAGTTACTCGCTTAAGGTTGGTTACATAAAAGGTGGACAGACAAGAGAGGGAGGGGTTGGACTGTTGGACTGACGGCTGACCAGTCAGACGGGAGGCCTCCATTTGTTTACTAAAATGGAAAGGCCATTTGCACCTAAACAACGAATTCGGAATTACATCATTTCAATCAAAAATAAAACTGCCAGGTGGTGGACCTATCCAACAAGGGCACCGGTGGCGGTTCTCATGGCATCAGGCCTAATAATTAGTACCAATTTTTCTTTAAGAACCTCTTCAACGAATGATGAATTAAAACTATTTTAATAACAGATAAGAGTTCAATTATCTCTATTTTTTGTGTTTTCCTTTTCTAAACATCAATAATTTAAAATTTAAAAACTTAATAATTAAAATAAAATCGTTACATTAGATCCATATTATTTTATCTACTTGCAAGTACGACTTTCAACTTTTCTTTATTGGCATCAAGAACTTACAAAGATACAAAAACAATCGATATAGATAAATTATGAACATTGATTTTTCAAATTATGGACTCATACAAAACAAAGCAGAAAAGTGATAAAAAAAATTATGTACTTGTAAATAAAATAATATAAATCACATCGAATGATTTTTATTTGCATGTAAGTTTAAGAAAAATGTTATTATAAAAAAAAAAAACGGAAGTGTGATGGAGATACAAAAATAGAGGCATTTGAACCTCCTCGTTTTTAAATAATCCATGTATTTATATTATTTAAAGAATTAATGATTAGTGGAATTTCTGGATATTTTTGTCTGCTTTTTAATAATATCAATATTTTAATATCCTATCTGCACGGAAAAAAAAACTAACTCTTAACAATATTTGTATTATATTCTTTATGAAATTATGTTTACATTTTGCATTATTTAGTATAAAATAAAGGGATATCTGGTGATTATTCGCTGAGCAACTGTGTGATTTTTTTCGTTTATATTTAAACAATTAAAAACGAAACGGAATCTTTTGTAACAGTGATCTTTCATTAGATTGCAGTCATCCACTGTAGTCAGACAAATCTTACTATTAAATTATTTATTAAATTATTGATGTATCGCTTGGACCATTCATGAAGTATCTCTAAAGTTTATATTTTTTTTTATAGGAAAGGTTCGGTAATAATAAATTTAATAAATCAATGTTCGTAAGAAAAATATTGATAACCAACTACATTTTACATCAATGTCAAAACTTTGTTGAGAGCGGAAATTAATATTATAGATTTATTCTGTCTAATATAGAGGAATTAATTGGTCTTTGATTAAAATGTCAATGAAGTTAAAATATTCATGACTCAAATTGTTTTCATTACTGATTGAACATTCAATTTTATGAACCTTGATTTACAACATAACTAAATCATAAAAAATAAAAAATATAATGTTACTTTTTTTATTTTTACAAGCTTCGTACTGATCATCAAAACATCAATTAAGCTTGCTGTCAATATAACATATCTTTCAAATAATGTACATTAAAATTGTGATGGTATGAATGATGAATGTGATACTTAGTGAAATGTCAAATAATAATTACCTAACATTAACTTTTTTGTAAGCTTTGTAAATTCACAACTCCTCTGTAAACTTTTTCTGTTCTGGAATTATTTCACTTTGCTGAGAAATCATTATTGGTTCTTAATAATTACTGTCGAATATGTTCATTCCTTTCAAATACTTGTGTTGTGTAGAGAAATATGACTACTGCTTGTGGTCAGACTATTATAAGTAATTTTCTTATCAATATATCTTTTAGTAGATATTTTCCACTAAACCTAAAAAAAAAAAAAAAATCTGTATTGCTATGCACAGCACGAATTAGCGTCAGAAAATGAGCTCTCTTTTTGACGTACCTAGCGAACTGTAGCAATTAAAGGGAATAAATTGAATTGTCGCCTAAATTAAGTTTCATATTTTTCTCATTTAAAATATCTCTTTGTTTTGTAACCATAATCTTTTTCTTTTTCTTTTTTGCATCACTTATATATGAAATTTGGAGACTAGACCTCACATTTTTAAAAAGGTGCTATTTTTTTAATCTCTTTTGTACTCTAAAAATTCGGATCTGGTAAGATACCACACCACGTAGAGCTCCGAACCATTCGTTTTTATCTAATGCGAATTTCAAAGTTCCGTAAATTTAAGAGAGATCCATATAAAAATTAATTTTAATCGGAAGCTAAAGGAATCCGTGTGGTACCGGAGAGATACGAATTCAGATCCAGTGAGGTAACCCAAAAGTTGGGTTTTAAATCGGGACCGTCTGATTTAAATCCGAGACCATCCATTCAGAAATGAGTGCACATATCCCGAGATGCGAATTCGGATTCCGAGATAATCATGAGCGACGGATTAGAATCGTATGACCCCGATACAAAACCCAAAAATTGAGTTACATTAGGGGATCCGGACTCGAGAGATACGCACTGTATTGGCCGTTCGGACGCTGCATGATGTAATTAATCCACAAGCCAACTAATATAGAAAGTTAAAAGAATATTGGCCGTGAAATATTATCTCAAGGAAGTTCCAATGCACTGTGATTTTGTGCTTTAATATGTTTTATAATTTTTATCTTTATTTTCAAAGTCCTAACAGTTAATTTGAAACTCTCAATATAATTTTCATAATAAAATATTCTTAAAGACCATATTATATATATATATATATATAAGACAAAGTCTTCTATGGACATAAGAACCTATTTGTAAAATGAACATATTTTTATTTTCAAAGTTCAAACAGTCGATCCGAACCGTTCATCTTGTTCTTCATATTAATTTGTGCTTGGAGACCAAATTTTACATTTTTCTGAATTTGTTTACTATTTATTAAGATGGGTACAAAATTCAATGGTCTGAATTTGATATTTTTTGTACCCATCTTAATAAATAGTAAAAAAATTCAGAAAAATGTAAAATTTGGTCTCCAAGCACATATTAATATGAAGAGCAAGATGAACGGTTCGGATCGACTGTTTGAACTTTGAAAATAAAAATATGTTTATTTTACAAATAGGTCCTTACGTCCATAGAAGACACTCTCACATATATATATATAGAGTGATGCTTCCATGGACCCAAGGACCTATTTGTAAAATGAACATATCTTTATTTTCAAAGTTCAAACAGTCGATTCGAACCGTTTATCTTGTTCTCCATATTAATATGTGTTTGGAGACCAAATTTTACATTTTTCTGAATTTTTTTACTATTTATTAAGATGGTACAAAATTCAATGGTCTGAATTTGATATTTTTTGTACCCATCTTAATAAATAGTAAAAAAATTCAGAAAAATGTAAAATTTGGTCTCCAAGCACATATTAATATGGAGAACAAGATGAACGGTTCGGATCGACTGTTTGAACTTGAAAATAAAAATATGTTCATTTTACAAATAGGTCCTTATGGTCCATGGAAGAATTTGCCATATATATATATATATATATTTTTTTTTATGAAAATACAATATCACTTTATCGGGTGGTCCAAAATGAGTGAGTTTGTACCTATCTAAAAAATAGTAAAAAAATCATAAAAACAATATAAATTTTGGTATCCAAACATATTTTATTATGAAGATAATGTTGAATAGTTCGGATCATTACTTTTCGGACTTTTAAAACAGAGATAAAGAATGTAGAACACATTATAGCACAAAATTTATTTTGCATTTGAAACCTCTGTTGTCTTATCAATTCGATATGATAAAATAATCAGAATCAATTCCATATAATAAAATAATCAGGTGTGTAAGTAAGCCTACGAATCGGATCATTTTGGACAACCCAGCAAGTCAGTGACCCATGCAAGAGAAAAAATAGTAAACTTTGTTTGACACTGACATTTTCAATTTTTTTTAAATTGAAGTATAATCATCCAACTAACTTAATCCCACTTTAAATGTTTATTTTTATAAAAATTCATTTATAATATATATATAGAGAGAGAGAATGGCTAATATACAATCGATCGTTCCTGAGCTCCCGTGCAACCAAGCCGTTTTCTAATTTTCAAAGTCCAAACGGTCGATCTAAACCATTAGATGTGATCTCTATATTAAAATGTGCTTGGAGACCAAATTTTACATTTTTTGGATTTTTTTTTACTATTTATTAAGCCACTTTGAAAATTGTTGATCCAACGGTGACTTCTGTTTTTACTGGACCATTGGATCAGCGATTTTCAAAGTTGCTTAATAAATAGTAAAAAAATTCCAAAAAATGTAAAATTTGGTCTCCAAGCACATTTCAATATGGAGAATATGTTGAGCGGTTTGGATCGGTTGTTTGAATTTTCAAAATGAAAATGTGAGCGTGAAGTAAAAACGACCTCTTACTTCGCAACTCACCATAGCCCATCCCTATATATATAGAGAGAGAGAGTTGGGCTATGGTATTCTATAGAGTAAAATGGGTTGGTACTATATGGCACTATATTTTCATTTTAAAAATTCAAACACCCGGTCCGAACAGTTGAACATGTTCTTCATATTGAAATGTGCTTGGAGACCAAATTTTACATTTTTTGGAATTTTTTTGTTATTTATTAAGCCACTTTGAAAATTGCAGATCTGATTGTCCAGAAATTTTTACTGTTCACATCGGATCTGAGATTTTCAAAGTGGCTTAATAAATAGCAAAAAAATTCAAAAAAATGTAAAATTTGGTCTCCAGGCACATTTCAATATGAAGAACATGTTCAACGTTCGGATCGGATGTTTGAATTTTTAAAATGAAGATATAGCGTAGAGTACAAAGGCGTTTTACTCTATAGAGTACCATAGTCCGTCTCTCTCTCTCTCTCTCAATATATATATATATATATATTCCATTTAAAATGTTTGTTTTTTTTCCATTTAAGTCAATGCGTGTGTCACATTTAAGCTAGCTTCTCCGCTTTTAAAATTAATTTGAAACTGTCACTTTGGATTAGAAATTAGAATTAAAAATTAACGATCAGCAAATAAAATTCATAATTCTACCAACTGATAATTAAAAGTAATTTCTTTTAAAGAAAACTTAATGAATGTGAAATTCTCATGCATACCAAATATTGAAAAGAAAAAAACATTTAAGTTTGATTAGAATCAGAATAAATTGTTCAATTTAGTTGCTCTTAAAATCCAGTCATTTTATTCTCAGTTTAGTTCAGAAATGGCGAAATAAAATCGAATAAATAATGAGGATTTATTTACAGAAATATCATTGAATTGCGCATCTGATAAATAATTGGATGAATTGGTTCAGGTTTGGGCTAATTCCATCTGGGTCTACGGGCCACCTAAAAACAAAACAAATAGGCTTTATTTTTATTTATTTTTGGGCAGGAAGACCCATGGGCCTAAACATGCTTTATTAGATGGACGGTGCGGTCCGTGTCAAAGATTGAATTATAAATTAGATTTAAAAAGTAAATTGAGACATGGATAAATAATACAGTAGTTCAAGTAACAAGATATTAAAATATTTTAAGAAATCATAAACTCGAACTTTAATTGACATAAAATTTTGATATTGAATTTTGTGCACTTGATAAAAACAAGTAAATAGAAGAAAGGTGATTAAATCGCACAAGTTTGTCCATAATATATATCAAAATATAGTTAAAATGATGTAAATTTTCAGCACTCATCAATTTTACGTTGGTATATTTTGGAGGGTAACTGGGTAAGGTATTCAACCGGTTATTCCAGTTAAAATCAAATTCAAATAGTCAAATTAAAATGTTACTCGGTTTTTAAAAATTCAATCGAACCAACCGAATAACAACTAATATACAAATCAAAATATGAAATTAAACCGAATCAAATATATTAATCAAAGTAATTTCAAATTTTAATCGAACTAAATCACATAAACTGAAAAACCGAATCATTTAATCCAAACTTGAAAATAATAAAAAAGAAAACGGATTCAATAAACACCCCCTGCCTCTGTGGTCGGACTCGTTAACGATTCGCTTCGGATCTGACTGGCAAAACCGGTAAGAAAGCTCTGACCCGTTGTGTACTTGTGTTTCCCCGAATCCAAATCCTCCCCGGTACCGTAAAAAGGAAAATAACGGTCCAGATTACTCACAGCCGGTGCCTATGAATCTTGAACTTTACGTGACTTTAGTGAATATTTTAACCGTTTAAATAGCTTTGCACGAATCTCAAAGTAAAATAATACTGGCCCCCTTTGCTATTCCCGAATAGGCACCGAACACGTCGGTCACACAAAAATTGCGATATCTCAGAGGATACGAACTCGGTGCGTCGTGCGTATTAGGGGATTGCGGGCGGCAGTATTATTTGTGCTTTGCGATTCGTGCAAAAGTAAAAGAACGGTCCGAATTCGTGTTATGGTGTTACCCTCGAATTCGCATCCTCTGAGATATCTCCAACTTTGCGTGACCTTTTGGAATATCTCAATCGTTCAAATACGATCTGCACGAATCTCAAATCTCAAATAATACTGGCCCCCTACGCTGCCCCGAATAGGCACCGGACACGTCGGTCACGCAAAAATTGAGATTTCTCAGAGGATACGCACTCGTTACCCTCCCTCGCATCTCGGGGGCGTATCCTCTGAGATATCTCAATTTTTGCGTGACCGACGTGTCCGATTCCTATTCGGGGAACCGTAGGGGGCCAGTATTATTTGAGCTTTGAGATTCGTGCAGAATGTATTTGAACGATTGAGATATTCCAAAAAGTCACGCAAACTTTGAGATATCTCAGAGGATGCGAATTCTCGCATCTCCATGAGGAATTTAGAGTAGGTCCGATGAGCATTGGACTTTGGTTCTATGGGTTTATGGACCATTCGATCTGCATTAAGATTCGTGTGAACTAAAATGTATGCGAGATTGTTAATTTCCATGCACACAGATCTTAGTGCTAATCGTACGGTAGTAGAGCTAATTGGACCTAAGAGTAGGTCCAATGCCCATCGGACCTACTTCTGTCTCCTCTATGAGGTGTCTTGTTGCGGAACTTGTCACTAGGGTTTAAGAGAAATAAAGCGGTTTAGGTTAGCCTCTTCAATCCCCACTGAAAAAACCATGTCGGCACCGAGCAGGGAGCTTCTAGATCCGCTATCGGAGCCCTCTATTCTCGGTTCTCTCTCTCTTTCTATCTCTCGCTATCTCTTAAATTCGTTTCTTATACTTTTCTTTTGCTCTTCATGGCTGTTACGGTGATGTATTGAGGTGTAGGCATAAATAATACGGGTCTAAGCATGATAGTTCCCAGTAAGGTGTTGAACCATAAAATCTACGGTGATGAATTGTGGTGTAGGCATAAATAATACGGGTCTAAGCACAATAGTTCCCAGTATAGTGTAGAACCATAAAATCTACGGTGATGAATTGAGGTGTCGGCATAAATAATACTGGTCTAAACACAATAGTTCCCAGTAAAGTGTAGAACCATAAAACCGTGGTTTAAAGCAGTAGTCAGTGCCCAATTGAATCATAACAGAAAGGGTCTTTTGCCAATTGTAGTTAAAAATAGAATTCATTGCTACTTATATTCTCAAGTAGGTCTACTTGGAACCAAAGATATGAATTGGCATTTATTTTATTTTGCATTGTTTACTTGAAAAAGAAAAGGATCAAAGCTGATTTCGTTGGGGAGAGATTGCCTTGGCTCTAACATGAAAGAGGTTCTGGTTGCAATTATAAAATAAATGTTGGGTGTTTCCGGATCAAACATGAGCAATATTTTCTGCAAGTTTGCAAATAAATACAATATTAGGTGCTATCTGTCAAAACCATTGGAGAAGGATGTCAGTATCAAGTTTTAGACTTCTAATGTATCACCCTTTTGTTGGGTTTTTTAGATATCCTTCTTTTGGGCCGCAAAGAACAAGAGGCCAAGCAGAAACCTGATTTTAGACAGAAGCCTACCAGTACTGTACCTAGGAGTGACGGTACTATTGCTTAAATTTTTTTTTTTTTTTCAGTATCTCTGTATGATATTTTCTATAAATATAAATAATTGCGTCTGCGAACAGCATGTAATCTTTTCTCCTTATGCAAACAACGTCTAAAACTTGTCATATAGGTCATTTGTAAATGAGATAGAACTGTCAGTACAAGGATTAATAATAAAAACCACCCATTAATTTTTTCCACATTAACTTAGGCGTTGGATTGATCGGCTAATTCATAATTTCAGACCTGATATAATTGTTTGAAAAAAGTCTAAGGCTCACCCTTGGCTCACCTGCCAATGGTGTCTTGCCACGGGTCCTCGCATTATAAGCATCAAATCCAAACTGTGCCTAATACACGTGTGCGCCCTTCCATTGGCAGGGAAGCCCCGCACAATGGTTACTTGATTTAGGTTATTGTGTCTTAAGAATAAAAGAACCTCATGGACATAGGTGGATATTGCCAATACTAAACGGAATATAAGTGCACCGTTACACAATTGCAATTTGCAAAAAAGAAGGTTTTGGTTATACATGCAAATTTGTTGGTGTTATTTGAAAACCCCAAAGCAAAATAGAATGTACACTCATACTTGGTATTTTTTTTTTTATCGACTATAAAATGCAACATTTTTTTTTTGTATAGCACAATTATATTGGATGATGTTTTAAATATGATTTTTTTCAGCATTCATTTAGTATTTGCTCTGTGTCCTTCAGTTTTAGGGAAGGTGAGGAACTTCTTGGGTGAAATTGCCAAGGCAAATGAGCAACTAGCAATTGATGCACAAGTAAGTGGCTTATGTCTGATATAAGAAATGGAAATAGTCCTTTTTAACCCTAGAAATTGTCAGAATACTCCACTTGCCCCTGCCTATTTTCATCCCAAAGTAAATTTGTGTGAATATCCTTCCATCTTCTCTACAAATTAGTTAAAATTATGAATGGTCCTTCAAAATTTACTGTTTCCTTCTTTTGCAGAAATATCTATCCCTTTCATGTTTCCTTATTCTTCCCCCTGTTGACTTCAGGAAAAACCTAGAGAGGAGATCGATCTTGAAGCACTCACCGGCAATGAAAAGGAATATATTGAAATGGTCAGTTTTTTAACATATATTAATATATGTAAGGATCTATATCAACATGTATTTTCCAAGGTCTTGATAATTTAACAGTCCAAGTCTAAAAATTGAGATTTTCAGTGAAACCTTTGTTATAGCAGTATTGTCGCAGTATCATGCCGGTGTGTTTTACCCTTACCTAATGGCTTGTTTGTTTTGTAAAAATTACAAAAAAACATGAGTTGTCAAAGTTTTTTTGTAACAGCTGATTAGTTAAGTATACTTATCTATTTGAAGATTGCACAGTGACAGTTAGCTAGCTGCTCTCTCTTGACCACGCAATTCCGTTTCAATTCAAAATTTAAACTTCTACAAAATGACCAGCTTTTTTTCTTAGTAGGTTATCCAAATGCTCAGTTGCTTTTTTCTATTGACAATTAGAAAAATAAAGTAAAATGAAAAGGAAGGTTTCGATTTTAAAACCTTGTGGCTAAGCACAATAGAAAGGTTTAGGGTCGGATTTGGTTTATGAGAGTATTACAAAATGCTAGAAGTTTTGGTCTGTCACAAAAAATATTTGTTTTATTTCCTTCCAGGTTAAATTAAAAAAATGACCTACAGCGTAGTCAATTTACAGGACTTGCTTTTAGGAGTTGCCGACCTCAATTCAGATGCAGCAGTTGCTGCAGCTGAATCCGATATGTGTGGCATTCACTCAACTGCAAGACCAGTTGCATGCAGTTCCTCTTCTGAGGAAGATGACAGTGAAAGTGATGCAAGTGATAATGAGTGGGAAAATAGCACGGTAAATTCTGAGGAAAATGTTAAAAAAACAATCGATAAAGAGCCCAAAAAGAAGCGACAAAAGATTGTGGTGCTCAATTAGAAGATGCTTTGTGCTCCCGGGAGAATCAAGGTCTGGGATTTTGGTCGCAGCATTAATTATGAGATTTTTTTTCCTTGTATGATTCGGTGAGTAAGATGGTCTAATATATATTTGATTTTGTACTGGAAATTTATAGAATGCAACCGACTTTGACATGGCAATGCGTGAAACATTATGCAATGTTTAAAACGTGCTTTCGGGTGATCATGGCAAGCCTTTACCTCAAAACACATGCAATGCATATCAATATTATGCATTCTCTACTTTATTCCTCACCTCTATGCCAGGATGTGAGACAGTTGTTTAATAATTCATCAGGGAAAAAAAAAACTTGTATTGAGACAGCTGCGGTCTTGCACTGGTGTTGGTATATTTTATAGAAATATAATATGTTGTTTCTGATTATTACCTCCTAATTATTTTTGGTAACTATTAAAAAACCCAAACAAGTGTGTATAGGTAGTGGCTGGCATGCTATTGAAGCATTGATAGTATATTGACATCGTGTTATCGCTTCAAAAACTTAGTATAGTTTTTTTTTGCCAGCGAGTATAGATTTCAAACGACAAATTCACACTATTTTAACAATTTACTTCAAAAGTGAGGCGTTTACATACTAAATTTATAGATACTCGAATTCATTTAGTACAAAGTCTAAATGGTAAAAAAATAATGAAAAATAGATGTTTAAAATTAACTTATAAATTTTAATTTTTGACGACTTTGTACGAAATGAATATGAAAATTTATGAACTTTGTAACACATCACTCACAAGGGGGTAGATCGATTTCAACGGTTTAAATTCATCATTCGAAATCAATGTGATAGATTTTTGAGGTGATATTATGAAACATCTTATACTTCTGATAACATGCCGGTCAAATTCTTGACATAATATTTAAACGTCTTATGCTGGTACCGGAGTGACAAAGAGACGCAAATGAGAGCTGGGATGCAAATCCCATCTGAGTCTCAATCACTGTCACACACGTGTTTTACGGATGGGTCTTGGAAGGCAAATTGGGCAGGCGGTACCAGTTTTGTTTAGAACTCAATGGTGAGTTACAGGCGTATGGTTCACATGGAGCGACAGCAGGTTGCCCCCTTCATGCTGAGACAATTGCTGTTCTCCAAGGGTGTGAATTTTCTATGGTGCAAGGTATCACGGATGCTCATTCCTATCTGACTGTGAGGTTCTGGTAAATGCAGTGTCTCAGTTTCAACCCCCAACTGAAATTGAATGGAAGCTTTTAAGGAAGCGATGCAAATACGGAAATTCTGAAGGGAAATAGCAACTACACCTGCTCCTATATCAGTAGAGAAATGAATACCACTGCTGATCTTCTGGCAAGGAAAGGTCGTGAAGAAGGAATGGACGCTATTGGGTTTACTTATCTAACCTTTAAAATCTAGAGGTTTGGAGCTGGTTTTAGACTCATATAGGTGGATTGTGGTATTAGTCTCTGTAATAGGAAGTTTTGAATGTCTGATGTAATGGTACTGGTCTAACCTACGGCCATTGTAACAAGCAAAAAAAAAATGTAATAATTAAATATACATTGAACAATAGGTGTACTTGACAAGATTGGAAAAATAAGTTTGATATATCAAAAAAGCTATTGATGATTGTCAATACATGTTAACTGTCAAAACTCAAAAGTTTGATATATCAAAATTATATGACAATTGTCAAAAGTTATCTTTAACTGAAATAGACAAATATGCATGTGTGTATGGTATGTATCAATATAACATATGGATGCATTTCACCGTGTGATAAATTCATGAAAACGTTGTTAGCAGGCCCTATTTAATTTTATTATGCATTTTACATACAATCCTCATTCCGGAAAATATGCTTCTACAATCTTGTATTTTGAAGTTTGTTTAGAATATCTCCGGACATTCTTGTCATATGAGATGGCCACTTTATTATGCCAAGCACTTGAGCATCTCTATTTTATATTATATATTTTCTCTACATACAATCCAAACATTGCATGTAGAGACGGATAAATTTTTCTTCAGATTGTTTGTAAGAAAAGGCAGAATGGACTCGTTTCATTAAATCAGCACTTTGAAATAAAGTAGAGATCAAAATTTGATCATTTACAAGGTAAGGCTACGCTGATTTGCAAAGCACAGAATGGTCGGTGCTATGGATCAATACCTCAGTTTACAAGGTTCAAATCATTAATCCGAACCGTTCACTATGATCTCCCTACAAAAATGTACTTGAAGATCAAATTTTCCATGTTTTAGAACTTTTTTTTACTATCTATCTTTAGATAGGTAGAAAATCAATCTAAAGATTTTGAACTATTCGAAGTAACAATTTTCTATTAATTTTAAAAATAGTATAGAAATTCTTAAAAAATTGAAAATTTTGGACACAAATACATTTTCAATACAGAGATCATATTGAACAGTTAGGACTAACTATTTGAACTTTAAAAACGGAAATATGAATCCCTAGCACAAACCGATCCACACTTTGCAAAGGTAGCCTCACTCCATTCACATATTTGCTTCTTTCATAAGAATCCAGTTAGTTTGGTGGGGTCGCACATGTGAGTTTGGATCCAAGCTTTGAGACAAAACTGATCATGCTGCCAAGACCAAGCACGCAGATGACATCATTAAGCACTAGTTCATGAAAATACATTTTTTTTTATAATCTCCTACGGTCAATATTCACTAAACTACCATAGATTAAAAGAGATGCATAAAGCCCATGGTTTAGTTGACAATAAATTAACATTCCAATAGATCTCAACGCATCTTTAGGAGTTAGGATCTAAAGCAGAACTCAAATGGACCTCTTACAGTTGCCGCTTTCTAGCCTGAAATAAATATACAGTACTGACATCAACTTGTGCAGATGCTGTGAAGTAACAAAAGTACATTATACATAAACAAACAAGAAAGAAAATCAAAAGTTAACAAATTCAGTTGCTTATGTTCCACCTTCATGCGAATTATTGAACCACACCTTACAGAGGTGTATGCTCACCCCATACAGGTTGAGCACGAACCCCACTTGCAGGGGCGGAACTAAAAAGTTTAGATAGGGGGTTTTAAAAATTTTAAATTCATAATGCATGGCCATGATTTGAACCCTAGTCTCCACAATAACAAATTAGAATTTTAACCAATAGTCTACAAGCACACATGTGATAATTTATGAGGGGGCTGAACTATATAAAAACTTTAAGAAAAATAAAAAATTCAATTAAGTTTCGATATACATGATTAAAAATTTTGAAATCATGGGGGTGTCTGAGCACCCTTTGAGCTGTACATAGATCTGCTCCTGCCTACTTGCATGGTAGCAAATGCACGGTAAAACACTTCTACCAGCGAAAGTCTTTCTCAAGGTCATGATCAGAAACTCCACTAAAATAAGTATTTTAATCAACTCGGCGCAAAGCAAGTGCCAACATAAAATGTTGACAGATTAAAACAAAACTAAATTAACCCCTCCCCCCCAAAATAAATAAAAAATAAAAATAAAAATGATGGTGACAAGTGACAACAAAACAAAAAATCAAATGATACATATGCAATGGAAGAGAAGGATAACTTTAATGTACCGTTGTTGGGTAATCATCCAAAACAGGCCTTCTTCTTCTGAAGGAACCTGAATTTGGAGCATCCATAGCTGGCGATCTGCTTATTGACCTTCTAGGTGGGGTCAAATTCTAAGTGGAGAGAAAAATAAAAAGTTAGTTCCAAAAGGCAAAAAAAAAAAAAAAAAAAATTGAGATTTAAGAAGAGGGAAAGATTTAAAGACAAAATATAAGATGTTAAAATCAATAAAGAATAAAGATATGACAGCTGAGTATTCAAATGCAACAAGCAAAAAAAATGTTGTTATAGAAAGATATTAAAAAGATATACAGTGCTGCTTCTATGATTAAATAAATGGCATAATATATTTAATGACAAATTATTCACCAGCATTATAACGCATTTATTGTTTGAGCCAACACTAGGCCGCAAAAGTTTTTTTTTTTTTTGAGTAAAGTTGGAAGTCAAGCCACCCAACTATTTAACACCTTTGTTATTACAACAAATGATTTCCCCCATCTGGGTTTTGAACCCATGATAGGCCGCAAAAGTTAATTGTGGAATACTGGGTTTTCAAGCATTCATACTCGAAAACAAAGGCTTAAGATCGACAGGAGCTCTCACTTTAACAATATGAGAAGATATGTATTAACAAACTATTTATACAGTATGAATATTAGGGTTGTAGGACGCTTACAACAAAGATTAAATAGCCACATCTTAGAACTTGACAAATTGACATCATCAATCATCATTAATTCAATGTTGTTAATATACAGTGATATCGAACCTGAGACTAATAATATTAGTTGGTCAATTAAATAATATATGGTATATTTGAAATGCAATGTTCCTAGATGTCATGACCTGCCTTCTTAGACAAACGGAACTGTTTATCTGTACCCCATTTTTTTTATGAAAAGAAATGAAAAAACATGCCGGTAATTAATCATAAACTATTGTCCTTGGAGAAGACAATAATAAAAAGAACCTTAGTGACATTCTTGTCCTTGGAGAAACGGTCACGCTCGTCATACTCCTGATTCTCCTTCTCAACCAGACGAATGAGAGTGTCGCAGCGTTTTCCCAGCTCATGGGCTGTGCGTGACTGCACAAACCAGTCAAAACGAAACAAGTGGTTGTTACGGAACTCCTCCTTCAGCTCGTCCCAATTGCCATAACCGATTTCATTGACCATGCATAACTGGAAATGGAAAGTAGCATACACTTGAAATTAATTTTGGATAGTGAGAGTTGAACATATGCAATGGATATGAGGGTCTCTATTGGTACGGAGAAGAATTCACATATGCTGTGATAATATTTTACAGTACCCCATATAGTGGTATACCCCTCCAAAAGGAGAAATATCATGCCAACACTGTCTCAAATATGTTCATCCCTTGCATACCAATTTTCTACAGTATCCAAACAACATCTGTTCTGTCCTCTTCTGTTGAATGGAAATACAGACATTTCCGATGTGTTGGGGGAGGTATGAATGATATCTCTCATTTGATGAGTAAAAGCTAAAAAAATCATCAAACAGACATGAAGCACCTGTGTATGTGGAGTTTAACGAACTGGCACTGGTTCAGGCATTAACTAGTGCATAACAGTTGTATGTACTATTAACTATTATGAACCACGGTCGATACTGAAATAAGGTCATACTGCAATTCAATCTATTGCTTGCCTATCCTCCATATTATCAAACAGAAAACAAGTAAGAAATGTGCTAGTTGTGGAATAAAGTGGCAGGTACCAGTTTAGTACCATAACTAGCATATATCAAAGGGTGGTACTGACACCAGGATCTTACTATATACTGACGACTTTTAAGAACATTTTATATAGAAAAGAGCATTTATGGTTTTTAGATAAAACACACCATAAAGCGATCGCATTCTTCATTGTATAGTTTTCCTTTGTTCTGGCCATATTGTATTTTAAGCTCATGCCACGGGTTCTGATAACGAGACATTTTTTTTGCTATTGCTTGCATTATCTCCTCTTTACGAGAAATCCTTGCTTCACCTTTCTCAATATTTTTAATTATTCGATCATAATCTGTAAAAGCAAACTAAATAAGATCATTTTTAGAGCTCATTAAAAATAGAAGAACACAAAATGAAGCAGCAATGCATGGCACCATTTAATTCTTTGTATCTTTCTTTGAAGACCTTGGCATATCTGTACACATCCTCCTCTGCCTTCCCCTCCATTTCAGAAGCTATATTTTTTATGTCATTTCTCCCATACTTTTCACAGGCTCGAACAAATGAATTGAAATCCCTCTTTGTCCATGTTGAGAAGCCCTAATGTTTGCAGGAAACAAAATCTTAATTGGACTGGTGCATCTTATTTATTTATTTATTTTTAAAATACTTCTTACAGACTTTTCTTTACCTCTTGCAGCAAACGCTCCTTCTCCTCTTGTTCTTGGGCACTCAATGGTTCGCCAAAGTCTCGCGAGAGGAAGTTACAGAAATGATTAGAAAACTGCTTTCGTTCTCAATGAAGAAAAAGAAACCATAAAATTCAACCTAGGAAAAAATTATAACATAAAATCAAACTAATACCTTCATCATCACCATCACCAATGAGATCTTTCCTTTCATTCATCTGATGAATCTGTAGTTTCATTGGAAAATAAATTAAGCTAGGAACTTAGAAACCGTAAAAGGAAAACCTCCTATCTGAAGAGGAGGATTTGCTAAGAAAAGAAAATGAACAACTAGTTTAGTGACAAACTCAAAAGTGAAAATAGGTGTAGTAGGAACATACTATCTGATAACGCACTTCTTTCTCATATAATTGGTTTAATCTCTTCATGTCAAAGAACTGAAAATCATGCCTGAAATATATACAATAACATGTTAAAGTCTGATAACACACCACATCCACTCCCCCCTTCCCCTCCCACCCCACGCACCTGTAAAAAAGAAAAAGAAGAAGAAACAAGCACACACCAAAACACATTTTAAAGCACTTACAGCTGAGGCATGCGAGGGATCCGAGGCTCTCTTTGTCTAGAAGGACCGCCTTGACGCAATGCTTGCTTGTAATAATCTACATCCGAATAACTTGAGGAGAGATAAGGAAAAGTATGTCAAACTTCAACAAAATGTTTGTACTATTTAATTTAGTGAAGTTACACATACTATTTACTTCAGGATTCTTACTTGCGTTTTCTTTCTCTCTTCGGTGGTTCAATCCAGTTATCAGCAACAAGCTTCTTGAAGTCAGTTTTATTATCATCCTTCACAAATGGAAATTAAGAACAAGCATTCAAGACAACATAAACATGAAAAATAGATAACACAAAAGCAGTAATTTCATAATGAAGGGATAGTTGAATTCCAAAAATTACCAATCTAATTCCAATTCCATACTAGTCAGGCCCAGTGTATGTAAGTTGCTAAGTTGACTAATCACTTTGGTCAGGTTAGAACTGTTGGTATGTTAATCCCTTGACTGAGATAACAAACTCAGCCAACTTTAGCTCAATATAGCGTCAATGAAGTAAAATGTACCTTGTCATCGTCAAAGTCATACAACTCAGCAGCTGCAAAAAACAAAGATGAAAGGGTTAAGCCAAAAAAAAAACGATTAAATCGATAGGAGAACAGAGGGAGAGAAAAAAAAATGGGTAAGCATACTGTCATCCATCTTAAACTTGATGGCATCCTCTGTAAATTTTTTCATTTTCGCATCGAGCTCGGCCGTTGTCTCCTCTCCTTTGGCTATTATTCGATCAATGTCCTCATCAGTTATTGTGCTGTCCTTGGAGCTGAACACCATTTCAGCACCAAACCTCACCATTTGTAACAGTTCATCCTTGTTGACAGCTGATTGGGGGGGATTAATCAAAACAAAATTAAGTAATGAGAAAGAGAATTTATTCTGAAAAAAGAGCAAGTATAGTCGTATCAGATAGATTATTCTAAGGGCCAACAGATCGCATACCTTTCTGTTCTGCTAACCGTCCTTGTTGGATAACCAGAGCATCAAGTGCTAGTTTCTTGTATGCCCTTTCAATGACTTTTTCTTCAATGGTATACTGTATTTTAGAATGTGCATTACTTGATAGGGAGAAGCAAGAGTGGGTGTGCATCATTAAATAGTTTTTCAATTGAATATTCAGAGGACAGAAGTAATCACAAACAAGAAAATTTATTCAGAAGTATAATATTCTAAATGTTTGCTCAAATATGATCATGCCAAGTTTCCAAAGGTGTCTGTTTTACTAGGCATGATAATAATTGGCAAGCTAGGAAAAGTTCTAACCTTCTCAACAGTAACTGTTGTTCATGCTTGTTTAATTAATGATTCAGTAACTAAAAGCTACCCTAGAAAAAGTTTTAAATAACAAACAAACAAAATATACCTCTGTACAAAAACGGAAAACTTGCACTTCCTTCTTCTGACCAATCCTGTGAGCCCTGTCTTGTGCTTGCAAATCAACTTGTGGATTCCTATACAGTGGCCAAGAAGCATATATATCTCAATTAAGTAGATTTAAACATCGTAAGAGGATTCCTACAGAGTGCCCAAGAAGCATAGATATATCTGAGATAAGTATATAAATATTTCCTAAGTCGAGACTGATAAACCAAGAAGATGGTAATCAGTAATTATTCACTACTTGCACTAACAGTTGGTACCAGACAGTACCATGGGTAAGCTATGAAAAATTTCTTTCACATTTGTGTGCTTCACAATTCTTTTATATTCCTCATTTGGCACTTCCATCAGTCCATTTGGCAATTTTTCATACACGATTCTTTTAAACTATAAGAACATACCAATCACTGTCATAAAGAATAACCACATCTGCAGTGGCAAGGTTAATCCCGAGACCACCTGCTCGAGTTGACAGTAGAAACACAAACTTGTCGCTGTCTGGCCGGTTGAAGGATTCAATATAAGAATCACGTTCTTCCCCACCCGTGTTGCCATCAATGCGACAGTAACGATAGCCACGAAACATCAAGTAGTCCTCTAATATGTCCAGGAGTCGAGTCATCTATATTAATAAATCAAAAGAAATGCAAAAGGTCAGATTTGAAAATGAATTGAAAAGCATGTGATAAGTAGAACATGACCTGAGAAAATATGAGGACTCTGGAATCTCGCTCCTTCAATTTGGGAAGTAATTTATCAAGAAGAACCATTTTTCCTGCAAAGAACAAATTTGTTGATAAGATATTAGTAAGGAACATAAGCAGCACATGCAGTTCCTAAGTTTACACATACTACCATCCCATCACAAAAAGCAAGTACAGCAACATAAAACAACAATCAAATGCACTCTTTGCAACTCAGAACTCCATTGGTTTACCTACCACAGTACTATCCTCAGTTCTTTTCAAAAGAGTTCTCTAAGATTTTATGAAGAGTTATAGGGGCCCACAGTAGAGGACATGTCAGTAATGGAACAAACAAATGAGAAAACTGCAAGTACCGGCATTTGTGATGAGATGATCTCCAGTTGTGTACGGTGGACCTGGCTCAGCACCCTGGAAGAGATATGGATGGTTACAGCATTTGCGCAACTGCATTGCTATGTTTAGTAGCCGTTTCCTTTCTCCCCCAGCATTTATTACTTCTAGATCCTTCTGAAGCAAAGCTTTATAGTAGTGCTTTTGCATCTGTGACATGCCAACTTTGAGAATCGTCTCCTTCTTCGGGGGTAGACCCTTTTCAACATCTGATTTGAGCCTTCGAAGAAGAAAAGGACGAAGAACCTTTTCCCAGAATCAAAGAAAAAAAGCAATTAGTAACACGTGTTTTTTTTAAGATCAGTGGGTGAAATGCTCACTAACAAATTATATTAATAAAGGAGAAGTTTACAATTTTGGTGCAAATTACAATTGGATTATAGCCTAAATAATACAGCCAGAAAGGTGCTACAGTAACTTGCAAAACCCCTCCCTAGGCCTAAGCTCACGTAAGGCCAGTATCCTCTAACAGTTATTGCTCCACTGTTGCACTTCAAGGTCCGTATCATGCAGGGGCGAATCTACATATAGCCCAAGGGGTGGTTAGCCACCCCCCCATGATTTAAATTTTTTTAATCATGTATATTAAAATTTAATTTGTATTTTTCTTAAAAGCTTTTATATAACTCCTGTGTAGTTTCTACACAAGGCTGTCCCAAGGCAGGAAAAAGGAGGAGGGTTCGTGATAGGCTTGGCGAGCCAGCGGTAAAAAAACAGCCTCTTTATGGAAATGAAACCCTCACGAATTGGACAGGAGTAGTACTAGGATGGGTGACCTCCTGGGAAGTCCTTGTGTTGCTGATTTCGGTTGGGTTTCATTTCTAGCCTACCCCAACTTGTTTGGGAATAAAGGCTTTGAAGAAGAAGTTAAAAGCTTTTATATAGTTCAGCCCCCCCTCATAAATTATCGCATGTGTGCTTGTAGCCTAGTGGTTAGAATTCCAATATGTTATTGTGGCGACTTGGGTTCAGGTCCCGGCAATGCATTATGCATTTTCAATTTTAGCCAACCCCTATCTAAATTTTCTAGTTCCGCCCCTGGTATCATGAATAAATAGTGTTGCAGCTAATTAGTAAAACATGTTAAATACGTCAACGAAACATTGTGGTCTAAGAGAATAAAATACCTTGTGAAGCTGTTGAATGACTTCTTGTTGGTCATTTTCTCCAGATATCTGAAACCACTCGTCAAAGGTTTCAGCTGAGCTGAATATTTCAGGAAGAAGAAAATTGAGAAGAGCCCACAGCTCGTGAAGATTATTCTGCATATAATTTGCCCAGTAGTTTGTGAGCCCAAATTACCAAACAAGTCAAACCATTACCATTATGTAGCCAGAAATATGGGGAGTATCCTAGTTACATTCAAACATTGACTACATAAGTAGACATAATATAAGCATGGCACTAATTATAGTTACTGCCAACAGATAATATAATGTACAACTTTAGAAGGGAACATGATTATAATTTTATATCATTGGCACTAAAAGTGACGTTTGACCAAGGTTGTTATTAGTATATGGTCGTAAGTTTATATCATTGGTGCTAATGTAAAGTTCGACCAAGTTTTTTATAGCAATATAAATATCATAAACTACAAGTACCAAAACTTCAACGAGGGTACCTACATATGTCTGCACAAACAATTTTCAATCCCATTGGACGAAAAAAAAGGACGTAGTCAAGCCCAAATTTAAACCTGTAGAGGAGTGCCAGTAATGAGAAGGCGGTAGTTGGTCTTGTAAAGTCTCATTGTTTTAGAAAGTAAAGAATTTTCATTCTTTATCCTATGGGCCTCATCAATAATGACATATCTCCAGCTAAAACGCTTCAATGCATTCTTCTCTTTGATGACCATTTCAAAACTAGTCACACAGACATCAAACTTCCCTGCAACTAATAGATCCTCGCGTATATGTTTCTGCGAAAGGTCAATTATTAAAAATAAATGTTTATGTTGAATTTGAAAATGAATTTTTAAGGCAGACAAAAAATTGTCCAAAGAATATGAATCTACAATTCCAGTTTACCCATCAAGCTTAGAGCGTTCACTTTGAGTGCATGATCGAAGAACGGAGTCTACTTATTTCTTTTCTTAATAAAAATATAATTTTCAAGGTAAATTCTGGATTGACGCAACTAAATAAAATAACAAAGTATAACAACAAAATATTTAGCGCAGTCAGATAAGCAACTGGACATGCAAAAATCTTGTATAAAAAGTGAGAGCAAGCCTTTTGACTGACCCTTTCATCTGGGTTTCCAAGAAATTTTACAGCTCGTAGAACAGGACAGAACCGTCGTATCTCTTTCATCCAGTTACCAAGAGTAGACTTCGGTGCCACAACCAGGTGGGGCCCAGTAATACCTCTGAATTCATGCAAGTAACCAAGCAAAGAGATCGTCTGCAAGGTTTTCCCGAGACCCTATCCAAGAAGACAAAAGTAACTCTTCATAAGCCCAAAGAATTTTAGTATTGGGGGAACTATCAGAAATTATCCCATACAGAGCTGATTATATAGTAAAAATTGAATGGTGTGTGAAAAGACAATCAAAGAAAATAGATTTTTTTTTCCCAATTCAACTTTTAGTGAATTTTCTACCTTTCTTTTTGAAGTGATCAAAACCATTGCTGCACCACCAATACAAAATTAATTTGAATGTAGGGTGGACGCAAATTTCTTGTTTAATTCATCTTCGCTCCCAATATTCTAAAGTTGATGAAATTCCTAGGGAGTAGACCAATAAACCATTTTTGCTACAAAATACCTTCAACAAGTTCTGCCTATAAATGAGAACAAGTAGTTTTCTATCATTACCATTTCATCAGCTAAGATCCCATTTATTCCATTCTCATACAACCGGATAAGCCAATTTAGTCCGGCAAGTTGATAGTCCCTCATTTTCCCCTGAATACCTGCACATAAACAAAAGATGTAGCAAAAAGGTAAGCAAACATTCTCACTCAAAGGTCAATATGATTCTAAATTTTATTTGAGTTCCAGTTCCAGGTACAGCATTCAAAACTAAATTATAATATGAAAAAAAAATGGTTATTTCACTAATTAGTAACTTGATTCTTGGAGGTAGACCACTTCAATGTTCTCAAGAAAAGGAAAAAGAAAAAAGATAATTACAATGAACTTACAAGATGGCTGTGAGACTAATCGAGTGCCAGCAGCAGAAAACTCATCCTCCTCCTCCTTAAGGTACTCCTCATCTTCTTCTTCTTCGGTCAATTTCGAAGCATGTCGACCCCTAAAAATTTAAATCAGTTTAAATATATGAGAATATCCATCAGAAAGCAAAAAAAAGGAAATATAAGTGACAAATGTAAATATGTAAACAACCAGATAGCAACATTACTGAGCAGAGAATTAATGAACCAAAGCTAATAACATACCTTCCTCTAGGCTTCTTTTCAGATGCAGATTGTGCACCTTTGGCAAAGTGTGCAAATATCTCGGTCTGCTCGAGTAGGTACTTCAACCGACCTTTTCCTTTGTTATTCTAGTTGAAAAAGACATTGGTCATTTCTATTAATTCATGCATTAGACACATAAAATAGCATCTGTCAGGAATAGAATTAAGCTAAAAGAGTTTCTCTCGAGAAAATCTCTCTTTTTATATTGTTTTGATGCTTACAAGAATCCAAGGTGGTTATATTGTCAAAAGCAAGGATTTTTAACAAAACCAATTAATGCTTATCAGCTGGTGGGGAAAGTTCTAGAGACAAAGGTACTTTATTTATAATACAGCTACCTAGTGAAGAACACGCAGTTAGTTTAATACAGAAATGTACAGAGAACTAAAACAAATTGCTGGAATAAGTTAATGTCCTACCATATCTGCATCAATTAAAGCATTTTGAGTATCCAATATCTTTTCGATTTTTTGCTTTTTCTGTCTTTGCAATTCTCGTAACCTTGCTTTTTCACGCTTTCCCACCACATCACTTGGGAAAGGATCTTCACCCTGTAACGTCACAAATTTATAACAAGCATCTAAAAAAACTTGATGAATCAACAATTTCTCGATTCTTTTAATGGAACAATAAACCTAAGTTGTAATAGAAGAAACTACAAATTCAAGAGCCCTTTCTCTAAGACCTTGATCAAGATGTACAAAGGTAAAATCCACATTACCCCAATGGTCTGCCAAACTAGCAGATAATAAAACCCAAGTGAAATAAGAGGTTAAAACAGGCAGAGAAGTAAGAGACTATAGATGGCAGCATTTAGAATACCCTATAATAAATTCATATTATAGGTTATAGTAAACTAGAATAGGGGTGATGGTCCAAATTGAACAACCTAAATTTTAAATTTCTAAAGATGTCACCTCGGAATCATCATCTTCGTATTCATCATCTATTTTCATTCGGTCCCCATCACTGTCGGTCGACTCTTCATCGTTTTCCACCTCATCGATGCTCGCATTTCGAGCAACCGCCTCAATTTCTTCCTCGTCTTCTCCTTCAGCACCAACATTTCCTCCCTCTCCTTCCCCGTCCGTTTCAGAGTTTGAGGGGGTATATTCCTCTTCTCCCTCAGACAAAGAACCCGAGACTGGGGTTCCTTTCCTTTTCGCCATGGCGAATTTCTGAATAAACTAAATGAAAATCTAGGGTTTGTGAAATGCGGGTCTAATTTGCCACGAGGGAGAAAAGAGAAAGTGATCAAAGAGTAAAGACTGAGGCGGAGTAGAGAACTGGGGATTCTGATTTCTGAGTGAGTGTGAGACGCAATCACGCAAGGCACGAAGTTTCCGGATCCTCTGGAGTAACTCTCGAATTTTGAGTTTGGATCGGACCATCCGATTTGCTTTGACACGAATCGGACGAGGGAGAAAAGAGAAAGTGATCAAAGCGTAAAGAAGTCAAGACTGAAACGGAGTAGAGAAACTGCAGAATACTTTTTTGTTTGAAATTATTATTAAATAGTATAAAAAATTTCTGCAAAGTTTATAAATAAGAAATTCTCTAACGTTCCGGAAAACTTTGCTCAATTAATTTTTAATACGAAATCGTTTATAAGCAGAAGTGCTGATGGATTGGGCTAGGTGAATTCACATCCTCCATGTACCTGAAAAGGAAATCTTTTACCATTAGTGGATCCCGTCCGTTCTTTTTAACTCGGTACGAATCTCAAAGACCAATAATTATGCCCCATGCACTGGCCCGAATCCCAAACAAACTGACAGTAAATCTCAATCAGTAAAGTGAGGGGTGTATGGGAGGATATTGATACGGATTAGACGGGGATCGGAGGAATTTGTATCACCTGAGATTAAGATATTGAATTAACTTAGATTTGATGGTTCGGATGTAAACTCAAAATTTGAGTTACTTTAGCAAATCTAAACTCAAATTAGGTAGGGAAGTCATTGCTTGATCTGACTGCTATATATTTGATCACAACTCCGGATTTATTTGATGTGCGGTAAAATCAAATTGTTATATACATAGAGTGTGTTTGCGAGACTATAATATGTATATTAGGAATTGACTCTCGTATCTATATTTTTAAAAATAGTTCAAATAGTTAATACGAGTCGTTAAACAAAATCTCTATATAAACATGTATTTAAAGATCAAATTTTATATTTTTGTTATATTTTTAACTATTCTTTCAAGATAGATAGAAAATTCTAAAATTTTTATAAATATACAAAATCACAAATTAATTTAACAATCTATACATTTTTTGAACGAAATTCGAAAACTGTCTATACCGATGACAAAATAATCGGTTAGAGAGCCCAAAATCGATGACCTGCTAATCGGTTTCAGAAAGCTTGAACCGATGACAGTGTCATCAGTTTTAGTCCGGCACGGTTTTTGATGCTTTCTTGCACACTTTTTGAAACAACGAACGACTCAAATTAAAATACTATTTGTAATCATTGTTGTTTCAAGCAATTCTCGTGTTAGTTTATTTGACTAATTTGCAAAACATACAATAAATTGAATTTTACGATTCTTTCTATTTGAGATTTTATACAAGTTCAAAATATAAGGAATTGCAATATACATGTATTGACTGAAGAAAACATCAAGAGAAATATCAAGAAATTAGATTGTAAAATTACGAACTTGGTAAAGTAGCTCTTGTTGTTGTTTCAGGTGCAAAACGTTACAATGTTTTATAAAACGTTATAACGTTTTTCCTGTATATAAACCTGTGAAGTGAACTGATCAAAATGTCAAAATAGATGAAAACGTTACTAACTATTTATCAAACGTTATAACATTTTAATTATTTCCAGAATTTCAAAATGGCTATCTTGATCGTTTCATTTCCAGTGAAGATCGTTATGTAACGGTTAAAAAACGTTATAACGATTTAGGAGTATTGTTCTCAGAATTTCAAAAACGATGAAAACGTTATGAACATTTTATAAACGTTATAACGTTTTAAGATTAAAAGTTCACAGAAAACTTGACCTAATTCAAAATCCAGCAAAACGTTGGTAATGTTTTATAAAACGTTATAAAGTTTTAGATCAAAAGGCTCCATCTGGAGCTGTGTCTATAAATAGAACTTTGTGCTCCTTTCCAAAGCAACTTTTAGTCGCCTCTAAACATTCAAAACCTGATTTTCTGTGAGCTTGAGTTCTACCATTGTTGTGAGAGCTTATAACTTCAAATCCCTCAAACAACCTCAAATCCACTCACTAATCTTGAGTTAGATTAGATTAGAGTGAGCTTTTGAATGTTTCTTTTGTGAACATTGTTCTCGAAGACTTCGTTCTTCACTCTAGTTGGCCGTGTGACTTCCCATTGGTTGTAAGGGCTCATCGGTTCACAAGTTGTAACTCTTTCTAAGTTGGGCAATAGAAAGGCGCACCAAGAAGTTGGTTGCGACGTCCCGGAGACGTAGGCCGTTGTTTTACCGAACTCCGTTAACATCCCGCGTGTCAAATTTCTCTAAACTCTTCTATTTACTTTTTAACTTGCAATTATTTTTTAAATACAAGGTTAAGTGGTGCATTTAGTATAACAATCATTACACTCTATGCAAAATATTCTTGAACCGATGACATTTCCATCGGTTTTAATTTAAAATAATTTTTCATTTATTTTTTATTTAATTAGAAAACGTTATAATTTATTTATTTTTTTATTAAAATTTTAGAATAGTTTTTATATTTTTTTTTAAATTAGATAGAATACCATATAATTTGATTTATCAGAAAGACTTAAACAAATAACCCGGATCAATATTTTCCAGAACGAATTTTTCATGGTTGTAAGAAAAATTAAAATATTTCTTTGTGTATTATTAGAAAAAAATAAAAATACTTTGAATCTGAATTATTGATCTCGGTTCAAAAGTCACTTCTAGGTAAATACAGAAAATATTATTGTCTTTCTATTTTTGAAAAAAATCAAAATTTGAATGTAATTATTACAGTTGGGCAAAATTTTCTCAAATTTTGATTTTTTTCAAAAATAGAAAGAAAATAATATTTTCTGTATTTACCTAGAAGTATCTTTTGAACCGGATTCAATAATTCAGATTCAAGGTATTTTTATTTTTTTCTAATAACACACAAAGAAATATTTTAATTCTTCTTACAGCCATGAAAAATCCGATCTGAAAAATATTGATTCGGGTTATTTGTTTAAGTCTTTCTAATAAATCAAATTGTATGGTATTCTATCTAATTTAAAAAAATATATAAAAAAATTCTAATATTTTAATAAAAAAATAAAAAAATTATAACATTTTCTAATTAAAAAAAAATGAAAAATTATTTTAAATTAAAACCGATGGAAATGTCATTGATTCAGAGTGTGTAATAATTACAAACAGTATTTTAATGTGAGTCGTTCATTGTTTTAATGTGAGTCGTTCATTGTTTCAAAAAGTGTGTAGAAAGCATCAAAAACTGTGCTGGACTAAAACCGATGACACTGTCATCGGTTCAAGCTTTCTGAAACCGATTAGCAGGTCATCGGTTTTGGACTATGTAACCGATTATTTTGTCATCGGTATAGACAGTTTTCAAATTTCATTAAAAAAATGTATAGATTGTTAAATTAATTTGTGATTTTGTATATTTATAAAAATTTCGGTTGAAAGTCACTTGATCTAACAATTACGGACCGTATGAAAGTGATGATTTTCTATTATTTTAAAATTAGTAAACCAAATTTTTTTTTAATAAAAGTTGACCTCGAGAGCACCTTCATATGAAGGTAGTGTTTACCGAATTTTTTATTAATATACAAAATAACAAATTAATTTAACAATCTATACAATTTTTATGAAAAATTTGAAAAGTATCCATACCGATGACTGTATCATCGGTTTCAAAAAATCAAATTTATTACAAATTCATCGGTCTCAAAAAATTAAAACCACTCACAAAATCATCAATTTCAGAACCGATGAAAAAATCATCGGTTATCACGTGGAAATAAATCTGCTGTTAGTAGAGGATTGCAGCACCTGTTAATCCTATCTCAACCATTCAGAGATTTTTATGCACGAAATTCAAAGAAATTCTTTTTGTATGTACGAACCTCGACAAAATTTAACGGGCGAAATAATAGCAGATTTATTTCCATATTCTTATGTATTACCCGATCTCGGTCCCATATTCAAAGTCTTCCGCACACGAAACTCGAAGAAATTTTTTTTTATGTGCGAATCTTGACAAAACTCAACGGCCAAGAATAACAGCAGATTTATTTCGATTTTAAGATTAATTGGTTTTGCCGTATATGGTCTGACCGATGGCTTTGTCATCAGTTTCACAAAGTAATCGGTTCTGAAAATGATGATTTTGTGAGCGGTTTTAATTTTCTGAGACCGATAAATTTGTAATCGGTTTGATTTTCTGAAATCGATGACACAGTCATTGGTATTGATACTTTTCAAATTTTTCATAAAAATTGTATAGATTGTTAAATTAATTTGTTATTTTGTATATTAATAAAAAATTCGGTAAACACTACCTTCATATGAAGGTGCTCTCGAGGTCAACTTTTATTAAAAAAAAATTTGGTTTACTAATTTTAAAATAATAGAAAATCATCACTTTCATACGGTCCGTAATTGTTAGATCAAGTGACTTTCAACCGAAATTTTTATAAATATACAAAATCACAAATTAATTTAACAATCTATACATTTTTTTAATGAAATTTGAAAACTGTCTATACCGATGACAAAATAATCGGTTACATAGTCCAAAACCGATGACCTGCTAATCGGTTTCAGAAAGCTTGAACCGATGACAGTGTCATCAGTTTTAGTCCGGCACGGTTTTTGATGCTTTCTGCACACTTTTTGAAACAACGAACGACTCAAATTAAAATACTATTTGTAATCATTGTTGTTTCAAGCAATTCTCGTGTTAGTTTATTTGACTAATTTGCAAAACATACAATAAATTGAATTTTACGATTCTTTCTATTTGAGATTTTATACAAGTTCAAAATATAAGGAATTGCAATATACATGTATTGACTGAAGAAAACATCAAGAGAAATATCAAGAAATTAGATTGTAAAATTACGAACTTGGTAAAGTAGCTCTTGTTGTTGTTTCAGGTGCAAAACGTTACAATGTTTTATAAAACGTTATAACGTTTTTCCTGTATATAAACCTGTGAAGTGAACTGATCAAAATGTCAAAATAGATGAAAACGTTACTAACTATTTATCAAACGTTATAACATTTTAATTATTTCCAGAATTTCAAAATGGCTATCTTGATCGTTTCATTTCCAGTGAAGATCGTTATGTAACGGTTAAAAAACGTTATAACGATTTAGGAGTATTGTTCTCAGAATTTCAAAAACGATGAAAACGTTATGAACATTTTATAAACGTTATAACGTTTTAAGATTAAAAGTTCACAGAAAACTTGACCTAATTCAAAATCCAGCAAAACGTTGGTAATGTTTTATAAAACGTTATAAAGTTTTAGATCAAAAGGCTCCATCTGGAGCTGTGTCTATAAATAGAACTTTGTGCTCCTTTCCAAAGCAACTTTTAGTCGCCTCTAAACATTCAAAACCTGATTTTCTGTGAGCTTGAGTTCTACCATTGTTGTGAGAGCTTATAACTTCAAATCCCTCAAACAACCTCAAATCCACTCACTAATCTTGAGTTAGATTAGATTAGAGTGAGCTTTTGAATGTTTCTTTTGTGAACATTGTTCTCGAAGACTTCGTTCCTCACTCTAGTTGGCCGTGTGACTTCCCATTGGTTGTAAGGGCTCATCGGTTCACAAGTTGTAACTCTTTCTAAGTTGGGCAATAGAAAGGCGCACCAAGAAGTTGGTTGCGACGTCCCGGAGACGTAGGCCGTTGTTTTACCGAACTCCGTTAACATCCCGCGTGTCAAATTTCTCTAAACTCTTCTATTTACTTTTTAACTTGCAATTATTTTTTAAATACAAGGTTAAGTGGTGCATTTAGTATAACAATCATTACACTCTATGCAAAATATTCTTGAACCGATGACATTTCCATCGGTTTTAATTTAAAATAATTTTTCATTTATTTTTTATTTAATTAGAAAACGTTATAATTTATTTATTTTTTTATTAAAATTTTAGAATAGTTTTTATATTTTTTTTTAAATTAGATAGAATACCATATAATTTGATTTATCAGAAAGACTTAAACAAATAACCCGGATCAATATTTTCCAGAACGAATTTTTCATGGTTGTAAGAAAAATTAAAATATTTCTTTGTGTATTATTAGAAAAAAATAAAAATACTTTGAATCTGAATTATTGATCTCGGTTCAAAAGTCACTTCTAGGTAAATACAGAAAATATTATTGTCTTTCTATTTTTGAAAAAAATCAAAATTTGAATGTAATTATTACAGTTGGGCAAAATTTTCTCAAATTTTGATTTTTTTCAAAAATAGAAAGAAAATAATATTTTCTGTATTTACCTAGAAGTATCTTTTGAACCGGATTCAATAATTCAGATTCAAGGTATTTTTATTTTTTTCTAATAACACACAAAGAAATATTTTAATTCTTCTTACAGCCATGAAAAATCCGATCTGAAAAATATTGATTCGGGTTATTTGTTTAAGTCTTTCTAATAAATCAAATTGTATGGTATTCTATCTAATTTAAAAAAATATATAAAAAAATTCTAATATTTTAATAAAAAAATAAAAAAATTATAACATTTTCTAATTAAAAAAAAATGAAAAATTATTTTAAATTAAAACCGATGGAAATGTCATTGATTCAGAGTGTGTAATAATTACAAACAGTATTTTAATGTGAGTCGTTCATTGTTTTAATGTGAGTCGTTCATTGTTTCAAAAAGTGTGTAGAAAGCATCAAAAACTGTGCTGGACTAAAACCGATGACACTGTCATCGGTTCAAGCTTTCTGAAACCGATTAGCAGGTCATCGATTTTGGGCTCTCTAACCGATTATTTTGTCATCGGTATAGACAGTTTTCGAATTTCGTTCAAAAAATGTATAGATTGTTAAATTAATTTGTGATTTTGTATATTTATAAAAATTTCGGTTGAAAGTCACTTGATCTAACAATTACGGACCGTATGAAAGTGATGATTTTCTATTATTTTAAAATTAGTAAACCAAATTTTTTTTTAATAAAAGTTGACCTCGAGAGCACCTTCATATGAAGGTAGTGTTTACCGAATTTTTTATTAATATACAAAATAACAAATTAATTTAACAATCTATACAATTTTTATGAAAAATTTGAAAAGTATCCATACCGATGACTGTATCATCGGTTTCAAAAAATCAAATTTATTACAAATTCATCGGTCTCAAAAAATTAAAACCACTCACAAAATCATCAATTTCAGAACCGATGAAAAAATCATCGGTTATCACGTGGAAATAAATCTGCTGTTAGTAGAGGATTGCAGCACCTGTTAATCCTATCTCAACCATTCAGAGATTTTTATGCACGAAATTCAAAGAAATTCTTTTTGTATGTACGAACCTCGACAAAATTTAACGGGCGAAATAATAGCAGATTTATTTCCATATTCTTATGTATTACCCGATCTCGGTCCCATATTCAAAGTCTTCCGCACACGAAACTCGAAGAAATTTTTTTTTATGTGCGAATCTTGACAAAACTCAACGGCCAAGAATAACAGCAGATTTATTTCGATTTTAAGATTAATTGGTTTTGCCGTATATGGTCTGACCGATGGCTTTGTCATCAGTTTCACAAAGTAATCGGTTCTGAAAATGATGATTTTGTGAGCGGTTTTAATTTTCTGAGACCGATAAATTTGTAATCGGTTTGATTTTCTGAAATCGATGACACAGTCATTGGTATTGATACTTTTCAAATTTTTCATAAAAATTGTATAGATTGTTAAATTAATTTGTTATTTTGTATATTAATAAAAAATTCAGTAGTGTTCAACTGTTTAGATTGATATTCAAATTAAAAAATTATAAATTAATTCATAATACGGATTGAAATGTAATAGTAAAAAAAATAAGTATTCGGTTCCGCATATTTAGTATTTATTCGGTATCCGGTTCCGCATATTCAGTATTCGGTATTCGGTTCTGTATATTCGACCGTATATCTGCATATTCGGTAGTATATTCGGCCTCTTATATAAAATATTATATACTTTATTAATTTGCATACAAATTAATATGAATTCTCATTTTAAAATCTACATATATAAATCCGTATATGTGGTATTCGGTGACCTTTCAAATACCGAATAATAATCAAATTTCAAAACACTGGTCCAACCTACCCTCCCTCTCCCGCCTTCTATTTTCACTGTCGGGTCAATTCCTTTCTCAGTTTACCCCCTTCTTGTGGGGAGAGGAGGGGTGTTCGATGCCCATCAGACCAGAGTCTTTTTGATGGATGTCCGATACTGTCCGATTCACTTCAAAATCTGTGCGCATCACTTTAATATCCGTACTGTTTGCTTTAATATACGTGCACACAGATTTTGAAATAGATCGGATAATATTGGACACCCATTGAACACTGTTATGATCCAATAGGCATCGGACACCCGCTCTCTCCTTCTTGTGTTAGTTCACTTAATACATCGAGTCCATTAGAGTCGTTCAATTATTGCGTCCGTTCTGACTAGTCTTTTCCTGACCCCTATCCTGAGTAGTAAGTATAGTACCCTCCTCCGTCCTACATTATGATGTGCCTGTGCCTGTGCCTGTGCCTGTGCCTGTGGGCCGCATTGTCATGTCAAGCCTACTGCCTACTGAGATACTTCCATCATTGCATGATGCATCAGATCCGTACATACACAAACCCGCCTGACGCCTGTGGTGCCTGTTAATCAACGAGACAACGAGCACTCGAGCAGCCTTAATTGAACCGAAATTTAAATATTTTTTATTTTATAATATGAGATCGAATCAAAACCGACAAGTCAAATATTTTTTTATTTATTTTCACACACAAGAAAAATAAAGGTAGGAAAAAAAAATTGCACAATCTTATTAACGGAGTTCGGACTTTGGACTAAAGACTACTTGGTGCGCCTGGTATATATTGTAAAACAAAATATTACTACTCGAGAATCGATTGTCTCCTTTTCTCCAGGAAAAAAATAAACTGATTGTCCCTCGCAATAAATTAACAAGCAACAATCAGTCTTGTGAGAAAAAATAAGAATTTATTTTTCAAAAATCTACACATTCACTTGAGCACTCAATCTGGCGACTAGCGCTCGCTGCACGACTTAATTACAAATTTGCACAAGATGAAGCAAGCTGAGGATATATTTAGTTGTGGAGCAAACACTCGCTCCACTTTTAAGAAGTCAAATGAAAAATAAATTTGAAGAAGTAATCTAATTTACCTGTGAGTCTTGCAGTTAGAATAATAACGTGTTATAATTTCTCTTTCTTCATTAAGCTTACTTCACCAAACTCCAATTAAATTCCAACCAAACATGATTATTTTAATCCGCATTAGCTCGAAGTAAGAAATTTAATCCAGAGTAACTTTACTCCACAACCAAACATGACTGAAGGATTAAAGAGAAACTCATCTCAAGACAATGAATTCAGTCATACTCTGTTGTTGGAGTCGGTGATGTCGGTGATAGCGTAGCCTGAGACAGCTTGTTACATTAGTGCTTCTTTGTAAAGCTCAGCTCTCGTAGTAGTTCTCGTCATTCAATAATCAATCTTGATTCTGAAAATATGTAAGCAAGGATTGAGATTTTCCTACAGTAATTGCTCAAAAGAAAACACTGATTTTGGTATTGAAAACTAAAGAAGCCTTTCCTTAAAGCAGTCTTTTCCAAGCAAGTATGTAAAATCAAGGTGTCTATTCAAAAGAACTCTAAAAATCTAATTTAGCAATGTTGCGAGCAGCATTAGTGTTACCGGTGGTCCTCGCCATTTACAACAAGATAGGAGTAGGTTCAATGCCCCATTTACAATCGAATCTACTTTTAAGTCCGATTATCTCTAACTCCTTACGATTAGCATTGAAATATGTACACACAAAAATTAAAATGAATCTGCACAGATTTTAATATAGTTCACACGAATTCCAATGCAAATTAAATGGTATTACACTCATGCACCCATTCAACCAAAGTAGGTACCATAGACATCGGATTTACTCTGAATTCATTTACAACGGTCAAATTCTAGTTTGTAATGGTCAAATTAATATGTGCATTGGTACAATAAATGGTCCTTCGACGGTTAACATAAAATTTCAACAATTATACAATTCTAATACAATAAAGGTTAATTTTCCAGCTACTCTAACAGTCAAAACTACCATGTAAAGCTGACCTTCTCTTGCTCTTTTTTTAGACCTTCTCTTGCTCTTACCTTGGAATCCATGGTTTTTCTGTTCCATGACCTTTAATTTTAATCCTTTCATAAAACTTAAATTCATTTCTTTTCTTGTATCCAAGTTCTTATTGCGGGGTACACCACAATAGCTTTTTTTTCAATATGCTAGCACTCCAACCCCCTACTCCAGATCCTGGTAATCACACAAGTGCCGGAGGTCCTTCCTGGAAACAAAATCTGATGATCCAACTTGTCTGGTTTAGAATGGTTGGTAGAGAAGACTTTCAACAAAGCTGGTACAACCATTGTTTATCCAGGCACACAATGATATACATGGTTATGCCACAAAATATCCGACTGAACACCAATAAAGTTTTCTCTCCAAAAGTCTCCTGCAGTAAATGCAATCTTTCCTCCAAACTGGAACGTTCATCTAGTATTGAGCAGTCCCATCTCTACAAATTCCAATATTATCAGAATACATCACCCATTTTTAATTCCCCTCAATACCTGTGCGTGGAGAATCTTATTAGGACATCTCTAAAACCCAAGCATCACTTTATTATTTTAAACTTTCATACTTTCAACACTTACTACCCATATCCCTTTTATTTCTTACTATTCATCTACCTTCTAATCCCTTCATCTGTCTTCTCTTTTCTCTCCATACTTTTCTATACTCTGGCCCCTAAAATTTCAATCAATCATCTTTTCTCAACCTACCAAAACAACTTCCCAATGAGCCAAAACGCAATGACCGATTTCAGTGATGAGGATGAGGCTTTCATTCAACACTTCATCGGCCTACAGACTTCTGACCATCATTGCCCAGTGGTTAAGATTGCCACTGGTGGGACTACTAGCACTAACTGGGATCTGTGTTTGTTAACGAAGGTTATATCTGATAGAACTACTCTGGAGGGCTCATTCGCAACTGCCATGATCACTGCCTGGGGAGCTGATCCAGAAAAAAAAATTTGGCCTGTGACTAGGAACTGCTTCCTCATTGAGTTTACAAATATTGAAGATATGCAAAGGGCTGGTCTGGGCGGGCCGTGGACATTTCGGGGGGATTTGGTGGCTTCAAGGATAGTCACTTCTCATATAGAGCTTAAGCCGGAGAATATTACATCTGCCAATGTTTGGGTTCAATTCTATAATATCCCTCTGAACTCTCTTGTCTGAGGAAGGCCTTATTTCTCTTGGTGGTGCGCTCGGAACCACGGTGTCAAGCCCTGTGAACGGTTTTGTAAATGGTAAGAGGTTTGTGAAGATCAAGATCCTTCTAAAGTTGATTAAATCCCTCAAAGACACCGTCAAGATAGAGCATCCCCACCTTGGTACTCTCAAAATTTTTTGTGTGTATAAGAAGATTACAAGAATATGTATTTTCTGCGGGAAAATGGGTCATGAAATGTCTATGTGTGCGGATCATCAGCGGTTATCTGTTATTCTCCAAGGCCCTAAAGGCGCGTGTTATGAAAATCAGGCTGATATACTGGCACCAAAATTCGGATCATGGATGACTAATTCTATGCTGGTTCCGAAGGATAAAGGCATTGAAGCACGACCTGCTCCCAAACGTTTTTCAAAGGTACTGCCTAGTGTTTCCGAGGGTCGGTCTATTGTTTCAGTTGATGCTATGAAGGAGAGGCTCAAGAGCATGATTGTTGTTGGAGATGATGTGCAAAATAAACTCAAAAGGCCGAGGCCGGCGGGGCAAATTCCGCCGGTGACAGATATATGAGTCTCCTCTCGTGGAATTGTCGGGGTAGCGGAGACACGACAATTACCACGCTAAATTGATACCTTCGTTGCACAAGGGCACAATTGGCTTTTATTTCAGAAACTAAGTGTGGTGTAGTAGAGGCCAGGAAGCGAATTAATGAATTACCCTTGTGTAATGCTATTATAGTTCCATCAGAGGGAAGATCGGGAGGACTTTGGTTTGTCTGGAGTGAGGAGGTCAGAGTTAATTTGGTGCATAGTAGTAGTAGTCTGATAGTGGTTGATATATCACCAAAGGGGTTTGTTCAAGAGTGTAGATTGGTGGCTGTCCATGGTGATTCACAAAGGGTTAATAATGTTTCTATCTGGGAAGAAATTGAAAGTTATTTGGAGTCTCCTGAGGTTCCCACATGTGTCATAGGGGATTTTAATGCTATTGCGTCTAGTACAGAGAAGTGGGGAGGGGTTGCCTACATGAGTTCACCTAATAAAGCTTTTAAGGATTGGATTCAAAGTGCTGGTTTGATTGACCTCGGCCATAATGGGCCAGCCTATACATGGTGTAATAAACAGAAGGGACCAGATCGCATATCTGAGAGGTTAGACCGGGCCCTTGGGAATCTATCTTGGACAATGACTTTCTCTGAAACCTCAGTTTTTCATTTGCCTCGTTTCTCAAGTGACCATTTACCGATACTTTTGAGACCTAACCCTCCAACCAAAAGACAAAAACCTAATTTCAAAACAGAAAATTGGTGGCTGCTACATGAAGATTTCCAAGAAGTTCGAGACAAAGTTGTTTGTCACAAGGGCGAGGGATGGCAAAAGTTAATAGGGTCTTTCAAAACTGAAGTTGGTACTTGGTTGAAAAAAAAGAAAAGCCCAAATGAGATGTTAAAAGGTATAGAATCTGAAATGCTAATTCTTAATTCAACTACTGGAGATGATTCGGCTATTTGGAGAGAGTCTGAATTGCAAAAACAACACACAACTTGTTTGCTCATGATTGAACAATTCTGGTACCAACGTTCACGTATAAATTGGGCGGTTGCTGGTGATAGAAATACAGCTTTTTTTCATGCATCGGCCATAACCAGGAAGCGAAGGAATCTCATTAAGTCTCTCATGGTAAGTGAAGGAGTTTGGGAAACAGACATGAAGATTATTAAAGGTGCTTTCATTGAGCATTTTCGACAAATTTATGCAAAAAGCCCAACACATAACATAGCAGAAGTTTATCCACCAAGTGTTTTGCATTCCCTTCCAAAGATTCCTGAGCTGCTCCATCAACATCTTGATTTGGTTCCAAATGATGAGGAAAGAAAAGGTGTTCTGATGAGTCTCGGGCCTGACAAGGCTCCCCGGACCAGACGGGTTCAATGCAAGAATGGTTCAACAAAACTGGGAGGTGTTCGGGCCTGATTTATTGAGTGAAGTGCGGGCCTTTTTTGAAACTAGTACTATGCCGAGATTGGTGGGTCGCTTAAATTTAATCTTAGTGCCGAAGAAGGATGATCCAGCGAAGGTTCAAGATTTTCGACCAATTTCATGTTGTAATACACTCTATAAGGTAATATCAAAGCTTCTCATGCTTAGATTGAGGCCTTTTATTTCGGATTTCATCTCGGTGTCACAATCAGCCTTTTTGCCGGGACGAGAAATAACAGAGAATATAATATTATTGCGGGAAGTATTACACTCTTTCAAAATGAAGAAATATAAGAATAATGAATTTTGCTTGAAGGTTGATTTATCGAAAGCTTTCGATCGCATGAACTGGGATTTTCTAGCTTCTATTCTTCAACTTTATGGTTTCCCAGTTCGGTTTAGAGGATGGATTATGGAGTGTGTTCGTTCAACAGAATTCTCCGTTGTGGTAAACAGGTCTGGAGATGGTTTTTTCAAGCCTCAAAGTGGCCTAAGGCAATGTTGCTCGCTTTCACCTTATCTTTTCATTTTGGGTATGGATATATTGTCAAGAGATCTAAAATGTAGAGTCGATAATTCCACACTCAAGGGGGTACGGATAGCTAGAGGGGCAGTTCCTTTAACTGACTGTATTTATGCAGACGATTTGCTATTGTTTGGTGAGGCTACAATTAGAGAGGCTGGTTTAATTAAAACTGCTATTCAACAATTTTCTTCTATTTCGGGTCAGATGGTGGGACCCGGGAAAAGCTCCATATGGTTCAGTGATAAAACTCCACAATAGCCGTGTCATGATATTTCTCTTTTATTTTCGGTGGGACTAAGCAATCTGGAGAATAGATATCTAGGAGCACCTACAAAAGAAGGAAGAGATGCATATGATTTTATAATTGATAAGTTTTCTTCAAAATTAAATGCATGGAAGTGCCGTATTTTATCTCCTGCCGGCATACTTGTTCTTATTAAATCTGTTTTACAATCACTACCGGTGTATTTCATGGCCACAGCTAAATTCCCTGATAGAGTGCTCAATGTTCTGACCAATTTGATGCGGCGATTTTTTTGGGGAGCTCTAGATAAAGATCGATACCTTGCTTATGTTGCTTGGGAAAAGATCTCGCTACCTTCTGACATGGGTGGTTTTAGCAGTTCGTGATTTAGAAAAGATGAATGAGGCATTGTTAATGAAGGCTTTAGTTAAACTAGCAAAGAATGGGGAGGCACAATGGGTGAAGCTGGTGATGTCAAAATATTTGCCAAGGAGTCATCTGTGGCACAGTTCTAGAATAACACAATGTTCTATTTTTTGGAAAAGTATTATGGGGGTTAGAAATCTTCTTCTTCCAATGATTAAATGGAAAATTGGGGATGGAGTTGCATGTCAAGTTTTTAGACAACCTTGGTTTGAAGGTGCTACTGATTATAGGCCGACAATCATGAATAATTATATGCACCATATGACAGTTAGAAATTTGCTGGATGAGGAAGGAAGCGGTTGGAATGTAGAAGAGTTATCAAATTTGTTTGACTATAGTGGTTGTATGCAAATCATCTCCTCTACTTTACCACCATGTCAACAAGAAGGTCCAGACCGCTTGATCTTCATACCTTCTTCAAGTGGATCTTTTTCAGTCAAAATTGCATATAATATGATAGCAAATGTGCAGCCGCAACAAGGGTCACGTTGGCAAGGTATCAATATTAAAGATCTCTGGAAGTTAGTTTGGAAAAAGGGCTATGTATTACCTCGAATACGATTATTCCTCTGGAAATTACTAAACCGTGGCCTACCTCTCCAACAAATCTTAGTGCAACAGTTAAATAAGGGTGAGGCTCAATGTCAGGTCTGTTGTGATGGAGACGAAGATATTGGCCATCTAATGTTCCTCTGCACTTTTGTAAGACTATGCTGGTATGGTCATTGCGGATTAAGATCTGATGTTTTGGGGGAGGATCCGATAAGAGGAATTATGCATTTGGGCTCCACTGCCACTGATAAGGAATGGACACAAAGGGTTAATGTTTTTGTGGGTACTTTGGAGGTGCAGAAATGAGTGTACTTATGAAGGTTGTCTTCCTACTTTTCAACGTTTTCAAAAATTATTAAAAGAGGTTAATATAGAGACCAAGGTGGGAATGTCCTTTAATACTGTTGTTATTCTTAACCCTTTAAATTGTTCAACAACACTAGAACATGGCCAGGTTTATACCTGTTATGTGGATGGATCATGGTCTGATCAATGGAGGGGCGGCATAGGGTTCATCATCCTCAAAGGTGCCTCTCTGATACACTACCGGTCAGCAGGTGTAATGGTATGTTGTGCGGCACAAGCAGAAGCAAAAGCTTTAGTAGAAGCAATGCATCAAGTGGCATCGCTAGGTATTACTTCGTGCATGTTCTTCACGGATTGTCAGGGGCTAGCAACAGCGTGTCAGCAACTAAAACCTCCCATGGAGTCCGACTGGAGGGCTTTCAATGAATTCTACAAGGCATGGGAATTGATGAAGACTTATCAAGATTTTAATTGTTCTTTTATTAATAGAGAAAGGAATGTTTTGGCTGATAGTTTAGCAAAATTAGGAAGAGGGAACGGGTGGGACTACTCAGGTTATACTTTTTCTTTCTTTTTGCAAACTAGACTACTGAGCACAGATAGATTGGGAGATTGAGTATTATATAAATATTGCCTACGGGCTTGTCTTAAAGGAAGAAAAAAAAAACAGTCAAAACTAGCCGTTGTTTAATTTTTGCATAACCTAAACGAAACCACTTTAACAATAAATAATCGATATAATTATATTTGATTGTTGTACGGTCAAAATATCCTATCAAAATTAGATAATAATTAACCAGAACTGGAGATCAAACAGTACTGTAACTATCATTGACCGGTCCTAATAATTATCTCCACTCTTTCATTTCCACATTATCCCTGCACTTTCATCACCGCGCTATTATGGGCGACCACTGAAATATTAATAGAACAATAGTATTTAATATGTAATATTAATGTATTTATCTTGAATAATATAAGTATTAATCGATGAAGAGAACTGTATTTACGTACATAAAAAATGTTCAAATTGTGTCTCCGCATAATTTTTTTAATTTCTCTATTTCGTCCCCGCACTAAGAGGGACCACTAACCAGGGTCAAACTTCCTGGGCCAACATTTCAATTTTTTTTTATTGTTTCATAAATGTTTCATGGGCCAAACTTCTAGGGCTGAATAATTAATAAAAGAAATATTTATTCCTAATCTATGTAGTATTTATCTTTCAGTTCAAGTATGAATAGAGTATTTATCCATTGGACATAGTAGTGTTTATTCACGATCTATATAGTATTAATTTTTAAAGATTGTAGCATTTATCCTTAGACAATTAAGTATTTATCTTATGCATAGTAAGAATTTATTCTTAAAAACTGGAGTATTTATCTTTTGATATTGGAACATTTATTCTTTGATATTGAAATATTTATTCTTACACATTACATTAGTTATCAGTAAGATAAATACTCCAGTTGAAGTATCAATGCAGTATTTATCCATTGGATTGAAGTTTTTACCTTAATTAATTAAATATTTATCTTAGACATGATAAATATTAATTCTTAGAACTTGAATTATTTATTCTTAAATATTAAAATATATATACTTTAATATTGAAGCAGTTCTCTATTCTATTGGAGATTACAACAATTTAAATTTATCATTGAGTGTTATTTTTTTTTGATATTGTAGTATTTATTTTTAGATAGTAAAGTATTTATCCTAATCATTGCAACAATAGTGTCTGCACTACACTTTTCTTGTTATCAATAATAGACAAAAATCAGCATCTCTGAGCATACAGTTGCAACTTGCAACGATGGGTCCTGGGAACCATCTCCCATAAATTTATTCGTTTAACTATCCTCGTAAAAAAATTACCCGGTTTTGATAGTTATTGATCAACTGATCATATTTCAATTAAGACCTGATTGTTACTAATTGCCATGCGATCTTAACAGCTCAACAGCTGTCTTAATCTTTCAGATTTATTTTTCAAACTCCTTAATAACCTTAATGCATATTTAATTTTGTGCTAACACATACTTATTTTTTTATGTATATTTAAGCACTGTATTTATATGTATATACTTATTCCTTTTTTTTAAGAAGATCGACTAAGAATAATTGAGGATGCATTGGAGAGAGAAGGAAATGGAAAGAAATAGGGGCAGACCCATGTAGCTGACTCTCGGATTTTACGTTTTAGTGGAGATCAAAACGTTTCGATTGAATCTCTTTCTGAATTTTTTTATCCTTATCTGGATATTTGATTTGTAATTCGGGTTAAATTTAGAGTTAAAATGAAAATATTTTTTTTTGAATTATGATTGGTAATTAGAATTATAGGTTAAAATATTTGAAATTACAAGACAGAGCATTAGAAAGTATAAATTAAAGTATTATATTTTATCGAGTACTTAATTAGTAAATAGTTTAAGTCTGATTGAATAAAATTCTGAGTACGTTCCTGAAAAAAATACAGTGAATAGACGACCATACGTACAAAACAGATAAAATCAGGATTTTTGGCGCGGCTCCCGACCGTAGAACCACAAAAATAATTTTATAATTTCGACACAGTTTTAATATTGTATCCCTTTCTTTTTTGTGATTTTTTTTTGATAATTTGCCTCATTTTTTTGTGAGTCTTCCAGTTGATTGTACGAGATAGGCCGGCAAACCCAATCCTGCTAATAAATTTATTGGAAAATACTTGAGAAGGATGAGGCTACGGTAATATCCATTTTAAAACACAGATTGCTTCGTAATATGAGAACCAATACTGACAAAATAGTTTTTGCTCCATGTAGCGTACAAATTGTATGCGGCGTTGTTTTAATTTTGTTGTTAATATTCTGCAGGAAGTGAAAGCTACTAAGTCATTATGTCAATATCTTCACCCCGCAATATTTTTACCGCGTACTAGTATGCATATTATCATCCCATTCATTTCAAAAAGATTGCAACAGTAACCAACATTAATTGACAGCAGTGCAGTCTTTGATGTTGAGTTTGTCTCTCCAACCATTAATTAAACGGTCCTATCCAAAACAGAAATCTGAGCAAATACAGAATCAGAAGGGCATTTTCGGGATATTAGAAGTCAAATTTTGTTGGTTTCTTACACCGACTCTAAAACCTTTTCTTCTCGCACTCTCTCTTCTCTCGGTATATTCGGATTCTCTGACGTAGATCCATGGAAAGTCCAATTAAAAAATAAGCGAAAAGGCCACGCTTTGTAAGAAGAAAGCTCGAACTCGCTCATTTTCCCGTTGCGTAGCTGCTTCGTTCTTCTTTCAGCTCAACTAGCTGTAAATTTCTTCTTTCTTGAATTCTACTAAGCCTCTTGGTTGATTCTTCTAGTGTACTAGCGTCGATAACTGTTTCAATTTCGTCTAATTTTCAGGGAAATGGAGCGACCAGCTCTGCTAAAGATAATGATTTTTATATGCTTATTGTCCGCTTGCAATGGAAGAGGTATTTAGTTTTAATTCCCGTAGTATTCTAGTTAGACTTGAATTTTATTTGAGTGCCACGATGATTTTATTGTGGGATTTTTGGACTTCTTTTGTAATAGAGAGAGTTGGGTCCACATAACACGAATTAAGCTCAGTTTTCCCCAAAAGATCCTAAAAACTCATTTACCTTTTCATTTTGAGCACATTACAAGCTAATCTATGAAATTGGGAAAAAGACTGATCAAGTGTATGTTGTATTCTGAGAACCAACCTTTGGTCTAGTGGCAAAGGCAATTTGTGTGGGAGGTCGCAGATTCGAAACCCGGATAGGAGAATCCTTTGTGGATATTAAATAATTGGGTAGCTTGACCTCCAACCTTTACTCAAAAGTGTAAGTTGTATTCCGAGTTAATTGACTAGATATGCAATTTGCAGTGAGAATTAAGAGTTTTCCCTGACAGAATTACAGAAAAGTAACATTCATGTTTTAAATTCTTACTTTGACAAGTAACAATTAGTTTATCAACATTAGATGTTGGTCATCACACAATTTAAAAGTTTATACCAGAGCTATGCCCTTGTCATATTTCATTTTAAAATAAAGGATGTTTATATTTTTAATCCAAATTTCATTCTCTATTTTCTTGATTGTAGAGATCAAAATCAAAACTGGAGACAATGTGGCCAATTTTAACCATACGCTCGCTCTCATTCTGGCGGAATATGCTTCTGCTGTAAGTTTCTCTCATATTGACAACTGTGATAACCGACCAAATGGTTATCAAAATAAAAAAGTGAAATTACAGATTTCTTCTCTATAGTTTAGATAGGCCGTGTATAGAATTTGGTGCAATTTGGAAGCCAATCAATCATCCATCAAGTGATTGAAAAATAAATGCTTCAGTTTATCAGCACTTGATCAGTGACCAAACAATTCCCAAATTACACCAAACTTATTACAGAGATTATATCTACAATATTACTTTTTAAATTTTGATTGCTGTTTTGTTGGTTGTCATATTGTCCCAAGTAGAAATATTAATAGCTCCACATTTGGCCTGGTGACTCGACTGACCAATAATTTCTTAGAAAGAAGTCATTGCAATGCATTAATTTTTTTTCTTCAGTACATTAGTAAAGAGAAAATTTCTCTTAATGAAGTATATTATTAATCTCATTTTGTAGATGCTCACACATTTATCTATTGCAGGTATACACAGTAGATTTATCTGAGCTATTTACATGGACATGTGCAAGGTGCAGTAATTTGACGACGGTGAGGAAAAATAAGTATCATTTGTCTTTTTCTTTCGCCTTCCTTAGAACGTAGTTTTATTTCTCATTGAATTTAAGATTTGCATTAAGTTTCATTTTCTAGATTGAGTTTATGTCTTCGTAATTGCTTGCAATCATGTGTCAAAAATGTTTGGCGCCTGTTAATAGCAAGGAGTATTATTTGTTAACCCCCCCCCTACAAAATGAGTAGTAGTTGATCTTTTTTGAAAAACCATGGACACAGGAATGTGCATTTTTCTCATTTTATTGGGGTACAAATTAATATTTTAATATGAGGGTTTTCAATGCCTCTATTATTTGTTCCTTTATCATGCCTTCATTTTTAAAACTTTAATAAACTTAAAATTTAAATGTTAAAATAAAACCGTCAGGTACGATCTATATCATTATATCATTTTCTCTATGCATGTGTAAAAAATTACGACATTTTAATTTTGTTTCGATTGTTATCAAGAGCTTGCAAAAATACACTCATGTGAATAATTTCTGGATGTAATTTTTTAACTTATTGATTCATATAGAATAAAAACCGAAAAGTGATAACTCTTTATGCGCATGTAGGGAAAATAACATAGATCACATTTAACAGTTTTATTTTGACATATAAATTTTATGATTTCTGTTATTAGAAAATAAAAAATGTGAAGGCATAATGTAGGCACATAAAATGGAGACATTTGAACCCTCGTCTATTTTAATATATACTCAAACATGACTTCTGCTAATTACTATTTGTTAACATTGGTTGTTTTAATTGTGAAACAGGGATTCGAGGTGATAGAACTAATTGTTGACATCCAAAACTGCTTGCAGGTCTCTCTATACCTCTTTAATACAAAACATTGATTTTTAATCTCTTAAACAAGTTACTAATAAGTGATTTTTCATGTATATAATAGGCATATGTGGGGTTGGCTTCTGATCCAAATGCTATCATTATAGCTATCAGGGGAACTCAAGAGAACAGGTTCTGGCATTATTACTTGAATAAAGGAAGGGTCTTTTGCAAATTACAAAATTATAAACCACAATTTTAGCATTTTGCAAGATAGACATGACATGTGATATATTTGAAAATTAACACCCAACTATCAAAAGTAGTTTTAAGTTAAAGAAAATATACTATATCACTTGTACTTTTCTATGACATTATATCATTTGCAAGCATCTCAAAAGTGTCAGATTTTAGGTTCTAATGTAAGAAATATTGGCATTTATTTGCAACAAAACCAACAGAAGAATTTTTGTAGCATACATGAGTACCAAATATCTACATCGAACTGATCTGGATACCTCCTCTTACTAAAACTGTACAAATTTGTTGTGTGATTTGTTTCAGTGTACAGAACTGGATTGAGGATTTCATCTGGCAAGAGCTCGATCTGAAATTTCCAGACATGCCAGGTGCAATGGTTTGTATCACCGCACTGTTAATATTATGTAAATAATTTCGAAATGAACACTAAGTGGTGCTTGATGTTTTGGTCTCAGGTGCATCGTGGCTTGTATGGTGCCTATAACAATACAAGCTTACGGCCCACAATTGTAGGAGCTGTCAAGAGGATTAGAGAGGCATATGGAAATCTACCTGTAATGGCAACCGGGCATTCAATGGGTGGTGCTTTGGTTGCCTTTTGTGCTCTCGATCTTGTTGTAAGTGATTTCTTTACCAGTCATTAAGTGAAAAAGAAGAGAGAAAAGTGAAATAAAATAAAATTATGGGAACGACTTTCTCTGTAATTAATGTCGATACACTGTCCTAGCACTTTTTTTAGTGAGGCTACGGTACTTTGCATATCGCACTTTGGTCCGTACTACAGATGTACATCTCATTTTTAAAGTCAAAATAGTCAATTCGTTTCTCAACATGATTACCATATGAAAATGTGCTTGGATGCTAATTTTACATTTTTCTAGACTTTTTTACTTATTTTTTAGGTACGAAATCATTTGATATCTAAAGATTCTAGACCATTCGAAACTAGCTATTTTCTACCTATCTAAAAAATAGTAAAAAAGTTATAAAAAATGTAAAATTTGGTCTCCAAGTACATTTTCATATGGAAATCATCATGAACGGTTTGGATCAACTATTTAGACTTTGAAAATAAAGATATGGATCCGTAGTAGGGACCAAAGTGCGCTGTGCATAGTACCATCGCCTCATTTTTTTTTTAATTGTGTCCTTTTTTCTTTTTGTTCAATCAGTGTACCCTTTTTATACACCCATCCTCATGTCTTCATTAATTTGTTGTATCTTTTGATTCAGTAGACATCTTGTGGTCTTTAAAGAGTTTGATAGCGGACTCAATAGTTTTATAAGCATTTACTGATGCTTTGTTTGACTTGATTTAGGTTGTAATGATTGGTGTTATTTTTAAAGACTCCCTAAAAGTGCAGTATATGATAAAGGGTCTTATTGAAATCATAGAAATGGTGTTGTGAGGAATTTTCGGAGTACCGTCATTTATTTGACTACTTGAAATAGATTTTTGTTTGGTTTACTGTGTTTTAATTAATCTTGAATTTTATTTCCACACATTTTCTTTTGTGCTTTCTTTTATCACAGATGAATCAAGGGATAGAGGATGTTCATTTATTGACTTTTGGTCAGCCTCGTATTGGCAATGCAGCATTTGCCTCATGTTTCTACAAATATATACCGAACACTTTTCGTATTGTACATAATCGCGACATTGTACCACATTTACCTCCATATTACTCCTTTTATTGGAAATCATACCATCACTATCCAAGAGAGGTACTGACTACTGAGAATCAAATCCATTTTCTTTTTATCTTTATTATTTTTGAAACTGTTGATTCATTGTGGCAGATTTACTGCACGCAATGTATTTTGCATGCTCTAGATCTGTCAGACGAATGCACACTCAATGAACTACTGTTAATAATTTCTTTAGGTATGGCTCCATGATGACAGTGAACAGATTTGTGATGATTCTGGAGAAGATCCATCGTGTAGCAGGTAAATGTCATGCTCCAACCTCTCTGTGCGCGGGTCATTTAAAGTTGGATCTTAGCTGAGAGCCTATCTAGTTAACTAGTCAGGTTGACCTGATATGCAGGCATTGCCAAATTCTAATTTATTGCTAGTTTCAAATGGATACGGGGTTTTGTGTCATTTTCTATTTTGACCAAACGAGTTTACGTTCCCTTCTGATAAAATAAATGAAATTAAGTGCTAAATAGGCACAGTCAGTTAAAGTCAGTTGATCCTATTGCCAACCCTATGCATTGTTTCTCCAATTAAGATAACCAATATTGTTATTATTATTTTTTTGATGTCCGTTGCTTTATACATCTTTTAGGTCATTATGGGTATGCAGTATAAATGATCATAAGACGTACTACGGTCTTAGTATGGTGGCCGAAGACTGGAGCACTTGTAGAATTATCATGGCTCGGTCATTATCGTACCGAACTGATGTTGCCGGTAATATTATTTTATCAAAAGAGGCAATTGGGCCTTCCATTATACAGCCAATAAACCAGATAACAGCAGCACGGTAGAGTTGACGTGCTGTTTTTTGGGACATGCACTAAGATTAGAGATGGGAAAAAAGAAGGGATCATGAAGGAATTATGTTAATTTGATATATATACTCTTGTTCTCTTGTTTCATCCCGTATCGTATGTATATAGTTATGTATATTATGTTCCACGTGGCTAGTTGTTCAGTTGTACAAAGGTTAGTTGTTCCATTCCATTGTAGTGTATTGTGAACTTATTAGTTCGTTATTCGTTCTTTGCAAATATTTTATTACAATTTCTGAAAGGTTTGGTTTGATATGATCAAAGCAAAAAAAAGAAGAAGATTTATATCGATCCAATCCTCCATACATCTAGCTAATAGCTTGAAAAAAAATTAAAATAAGAATATGTATGTTAAGAAACAGGTGATAAAGGACAATATCCTTCGTGTGGTGATGTCTTGGATTCGAAACCCCCGGTTTTTATGGACATTAAATAAAATTTGATAGGTTAGATTTTCATTTTTTTTATTTAAAAACAAAACAAAAGAAAAAATAATGTTACCCTTGCGGGGCTGATCTTTTTCCTCACCATCGTCAAATTACTGCACCTTGCACATGTCTCATTTTCTTTATTCTCCTAGACACGATTAAGTCTCTTGCCATAGCTATCTAAATTACTGCACCTTGCACCTTGGTACTTTACAGTTAAGTCCCTCGTACCAATATCTAATTTAATTCTATGTGTTTTAATTAATAATCAAATCAAACAATCATTAAGATCCGAGTAAAATATAATTAAATAAGTTCATGTTATTGACCTAAATTTCTAGAGAGGCAGTTTAGTCTCTCATGAAGATGCAAAACTTACATAGAAATTTCATTACAAATTAGCTAAAATAAAAATAAATTGAAAGATAAATTATTACAACCCTTGCAAAATAAAGAACTCTTACCTTGCCAGTGCGGACGCACTCGATACTTAGAAGAATTTTCAGACATCCTGCTCAACATTGGAGTTTTTCCGAGCGCCATAAGGACGCACTCAGGACTTAGCCAATTTTCTTATTTCTGCAGACACAACAGAGAAAAGTCTGAGCGTAGTGCAGACGCAATCAGGCCGCAAAAGGAATTATATAAGGAAACTCAGACCACGAGTGTAGGCCCCAAGGTCGCAGTACGAGCCACATTATGACTAAAACGACGGTTTTTCTATATTTAGAATGCCAGATCTCATCCCAAAGGCCAAATTTAGTAATGCACGTTATAGGAAACGTGTGTGACAAGTGTAACTGCTCCCCACGTCCATAGGATGTAAAATAGGCTATATAAGGGGTAAAATTATGCTCATCTTCATCAATCTTTCCATATCTCTCCCATTAGAGTTTAAGATGAAATTAAGAGCAGAGATTTGGAGAAGAAAAACAGAATTATCAGAGCAAACGTAAGCAAGGTAAGAGTTCTTTATTTTGCAAGGGTTGTAATAATTTATCTTTCAATTTATCTTTGTTTTAGCTAATTTGTAATAAAATTTCTATATAAGTTTTGCATCTCCATGAAACGTAAGCAAGGTAAGAGTTCTTTATTTGGCAAGGGTTGTAATAATTTATCTTTCAATTTATTTTTGTTTTAGCTAATTTGTAATAAAATTTCTATATAAGTTTTGCATCTCCATGAGAGGCTAATTTCATCTCTAGAGATTTAGGTCAATAACATGAACTTGTTTAATTCTATTTTACTTGAATCTTAGTTTTTATGATGATTGTTAATTAAGGCATCTAGAATTGAATTAGATATTGGTATGAGGGACTTAACCGTAAAGTACGAGTTTCGTGATTTAGATAGCTAAGGCGAGAGACTTAATCGTGGAGTTCGAATTATCTATATACGTTATTAATTCACAAAAGTGATTTTTTTAACATCTTAGGTTAGAAACCTCATCATATCAAACATGAACTTAAACAAACCGAGTAAATAAGATTAAACAAAGGGATTGTAGACCCAAATCCCTATATCTCCAAACTTTTTTAAAGGCTTAAATTCTATTTTACTTTTATTTAGTTTAATTGTTAAAACCTTCAAATTGGATATTGAACCCACCAACATAGGATTGTTAGAACACAAATCATAAACAAACTTTAAAACAAACAACAATTTTGAAATTTATCGATAGAGTATAAAACTGAAATCTCCCGATATCTCTTAGACCGATACCTATATACTACAAGGGTACACTTGCAACTGACCGGCTTCTTGAGTATTTGGTTTATAAATTTAAAAATAAACAAGTACAAAATTATAGTCAAAATTCTATATACAAAATACTCGACAGGTAGAAAAATGAGTGAGAAGGAGAATAAATAAAAAGAAACTCGTACTTAAAAGAACCGAAAAAATATTTTGATTCCTTTAAGAATAAAAATTAATTATGATGTAGTATTATGCGATCCACAACTTCTAAAAGATAAAAAAAGAATTTTGGTTTCTTGTCTGAAAACGAAATATGGATGCAATTTATCTAATAGCCTGTGTTATTAAAAAATAATTTAATATAAATACAAAATTATGTGTGGCAGTGGACAAATTACAACTGGTCACTGAAGATCCAAGATTTCAGAGTATGGGTAAGCCCTAAAGCGAGAGTATGGTGAATTGGGAACTATACACGACTGATCGGCCGGTTTTAGGACATTACCTTTTAAGTTTTGAGATTTGAACGATCATTTAAGACACACGATTCAATTTATTTTTTATAAAATGAGAACTAGCTTTTTGATCTATTAGCAAAGAGTGGAAAGTCACAGGTTTGTAAGTATTTAATAATTGAATGGCTTTATCTTTAATTTTTACTAAAGAAAAATGAAAAATCTATTTTCTAAAAAGTGAAAGGAGCTCGAACCCTCTTTTTGAACCACTGCAATCTTAAAAAAAAAAAAATGCATATATAAGATTTTAAAAAAAAAAAATCGTCAGTCTCAGCATTTCTAGTTTGGTGCTGATGTGCTGCTAAATCCATACACAAGCAGTTGGGTTTTGCTTTGGGTAGATTTACATTTTTTTTTTTTCTTTTTACTCTGCACTCTACGGTCCTGTTCGGCTCTCCTTTGGGCTGAGGAATGAGTATGGGAAGAGAATTTTTTAACTAATTTTTACAGTTCACGTGGGAAAAAAAAATTCACTCAAAGTGAATTTTTTTTTTCCCATGTGAATAGTGAAAATCCTGCTGCAGCCGAATAGTGAAAATCCTGCTGCAGCCGAACAGTACCTACATGTTTCTTTTTATATAATGGAAGAGCATTTGCCATTTATGCCTATTTTTCAAAAAATGAATAAAATTCTTTGAAAAATAAGCTAAAATTGAATAAAAATTAACAGTCTTTTATAAAACTAATTAATTGTTATATTTGTTTTCTTTTTCTTTTCATTAAAATCTCCTCTCATCGTGATCAAATCACAATAGCCCCTCTCAATTATTTTTATTTTACCGAAGCTTCGTTAGTCGTTACCATCGCAAATCTAGACCACGTCATAAAAAATGCAATATTTAACGGTCAAAGGTAAACAAGTTCATAACACAACAAATATCATACAAGAAATGCTAACAAAAAAAGAGAAGAAAAAAATAATTAACATAAACATAGCTATAAGCAACCTACCTATTTTTATAGACAAAAATACCTTCTCTAACCTATAAACAAGAACCACCCCAACTTATAAAATCCTGTGCCCATGAGAACATAAACACTGCATATTACGAACCATTTGTACTATCAAAACTCCCACGTGCACTGCCCTGTGCTCTCTCTCTAAACCTCGACATTCCTCTGCTTGGGCTCTCCCGATACAGGTCCCGCCCGGACCCACCAATACCATCCAACTGAAACTCTCCTCTAAAGGTTTGCCTCCTAAAATCAGGCGAACAGACACGAGTGTCAGACGATGCACTACTGAGGTTTCGATGGTGGAGATCTCTTGATCTTGGTGTGGAGGTTTTTGAACTGTTTCCTGAGGAAGTTGGGTCGTATGCATGAGAGGCGAGGTAGGAGAGAGCGGTGACCACATCACCTATGAGTGGACGAGTAGCAGCTTGTTCCTGGAGACACATAGCGGCTACCGCCAGTGCTTGGTAGAGGCTCCTTGTCGGAAACCGGCCTCGGAGAAGTGGATCCGCCATTTGAGGGAACTTTCTTCGGTCTCTGAATAGTGGCCGGGCCTGATAAAAAAGTGAAAATAATATTTTCATCAGATGTCAGAATGCGAGTTTCATATGGCCATAAAGATATAAAAGAAAAGTAGAGAGAATCTCCGGCCAATGCACGATTTTTGTATGGTATCCCGCAGGTAAACCCAATTTTTTTTATTTAAAAATAAAATATTATTTTCTGTTGCAAAGGCAAGCAGTCAGATAGGTCTTTGAAAAATAGGTAACACCAGAAAATTGTTACGGTGTAGACATGCATATATCTCTACGGTGCAAGCAATTTGCCCATGTTTCCACCATTTACTTGCAAAAATAGGGTTCAATGTTGTGTGGGGTGCGAAAAATTTCTTGCACCGAATTTTGCCTACGGTGCAAGCAATATGCCCATGTTTCCACCGTAACAATTTTTTGGTGTTACCTATTTTTTGAAAACCCACCCAACTCCTTCACTTTTGCAGCAGAAAATAATATTTTATTTCTAAATAAAAAAAATCAGTAAAACAAGCTAACTGTGTGTTGTTTTCACAGCAAGAACAAAATACTCTCTCTAATAAAAGTGTACCATCTGACATTGACACGGTACTGATAGTATCCAGATAACAAAAGGGCAAAAGGGAAAAAAACTGACCCATGCAACCAAATTCTGTTCTCCAACTGGCCGTGCACTGTCAATTGCCTTTCTTCCCGTAATGAGCTCCAGAAACACCACACCAAAACTATATACGTCCGATTTAACTGTCAATTGCCCGGTCATGGCATACTCAGGCGCACAATAACCATACGTCCCCATGACGCGGGTTGACACGTGAGTTTTGTCACCAACAGGACCCAGCTTTGCAAGGCCAAAGTCTGATAGCTTCGGCACGAAACCGTTGTCGAGTAGGATGTTAGATGATTTGAAGTCGCGGTAGATTACAGGTGGATTTGCCTTGTCGTGGAGGTACTCAAGACCCTTTGCCGCACCTGCTGCAATTTTCATGCGAGTGTTCCAGTCGAGCGGCTCTTTGTCGGGAGGAATGTCTGTTTGAGAGTGCATGTACCAGGCTATCATATACTCACAATTAAATGCACCAGACTCAATTAATAAAAAGTGGTGCTAAAATTTATATTTTTGAGGGTTGGCATTTAAGCCCCTATTAATGAATAAATTTATTTCCATAATTCCTTTATTCTCCCAAAATGACAGTTCAATTTTCTGACAATTGCTCTTGTAAATTTACCAGAATGAAAATGAGGGTAATCTCGTCTTTTAAAAGTAAAATCTCAATAGTAATTGAGAAGAATTTTTCCTCGCAACATTACGCTGCTTCCAAATGTAAGATATTATGGTATCACCTGTGTACCCTTCTTCCAAGAAATGCCCCAGGTAGATCTTTCATCCTCTACATAGCTAGAGAAGCTGAGGTGTATTTTAGTAATTTATTGGATGAAATGGGAAAAGAAGGGTACAAAGGGTATTTTCATGATTTGTGGGTCTGTAGAGAACAATGACATCCTATTTTTGGAGACATGCATGTCATTTTGAGTATTGTTCCGGAAACTTCTTCAGTGTATAACATATGGGAACTTGCATGTGCTCCCCATTCAACAATGAGCAGGGGCGAAACCAGAAAACTGAGAAGGGGCTGGATAAATAAGTGTCATGTAATATTTTCATGAGGGGGCTAATAGTATATTTTTTGAAAAATTTCAATTTATAGGGGTTGCTTGCCATCTTAGCACCCCTTCCCCGCTATGTATTTCCGTCCCTGACAGTAAGTACAACTTAAAGATATAATAAAAAAAATTCTTCAGACAGTAAAATAAAGAAACATATACCATGAAGATGATTCTCAACAGATCCTAGTGGCATAAACTCATAAACTAAGAGCCTTTGATCACCGTCGGCACAATATCCGATGAGATTAACCAGATTTTGGTGGTGTAAGAGACTAAGCATTAACACTTCCACAAGAAACTCGCGGTTTCCTTGAAGCCCATTTCTATCCAGTTGCTTAACTGCCACTACCTGAAAGGGAAATTTTTAGGTTGGCTAAAGCTTGCAGACCAAAAAAATAGAAAATAAAAAGAGTGAGGTTATCTCCGTTTTCAAAGTCTAAACAGTCGATCCGAACCGCTCAACATTATCTCCGTATGAATATGTACTGGGAGACCAAATTTTACAAACTTTTTTAACTTTTCACTATTTTTTTAAAGAGGAGGGATCCAATTACACCATTTTATAGCGATACATATTGACACCGTATGTTTATAAGTTATTTTCGTTATTTCAAAATTCAAACAGTCAATCCGAACCGTTCAACATGATCTCCATATTAAAATGTGCTTGGAGACCAAATTTTTTACATTTTTTGGAAATTGTTTGCTATTTATTTAGAATTTTTGAAAATTGCTGTTATTTAATAGTATAGAATTGTCTGAAAACAGCAATTTTGTACACATCTTAATAAATACTAAACAAATTCCAAAAAATATAAAATTTGGTCTCCAGGCACATTTTAATATGGAGATCGTGTTGAACAGTTTGGATCGAATGTTTGGACTTTAAAATCGCTAAAATGACTTATAAACATATGGTGTCAAGATGTGTCATCATAAAATGATGTAATTGGATCCCTTCTCTTTTTTAAATAGGTTGAAAATCACTACTTTTGTATGGTTCAAAATTTCTAGATTGGGTGACTTTCTACCTATTATCTAAAAAAATAGTAAAAATTTTCTAAAAAAATGTAAATTTGGTCTCCAAGTACATTTTTATACAGAAATCATTTTATATGGTTCAGATTGAATGTTTAAACTTTTTTAAACGGAGATATTGATCCATAGCACGGACTATTCCGCGCTTTGCAAAGTACTGTAGCCTCGCTCAATAGCGACTACTAAGAAAAATGTCAAGTCCTACCCAGGTATCAGCCCTCAGGTCAAGGTTGTATCAGCTAGGTATATGCCAGTACCATGCAGGATGGTATAGATTAGTTGGTCTATTATTGAATCCAAGATGTCTAAAAAAGAAAGTAAAACAAAGCAAGGTCTACTGCATCAACATGAAATGCCAACCTGTCCAGACTCCAAGCGGCCTTTATAAACACGGCCAAAACCTCCTTCCCCTAAAAGACAATCTTTTTTAAAATTTCTCGTTGCTGTCGCAAGCTCACGAAAGGTGAATATATGTGCCGCAATATGATCAGTGCTTCCATCTTTCCCTGGCAATGATTCTTCCCTCTTTGGTTTCTCTATATAGGAGCAAGAAATTTGATTATGGGATCAGTCAATTGAAGAATTCACAACATAGGAATGATATCAAACACAAAAGTAACAATTTCATGTAAAAACCCCTACAATCACCAAGAGTTCGAAGAAATATATTTTATACCCCTGAAAATGTGGAGAGCTCAGCTCCTGCCAAATTTTTTTAAGTGTCTGATTGCCTTCTTTCCTCCCTCATTGGAGTGAAATAGTGAGAAATTGCAGGTGCATACTTCAGCAATGAGGAAGGGAGGTATTTTGGATTTTTTTTATACTTCCCAAGGATCATACATCACATCCATGCATGCTTTAGCAGCACACTTGATATTTCTTATTTAACGGGGGCTCGTGAAAATTTCATCTTTTTTTTGTTTTCAGTGCAATATGGTTAGAGTTCACTTGACTAAACCTGTTTAGCAGCTTTTGTGTCATAATTAGATGCCTTGGGTATTAAAACCTAGTGAAATGGAGCACTTGGTGTATTTGCAAAGTTCTAACAGATTAAACAGAATAGACTAAATAAAGTCGTCATCTAAAAACAAAACCAATAGACCATATGCATAAACTGGATGCAATTGGAAAAGCTAAGGGAAACATGTAAAAACCAAAATCCAACTCATTTCAGAGCAGCTGACCAGGATAGAAATAAATTAAAAGCGTTCAATTTTAGGCTAATTGGGTGTTCGATTTTATGCTAATTGGTACCTCAGTGTGATAAATCACAAATACTTCTTTCTAGTTATTATAGTAAGAGGGGGATTTCAGCAGTACAATTTCGCCAAAAAAAAACCCAAAAATTTCCATAAAAAGTAAGACAAAGTCAGCTTTAAATATGAAAAAGAAACATAATTTGACCTGATGATGCTCTCCCCTTTTGCGCGACTTTTACCGCACCAGCCTTCTCTTCACTGGCCGACGATCCAGCACAAGGGAAGCAACTCATCCCAAAGAAATATTGAAAAATAATCAAACCAGAAATGAACAAATCTCTAATTTTACACCCCCTTCTACCATTATACCTTCAAAATATCCATAGATCGGATCGGAGAAAATCCAGAATACTAAACAAAGAGCTGTTTTTTGTTAGAGAAAGATGTAGGTTAGAAGAGAGAGAGCTTGTAAGGGGAGGTAGAGAGGTTGAGTAAAACTAGAACAAGAGAAAAAAAAAATATTCGAAAATGCGAATACTTGAATTGAGGAAGAAATTAAAATAAACGAATGTGGTTGGAGAAAGAGAAACAAACAAGGGAAAAATTACCAGAGAAAATAGGTGGGCCTAGGTGCAAGGGACAGATGGAGGAATTAATGCACACAGACCACAGTCACCCAGACTTTTAATTTCTTATTCAATTCTTTTTTCTGGGTTGGGTTTCTATCCAAAGGGTTTGGACAAACTTCATCCGCACGAATTAAAATAGACAGTTTAGATTTACCCACAGTTTATATTTATAAGTCTAAAATTATTCGCACGAATGTTAACATGATCGGACGGGTATTTTAATTTTGGATAACATTTTGTTCGGATCTCTTTGGACAAAAAGCATTTTCTTTTTTCTGATGTTTATTGAATAAGTACGCTGACGCTACTGAAGAGAGATTGCGACTTCGTGCAATGGCTTTGGCAGTGCCACCTGGCTGTAAGCCTGTAAGCGAGATGTCTCCTCTCTCTCTCTCTCTCTCTACTCTCTAGTCTACGGAATTCTCATCCACTGTCGGCGCGGGACCCACTTTACAAAAAATTATAAAAAACACAACTATCACATCTCTGTAAACTAAATCTGGGCCGTTAAAATTAGATCAAAATGCACTAATAGCGCTTTATTGGAATTTGTTTTTAGGGAAAATTTCTGGTGTACCCAAGCAAACTTTCAAAATAGTCAATTTTCCCATAAAAACACAATAATATCCAATATCCCCATACAAACTTAAAATTCTTTCTTCTATTCCCTTTAATTTATTTAAGCCTTTATTTAATTATTTTAGGAATGAAATTGACAAACATACCCTTGTTCATTCTCTCTCTTTCTCTTTCACAGTATACAAACATTTTTTTGTTTTTGTTGCTTAAACCAAGCGGACCATGTCAGACTCTTTGAATTTTTTAAAGCTCAAATAAAATTCTTGATCTAAGACGTTGTTTTGATTCAAAGTCTCAGATTATGCCTTGTAAAGAAAAGAAAAGAAAAATAAAATTGACCCGCCTTATCTGAGCTGGTACAGGCCGATAATGGCCTTCTCCTGCTAGTACCTGGTACGGCCAAATTGACCATAAAGTACTGCTGCAACCAAATAGAAATTGCTTATTATGTGGTTGAACTTGCAAAGGCACATTACAAGAAGACAAAAGGACAAATATATAGAACAATACAAATTTATGGTACAGGACACCTTCGAACCAGGTTGTGTTCAAGAAGTCAATATACACAAATCATTATTCAAACATCTCTCTAGCTCTTTATATTAGTAAATATATATTGAAAACAAAGGTGTCCAACATTTTGCAACTCAGAATTCACCAAACCAAAGGGATGTTTTTTTTTTATGGCAAAAAACGTAAATAGGTTTTAAATCATAGCAACGACTAAGATTAAGTATTTGATTTGAGCTCTACAGAATACAAGGAGTCTGACATGGCCCGCTTCATTTGAGCAACCAAAAAAAAAAAGATAAAGTCTGTATACAATGAAGGAGAAGAAGTGAGAAGAGGAAGGAGAGTATATTTGTCAATTTCATTTCAAAAATAATTAAATCAAAGATTAATAAATAAAAGGAGATAGAAGAAAGAATTTTGAGTTTTGGGGATATTGGATATTATGGTGTTTCCATGGGGAAATTGGCTATTTTGAAAGTTTGTATGGGTACACTAGGAATTTTCCCTTGTTTTTAATTCTAAAAGCACGGGACCCTTTCTATTCTAATTTTCAGAATGTAATTTTCAAATAGTCCTCAAAGTATTACTTATTTATAGAGAAGCGATCAAATTTTAAAATAAAAAATTTCAACTTATACTATAGAGGAACGATATTATTAACAGCGTTTCACTTCTAAAGAAATCCTGTTAATGATAACATGTCATCTTAAAACAAACATTAATTACTTGAGAAAAAAATGAAGTAAAATATAATTTGCCGAGGTAAAATATGCCATTAACAATGTTTCGCTCCTAATTAAATGTTGTCAATGATATATATCAGTGTTTCACCCTAAATCAAACGTTACTTAAGAAAATTTAAATAATACAGTGTTTTTGTGCGGAGATAAAACAATCATTTACACTTTAGTGTCCTAGTTAGAGGTGTCAATGGCATCCTTTTATCTGTTTATCCGACCTGTAGAGTACGGGTAAGATTTTTTTTTCGTAAACTTATCGGATACGGATATGGGTAAATATTTTTTTTGTTATCTAAACGTGTAAAGGTACGGGTAAAGTTTATTTTGTACCCGTTACCCGATCGGGTAATTATAAAAGAAAAATTATATATTATATATATATATATTAATAGACATTGAAAATAGTAATTAGTTTACTTGCACTTAGCATGATAAGAATTTTTTTTTTCAATAAAGTACTGTGCATGTATATATTTTAATGTTTTATTTAATAAATAATAAAAATAATTATTATATTAGTATTACCAGTTATTTATCCGCTACCATTTCGTTATCCGACGGCCATAACGGATAAAAATTGGGTACGGATAAGATAATTTGTAGCAGGTATGGATAGAGTACGGGTAAAAATAATTTGTAACAGCTGGATACGGGTATGAAAATGCTTCCATTGACACCCCTAGTCCTAGTGAAACACTATCAGTGATATATAACAACGTTTCATTCCAGAGCATTCATTACTTTGAAAAAATAAAGTAAAACATCATATTTATATATGTACTGAGGTAAAATATTATCATTGACAGTGTTATGCTTCTGGAGAACAATGCTAATGAAATGTTGTTAACGATATATAATAACATTTCACCTAAAGCAAATATTACTTAAAAATTAAAAGTATTGTTTCGATGCTAAAGTAGAACGTTATCATTGACAGTGTCTCATTTTTAGATAACACCTGAGCTGAAAAATACCGTCAATGACAATATTATCTGTATTATGTTGTGAGATTTTGCCGATCTAATGTCATGACTCATAAGTTCAAATTATTTTTTAAATAATACATATTTAAAAAATGGATCTTCAGAGTCCGAAAGGCCAGACAAATAGGGATCAAGATTGAAGACCATGATAGACCCGTCAAAGGTCGTGATTTATTTCTAGTTTGAATGTTTTTTTGCTTTTCTATTATCATTGATCATTTATTGTATGAAAATGATTTTATATTTACAAGTAATTAATCATTTTGTCATTGTTAATTTTGAAAATATTTCACATTAAAGGAAAATTGGTTATTTGCTACTCCAAAACCTTCAGATCTGAAAAATGTCATCACAAAACTATAAATCTAAAAAATGTCACTTTAAATTTAGTTAATTATTAAATTTGCCACAAATACACAATTTTTATACATTTTTTTTATTAAAAATTAACTGAAAATACAGTTTTGAGATACGCATAACGAGGGGTCTGAAAGGTATATAGAGAAATATAGAAATACATGTCTCAAAACTGTATTTTTATGTTAATTTTTAATAAAAAGTATAAAAATTGTGTATTTGTGGCAAATTTAAGAATTAACTAAGTTTAGAGTGACATTTTTCAGATTTGAAAGTTTTGAACTCGCAAATAATCATACATTAATTAATCAATCGACTATTCGAAACTCAGCTGGCGATCTATGTTTGAATAAAAAAAAAAATATATATATATAGATGGAATTAAAAGTTAAAATCAATTAGTAATTTAATATATACGATGTTCATATAACACATTGAATGATTGTAAATTTAATTTAGATCAGAGATGGATTTGGTGGTCAAAGATTTCAGCTTTTAATCTAAGTTCTAATAAATTTTGTTTAATGGCTGAAATCACTTTGACTTGGCCATAATACATTAATACTTGGTCAGTCAAAGATGAGAGTTAAGAAACATACTTCACAAATATTATAACATATCTTCACAAATGAAATAATGACTATTAATTTAATTGGCGCAATTATAACATATCTTCACAAATATTATAATGAAAAAATAAGAGTGCATTACTCTTCCACTTTTTTTTATTGAGAAATATCTTCACAAAATATTATAATATATCTTGGTATGAGATATTGGACGTGTTCTTTCAGAATAGTTACTATAGGTGCGTTTGGGTGGGTGAAGAATAACTACTATTTCGGAATAGCACTATTCAGAGCTACTAATCTACGTTTGGGTGTGTTTGGATTAACGAATAGCCATTATTTTTTATTTGTCTTTTATGAAATTGTTTCCTATTCTACTAATCCTACAAAATATTGGAATAACTACTATTCTCAAATTAGAATAGTTACTATTCTCAAACTAGAATAGCTACTATCCTTACACTATTCTTGATTTATCCAGACGCACCCTGTATAATTTACGACGTTGATGAAAAACCAAGATCGAGATGAATACTTAGAGAATGGAAAACAGTTAAATTCAATTTATGATGTTGATGAAAAACCAAGATCGAGATGAATACTTAGAGAATGGAAAACAGTTAAATTCGATCCTTGGACATATCAGAACACAATACGGACTCAACTTTATTTAAATTTATTTACTTAATTTAACTTATAAATGAATTTGGATGTTGTGTCGTGTTATCAATAACATATATAGTGATCCATATTGTTATTGTTCAATAACTTTGATAAATTCAAATCGTTATAATTAATTTACCACACAATACACAAACGGCAAATTTTACCATTTTTATACACAGCTACAATGTTTTTTATGCATGTTTTATACACAGTCAAGAGAAGTGAAAAAAATGATGCTATGTTATATGGATTGAAATCTATTGAAATTTTTTATTCGTGAACAGTATTTCTGAAATTTCAAATCTAGTTGTTTAACCTTTCTATGCATGTATCTCGAAACAACTGATTTTTTCTGTACACATTTGGAAACAATTTGACAACTGAATTTATAAAAACAGAAATTTAAGAAACACAAAAATATTTCAGTAGATTCGTTTCCAACGTATAGTTATTGGACGTCAGACTTCAGCCTCGACTCAAAAAACATTAAATTTTAGTTTGGAAACTATATTTGAGAACAAAAAAAGGGGTTCCGTTTGAGAAGAAGAAAAGAAGGGGGGAGAGGGGTCGTGCAGCTCGTGCGACGCAAAAGACAAAGCATAAAGGGTGCGTTTGGATGGGCGAAGAATAGCTACTATTCCGAGTTACTATCCGGCATTTGAGTGTGTTCAGATTAGCGAATAATCACTATTTTTTGTTTGTCTTTTGTAGGATAATCCACTTTTCTACTATTTGTACATAATATTGGAATAACTATTATTCTAAAATTAAGAATAACTCTAGTCTTGCTACTATTTTTGATTCATCCAAACACACCCAAAGAAATTATATCAAATATAGAGTTCCATAACAAAATGAATTTTTGTGTGGCTGTTATACGGGTGGTGCTGCGGCAGGCTAAGAAATCACACCAAATAAGCGAATTTTAAAAGGAACAATGCTGCTCCTATCTCTCTAGTTCATTGAGAAACATTTATTTCATTTTTGGAGCGTACGACGGAAGCAGCTCCTGGAGCACGTTCTCCGCGCGTGTTTATCTGATTCTTGCTTCTTTCATTACGATGTCATTTCGTGTAGCTTATCATATTGCATCGTTCTCTTTCCGGATAAATTGAGAGTAGGTCCGATATCCATCGGACCTGAGCTCAATTTCCGTCCGATCTGAAGTAAGATCAAACGATTTTGGAGCTTATTGAACTTAAAATAGATTCAGATTCGGTGGGCAACAGTTACAGACCTACTCTCTTCTCGGAAACCCGCCACACAGATCGCTGCATGTAAAAGAACCGACCCTTCCTTCTTGTGAATTTTAGAGGGGAAATATATAATTTTCAGGTATTTGAGGGGTGTACATGAAAATTTTCCCTTTTAATTTGCCGCTTTCTCCCTCATCTGACCTCTCTTCGAATGAGGTTTATTCACCGGAGAAAACATGGAGTTGCCACCGGACTCCGGTCCGGTGCTGAGCGTAAGGATCGTGTTACATGATTACTACATGGCGCCGCCCATCCCCGACCTCGACTTCTCCTTCAGCTCTTTCCACGGTTCTCTCTCTCTCTCTCTCTCTCTCTCTCACTCTATCACTCACACACACTCTGAACGGTTTATTAACGCCTTTTCATCTCCCAAACGAGATCCACTTGACCCCTTGAATGGCAATTTGAAATGGACTGTATATTGATAGCATCCGAATGTGAACAAAGCCATTACAAGATCATTCCACTAAAATTCATTAGTAAAAGACAAGTGGTGAATATACACCGAAATCAGTTGCAGTGCAGCTCAATTAGCAACTATTGGATTAGCTACTTGTTATTATGTCTTTTGTGCAGAGGATGACACTATGTCTCCTGAACATATGCTGTTGGTTGTAACTTGTAACCGTTCTTTGTTTCAGTAATATGAAACTGGGATTCAGCCTTTTTAACCAAAAAAATTAGCAACTATTGGAACAAAAAAAGGGTATACTTACAACCCATTTACTATTTTTTGGGTTTTTTTTCTTCATGAAACGTTGAATTGATTACCAAGAAGGCTAAAAGTTACCTTAATTTTCTAGGCCCAAAGTGTATACCTTTCCGAGAGGATCGTTAAACACACTTGTTCATTTATTCTCTTTTTTCTATCAGGGAAGAAAATAGAAGAGGTACCTATAATACGAATCTACGGCTCAACTCTGGCAGGCCAGAAAACATGCCTTCATGTCCACAAGGTTAAAAAAGAGTTTCCTTCATTTCTCAAATGCATCGTTTTTTAAATGGAAAGCTTAAATGATCCCTTTCGTAACCAAATTGTTTGAGAATTAAGTTTTCGGAAATGCTTGTATTGATGGAACCAATTTTTTTTCAGGCTCTGCCTTATTTGTACATACCATGTCCCGATGAACTACTCCACAATCCTGAACTAGAGAAAGGTTGGTTCTTGTGCAAAGTATATAATAATTATGAATAAGGTTTCCAGCAAAAATGCATTCTGTCCATCTTTATTTCCAGAAAATACTTTTTGTAATTTTAAAAAAGTATTGTTAAATGCAAAGGAGCGGTCTACTGGAATTTTCTTTTTGTTCCAAAAATTATTGTGCTTAGGTAAATTTGCAATCATTTATCTTACCAGAAAGCCTATGATTGTTTCAATTATCCTCTCAATAGATGAGGCCTTAGAGTTATTAGGATTTGGAAAAATCAGGTGAAGAATAGGAAGAGATAAAAGGGAACTTGGAGGAGAAGAATTTAATTTAGAGGTGAACATCAATTTTAGTGCCACAAGACTATATCTGAACCATTCAAGCTATCTTGGGCTGTTTTATTCTGCAAATCATATTTTTATTTCTTCAAGGTCCTATCAGTGCTCATATTATTCCGAAATCTCTCTGAAAGTACCAAAATCAAGCTTTGTCGCAGACACTGATAATGTATTTTATCAAAATTCCATTTTATTTATGAAGTTATGTTTTTTTTTTTTTTTTCCAAAAGTTTGAAGCTTCATGGGATAAATGGCTTTATTTTATATTTGACTATTTCGCCTAACTTAAATTAATTATAACTTGTAATTGTAATTGAGAGAAGAAAAGAAATGAAAAGCACATTCTAATATGGGGTTGTATTTTGTCAAATTTTTGTTCAGGCAATTCATACATGAACAGTTTTTTGACGGCTCTTGAGAAGGCTTTAAAGGTACTTCTGGAGTAGATTTATTTCAATTGTGGATAATAAGACAGCTATAAAGCTACACGTACTAATTTATCTTTTGTATTTTATGTAACTAATATTATCTAACAGACTCGAGGGACATCAAAAAAACAGCACGTGCATGGATGCACAATTGTTAAAGCAAAAAGGATGTATGGTTTCTTCCCCAAAGAGGAGCTTTTTATGAAGATCTACTTGTATCCAAATTATTTCATATGCATTGGTTCTTTAGTGTAACTCCAATGTTTGTATTGATTATTTTGTAAATGCATCAAATATATGTACCTGCAAATTAATCCAACATTTATCTCAAGTCCAAGTAATACCTAGTATTTCCTAGATTATTATGCAAATAACATAAATGGAAAAACCAGGGTCAAGCGAAGCAAAAGGTCTCTAGCTTGCCCTTACATTTTCATATCTTAACCAAAGCACTTCCCTTGTCGCACTATGTTCCAATTTGTAGGCAGGATTACCTTGATTTTGTTTAATTAAGGCTTATTACTGTAAGGACAATTACCAATAATTAATTGTATGCACCTTTTCAACCTAATGGGTGCAGATTATATAAAAATATCATGAATACTACTAGTTCAGTTTCAAACTGAGATAGTAGGAAGTCGCATCCATATATGGTGGCATGCTGGTCTCATTTTTGAAATCCCCTGTTTTATTCTGTCATCGTTTTATGAAATAAAGATATTATCCTCATGATGTTTCTCGTGCTTCTGCGCTTTTACTGGTATGTCTTTTCGTTTCTTCAAGACATCTTATTTTTGGACTGGTATATGGTGTAGCTTTCTTTATTCTCAAAATTTGCAAATTACTCTTGTATTGTTAAATTTTAGAGTGGTGCGATTATGAGCAGGCAGTTTCAGCCTTATGAATCTCACATTCCTTATCTCCTTCAATTTTTGGTCAGTACCTGTTCGTTCATTATCATTTTAGCTGATTTTTCATCACATATATTTTTAGGAGTACCTTATAATTCAACTTCAACTTATTTACCATGCAGGTCGACTATAACTTATATGGTATGAGTCATATACATGTGTCAAATATGAAGTTTAGGCCTCCAATACCTGATTCCTTTGGCAAATGTTTGTCGCAATTGAAAGAGAAATCACTTTCAGCTTCTGACAATTCGCAGGTTCTTTATTTTCTGGCTGAATGAATCCTTTTGTTATTTTTTTTTTTTTTGAAATAATGGATTTATAACCAGTTTCATTAGAATCTAAAAATTCAAAAGTTGGTAGCACACCCCGGTACCAACAAGGCTACAACTAAAGTAAACTACATTGTTTGTTTAAGCCAACTACCATCAGTACCATAACAAAACAAAGTAACAACCTTACAATCCAACAAAATATCACATAGAGATAAAAGCAAAGGCATATCAGACCAACTCTCCAAAACATAAAACTAAAATCTAAAGTAACTGATGAACCATGGTCATGTTTGGTTGTGGAGTAAGAGGTGGAGTGAACCTCTTACTCCACACTTACCAAACGAGGAGTGAAAAAAAAGTAAGATGGAGTAAGAGGTGAGCTAATCAGGTGTAAGTTACTCCACCTCTCCAGGCGGATTAACTTACTCCACACTTTCTCCGCTTGTAGGACCCATTGTCATAGGCAAAGGTTCATTTCCTAACATCTGACTCCTCCAGGCAGATTAATTTAAGCCATGACTTAAAATACCAAATGAAGTGTAAAATATGGGAGTATGATGGAGTAAGCAATTTAATCCTAACTTTACTTTTAACCAAACATGACCTGCTGCCAGATCCATCCCCAGCCCTGTCATTTACCAAACCCACCTCTTGATCGTTCTCCACAGTGACCTGTACTGGCAGTTGTGGATCATCACAAGGAAACACTTTGTCGCAACTTGAAATGAGCCCCCTGCCCTTTAGCTTGACACCAATATTGTGCTAAATTGATGATGACACCCCCAAAGCTTTGCACTCTTGCAATGTCCACCCTAATATGTTAATCTATTGTGCTCTCTCCATATCTTTTATTATTTTATAATAGGACACCTGCAAGTTATCGCCATAATGCTGAAAACATCATAATATATTATTTGCAGGAATTACCTAAAAGAGTATCTGAGATGGGATATTTTTGTTTATAGAGTGATTTCTTTCTTGGAAAGGTTCATCCTTTCCATTGGCTTTTTGGCAAAGGATTAAATTTTGGTTTTTTTCGTTAACAATAAGGAACTTTTGAGAAATAAGAGTTTGATAGAGATTGTTTCGATTTAGAAGAGAACCATTATTATAACCCAATAGGTAGGTCTAAATGGAATAATCAAGGTTGCTTAGTTAAGAGCAAAGCGATTAGTTTATATTTTTTAACACCCTGTTATGAGATATTCTTTATGCAAACACAACATATTGACCATACTTACTAATGCTAGTTTTTCTTTGATATTAGGCAGATCCTAATGATTGTTCACTTGGAAAATTCACAATTTGGATTACATCAACAATTTCACGTGATTTACTCTGGGATAGTTCAATCACCGAAAATTTTGCGAGGCGTCAGAGTATCTCAATGCTCGAGGCTGATTCATGTGTAGATGGTTCTCTTCTTATAATCTATTAGTGCAATTTTATATTTTTCACTTGGAATATCTTTTCTGTGTGCTCTTGCAAATGTATTCTTACAGTATGTGGAAAATCATCTTCTAGTTTTTAAAAAAATTTAAAAACTATGTTCATACTTGTTCTTGAGGAGAAAGAAAAAAGGAAGATAGATATCCACACTATTACTAGAAGTATCTGATAACTCTGTTTTTGCATTTGCAGATATCCTCAACGAGAAATATAAAATGTATACTTCTCTCTCTCAAACTACTTCGGATGTCAAAATGGTCCAATCTCTTGTTCCAATTTGGGAGGTCAGATATCCTTAACTTATTAATTTATCTTATACGAGTAGATCTCTGTAGATGCCAGTAAACATTGTGCAAGTGGTTGTTTGTTCCTAGAGCAAAAAATATGTCTACATAGCAAAAAGTTCATGTGTGTGTATGTGCCAGTAGAGAAGTCATCTATGTAAGCAAAAAGATGTCACACTGCAAGAACTGTAAATCATGCTAGTACAACACTCATACCAATATTCAGTAAATGCTATTGTTTAGAAGACCCACTGACCTATTTTTTCAGCCAGGGCGAATAGTCTTGAATAAGCGTTCATATTTTTTTTTTCTTACAGGAATTTGCACGATCTGGTTTGCAAGGAGCAAACCTGCCGGATGCCGGAAAACCCAATCCTGAAACCGTTCTAACAAGTTTCATGAATAATTCTGAGTATGATGATATAATTGCAAAGTTGAACATCAAAAAAGAAACCTCTCTTTTCAATCTCTCCCCGGCCAAGGAGGCAGAAAGGATAGAGCACTGCATTCGATCCCTGAGTGGTGTTTGTGGTTCAGTTACATTTGGTAAAACGGTTGATTCATCCGGGATGAAATTGAAAGATAATGAGTTAATTATTACTTCTGACATGAGGCCTGAAGGTGAGGAGATAAGACATGGGGTTCAGTCGACATCACAAGAGGTAATAAGTTGTGAGCCCAGACTAGGGACAGTATTGGTCAGGTCAATACAGCAATTGCCAGAGAGTGTAGTTGTGTGCCTTTGTTTATTACTTGAAAAATTCACTCCTTTGTGTCCCCTCCCAACCCAAAGACATGCACAAATACATCCACACTACTCAGATACAATATCTGTGTAGCTGAAGGCTAAAAGCCACCTGTTAGATAGAAACACAACAAAAATAAGAGAAACCTTATAAAACATCTTGCTACCAAGTAGTTTGAAGAAACAGGATCTTACCTAGGATCAGGGCCGGAATTGGAAAATTTAGATAAGGGGGGCTGAAGTGTAAAATGTATAATACGTGAAAATACATAATGTGTGGTCATTGGGATTTGAACCTAAGTCTCCACATCCACTAAATGGAATTGTAGCACTAGGCTACAAACATACATTTAGCATTTCAGGGGCTGAACTATATAAAAATTATAAGAAAAATAAAAATTTAATTAAATTTCAATATACATAATTAAATTTTTTGAAGTCATGGGGGTGGCCAAGCACCCCCTGGGCTATATGTAGATCCGGCCCTGCCTAGGATATAAAGGGGGGGAAAAATGAGAGAAACCTTTTAATACTTCTTGCTGACTTGTTTTTCTGTTTTTCTGTTTCTGTAGCACACAAATAAAGAGGCTCTTGGCCTCCTTAGCTGGCTTGCTTCATCCCAAGCTGCAAACGATGTAAACTCTGACGATGAGTTAACAAATGAAGCAATTCTAACTCCATTATTTCCCCAGAAAACATATCAAGCGGCATTAGAGACTGCACAACAAGATTTTGAGACTGCCTCTCAGAGAGAATGCCAGGACATCCTCGATTCAGTTGAAATTCACAAATCAAGGTCAAAGGAGACTGACAGCACCAGCACCTCCACCTCATCAGATAACTTCTCTGTTATACCTCAAGTCGATGGTTCCACAGATGAAAAGGAGCACATAACCCCTTACAAAGATACGAAAAAGACTGTTAAGCGTAGTAGAGAGAAGAAACCTCCATGGGGTGTTTTGGCTCTTTCTGTTAAAATGAGAGAGGTTGGGAGTGGCAGCGCATCTCCATTTGTTGAGGGTGGCGAGAGAAACAGTTTGGTGTCATCACCTTCTGCGAGAGAATTGATGAGAATGCAGCGTTTTTGCCATTCTGATGTGTGTGAACCTGCAAACTCTAGAGATATGTTGGATTTTGAGCTCTCTCCGCAAGAGTTGGATAATAATTCTATTGAGAGAAAAGATTCTATAGAGATGGCCTTTATAGAAAAGGCTCCTATGAGACAACAAGTAGAAGACTTTAATTATTGTCTAGACCCTTCTATAAATGGTAATTGCATTCTTAACTTGTTTATCTTATCTTTTGTCTATTTGTTCTTTACAATTCTTGTCATGCTCGAGAATATAAACTATAGAGATCCATTAATCCCGTGTACCAATGAATAGTATAGTATCTTGCAAGGTTAAAGTAATCCGTAGACAAATAAATATATGTTACATTTTCAACATCATATTTTTGTTCATCCATATATGCCTCACATCATTTTCTTAATTTTTTTTTTTATTCACAGCTGCTGGACCAGGCTTGAACGATGTCCTTCCATTTTTTAATATTGAATCCAATGGCAAGGAGGAAAACAAATATTTTGCAGAGGAGCCACACGAGGGAGCACAACAAACAACACTTGGTGTGCCAACTCACTTCGAAAATAGTGGCTCAGTCCTTTATCTACTAACACGAGCGTTTTCGCCACCAAGTCCTGAATCAGTTTCAAAATGGCTAGTTCAGGAAGGAAAACAAAACATTAAAAATGACCAAGAAAATCATAATTCACCACAAAAGATAAGTATTATAGACTCAAAGATTGATAAACCTGAATCAAATAAAGAAGTGATGGAAAACATATCTTTTGAGGTGAAAGGGAATGACGATTATGTTACCAGTAGTTGGAATGAATATTCACAAATATCAGGACCGGATGATAAAGGAAAGCTTACTCCTCTTAGTCAAATCGGGTTTCAAGACCCGGCAAGCGTTGGTGGGGGTCAGCAACTGACAATAATAAGCCTCGAGGTTTGTATATTTCTGGTAGTTATTTGTTCATACTAGTAGGTACCAGGCAGTTATATTTCATGATCTGATCATGTTTTTTAGTATTTTTACCACTCAAATGTAGGTCCTTGCTGAATGTAGAGGTGATTTGCGACCTGACCCAAAGTTTGATGCAATCAATGTTGTATCCGTTTGTGTTCAGGACGATTCAGTCTCTACAGTTGATACTTATGTGCTTATGCGGGGTAACAGTGAAGAATATTGTAGGAGGTTTGCTATTACTTTTGTTTTACCATCTACTTTAGCTGGTGTTATGCCTATAATTTTGTCAACTTGTATTATCTTATAGTTGCTTAACCAAAGGTATATTTTCCATTGATCGATGCAACAGAATAAGTACAGAAAAAAAAAAGTTTAATGAAACAGCATGCAATATATACTTCCTTATTCTTGATTTGATCGGTATTGAAATTTTAACTTTTTTATAAATTGTTGCTGAAGGTCAATTCCCCTACATTAACACTCCTTTTTCCTCTCTTTTTTGTGATTCCAGAAATGTTGATGGAGTTTCAGGATGCAATTTTGTAATATTTCCTGAAGAGCGGCATGTTCTTGAATATTTCATAGATATTATGTCATCTCTCGATCCAGATGTTCTTATTGGGTGGGAAGTCCAACGAGGGTCACTAGGGTTTCTAGCTGAGCGAGCTTCTTACCTCGGCATCAGCTTACTAAAACGAATTTCAAGAACCCCTATACACGATAAGAAACTGAAAATTACCAAGAACTCAGATGAAGAAGCATCAACTTCAATTGAAGATATAGTGGATGATGAGTGGGGCCGCACCCATGCCAGTGGGGTCCATGTGGGGGGCAGAATTGTGTTGAATTTGTGGCGGTTGATGCGAGGAGAGGTTAAAATTAATATGTATAAGATGGAGGCTGTGGTAGAAGAGGTTTTGAGGAGGAAAGTACCATTGATCCCAACTAGGGTTTTGAACAGGTGGTTTGCTAGTGGGCCTAGATATGCTAGACACTGGAGTATAGAGTATATTAGTGATCGAGCCCGGATTAATCTTGAATTGATAAATCAACTTGATATGGTATTAACCTCTTGATTATCTTTATCTGTTTAAACGTCTCAATGCTATGCACGTGTCATGATTGACACTGATGTGTGCCAAGCTGTACCAGGTACATGCAGGGCTTTTGACAATTCAATCGTTGTATATTTTCTTTTTGTAGATAAATCGAACTTCTGAACTTGCCCGTGTTTTTGGAATTGATTTTTTCTCCGTACTCTCTCGTGGCTCCCAGTTTCGTGTCGAATCGATGCTCTTAAGACTGGCTCATACACAAAATTATCTTGCTATATCTCCTGGAAGCCAACAGGTCCTTTTCTACCATTATTTATATACATAAAAAAAATTGCAAAACCGCATAATCGCCCCGGTGCCATAATAGTACTGTTAATATTATTTCCTGTAGGCTTTTTGTGCTCTTTTTACCGGAGCTTAAGTTTTTAAGGATCTAAGTTTCTATACATGAGAAATTGAGGTTTAGTGGTGCCCAAATGGTATTATATTCAGTACACACTGTCATCTGGTAGACTGGTACAAGCATCTTGTGTGTTTGTTTTCTCACATGTGCTCAAGTTGTTCGAAAATTCCTTTCATTACATTTCTGAGGGTGGCAATTTTGAACTATACCTGAACTGTGCAGTTTTGTTTTCTCTGGCTTGTCTAAATTGATTTGAAACTGAATAAAGGGTTTATGATCTGACCCAAGCCATTCCAGCTCTTATTTCTTCCGATACTAGTTATACATCACTGAATGATTTCTAGCTTATTTCAGGATTTACCAAATACTGTTCTATACAATTCTTAGGTGGCTTTACAACCAGCAATGGAATGCTTGCCACTGGTAATGGAGCCTGAATCTGGTTTCTACCCGGACCCAGTAGTAGTGCTGGATTTCCAGTCTCTCTACCCTTCCATGATCATAGCTTACAACCTATGCTACTCTACTTGCCTGGGAAAAGTATTCCCTTCTAGGTCAACCGTGCTAGGTGTATCCTCTTATCAACATGATCCACAAATATTGTCTGATCTGAAAGATGGTTTGCTTCTCGCCCCAAATGGCGTACTATATGTGCAATCAAAGGTGCAACATGTTGTTTCTTGTAATCTTTTATTTCTTTTGCATAAGATCATTTTTGATATTTTGTCAAATCCTCAAGTGGCTGGTCTCTACTTTCACTTGTCTACCATGTCAATTAAATGTTCTGAGCTATCATTTGTTTTTCAAACCAAATGGTAGTGTATTAGCAATAGAAAGTGCAACATTTTGATATTTATCCTGTTTTGCTTATAAATTTTTAAGCCAGTGCATTGCTTGTAGGTAAGAAAAGGTGTTTTGCCCCGGCTACTCCAGGAAATACTATCAACTAGGATAATGGTAAAACAAGCCATGAAGAAATTGGGTCCTTCACAACAAGTTCTTCAGAGGGTAAATTAAACTCTCTCTCTGAAACCTTGGCGGTGGTTGCAAAATAGATGGGAAATATAATAAGCTTGAGGGCTGGACTTGAACCTCAAGGCCTCAATACATTCTTTCTATGAGAACGAGTCTGCATCCTCTGCATTAACACACTGTGTGAGTTTAGCTCGGGACCGTCCAATCAGAATCCGGGCCAATCCGGCTCACACTTGTAATGCACGGGGCTCTTTAAAATTTGTGCCGATTTATATCGGACGGTTCAGATCTAAACTCAAATTTTGAGTTAACTCAGAGGATACGAATTCTCTGAGAACTTGGCACGGGCTGTCAAGGACCTCTCTCTCTCTCTCTCTCTCTCTGTGACTCTATCTCGAGTGTGCGTACCTCTTTACATGTTTCCTTGAATATATACAAATCTATAGCAGTATTGTTTCACTGAAAAATGTAAAGTTGTATGTTTACCTTGTTGACTCGCTGTTTGAGGTAGGTTGCCAAAATACAGTACAGAGGGTCTGTACTGTTACATCTTCAGAAACAGGGAAAGGTAACGCACTGGTATGGCAAACGGCAAAATTAGTGATCCAAACTTCATTTAGCTTTGGTCTTTTATGTAAATTTGAATATTTAATTGTTTTCTTTGACTATTCTATTCTGCTTTTCACATATTTTGTAAATAACAATTGCAAAAATAAATTTGATTTCCACCAAGTGCACTTTTTGGCATCAGAACATCATAATTATACAATAATGTTTCAACAAATCATATGTTATTCCCAAAACTTGTTTTTCCTTCCGACACAAATCATCAGAGCATCAGAACATCATAATTATACATGGGGGTCAATCTCACTGTCCCATGGTTTTTAGTACCATGACGGGTAGCATTCCACATTCCTGTTCCTATTCCATGTACCAGAGGTGGAGCTAAGAAGAAGAAATGGGGATCAATTGACCCCCAGTTTTTTCCATTTTTTTTATATTTATGTACGATGTTTTATATAATTTAGAGTAAAATGTCATGGTACTGTAAAATTGACTGCATTCTCCGCAGAAAATTGTATATGATTGACCCCATTTGTGTTTGAACCCCATAGTTCGAAAGTCCGGCTAACGTTCTCACACTCTGGCAGCCTGACATGCATTTCTCTCTCTCTTATCAGATATATAATGCACGGCAACTTGCATTGAAGCTTATAGCCAACGTCACCTATGGTTACACCGCTGCAGGATTCAGTGGCCGCATGCCCTGTGCTGAGCTGGCAGATAGTATTGTACAGTGTGGCAGAAGAACCCTAGAAACAGCAATTTTATTTGTTAATCAACACCCGAGGTGGAAGGCTCGGGTTGTTTATGGTGACACTGATAGGTAAATTATGTTAACAGAAACAACAATTTTGTTTGTACCAACTGGTACATAGAGTGGGAAATACGTGCCGTGCCGTGACTAACACGCTGTGACTTTGGTCTCGTGCCGTGCCGTGATCAAGTTAATTTTTCATGTGCCGTGCCGTGCCGTGACCAAAATGTCAAGGGGTGGTCAGGGAACGTGAATGGTCACGCCACATGAGTTACGCCGTGCCTAAATGTGCCGTGACCAAACGTGACTCACGTGACCATTTGATCATATTTGAGGTTAGTTTATTCAAAATTCACCATTTGGTCAAGATCTAATAGTCCTAATTGCATGTGACTCGCGTGACCACTTGCTGTGCCGTGACTAGATCTTTTGCGTGATGTGCCTTGCCATGTCAAATTTTCTAAAGATGGTCTCGGCATGCGAATGGTCACGGCACATAACACACGAGTCACAACACATAACCGACACGCGTGCCATGCCGTTCCATACTGTAATAGTGCCGTTCCATGACGGAGCTGGCTCCGCCGTGCCATTTTTCCCACTCTACTGGTACATACACTGATAATGAAGACTGGTTGATTACCACTGGCAGTCTGTGGTCTAATGTTGTATTCTTTTCTTTACTTGTCAATTTATTTTTAGTAATAAAGATACCTATGAAACCACTACAGAATTCTGTATAAATTTGTGGCAAAAGAACTCTGCTGTGCACCAATCTCAATTCTGTTGGTAACATAGGCAAGCAAGCGCAATTGAAACCAAATGTTTTCACCACCTGGACTAGCTCACTTTTGTTGTTAAAGTCAGTATGGTAACTCTTATACCAAATGGGTCAGTGCCAGGTTTACCCTTGAAACTGATGGTTCATCTCCGATACGATGGCAGGTTGGGTCGGGTTCAAACTTTTTAAGGAAAATAATAGTGACCTGACCATATTCTGACCTGTTCAGAAATTTTTGATAAAAATTTAATAATGCATGTATGTTGATACTTTCATGCCATTAAAAATAAAAGGATATCCTTTATGAAGAGGGTTCAAATGCCTCCATTTTTTGTGCCTCCATTTTTAAAAACTTAAATAACTCAAAATCTAAAACTTAAAAGTAAAAATAAAACCGTTGGATGTGATCTATGTTATTTTTTTCCGTGTTCATAAAAATCTATTAGATTTCAATTTTGTTTAAATGTGAATCAACGTCTCTAAATTATCCACATTAGTACATTTTTTACAAGCTCTTGATGACAATCAAAATAAAGTTGGAATGTCACAATTTTTTACACATGCATAGATAAAATTATGTAGATCGCCAATGGTTTTATTTTGACTTTTAAGTTTTAGATTTTGAGTTATTAAAGTTTTTAAAAATGGAGGCATGATGGAGGCACAAAAAATGGAGGCATTTGAACCCTCCTCATCTTTTATATATATTTTTTTGTTGTTTGTGAAAATCAACTTAAATTTTAGTACATGTATGTTGGTCTTATACCCCCCCCTTCCTTCCTTTTTCCAGCATGTTTGTTCTTTTAAAAGGTCGAAGTGTGGAGGAGGCATTCAAAATAGGAAAAGAAATTGCATCTGCCGTAACAGCCATGAATCCTGAACCGGTTACATTAAAATTGGAGAAGGTTTACCAACCTTGTTTTCTACTTACCAAGAAGAGGTATGTGGGATATAGTTATGAGAGCCCTGATCAGAAAGCACCAACTTTTGATGCCAAGGGGATTGAGACGGTGCGAAGAGATACATGTCCAGCTGTTGCAAAGATTCTAGAGAAGTCTCTTAGGATTATGTTTGAACATCAAGACATAACTCAGGTATTTTATTTTTTTGTATTTAGTTGCACTGTTGAGGGTAAATTGCTCAATTGAGTTTGAATTGAGGTTAAAGATAGGCCAAATTTAAGCTTCAATTGAGGTTTACTTGGTCAAAACTGAGCTGTGCTATTGACAGTTAATTAGTGTGTAGTTCGGTAATCCTTTTATTTGGCTTTTGTCTTGTTCAAAAAAGAACCAAAATAGTTTTTATTGTTCTTGTAACTACTGATGATATAAGTGAGCCTTAATGGTGAGTTTTATTGAGTAAAGCAAGGCTCAATTATTCAGCGAAGGGCCACTTTGGTTTAATTAATTCTGCTCGTAAAAATCTGCTATTTGTTGGAAATTTTTGAGTCAATCATGGCATATTTAAAGCTGTGTTAGACTAGGCGTCGATATTTTTTGCACTGCTGAGGGCTGATTGGGCTAAATTAAGCCTAGTCTTAGACTTGGTATTATTCTTTTAGATATACTACACAACACACTAATTTCTCTAAATGCCAAATTGATATAGAAAATCCCTTTTTGGTTTGTTTTGTATTGTTTCCTGGCATGTTTGGTGTTAATTTGTGCAACTTTCTGTATATCTGAGGCTTAGTTGCATATAACATCACGACTCTCGCAAAAAAACTCATTGTAAATGAAACAATTCTGAACTTAGGTCAAATCTTACGTGGAGCGTCAGTGGACCCGTATATTATGTGGCAAGATCTCTCTGCAAGACTTCATATTTGCAAAAGAGGTCAGATTAGGCACCTACAGTACTCGTGCTGGTACAGTTCCTCCGTCAGCAATTGTAGCGATGAAAGCCATGGCTCAAGACCCACGAGCTGAGCCACAATATGGTGAGCGGGTTCCATATGTTGTGGTCCATGGTGAACCTGGTGCACGCCTTGTGGATATGGTTATAGATCCATATTTCCTGTTGGACTTGGACTCTTCGTATAGACTAAACGATCTGTACTATATCACTAAGCAGATTATACCAGTACTTCAGCGTGTTTTTGGCCTTGTTGGTGCCAATCTATTCCAGTGGTTTGCAGAAATGCCGAGGCCGGTTCGAAGAATGCTGAAGAGAAATTTGAATGAGAACAATAGAGGGGGGAGGATTGATAGGTATTATGTGTCAAAGCATTGCATGGTGTGCGGTGAGATTACCAGGAGGTTGGATTATTTATGTGATGATTGTGTAGAGAAGGAAGGTATGGTCTCTGCAGTTTTAGTTGGTAGAGTTGCAAAATTTGAGCGGGAGATGCAACACCTTAATGATGTGAGTTCTAGAAAATATAACCAGTGTTATTGTATTTTTTTTGGCAAAATGCACTTAAAGATGTCTTTGAAGTTTGTATATAGCACACAGTACCACTTATTTGCAATATTACCCGAATGTTAAAATTTAAGGTGAAGAAAAAAAATATTAAATTGCCTTGAATTTGCTTCCCTGTTTCCTCAAAAGATTCCCAAAATACCCCTTCATTCTGATCCTCTACATTGGAAGGAGGGGTTAATTTTGGTATTTCTGGAATCGGGTTACAATTGTTATTTCCATGATACTGTCTGCTTGTATCCTTGCATAGATATATATTCAATGAACTCAGGTGAGTCAGGTACACTAGAATTTTTTTTTTCTGAGCTTTATTTTTATACAGATCTGTAGGCATTGTGGCGGAGCTGATTGGAAGGTGGAGACGGGTGTGAAGTGCATCTCCCTCTCTTGTCCTGTGTTTTATGAGAGGAGAAAGGTTCAAAAAGAGTTGCGAGAACTCTCTAAATCTGCTGCTGATGCTGGATACTTTCCTCAGTGCATGGCTGAGTTGTTTTAAATAGCCGCAATAAGTTGTATTTATTCCTTTGTCAGGTTTTGTAAATGTCCTGTTAATAGTTTTTTAAATTTGCAATTGCATAGTAAAAAGATAGGAAAATAATTAGAGATTTGCAGTTATCTTTCCAGTCAATGCGCCTTTTTTTTTATAATTTTTCTTGGTTGTATCAAATATGTGCTCTCTTTATAAATGGAAATTTTTGGGGCTCTTGGTGTCGATCTTTTAATTATTTGTTATTATTATATTTTTTTTTAAAGGACAACTTACCATCGGTTATTTTCATGTTGTACGACAGTTATTAGATTTATCTAGATCCGAGTTCACTAGTGATGCCGCAAACTACTGCATTTTTCTATTATGTGTTTTTTTAGGGTTTGAAGGTTAGGCTGAGATGGGGAAAAGATAGAGCCATAGTGGGCTTTTATAAGCTTTAATACTAATAAAAAACAAATATCCTAATACAGGAAAGGCTTGATCAGTGAATTAACCCTCAAAAAAGAAAAACAGCGTAAAACTGAAGCCACATATATCCTATATTGTACCTTGCAAAATTAAACTGATGAAAAGAATTGGAAATGTGAAGTTTTCAAGTGGAAAAGAAATAATTTTTTTGAGTGGAAACAAGAATAATCATTATGATATCACATGGATACCTAATACACTGCGCCTTTCCTCACAAATTCACTTTACTTATCACCAGTACATAACTCTTGTCCTATAAGTACAAGCTATTATTATACAAACATTTATAAGTATAATTTGTTAAAAAACAGCATATTTGTCATATGTCATTCACTCTGGATTAATTTCCTTTCTTTTTATGGATTTACATGCAAAAGGAAGAGGCTTAAAATAAGATATGTTTTTCCTAGCTATTGACATCCTTTCCTTCCATGTTTTCCATGTTTTTTTTTTTTACCAAGAGATTTGTTGCAAGTTATAAATTATTAATCCAGAAAAACCTAAAAAAAGGGTGAAAAGAAGACCAAACAGCAGGTGACATTCACTGGGATACATTTTATCAATTATGATTTGTTTATTGATCATATGATGAGCCTTCTTATGTGATAGTTTTACAGAAAAATGGTGAAATTTTCTGTATATATTATTGCTGTTATGATGAGATGAACAAAATTAAATGAATTCATGCAGCAATTGTGCAGTAGATATCGAATGAGCTTGTGGGAAATTGAAAAGTTCGGGAGCTGACTTAACTTTTCTGTTTTATTTTTCCCTAATGGAATGATAAAGTATGTCAGCAAGGAAATATTATAAACATCAGTTGAGGTTTGGATAATAACATACGAACAATCAGTAATCAAAATACTTTCAATTTCAAGCAAATTAAAGAAATATAATAGCTGACAGCCTGACACAACATATATAGAATATTAACATTAATATATTTTCTTGTGGAAACTAACATTAAACCTCTAATCGGGGGATGTCTAATTTTGTAATTCATGTGCTATCAGAGGTTAGATCATCTGAATTCTCAAGCCTTGATAAAGCTTTCTCTAAAATTGGATGGCTGATGTTCCCCTTTATTTCTTTTAAAACGGAGGGGCAATCTATCATTAATTGTAAAAATTCCTCGTTTAGCATCATTAAGGCCAGAGTTTTGGGGTCAGCAAGACAGTCTAAGCTAGCATGTCTGAGCAGATCACATTTATGCCGCTCAGCTAAAGTTAAGAACTGAGCAACATTATCGACATCACAGATTTCTTCAAGTAAGATATTTTCACAGATGATCTTCAACTGATCAATTAAATATTGATCTGCTACTGAGAGTAGCTTCTGAGCCAACACAGTTCGCGAAAGCTGCACTTCATCATTGGCACCAGGCTCTTCCATCTCCAGAAAACTATCGGTGTATATGTAATGAAGAAAAGCCCCAAAGATTGCTGGTTCCACATCTTCTACTTTTGTATGCTCCGCCGTTTCTGGTTTTCTCATGAGACCAAAGAACTGCGCACGGAAATACGGTGATTTGGCAGCTAATATAAATTTATGGGCGGAAAACAATTTCCCCTTGACATCAAATATAACATCCGCTCCTTCTCCGCTCTCTAGGAGTTTTTCAAGATCTGAACGGACTTTCCATGTAGGCATCTCTCGCAAGGGGGGAGGCACGAGCTGCTTGACTGAAGATGTGAAAACGCGCAATGTGCATCTGATTGTCAAGCTGTCATTTTGCAGATATGACGACAAATTCTCGTTGCTAATAAAAAACCCATAACCCAACTCTGTGCCTTCACATCCAAACACGAAAAGCATATCATCATGTGGTGTCATGCCGGAAGGTTTCCCCGATTGATCTAGTAGGTTAAACTGGGTCTTTGCCCTCACAAATCCTTCACTTAGTCTCTTCACATAAATTGAAGCGTGCCCGTTGAAGTATTGGCGGCGGGGGTAGAAATTGATGGCCCATTTGTGGCCGCCGACCTCGAAAGGTGACGATTGGACGGTGTCACTACAGCCCCTTTCTAACAGTAGTAACCTGTGACTTTGAACAGGTGCGAACCTTCAACCAATTCATTTATACTCACTGAAACTGTCTCTTTTCTTTTTCGTTTATCTGCCATATCTTCTTCTGCATATGAATTGAAAGAAAGGGAGGCAAAATAATAAACAAATTGAATTTTGAAAAAAGATGACATGAATTGAATGTATTGAGATTTTACGTGTCTAGGCATAGTTTTTTTTATTATTTTTTTTCTTTTTGCAAGTATGGACAAATATATGTATTTTTTTAATTTCCTTTTGAGAATTGAAATGTGGATTTCCATTCAACAAAATATAAACATTTTTTTTGGGTAGATAAAAGAGAAGAATTACTTACAGCGCAATATTTTCCAAAACCTACATCTCTCTCACGTAAAGAATAAACAAGTACATTTTTTTTTCCTGAATTGTAAATTTGATAGAGTAAAAGTCATCATATAGTTATGTAGTCATAACATAAATTTTCAACTATAAGATAAACTAGGGTTGCAAACGAATCGAATTAAATTGAACTTATCCCAGTTTGAGTTTGAGTTTGAATATGATTCGAACCGAACTGGTTTGATTTGTTTCAGAATGAACTAATTTCGAATTGAATTAATTACGAACTTTTTCTGAATCGAATTGAAGTCAATCGAATCACGAACTACGGAAATTTTGACAACCACCAGTAGTTTATGCTTTAGTTTTTTTCACGCGGAACAAAATTTATGTGGTTTTCTTTTACCTTTTACCTTTCAGGAATTTACGCTGATAGATTATGGGTCAGTTCAAAATTTTCTTACCTTTTACGCTACTGGGTTGATTAAAATTACGGCATGGACCTAGTCAAATGTAACTTATTCCATTGCTAATTTGTTACGCTGATGAAGTATTTTCTATTACAAGTTACCATTATATTAACAATTTTGAGCTCTGATATAAGTTTGGTTTCTGCATTATTAAAGATTGATGGTTGAAACCATTAGTTGTATTATTTGAGATTCGAACCTAAATAGTACGCTAACTAATTTTGAACGAACTATACCCAGTTTGAGTTTGAATAAGATTCGAACCGAACTGGTTTGATTTGTTTCAGAACAAACTAATTTCGAATTGAATTAATTATAAACTTTTTCCGAATCAAACTCAAATCGAATCACGAACTACGAACTTTTTGTGCAGCCTAAGATAAACTGAGGACATTTAATTTCGTACTGAAGTCAGGTACCACTTTTAACGCAAAGAGAGCTAGAAAATTAAAACCTCGAATAGTCCATAAGCGGCAAATTAACTACTTATTTGAAGCTTATTGAGATATTTCTGTAAAGTAAGTAAATTAAGCCTTAAACATTAAAACAAAAACCATATATGGCAGACATATCAGAGAGAGCAAAATTAAACTGATGAAAATAATCAAACTTACAAACACCTATAAATTTAATTAGAAATAAAAAGTTTCAAGTGGAGAAATAATCAAACTTACAAACACCTATCAAAATTCTATAAAGAAACGCTTACTGGTACGAACGCTGGAACATGACCTACTGGTGCCGATCATTTGGGAATAATTTTGGCTAGAGGCGAGGCAGCAGGGATCACTCAGGAAGGATGAATGGCTCAACCGTATGTTGTGTGTGTGCTTGTGGATTTGGCGTCAGAGAAATGAGCTGGTGATCAACGGTATGCAAATGGGGATAGGCGGATAGCGGTACTGGGATTTAAGATTTTGCAGGAGGGAGAGATGTGGTTCAAATTCTGTTAGTTGCACGGACTGGGTTTTAAATAGCTTATTTTGCTTGTAAATTTGACAGCCTCTGTCAATGGTTTTTTTAAAAAAAAAGGTGGAGAAACAGAATTCTGACTAATTTTCTTATGGTCGAACATCTTTAAATTTTTCTTTTTAGAATTTGAAAATTTACCGGGTTTAAAAATTAATTTTGAAAAGAGCGAACTTGTTCTTTTAAATATTTCTGATCAGGAATTAACTTTATTAGCTCGACAGTTAAATTGTAAAATTGGCTCTTTGCCCATTTCTTACTTAGATGTTTCTCTTCATTAGAAGAAATTAAGTTTGAATGTTTGGTACCCATTTGTAGATAAAATTGATAAACGATTACAAACTTGGAAGGATTCATTATTATTATTAGGATGTAGAGTCACCTTATTAAATTATGTTTTATCATTAATGCTTCTCTATTGGCTTTCCATTTATAGAGTACCGGTTTCTATTAGGAATAAGATTGATATCATTAGAAAACATTTTCTTTGGACTAATGGTACCAATGGGAGAAGGCGATACCACCTTATTAAATGGTTCACAATTTGTTTCCCCAAAAATCAAGGGGTTTAGGAGTTCTTGACCTTCACTTTATGAATATTGCATTATTAGCCAAGTGGTGGTTTCGATTTAAGGACCTTACAGTCACTGGTAAGTGGAAATTAATTTTAATTGCTAAATATGATTCTTCCTGTTTGGCTTCTAATAAATTTTCTTCTTTCTGGGCTAGTATTCTAGATCTTATTGACATTTTTAATATGGGTATTAATAGGATTGTAGGAAATGATAAAGATACTTATTTTTAGCTAGATAGATGGAATGATAATTGCGCTCTATATTGTTCTTTCCCTAATCTCTTTAGAATTACTATTGATTCTTATATTACTGTCTCTGCAGTTTTATCTAATTTTTCATTTAGTTTGTAATTTAACAGGCAATTAACGGAAATTATTCTTCATGAATGGTACCAACTTTTAGGTTTTTTTCCTTTTCGTTCTTTAGTTTCTGCTCAACTGGATAGTATTTACTGGCGATGGACTTTTACATATTGTTTTACTCTTTATAAATGGCCTTTATTTAGTGGTATTCCCAACAATATCTACCATCACCTTTGAAAGGCCGAAATTCTCTTTAAGATAAAAGTTTTTGTATGGTTACTTAGATATGATAAGATTCTTACTAAATGTAATTTACGTATCCGAGGGTGGCAAGGTAATGTTGATTATATATTTTGTGGTACCCCTGAGACTGTTGACCACCTTTTTGTTATTTGTCCGTTTATATCTATCTTATGATTTTGGATCGGTAATCATAACAATTTCGTTTTTAACAGTATCCAGGTTTCGGACCTTTGGCATTTTGACTATTGGATTCCTCTAAAGAATTCATTATTTGTTGAATTAATTAGAGAAACAATGGATTGTTTGATTGACCGGAAATAAGATTTATTTTCAAAATACACTAATACTGCATATTAGTTCTGTAGCATCTTCTATAATTGTTTTGACTTTTTTTTGGTGTAAAGCTCGTTTAGATAACTCATATTTTAAATTATCATTGATTATGCCTTTCGATGTTTCTCTTTTAACTCAAATAGGCCCCTTGATAGTTCTCTTGGATTCGGATTCACAGGTCAGTATGGATACATACGGGATCCCTGATCTTGGGTTAGACCATAGAGGGTTATCTGAGGCCATTGAGGATGCCGCTGGTTTGTTGTCTTCTTGATTGGTCTTTAGTTGATACTAGATCCTCCTCTTCTCCTAGTGTGATTGCTATTAGTAATTGATATTAGTGAATTTTATTTTGTTTGTTTTCTGTGCTTTGTGGATATTTGTCTCCCACTAGTTTAGAATAAGTAGATATTTGATGCTAAGTATAGTTTTGTAAATTTTGTAAGGACATTATTTCGTAATGAAACAAGTGGAATTCCACTCTTGCAAAAAAAAAAAAAAAAAAAACAATAATAATTTGAAGAACTTACCCGTGATATATTATCTGGACAAGAATTTCCTTCCTCAAATTCAATTGGTGGATCAACAATACAAGACCATGTGAACATCCTCTCTTCTTATAGGACTTTATATGTCAAAATTAGAAACCGTTTTCAATTCTCTTTTTAGAAAATCTCTGATAAAAAAATACTATAGCTAAATATAAGCGGGTGGGAAATAACAATTTCTTGCCAAAATTAGCATTTTCTATACAAAATAATCACATGACATCATAATTGTTTAATTTTTCTCCAACCCATTTTTATCAATTGATTCACTTTAATTGGACTATCAAATTGAGGCATATAAAGATGCTTCGCACAGATTTCCTCTCGTTAAATATGTGGCTAATTTTTGGGCCAAGTTTCGCATCTTGTAGGCCCAAGTGAAAATTGTGAAGTTTCCATCTCAGCCCGTGTCTGGATCTGAGGCCTCTCAAATTGAATGGTTTAGGTTTCCTAAACCAACCAATGCTTCATTTCTTGCGAAGAATATTCTTTTAATTATCTGGTTAGCAGATGTGCACTTCATAGGAAAAATTATAGCCGATTTTTTTATTAATAGAAAAATAAATAAAAGATATCCAAATAGGAGTAGGTTTCTATGAAATCGCTAAAAAGAATAACTGTTCATGATTTCTTTTTCTTTTTTTTTCTTCTTCTTCCTTTTTTGTTGTTCTTCTAACTCAAAAATGAATAATACTGAATGAATGGGATTATGGGATGGATTATCCCATCCAGAAATTTTTTTAATTAGTGAGTTTGCGTGGTTAGGGACGGAATTAGCTGGACGTGATGGTAAGCGGACAGAATAAACCATTCTGTTCTTCCTATATTTCGAAATTACATCAAATCCTACCCCTATTTTGATATTTTATTTATTTATTTTCTATTAATAAAAAAATCAGGAAATTATAGGCAAGAGATTTTACTATTCATTTCTAAATTTATTATACTCATTCCCAATGAATTCAAAAGTTAACCTAACGGAGGTTTTCTAAAATTATTTAAATCTAATTATGGACATTGATCTTTCTTGCTGCATTTAACAGGGTTGTCAATAAAATATTGACAGAGCAGTTTTTAATTCATACAAATCATAGACAATAGATTGAAATCTGTCTTGTTTATATCTTGTGTTCTGTATGAATTAAAAACTGCTATGTCAAAATGTGTACCCGGTAAGGAGGACATGAATAAAGACATTTTTCAGAAACTTGTAAGATACAAATACAGTTAAGAAAGGTTAAGAAATTTTTTAAGCCAGATTCAAATTCAGATTCAGTATAAAATTATAATTTTTCATCTACGCAAAATAACTTATATAACTGATTCGTGAACATCTCTTGAAAATGATATACATTTGAAAAAAAGTACTAATTTCTCAAAATTGAAAAAAAAAAAAATACTAAACTAATGATACTTTAATCAATTTGATAAAATGCATAATCTCAATTCTCGTCCGAATAAAAAGACGTAATTAATCTCATAAGTTATGTTCGGCAAGCAAGAGAGGATTAAATTTTAGTACGTATTAAGCAGTTCATATTCGGCAGAATGGATTGAGAAAAATAGCTCATTTGAGAAAATAAAATTTTAAAGAGATTTAATTAAAGAGAAATGGTGTATTAAGAACAATGTGCTCTATGGGAGGTTGCAAGTTCGAAAACCGGATAAGAATTTTTTTGTAGATATTAAATAGTTGGGTGGCTTAACTTCAAACATTTACTGAAAAAAAAATATAATTTAGATACGAGGACTTAAGCTTAGAAATTCAGACAAAAGAAAAACAAATCTTGATACTTACTAATAATATGTTTAATTAAAGAGTCCAAAAGAAGTCTAATGAGTTTTAAGAAGGAATTGCAGAACAACACCGTATAGACTCGGCTTCAGAATAATTGGGGCTTTTACAGAAGGCATTCTCATAAAAAAAACGACTAGGAATGTTGTTATGTTAAGTATTTCTTATTTATTATTTTACCACGGGTTTTATTTGTTAGAAGGAATAGGCTTGCTTGTTAGTTGCTGTTTTGTTAAGTCATTCCACATCAAATTGTATTATTACATCTATGCAAATTCTATTATTATTCTAGTAGACTTGGACACTGTTTCCTATTTTAAGTACAAACTTCATCAAATTTGGTTATGTAAGAGAGAAAAACAGAAGCGGAGTCCATGCTCTAACCTATTTTGCCATGTTGCTTATCATTTAAGTCAAGGATACCTAACTTTACTATGTTTCGGTGTAGATCTGTGTTTTGTCGTTGTGTAAAACTGATTTGTGTTTGCCTCGTAATATAACCTCTCTGTTAGTGCTTTGTTATTGTCATCAGCTATAAAATGATCCTCTCTTATATGAGATCATATTTTGCTTTTTTGCTTTTTGCTTTTTTTCTTTTTTTTCTTTTTTTTTCATTTCCTTCTAAACCATGTCTGGTACGGTACTAACTGGAATAGAGTTTTTTCATGGATCTAGTATCACATAGGGCTTGACAGCGCAGTCTAGTGCTAAATGAAATTAACAAAATGATGGAATCCCTCACATGATAACTAACCAGTTAAATCTGAATCGTTAGTTATATCTCAACACGAATCTTAAAACAGCTCCATAAATCCGAATTCTCTAAACAAAGGATACGGACTGTCAGATGAGATGGTCTAATATAAACTATTTGTCTCTTTGATGAAGAAATCATAATATTTCCGATTAAGACATTGATTCTTAACCCAGAACCTTATTTTTCTCGTTAGTTATTAACGGGATTTGTTCTTCTCACATGACACCAAATCACCAACTAGCTAACACATTGTCTACTAAAGAGACCAAAGAGGAAAAAGAAAAAATAATTACAAAACTACTCTTCAACTTATTAGGGTTCAGAGTTTATAAGCACTTATTAAGGCAGCTCTCTACAATGCAGATTGAAAGAGCATCTCTGCTAGTTCCTGTATTATACCATAATAACATAACAAATGAGAATCATATATATAATCCCTGATGCAATAATGTACTGCAGGGTAAGTGTATATGATATTGAAGTTAATTTAAATAATCAATTGACCAAAGAGCACCACACAATATTTTGGATACTATGCTAGTTTGTGTTTTTGTAAGTACCAGTTGGTGCTGGTACCTGCATGTGTAATTAAAGATTTGTTTACCTGTTTTCCAGATGAAACAGTAGGCTCTCCCCATTCCATGGCCTTCTTTTCTAGGGTCTCAAAATCACCTTTGCCAGCCTATAATTAATATAAAATGAACTTCCAATATAAGCTAGTGATTATCTAAGAGAAACTCTAATAATTAAATTGCTTTCGGGAATATACCTCAATCAAAGCACCGATTTCTGAATCAAAACTTTGGTATCTCTTCCTCACAAGCTCAGTCAGAGAACCATCCTAAAAGATAATGTTCACATAAAGACAAATATATAAGAAACAAATAAATAATTATTTTTTTAAGATTTACAGGAAAAAAATTCAATCAATTGCACATCAATATTCTAAAATACCTCAATTAGCTTTGCAACATTTCTAAGACCGCGTGCAAGTGTATCCATGCCGCTAATGTGTGCAATAAATAGATCCTCCACATCTGTACTCTCTCTCCTCCTACCATCCAAAAAATGAAATAACTTTAAGAAAAAAAATCATAAAAGAAATTATTCGATTGCTGATGGTCTTGCTACCGTTAAAAGAAAGGAAAAAAAAACCAGATAAAATAATCATTAGTTAAAAGATTAAAAACATACAATTTTGCATCAAAGTTAAAACCACCAGGAGCAAGGCCTCCCTGAGACAGCAAGTTAGCAATAAAGAAAAAATAACAGGCGTTAATAAATTATATTTAGGCAAGGAAAGTAAAAAAAAATACGAACAATGCAGGATTTTGATATGACATCATGATCTTACATTTCTAACCACACTCAACATTACAAGAGTAGCCTCAGCAATGTCAGTGAGAAACTGATCTGTGTCCCAACCTATTTAAAAGATGGTTTATAAAAATTAAGTAAAAAAAAGATCTAAATTCAATTAAGAATCACAAGGAAGAACACGGAAGTATACATACCAATTTGGGGATCACCGGTATTGGCATCTATGTTTCCTAGTAAGCCGTTAATTCTTGAAGTTTCAAGCTCATGATGGCAGCTTTAGAAAGATAAAGAAATTGTAGTTTTTATATTTGCAGAAGACAAATAATATACTACTATATTCGTGACTATAATCCACCAATATATTGAGTTAAGTGAAATGTGAGGTGGTATTGACAATTTTACCCCTTCAATTTTCTGTTTCTTCAGCCTGATTTTAAATGGTTATTAAAATCCACCCAAGAATGTTTATATGCAGGTTCCCTAATTAGTAAATTACTAGACAATTGGGTATTTATATGCAGGTTCCCTAATTTGTAACTTGCTAGACAACTGGCAGTTATTTTAGTTTAATAAATTTAAAAACTCAGGTATCACGAGTCTTTTTTCTTTTTGCTTGAAAACAGCAAAGATAAGAACTAAGAAGGTTAATTTTTAATATAAGTACATCACAGTGTAATTTGAAAAACAAACTAATTATAATATAAATGTTATGTAGTAAGATATATAGTTATGGAATTGGGGTGGGGGTGGAGGGATAAAAATCTCACCTGTGGCCAGAAAGAGTGGCATGGTTGCACTCAATATTCAATTTAAACTCCCCTGCATAGCAATGATCAAGTATTAGTGGCAAAAAAAATACGAAGAGAATTATTATGATATTTATTTCAGGTTGAGATTATACTCTTATTAATATTACCTGTCAGACCATACTTCTGTAGAAAGGCAAAGCTAGTTGCTGCATCCCAATCATACCTATATTATAATCAATTAACAAATTTTAAATCTTAGAAGTAAGAGAAAAAAAAATCATTAAACCCACTTGGTAGTCATTAGATGCTTACTGGTGTTTTGTTGGCTCCTGAGGTTTAGGTTCAATAAGTAAGGTCCCTGAGGAAACAAAAAAAATATATAATAGTCTTTGTCAGCACCCAGTGGGCCAAAAAGATAAAAAAAAATATAAAATTTTGCTTAAACATAGTCTTCATAACAACAAAGAGTGGCTATAAAAAAAATGAAGTACTGCTACATAGACAGAAATCAGTAATGATACCTTTGAACCCTATCTTCTTCTTATAATCAACCGCTGCTTGCAGGAAAGCAGCCTAAAAATAAACTAGTTAAGAAAAACTTGGAAGAACTATTTTAATATATACAAAATACAATTTCATAAGAATTTATGCATTACCAAATGATCAAGCTCTTTCTTCATATCTGTATTCAACAGAGTCTGATATCCTTCTCGGCCACCCCAGAAAACATAATTTTCTCCTCCCAGATAATGTGTAACCTTTCAAAAAAAAAATACGCCAAATATTATGACATACCAGAAATTACAAGGGAAAGGGACCCAATGCAAACTCAGCAAAATTACATTTCAAATTTTAATAACAGAACACTTTACCTCTAAGGCCTTCTTAACCTGAGCAGCAGCATATGCATATACTCCCAACTCCGAGCTGAATTCACCCATTTCCATATTAATAAATATGTTATAAATATATACCCTCTTCGATTTTTAACAACAACAAACAATTAAATATATCACCTGGTAGCTGCACCATGCATGTACCGAGGATGCAGGAACAGCTGAGCTGTTCCCCATAGAGGTCTTATATCAGTACCTTCCTGTAAATTTTAAAAATATATTTAAGGCTGTAAATTAAAATTAAAGCAGAGATACCAATAAAAACAATTTATGAAGTGAGAAAAAATGACCTGAAGTTCCTTTGCTAGCTCAACTACTTGATCCAAGTTCGCATTTGTTTCCTGCCAGTGTTATAAAAAATTAAATGAGAGACAAATAAATATATATATGGGTTTCACTGCAAATTGTACAAGTTTAAAAAGCTATATAGACAAGCATATACCGAAAGGGTATCGGCATCAGGAGCAATGTCTCTATCATGGAAGCACCATCTATTGACCCCAAGCTTATTTATAAACTCAAAGTGTGCTCTCACTGCACCATTTCCACAAATCAAAACAAAAATAATTTAGTAGCACACTTTGGTCTCAGATGAGTAGGTGATTTTCGAAGTATCCACAAAAAATGCACTAATATTATAAAGTTTCTGTCACAAAACACACTACAATACAAGCATTGCAAATTTTGTGCATACAAGAAATAATGAAACAGCTTACTTCTTCTTTTGGCCATAGCAACAGAATTGGTGCCATCCTCCCATGGCCATGACTTAGTAGGTGCACCGAAAGGATCGGCACCAGTGCCTCGAAAAGTGTGCCAGAATGCTACACTAAACCTAAACCAGTCCTGCGATAATAACATCAACAATATGATACAAACAACACGAGGAGCACAAATTGAAGAAAATAATTTTTTATTGTGCATATGCAGATATATAGTGTTGTAGAGTACCTTCATTTTCTTTCCAAGAATTACTTCCTCAGCATTGTACCACTTGTAAGCAAGTGGGTTTTTGCTAGTGGGACCCTGATTTGTGTACAATTGGAATTAGTAATCCAGTATAAAGGGAGTCAACTTAAGGGAATTTTTTCGTACAACGAATTTTAGATTATAGTGATACCAGGATCTCATCTAATCATACTCCAATTTGAATTGTGGTAGAAACAATAATGATCAAGGATAAAATCAGAAAATTTATTACCTCATACTTGATTTTGGGAACATCAGGGAAGAATTCACCTTTCCAATTGTCTGAAGGATCATCACCACACTTTGCCTCAAGATTAGCGGGGCAAGTATTGGAGCTACCGGCAATCTAACAGCAGTAAAATGAAATTGATTTATCAAAAGTACCCTAACTATCGTATTATCTCAAAATATTGTTAGATTACTTACATTGGCTAATAAGCTCAAACACACGCTAAGCAATAGCATAAACCTCCAAATTCTCTTCATCGTGCACAAATTAACTGAACCAATCCTGCAACGAAAAATCAGTCAAAAACTTATTCCTCAAAGCTGAACGAACTTGTGATCTTTTCAATTAGCTTTAGAAATGGATGGCAGAACAAATGCAAAACCTATCAAGGAAGCGTGGCGAAGAAAGAAATATCCCGATCGATAAAGATTGTATCTAAAAAACTGGATGAGCGCGAGAGAGAACCAAGAATAGTATAGTAGAATAATTTAAGGTTCAAAGAGACGCCTGTGCGCTCCTTATAGAGTGAGAGAGATGATAGAGCCAAAAGAAATAGAAAAAAAGGTTTATCTTAATTTCATCTTTGACTGCTCGTTTTGTTTAACCTGGTTCACAGTTTTTACAAAATATTTACTCTATTACGTGATGTTTTATACTTTTATATGTTAAAAACTATATTTTACAAAAATGCACCGAGTGTACATCAAATAAATGGTGTTCGCTTGACACGAGGTCCTTGCGTCAGAGCTATTCCAGAGCTAGAGGTGTCATTACTCCAAATTTGGGCGGCAGTTCACTTTATAAGTAGCTGCCGTATGAGTTTCTGCTTCTATTAAGCTCTCTCTCTCTCTCTTTCTCTTTCGAATAAAGAATATTTTTTATCTATTGAGTAACACTCAAGATAATTATATAAAATAAATTATATATAGATATATAAATATTATATTTAATTTTAAATTTTTTATATCATTGTATTAACATTAATTCATGAAAAAATATATGCAGTTTGTTATAAGTTGAATATTATATTAAACATATTTTTTTTTATTTGAATGTTATTATTTAATTAATGAATTGAATTTTGAATTTTGAATTTGTTAGAAGAAATATTTATATTTTTTATTTTTTTGCTTATAAAAAAATTATTAATTAGAATTGATTGCATATTTGTATTTTGATTTTTAGTATTATTTGTTATTCACCTGTTATTTTTTTGTTACCTACTAATTTTAACGGATACAGATTGGATAATATAAAATAAATTCTTAACGAATAAAAATAAGATGTGAGTAGGTATGAGTATGAAAATACCTCTACTTTACTCGTATGGTAGCCATTGACACCCTTATTCAGAGCAAAGATGATCCTGTTTTTCCAGATCATATCCTTTGAGGTAACGGAATATTTCTGTTTTGATCTGTACTGTCAGATCAGAATTAGGTCCAATCCGCTCCGACGGGGAATATACGTGGTTTCTTTAATATTTGTGCGGAATCTGATCGGATGGATTAGATCTAATAAAAAATATTCTGTTACGTTAGGTGATATGAATCGGTTTTCCCGTACATCGGAGAGGCTCAGCGGCCCTTTTAAATTGAACATAAATTCGGTTTCTCTGTAAAACATTTCCTGTTACGAGTCATTGACAAGAGCATTTCACATTTCACAACGCTTATTACGAATGTAACGACCCCTTTCTGGGGTCCATACGTCAGTTAATTGCAACATAATATTTGTAGTGATATATAAACAGGGGACCAGATCTCCGGTATATGATAAACCCAAAAGATATCCTTGTCTTGTCACACATTTTTCTACGACTATTTAACATGACTTTGACGTGGCAAATTTAATAGGTTAAGTGGTTAACTACTTCTATTAAAAAATAGAGAGAAAGGCTGAGCCTGAGGTGCTGAAGAGCCGGTTTTTCCAATGAGGAAATACCGAAATTTGCTTTAATCACGCGTTTATAGACCGAATAATTCGGTCATCAGAAAAATAAAATAGAAAGTTGATAAATTTTCTGAAAATAATAATCAAATATTTATAATAAGATATTAACCTATTTTAATTATCATAGTACTTGAAGAACATAAGTAAATAGACATCCTTGTCGAAATTGGATGTAAAATTTTATTTTTTAAAATAAGAGCCTTTAATAACTCTGACATACATTTTTCTAAGATGCTTTCTTGTTTGAAATTAATCATCTGTAAAGATGTAAAATCTGTCACCATTCAGTAAAATTATCATATGTGGTCCTGTGGATTTTGTATTATTTTATTTCATTACTGACTTCATTTGCCATAAATTAATAATATAATTCATTACATAGAAATTATCTTAACCCAATATAAGATAATATATCTGGTAACGATTAATTTTATACATATATATTTTTAGAAAATAAAAATTTAGATGATATATTATTCGTTATATATATAATAAAATAATGGGGAAATTGATTATTTGCCACTCCAAAACCTTTAAATCTGAAAAATGCCATAAAAAAACTATAAATCTAAAAAATGTCACTATAAACTTAGTTAATTCTTAAATTTGTCACAAATACACAATTTTTATACTTTTTTTTATTAAAAATTAACTGAAAAATGCAGTTTTGAGATACGTATAACGAGAGGTCTGAAGGGTATATAGGGAAATACAAAAATCCATATCGAGTCTAATTTAGGCTGCAATCTCTGTCATGAAGATAATAATGCCAAACAAGAACCTCATTCTGATCCTGGTGTAGACACCCAAAATTATGTAATCTTAAAAACAAATAATATGCTTGCACCAAACACAAGTTATGAAATCAATGATGAATCAAGAATGTAATTTCCAAGTATTTGCAAAAAGGTATGCTTCGCGATTAAATATTTCAGTTAGTATTATTTATTGTCAGGTTTCAAGTTATATATGTACACTACAAGTTGAACATTATTTAGTATGAAAATATTATAAAATATACTTTTCAAATATAATTCTATCCACGGTAATGATAATTACCGTTGGTGTATTGATAACATTAGTCATGCACAATTTTGAAATAAATTATATTAGTATAATCTCATAAAATTAAAATAAAATTCAAGAATATAATTAGAAAAATATATTTCTCAAATATAACATCTCGTAAAATTAAGATAAAATCTCACAACTATATATGATCAGAACTGTTTATTTTAAGTGGCTAATCTAGCTTTGACGTGAGCAGTGCGTTGTTTTGGCTCGGACAAATTTTTAATATAACAAAATACTAGTTTTAGCATGCTATGCGTTATTCTATTAAGACACATCAAAGTACGATAAGATCTCTAGTTTAAATTATGGATAATATCAGCCTACAACTACATCTATAAAGTATTTTAGCATTAGAATTGCATTTTTCTGATGAAGCACTATGATTAAAATTTGGTTTTTGTCTAGTATATCATGCACAAGTAATTATAAATATTACTATTCGACAGGTGTAGGATCCTATCTGCAATGATAAGTCAATTCCAAAGTCTTTATTGTAAAAAATAATATGATAACTTATAAGAGAATAGAAGTCTAAATGGCTCACCATTGGATTTTTTTGAAAATGAATCAATGCACATACTTTTACATATAAAAAAAAAATGCTATGTACTGATTTCATGTGCAATATGAAATACAATCGATGGTTTGGATGAACATTGATATAAACTCATTTTTACGCAACTGAACTTCAAAGGAAATAGTCATACCATCAATGTGTTCTAAGTGACAGTTTTATTTACATCTTTTTTTATGAACCAAGTTTTAATTCTAATTTTTCGTATAAAACTAATGTCGGGTTGCACACAAAGAATCATGTTACGGTTTTTCTTACGACACAAACACATCTTTCAAGAAATATATGCATAATTTTATAATATCAAAATTATTTTCAGAAAATATTACGAACCATTACAATAATTTTAAAATGAGCAAAGTCTTAGAGTTCATGCTTTACTTTGCAACAAATTTCAAGTATATATTATTTTCACATTCAAATTAAAACTTTTAATATCTAAAGAATAATATTTTTTTGTACAAGATATTTCTTTATTTTCAATCTTAGTAAACACATTTTCTGATATTACAAAATTCAGAAAATTTACATCTCCTAAGCTTTGTGCATGATTACACTACATTAAAAGCCTAAGAAAAAAAAAAATCCAAAAAAAGTTCCACGAATTAATTTAATTTAGTAACTATATATATGAGAACTTATAATTATAAAATATACATTCAAATCTTTTTTGCAAGTGATAAAAAAAGCTAAGAGACAACTTATTACTCATTTTCAGCTAGATTCTTGCTTCTCATCTCATTTCAAAAGATCAACTTACATCTGAAATTTCAGCATAATTTTTATCTATTCCACATAGGGGTGAAAACGGAGCGGATAATGCTGATACCATATCCATATCCACATTTTATTGAGCGGATACGAATACGGATATGGATAGTAAACGGATATCAAAATTTAAAACCAAATCCACCTTAAACGGATATGGATAGTAAACGGATATCAAAATTTAAAACCAAATCCACCTTAAACGGATATGGATACGGAGCAGATAATCCACGAATACGGATAACAAACGGATAATTATCGGATAATTTAATAATATGAACTTTATAATACAAATATAGTTAAGTTCATTGTTTCCGGTCCTAATTAAATCAATTTACCATCTAAATATAATTAACTTAAACTGAATTTGTAATATATCAATAACAATTCTTCAAACCTAAACAGCTTAGGTATCGTAATATAATAATAATTTATTTAAAGAAGGAAGGGGATATATGTCAGACATGTGGCAGAGGAGGGAGAAACAGATGTGTGAGATTGGGTGGAGTGAAGAGCGAGATACGAGGCGGACTGGATTTGAAATAAGATGTGAAGTCCGTGAATGAGAAAGTTTGTCCGGTTGGGATGGAGGTGTTGGTCCCACAATTAAGTTTGTTATTTGCGGTGGGTGCGATATAAGGGAGAGCATTGTAGACAATGCACTGGAGAAATGACCGCTAGCGAAGAGAAAATTATGTTTGGGTCTGGTTCCGGATAGTTCGGATATCCGATCCGTTTAGTCTATAGGCAAATTATCCGTATCCGAATCCGGAATTTCTCTTCTTACTGGGAAAATATCCGGCTCCGTATCCGAATTATCCGTATCCGTTTAAATCCGGATTCGGATTAAAGCGCATTAGGAGCGGATATCCACCCGGATAATCCGGCTCCGTTTACACCCCTAATTCCACATGATGTTGCTTTTAGATATTAAATTAATATTCCCGGTAGTAATTCTATATTTTTTTTATTCAGCCTATGCTATGTCCATTAGCACTCTTAGCCCTCATCTTCAGAGGGTACCTGGTCATAGACCATGTAGGACCTCCGGCAGTGGCAGAATCAGGAATGAAAATTAGAGGGCCATAAATAATTTAGGGTCCATAAGCAAAAAAAATTTGGACCAGTATCCTCTGCGGAGGTTTACGGTGCGGAGCTGATCGGACGGTCTAGATTTACTCTCAGCCGGTGAGTGCTCAGAATGATGGAGGATACAGTATTAATTTTGCTTTGAGATTCGTGCCATAATCTTATTTGGTCCGTCTGATCAAAACGAACGGACCGGATTAAAAGAACCGCACAACCTTCGCAGAGGATGTGATTCCAAAAAATTTAGGAGGTACCAAGGACCCATAAATAATTTAGGGGGCCCTTATTTTTGTATATTTTCTGAAATTTTTTTGTATATTTTCTAGGCCAAGAAGGAAGCCAGGGTCTAAGCTGATCCCTGCCTTGGTTCCGCCCCTGACCTCCCAGTAAGTAGCAAAGGATATATTTACTGATTTTTATGGGTGCAAAATATGCTATTCATCGGTCTAAAAAGAACTATTTCTAAAGAAGAAAGCTGCTGATCAAGTATTTCTAAAGAGCTACATGCATGAATTATAGTTAGATATTTTGATTCTATTAGATTAGATCCAGATTATTTAACTTAAATCTACACGAATCTTCAAGTAAATCTCCTATATTCTAAATAGGTTTATGAAAAAAAATTAACTCAGAGAATATTCTATCTCGTACTGTACCGCCAGAGATATTTACACTACGCTATTTTGACAGCACACAAATTATAAGTTTTTCTTTTTTCTCATTTTCATTCTGTTGTTTGCGTTGTGTGAAGTAAAAACAACGCCGTCCATATATCTTTTAGCTCATGCACACCAGCATGCAATTTTTGCAACAAATAAGGAAAACCTATCTTTGCGGATTCATATCCGATCGAAGCAACAACCCGCTAGTGGTCTCGTGTTTTCCATCTCCTCAGTTCTCCCCCAGTTCAGGACACTCTTTTATCAGCTCGTACGCTGTCAACAATGGCGACAACCGCCTTTTCCTTCTCTTCTCTCCGACCAGTCTGCGCCGGAGCACGCTCCAAGCCGCGTGGAAACCCGAAACGAAAGACTCCTCCTAAAATACCCAATTCTAATTCCATCACTAGCACTAGTTCTAGTAATTCTCAGCCATCTGTACTACCCACTACATACACACGCCTCCCTCTAATGGACGACGATTTCTCCAGTGACTCGTTCCCAATGGAGATCACCATTGATGAATTCTCTGCTCTGGGTAAGAAACCGAAGAAGAAAGGACTACCAGCGAAGAAGAATACACCCAAAAAGAGCATAAATGCATCTAGATTCGTACAGGACATACTAGATGAGGAGGATGAAGAGGTAAATTTGTTATATTTTACACCAACCTGTAAGTATTAGTGTGTTTTGGAGGTTACTGGTAAGTTGCTGATTACCAATCTTACTGGTAACATGCCTGATATTGACCTAACCTGTACGCTGACTGGTACATTGGTATCAGCCACAACCTTGACCACTCCAACAGTGATGCTTCAACAGTTTATTTTGGAGCCCTCATAGTATAACTACCGACTAAATCCATGTTCCTCAACTTTTTTTTGAAATACATACAGGATATCAATACAGAAGAGGATGAGATATTTCTTGATCCAGGCTTTGACATGAAAACCGAGATGATTATCACTCAATTTGGCAAAGAGTTGGAAGACGAAGAAGAGGATGAAATAGAAGATGGAAAGGATAAGGGGGTCCCGGCTGTCATGAGGTGCTTCGACACCGCGAAGATATATGCCAAGGCTGGGGATGGTGGAAATGGGGTTGTTGCATTTCGGAGGGAGAAGTTTGTGCCGTATGGTGGGCCCTCTGGTGGGGACGGAGGCCAGGGAGGTCATATTTATTTGGAGGTTGATCATTCTATGAATTCTCTGCTTCCCTTTAGAAAGACGTTGCATTTCAGGTTTGGTTATATAGTTTTGTACTTTCATAGTTGATGCAGATAATGGAATGTCATGATAAATTAAAATGTAAAAACTTAAAAATGTGTTGATACAATGCCAAACATGGCACTTACGTACTCAAGTGGTATGTTCCTTTTGTTATGAGGGAGCTCATATTGTATTAAATGCAAGATTAGCAAATTACGTTATTAGGTGTTTCCCTTTTGAGGTCCTTTTAATACAACAGGAGCACAACACCAAGTTCATTCAGAAGATACACTAGGAGTTAGTTAGTGATAACTAATTGTAATTAATGATTCTGTTAGAGAGTTTGTTATAGGATTAAGACTCTAGAACATTCCTGTAAACAGACTATTACACAGCCTATATAAAGGCCTCACATGTAACATCTCAGATATATGTTGTAGCAATTACTACCAGAGAGAAGCCGATCTCGGTCTCTGATCTCCATGCTTTCTTACTGACTCACGAGAAGCTCATCGAGACTCAAATCGGCCTAGTAAATCTCTCTACTTCTTCTCTACCTTCTTCTCAGAACCCCTCTGCGTATTATTCCCAATCTCACCCCAAATCGGGTCCACCTAAGCAACAATACAATCCGAGACCCAATAACGGGGCGCCCCGCTCTAATTACAGACCCTCCTACTCACCCAGACCAGATCAGGGGCCCAACAACTCTTCAGCCTTATTACCTACACCTCCTCACAGGCCTAATACTTACCAGCCCACTAACTCTCAGACCAGGCCATTTAACCCAGACAAGGCCGAGATTTGCCAGTTGTGCTCCAAAAGAGGTCACATTGCCAGAAACTGCTGGTATATAGCTGACTATGTGCCTAAACAGAACTCTGCTGAGTTTCAGTCCAATCTTGCCACTGCTCAGCCTCAGGCCTTTGCTACTCATACTATGCCTTACTCTGGTCCCGAATGGTACCTTGATTCGGGTGCCACTCATCATGTAACCAATGATCTTAACTCTCTCTCCTCTTTTATGCCTTATGAGGGTTATGATGCACTACACATTGGCAATGGCTCCGGTATGGCTTTTTGCACCATTGGCACAACTCATTTAAAATTCTCGAACTTTACTTTTTTGTTAAAGGATGTTTTGCATGTCCCATCCTTTACAAAAAATCTTTTAAGTCTCTCTAAACTTCTTTGTGACAATGACATTCTAATTAAGTTTGATTCTACTTTTTGTGAGATCATGGAGCGCCGCACATTGCGACCTATCCTTCAAGTTCGACTTCTTAATGGGCTCTACCTTTTTCACCATTCTTCTTTCCCTCCTCAAGCACATCTTGGTGAGCGGGTGTCGGCCGACTTATGGCACACTCGACTTGGGCATCCTTCATTCTCGACAACCTTGAAGATTTTACATACAGATGATTTATCTTGTAGTTCCAATAAGTTGTCCTTATGCCATCAATGTTGTGAGGCTAAGGCACATAAACTTCCTTTTTTACCTTCTACTTCTTGTACCTCTCATCCACTTGAACTTGTGCATTCGGACATTTGGGGTCCCGCACCCGTTGTATCTCATAATGGATTTCGCTTCTATATACTTTTTGTTGATGATTTTACTCAATTTTCTTGGATCTATTTTTTGCATTCTAAGGATGAGGTTGTCACCGTTTTTACATCCTTCAAGCAACAAGTGGAAAATTTACTCTCTCATTCCATTAAAACTCTTCGAACGGATGGCGGATCCGAATACTTTAAAATCTCTCGCCTCTTTTTCCCTCCATTACTCACCAAAAAACTTGTCCTTATACTCTACAACAAAACGGAGTATCCGAGAGGAAACATCGTCATGTAATTGAGCTCGCTTTATCCATCATGGCACATGCTTCATTTCCAACCAAATATTGGGATGATATATTCGCTAGTGTCGTCTATTTAATAAATCGACTCCTTTCCTCGGCTCATTCTTCTTCTCCCTTTTCTCAACTCTTCGGGAAGGAGCTCGATTATACATTTTTGCGGGTATTAGGGTGCTTGTGTTTTCCATACAGACGCCCCTACAACGATCACAAGCTTCAATACCGTGCCTTGCCTTGTATTTTTCTTGGTTACTCGATTTGCCAAAAGGGGTACAAGTGTCTACATCTTGCCTCCAATATAATTTTTGTATCCCGGCATGTTATTTTTGATGAGACTAATTTTCCTTTCAAGAAATTACAGGATTCTGAGGCCTCTGTTTCAGATTTTAATAGCTGTTGGTTTCCTCTGATGCAGTCCTGTACCTCTATTTCATCCAACCAGGTGGGTACTACACCTATTGGACTGGATTCGGCTCCTCTACCTGTGGCAAACAACTCCAACCCATCGGGTCCATCACTGGTTGCATCGGATCCAGGCCCGCTGGAGATTTCCTCCAACCTTTCAGGTGCAACCTCCATTGCACCAGATCTGGTTCCCCCCATCACTCATTCACCTCCTGAGTCGCCTACTCCTCCCTCTGGAGTGGATCCGATTGGGCTTCAAATTCCCTCTGGCGCGCCACTTTCACTCAACAGGTCTCACTTAACACCTGTTGCTCAAACATCCTTACCTTCTGCCTGTACTCATCATATGACAACCAGAACCCGTGATCACACCAGAAAACCCCGCATTTTTCTTGACCATGTTGCCTTAACAGCTCAATCTTCTATTCAGTCCGAACCAACCACTTTTAATCAAGCAAAATTTTTTCCTCATTGGCTTGATGCTATGTCAAAAGAGTACAATGCCCTTCTTTCTAATCACACTTGGGATCTTGTTCCCTCTACTCCCGATCAAAATATAGTTGGATGCAAATGGGTATTCAAAATAAAAAGGCATGCTAACGGCACAATTGAGCGTTACAAAGCTCGATTAGTGGCCAAAGGCTTTCATCAAGAAGAGGGAGTTGATTTTTTTGAAACTTATATTCCGGTGGTTCGACGCACTACCATTCGCATCGTTCTCACTTTAGTCATTACTCATGGGTGGTGTCTTCGCCAATTAGATGTACAAAATGCATTTCTTCATGGCGACCTTCATGAGACGGTGTTTATGCAACAACCCCCGGGGTTCATTGATTCCTTTCGACCTACTCATGTGTGTCGCTTAAACAAAGCACTTTACGGGCTTAAACAATCCCCACGCGCTTGGTTTCATAACTTGAGTGCCGCCCTTCTTGAACACGGATTCCTTGCCTCTCATTATGATCCGTCTCTTTTCATCCTTTCCTCTCATGGTTCTCTCATTATTGTTCTCGTATACGTCGATGACATTATTGTTACGGGCAACAATTTGAGAGATGTTCAAACCTTCATTTCCGTCATTCAACAAAAATTTGCTCTCAAGGACCTTGGCCCTCTCCACTTCTTTCTTGGCATTGAAGTCCAAATCTCTTATGAAGGTCTTCATTTTTCTCAAACCAAGTACATCAAAGACCTCTTACTTCGGGCCAAGATGTCTTAAGCCAAACCTTGCCCTACTCCTATGATCCCGAATGTTTCACTCTCACGCCATGATGGCGATCCATTCGAAGATCCGCACTTATATCGATCTATAGTGGGAGCTTTGCAATATGCGACTATTACACGTCCGGATCTCTCCTACGCCGTTAATAAGGTTTCACAGTTCATGCATTCTCCCACTTCCAAGCATTGGGCTGCGGTTAAACGAATTTTGCGTTACCTTAATGGTTCTCTCTCTCACGGGTTAACACTTAAACCGGCTTCTCATTTTACTCTTCATGCCTACTCGGATGCCGATTGGGCGGGCTCTCCGGACGATAGAAAATCTATGTCGGGTTTTTGTGTTTATCTTGGTCCAAACCTAATCTCATGGGGATAAAAAAACAACCAATCGTCGCTCGATCAAGCACGGAAGCTGAATATAAGAGTTTGGCTGTCATTAGTGCCGAAATTACTTGGGTTCAATTTCTTTTGGCCGAATTACACATTGTTTTGGCTTGTCCTCCAACGCTTTGGTGTAACAATATTGGGGCTTCCTTCCTCGCATCGAACCCTATGTTTCATTCCCGAACAAAACATGTTGAGATCGACTTTCACTTTGTTCGAGAGAGGGTCGTCAACAAGTCATTGCAAATTCAATTCATCTCCACTCGGGATTAAATTGCTGACTTACTCACCAAACCACTCACTGCTCCACGCTTTCTACATCTTCGAACCAAGTTGACCGTACTTGAGGTAGGCTCAACTTGTGGGGGGGGATAATACAACAGGAGCACAACACCAAGTTCATTCAGAAGATACACCGGGAGTTAGTTAGTGATAACGAATTGTAATTAATGATTCTGTTAGAGAGTTTGTTATAGGATTAAGACTCTAGAACATTTCTGTAAACAGACTATTACACAGCCTATATAAAGGCCTCACATGTAACATCTCAGATATATGAAAATACATTTCTCTGTCTTTCTATCTTTTATCTTTTACCAGTAAATGTCTTTACCTTTTAGTGGCTTACACTTGACTCATCCTATATTTTAACCAGATAAAGTAGTGATCTTTGCGGTTGTTTACATATAAAGTCCTTTAGGTGTAATTTGACCTGTCTGGTTGCAGGGCAGGGAGGGGGCGGCATGGGCAGGGGAGTAAACAAGCAGGGGCAAGGGGGGAGGATGTGGTGGTGTTGGTCCCACAAGGTACAGTAGTCAGAGAAGCAACGAAAGGCAAGGTTGGGAAAGGTGAGGTTCTTATGGAGTTGGTGCGACCTGGTCAAAGGGCGCTACTTTTGCCAGGTGGCCGTGGTGGCCGTGGTAACGCATCGTTCAAATCTGGAAACAATAAAATACCTAAGATTGCTGAGAGAGGTGAAGAAGGCGCTGAAATGTATATGCCTTTTCTTTTAATTTGTTTTTTATTACTCATTTCGCTCAATGATCATTCTATTGTTGATTCTAATATTTGAGGTTATACTGCAATATTGAATTTTTTTTAAAAATTAAATAAATAAAATAAAAATTACAAAAGATCAGTTAAAAAAGATTGCAGTAGCAAACCCTCAAATACTACTATTAAATTTATTTGACAGATTAAACATATAGTTGTATTTGACAGATGTTTCTAGACTATCATTAAATATATTATTTCTACCAAAAGAAGGCATTCTTCTGTACAATCGCTTTATTCTAATATTTAGGTTTAGGGTTTTAGGTAAATAAAATTGTTGGCTGCTGTTTTACCATATTTTCTTCTTGTTGCAGGTGGTTAGATTTGGAATTGAAGCTAGTTGCTGATGTGGGAATCGTAGGGGCCCCAAATGCCGGCAAAAGTACATTTCTGAGTGCCATAACTGCTGCTGAACCAGAAATAGCAAACTACCCCTTTACAACATTACTCCCAAATTTGGGAGTTGTCTCACTAGATTTTGATGTAACCATGGTTGTTGCTGATCTCCCTGGGTTACTTGAAGGAGCACATCGTGGCTATGGTCTAGGCCACGAATTTTTACGTCACAGTGAGAGATGCTCTGTCTTAGTAAGTTCAATATTAGAAATTATTCTATTAAGGACCAGGTGTCAGTACATTCATTTACCTGGTAGTTGAGTGCCAGGTGTATCTGGTATGTGGGAGAGAGCGAAACCAAAAGTGCAAGACAAAAATGTGCTAGATCATAACAAACCCCTGATGTTTGATTGAGGATAAAATTAAGGAGACCTAAGTTGGTTATTCTGATTTAAGCCGGCTTACATTATTCATGTTTGGTTGAGGTCTAAAAAAGAGAGAAGGGGTAAATTTTGCAAATAGTCACGATAGTGGGCCCAGGACGCAACACAAAATTAAGACACCTGGGGAGTTGGTGTAGTTTAGGCCAACCTAACTCTAGGCATACGTCTAATTAGGCCAGCCTATTTAATGCTTGTTTGGTGGAATTACTAAGGCCCAAACCCCTTATTCCATGGTTTAGGCTTCAACCAAACATGGTGTTAGAGATTAAGTGGGGACAGCAGCTAACGGACTTGACATTAACACTGTTTCTCTTAAATTTTAAAAGTAATATGGATACTTGTAGATTGCTTGTATTCACAAATATGATTATGATTTATTTGTTAGATTTTAATTTGTTTAGGTACATGTTGTTGATGGATCAGCTGAGCAACCAGAGTATGAGTTTGATGCTGTTCGATTAGAGCTAGAATTATTCAGCCCAGCTTTGGCAGAGAAACCGTATATTGTTTTATTTAACAAAATGGACCTTCCGGAAGCTTTTGAGAAGTGGGAATCCTTCAGGGAGAATTTGCAAAGTCGGGGATTTAAGCCATACTGCATCAGTGCACTTAATAAACAGGGGACGTATGAGATTGCATGCACTGCATATGAGCTGTTGCAGAAAGAAAGGAGAGAAAAGAAAGAAATTGAAGGTCACGACTAATTTCTCTATCATTACATCGGCAATACAATTTTAATTTTTCAAATAATATCACTTCAACTATTTGCATTATTTTTTATTGCCCAAATAATATCGCTTGAACTACTTGCATGGTGTACTGGCAATGGACTACAGTACTAATTTACTTTTTTTAATTCAATGGTCAAATGCTGGTATTTGGCTTTGTTTTATTATGCAAATTGCCCGCAATCATTGCCATTATTTAGTATTGGCAAGCTGATCAGCGAATTGTAAATATAATCAATCTTGGCTCTCCAGCCATTTTTCTCATTTCTTACTTTTTTGTATAAATTGACTCTTAATTAACTAATACCAAATTTATTTTGCCTTACCAGAGTGGCAAAATCCACAGGACCTGAATCATGTCGCTGATGCAATAAAAAGGGAAAGGAGCTCATTAATGAGTGATTTTGAGATTATTCATGAAAATAACTCAAACACGTGGCATGTGCTTGGAGCTGGGATCCAACGCTTTGTTCAAATGACAAATTGGAGGTATCCATTCCTTTTGTGAACAAAACTATTGGATAATCCATTAAGGCAAAATACTCTTGCTGAAACATTCTTATTATATATTTATTATTCTGATCTAGATACTCAGAATCACTAAGAAGGTTTCAGCATGCACTGGAGGCATGTGGTGTATATAAAGCTCTTACCAAGAAGGGTGTTAAAGAAGGCGACATAGTTATTGTCGGCGAGGTAATACCTTTGCTTTCCAAATTATACATGAAAATTTATGTATATAATGGTTCATCTGCATTGTATTTTGTCAGATGGAGATGATATGGCACGATGAGTATGAAAAGGAAAGCTCTGCAAGGTCAAGCAAAAGAGACGAGGGGATGATTAAAGCAAAGTCAAGTAAAAGAGATGAGGGGTCCATTAGATGGCCAGCATTCGGCTAGAAAACATTGTTGAGGTAATGCAAAGAAAAAGTGAGGATAACCATTTTTTTTTTTCTGAATTATGTCAATTTTGGTGCCTTATAAAGTATTATTATGCAGTTTATTCTGCATTTAAGTATTTTATTTCTGCAGGAGTTTGATTCATTTTGGTGCCTTAGTTTAAATTTCTGTAGTAAATTATTGCTAAAATTTTCGACATATTGAAACAATTATTTTCATGAAATTCCCATTAGAGAAAATACTTATTCTACAAGTTATTACATACTGTCACAAAAAGGTCCCTATCCAGGGACTGCTTTTTTGAAAAAATAAATAAAATTTTTGTCACAGTTCAGTCCCTGAATCCTGTCAGACCCGCAAATTTGCACTACAGCCCCTGATATTTACCAGAATCCATCTAGAGTTGTAAAAAATACTGGCATTTTATAGAAATGCCCTGGAATGTCGAAGAATTACAATGCAGACAACTGGAAAGTTACAAAACAGCCCCTGAAGTTACCACTTACCAGAATTCGGTCAGAACAGCATAGAACCCTGAAATTTTACTGGAAAGACCCTGGAATTTACCGAATTGATAAAAAATCAGTAATACAACAATGGAAAAAGATAAACAGTCACTTAAACTGTCAGATTTTTACCAGGTTCATACCAGAATTGTCAGAATTTACCATACAGCCCATGGATTCGTGGAACTGGAGTTTTACAAGATTCACACTGAGGACATGTACTGAACAGCATCAGCCTTAAAAATATCATTCTAATGTTCATAAACATCAATGACTTTGTAATCAAAATAATCGTGGTTATGATGATATATTACTAACTAATCAGGTTTATTGGTCAATGAAGCACTAACAATACCAGTTTCAAAGAAGCATTGTTCAGTAACCGAAAGAATGTATAACCCTAATCGCAACCAAAAGTATGATTAGGGCAAGAAAAAGGATTTGAAAGTCAACCAATCCATAACCAATATCTGAAGCCAGCAAGAACAATTAATGACAAATCAGCCATCAACATCTTAATTATGACAAACGGATCCATAAAATTAATGTTCAATAATTAATTAAGTAATTAAACAATTAATAGAATAGGGGATGCCATGGATGCATGCAATAATGGGATTAATTATATTTTGGTTTCTTCACAGCACGAGCATTAGGTGATGAGTTGACGGTCCCAGCAGCCATGCATCTTTCTAATTATGACACCTTCATAATGTTTTCTCTTGTGGCCACCTAGGGCTTGGCCAGAAAGGAACTTCGCCCAACAAACGGTGCACTCGTACATCTTCAGTTTTTGACTTTGAGTAGGACTCGATCGGACACAACACCATGAGCATGAGCTAGCTAGAATTATAAGAAGCAGTGCTTCTGGGACTTCCACCTCCAACAGGCTAAAGGTGTACACGGCAGTCGGATCATAGTCAGAGATGGTGTTTCTGACGGTGACTGGTGCCGTGATGGCTGAGGCGGTAACTGGCAGGGTCGATGCTTGGATCGCAACCCCTTCGTCTTCTTTGGTTTAATATCCTGGTTGCCGCTATCCATGGTTCTCTTCTCTCTCTGCGATCGAGGGTTTGGAAATCAAGAATTTGTAGTAGAGAAGTTAAACGATTAAAAGAGTGGGTATTTATACTACTTAAGAGCACTCAACTGAGAGCTGTTTTATGTCTTTTAAGTTTTAATTATGGGATATTCTCGTGGGGCCCACTTGACAGTTCAAGATTCCTCGTGAGCGAAAACAAATTGCATTAAATGAAGGATGGATAGTATGGAGAGTCGTAGACCACTATTTCCAATTTACCTGTCCAATCAAAAGCGAATAGAATGTCCATTGTCTACTTGCCATTAAGTACCTACTTCAACTATCACTTTATTTTTCATTATATCTTTCCACAAAAGGAAAAGTATACCACAAGACTCTAAAACACTATATTTTTGTATTAAAATACTCTTCCTGGTACTTGAAACAAAGTTTTACAAAATTCTAATCAATCATTTTGCTAAAAGAGCTTTATTCATCAACTGTAAGTCAAGGATATATACTTGGACCGCTAGCTGTTTACTCCTCCAAACTCTACTCCAATTAATAAGAGAATATCGTTTTCGAACTGAATTACTCTTAAACCACAGGAATCTACAACGAAGTTGGTCAATTCGCCCAACTATTTTGCTATTAGGGCCCTGTATTAAGAATTTACAGGCCTCTGTTTAGATTTTATAGGCCGCTGAATTGATGTGATGAATAACTTCTTAAATTATTCAAATTAATATAAAAAATTAAAAACTGTTAATGAAATTATATCGTTTAATTTATTTCAGTGTCTTTAATACATGATAATACGGGTTCCATCTACCTGAGTAATAGGTTCGGGTTTTGGATTGGGAACCATCCGTTTTGAATCCGTCGGTCGGGATCGTCTCGGAATATGAAACTGTCATTTGAGATGTGTGAACTCCACTTGAGAATGGATTGTCGGGAATTTGAATCGGACGGTTCCGATCAAAACCCAAAAATTGAGTTATCTCTGTGAATTCCCCGAATAGCTGCTATGGCCTATGGGATGAATTTGTAACTGTATGTTTTCATATTACATTGGTAGATAGCGATGTTGTTTCTGTTAAAGGAATGGGCTCGTAGGCCTATTACATTCAACGGGCTACTGGCGTGAAATATGCTACTTAATATAGATTTGACGCTTCCAAAATAGAGACAGAGAAAAGTCGTTTGTGGACTGAACCCACATCTTTACCCAGCGTATTATGCCATGTGTACCCCAGTTATACAGGCCCAACATGTATCATGTATGGGGTGTATGTGGTGTGGTGGCCCATTAGCCCATTACTGAAAGCGAGGACCTGACAAATACTCCGCCAACTGGAGCAGAAGTGAAATTATCACGAACTCAATACTCCGCCAAAACCGGAGTGGAGTGTGTTTAGGATTTGACTCTGACCAGAACTGAAATTTTTGTCTTTAATCGCTAGAACAAAAGCTGGAGTAGCTCAGTTGGTTAGAGCGTATGGCTGTTAACCATAAGGTCGAAGGTTCGACCCCTTCCTCTAGCGATATCTTTTTTTTTTTTATTTTTTTTTATGTGGGGGTTCTTTTAGTAAAAGCGTTCCGTGCGGCCCTGTTTTGTTGTGCAAATGCAAATTTTATGGGTATTCGTGGATTCAAGTTGAAGAGCTGTTAACTCCAAATTGAATTCCAATTGGTTCGCTTTCTTACGTTAGTTGGATAAAGGCTTCTGTCAATTATTCAAAGAAAAGCGAATTCACATTCACAGCATGGTTGGGGGCTCAAGCCTGATCTTTTATCGATTTACTTTACCAGTATTACTGTTCTATACTGCATTGGATGAAATTAAATAAATCATCTTCTCCATCATCTGTAGACTGTAGCAAACAAATAATATCAACCTTTGTACATCATTTCAGCTTCCCGCTTGGAAATTCGATACATAATTTTTAGATCAACAAATTTCATTCATATTAGACTATCTCAAAGCCAAATTAAAAAAAAAAAACAAGAAAACCCAAATTTACACACACCAAGTCACCAAACAACCTCCAACACTCAAAAAGACCCAAAAAAGAATAAAAATAAAAATCAGGAAATCGAGTGTCGCCTTCTTCGTTGAAACAAAAACTTAGCATCGGTTGCTGCTTTAGCACCAAATGGCCTCACATCTGATTTCATTCTAAAAAGAGAACTAACCTTGCTACCCAATTTTTTTGTAAAAGATTTAAACAATTTATTCGCCGGGTTTGCTTTAACCAACTCTTGTTTCATTGAAACATGATCTTTCTCCAAATCTGTTAGCCTCATTCGCATCCTTGCCACCTCTAACTTCAACTCTCTATTCTCTCTCCTGACGGATGCATAGTTGTCTCGGGGAGAGATGGCGCCGCTCCCAACCCCACTTCCTGACCGTTGTGGGTACTGTGAATTGACCAGGCCGAAGAAGAACTGATCATGGGACCCGTTCAGAGCATTTCGGAGTCGGATCTGTTCGAAGTAGAGAACTTGCACCGCCATTTGCACTGGAAGGCGTTCGTTTTGTGCTGCATGGCTGCATGCATCTTGTGAGAGCTTCTGACAGTCGATGGTTTTGCATAGGCGGTACCGCTCAGACTCCTTGATGTTAGGGTGTACCTATAGATAGTAGATTGTATTAAATGATTTGATACATAAAGTCTTGCAGTAAATTTTTGTTACTTTGCAAAGGAATTAATTGCAGAAACAGTTATGATTACACAGTTATGTATTAGATGATTTGAATAACAAATTTTTTCTTGTATCTAATTCACAGAAATTAAAATAATTTTACAGAAAATATTTTTTTTACTCATTACCTTTAGGAAAATATCGACTGCTCTATAAAGTCCGTCAGTCACAACCCGAGCATGATCTGGCAATAACTCGGATAAAGAAATAAATTTTGAAGGCATCAAATTTGAATCTAATGCAATCTCTGCAAGATAACTATCCATCAATTTTGAAACCTTCAAAATCAAGCTCTGCTTAGGTGACCTCGGGCTATCGAAATCATAGCAAGCATTATTTGAATCTTCTTCCTCATCAAAATTTAAGAACATCGAAAAGATCCTCACCACTGAATCAGTATCATATAATGTATGGTGCCCATTTTGTGTATTTACCGGTATTAATATATCCTCTAATATGGCTTGATCCAGTTGCAACCCGATTCTCTTTTCCAGATCGCCTTTACATGTATTTGATGCGGATACCATATTTGCGGTTTTTAACAAACCGGAAAGAAATGCAAGGGGTACAGGGCTCTTTCTAGATTGTGCCGGTAGTAAACCAACGATGGTTTCTACAATCAATCTCTGTTTTTTCACCATTTCGACATCACTTAAGCTCCCCTTACAGGAATTCAGATCTCTCACCATTACACCTTGCAGGGAGCATTGTGCATAGTTTATCAAAATCCGACTAACTGTCTCTTGTTTGAGGCCCTTCGATTTAACCGAAGATAAAACTTTTTGGAATAAATCCAATCCTAATATAGAAAGTGATTTTCCCCACCAATCTGGGTTGTTCACTTCAAGCGGTTTTAAAGGAGAGTTTTGCTCAAGCTTAGAGAGACTGCTACTCAATTGCTCCTTGCACACATTGGTTGTAATGCTGTGAATTAATCTGTTTACCAAACCAATTTCTTCGCTTGTCGGGAGTAGTGATTCGCAAGAATGAAGAACTGAAATAGAGTTTGAAATGCTTGGCATCACATTTTCCCTTAAAATGGTTTCGGTTTTGGACTCAAGATTTTTTTCGGAGAATTCTTCGGTCATGAGGAGATAATGTGAAGCGCAATGAAGCATCGCAACATTTGATATGGTGATCTCTATGTTGACACCATAGCAAAATTTTGCTGCTAGCTCAAAGGATTGGGCCCCACCGGGTGTGCTGTTTAGGTTTAATTTGGTAATTTTTGAATCTCTTGCTTCAGATAAAAGCTTCCGGATTTTGCCACTTCGCGAGACTAGAGGGAACTGCATTCATTGCAATGGGACGAAAATAAGGCAATTATGATTTTATTGTGCTTCCATTAATTACTATTTTTTTGTGTGTTACAAGGAAATCTCAATGTGATGTCTTGGCCCAGTACATTAATTAGTGTCAACACGCTTTAGTGACGATACCAATATATAAAACGGAATAGTGCAGTAAATACCAGCAATACTGGTATATGGGCCTGAAGGTACATATTGTACCGGCTATAAATTGCAGTGATGATGTCATGCATGTAAGTATCAGTACTTGCTAAAATCAAACATAAATGAAGCTAAATGTTCTTTTCTTTAAGTAATATTCTATAGACAAGTAAAAGTTTTTGCACTTTATTACCTTGTGAAGTGCGAAGCTCGATGTACCCACTTCGACGGTGAGATCACTGGATACATCAGTTGGTGGCCTGGAATATCCATTGTAATATAAGAAAACAATTTACATGTGGAGATCCATTAGGATTAACACAAGAAGTTCTCTAAAATTTTGTTCTACTGGTACGAATACGGTAAATATCAGGTACCACTTTATATAAATTAATTAGTTGAGAACATTAGTTGTAAAATATTAGAACTCAGGTCTATCAAAAAAAGTTAGTAATTATATTCTCCCGGCCATAAATGAAACAATATATTGTTATATATAACTTGGTTTTCCAAAATTTATTCACAGAACCCTTCTCTTTCATTTTCAAATTAAACAAACCAATTTCGCTCAGTTAAACATAACCATAATTAAAAAAAAAAAATTAAAGAAATAGACAATTGCATGTAGAAGAACAAATTCAGAAGTCCGCTACAATGAAAGAAAATGATGAAATCATCTTTAACAAACTCTGAAAGTACTCCCAATGAAATTTACATAGATTCTTACCACTCGTTTGCGTGCCGGGACCCGAGACTTGGCCGAAATGACCTCTTCCCTGAGATACTCTGCCTCAACTCAATCACAGTTGCCACTCCCATCTCTCTCTCTCTCTCTTTCTCTGTGGTGATGGTGGTTGATCACAATTTTCAGGGGAATATGTGCAAAAGAGAGAGATAGAGACAGTGAGTGAATAAGAGGGCTTTAATGTGGGAGGAGAAAGTTTTGTCAGAGATTATACAAATGGTGCCAAGCTCCTTAAAATTTAGCCTCAAGTGTATATATGTTATGAGCCTCCAGCAGTTTGTCCCCATTTGTCTTGGAAAACAAACATTTATTTTCTCAAGGATAAAAGGGAATATATTAGAAGGGAATTCGATTTTGTCCAATTTTTTTTTTTTACCAATTTTATCTGAAGTCAGATTTAAACATTTCGATTTGTATTGAGCTTCGTGTAAATAGATTTATAGATTAATAAATTTAAATGATTTTATCAATCTAAATAGTCCACACAAATATTGACGCATATCACACAATTTATGCTATTAAAATCATGATAATAATGTTTTTCAAAGAAAAGGAATAAAATAAATAAAGAATAATTAAAGAAAGCCTAAGAAATTAAATTATGGTGGAATAAAATTATAATGTTAGTTTATTATATCTCATCTTGCTGATATTAACAACTTATGTTAAAATAAGTACTTTAAAATTGAGAAAATAATTTCATTCCAGTCTTTTAAAAATACTTAATTTTGATATGACCAAACATATCAAAATATTTATTTTCATAATTATGCAATATCAAAAACTAATTACATTTCAGTCCTTTAAAATACTTAATTTTCGATAAACAATCAAACTATGAAAAATACCTAAACAAAATATAAAGTGTTTACTAGTCATAGAGGAACAAAATATTATTTTAGACTATACTCTAGAACTCTATCGTGGAGAGATAATGAACATAAGGGAAAGGAAATGTTGCAGTAAAAGTTACACCCTATGCATCCTAATTTGAAGGCGACAAAAGTTATTGGAAAATCATTTGAGTTTGTACAACACACTTCACCTCTTCTCGCTTCCTCTCACCTTGTGTTCCTCTCTGATTTCGTCTTCTGAAACATGTGATCAGATCCGATCAAATCTGGTGTTACCATGTGTCCCCTTCTTTCTCTTTAATAATCTCGAACACCGTCTTAAGATTATTTACAAGATGTTGATGTCAATGAGAACTTGTAGGGGCCATTATGCCGGGGTTCTATAGCAGGAGGTTTAATTATCTTATTGGATTTAACAAATGGTGTTACCTTTCAGGGGTAAAAAGTGTTTACTGCATCAACTTGGTACTTTGTGAATGGCAGTAACCTTTTAGATGGTATCTTGCCTTTTACCATTTCATAAAGTAGGACTGTAGGAGGCTAATTAAATTTTTAATTAACTAATCTGCAAATTGTTGATTGTGGTACCGCCGACCAGGCATTTGTTAATTCTACTGACAGGTGTATTAGCGTAGTAATCATCAATTAATATGCTCTTCATAAAGTATTGTAAAAAAATTATTTGTTTTTTTTTTTTCCAAAAAAGTATTTGACAGTGCATTGAAAAAAATTGTTCCAATAGGTAATAATAAACGCATGTTATTGACCTCATGACCTGTACTGTATGAATTCTCTTTAGAAAGATACCAGAGATGTTTGCCAAATTTTGAATAAAAAAAATATTAAAGCTACAATTGGCATCTCTTAATTATATAGTACTTTCTCAACTTGTGCGGTGAGAAAATTCTTTCCATTTCGCCTCCGTTTAGTTTAATAATTAAATTCGTAAGGAGAATCAATTTTTGATCTAATTATAATTTTATAATATTTTTTTAGAGAGGGCATGCAGATTTAAAAATTTGATGGAGATTTTTTTTTTATGAATATTTTTTTTTATCTTTAAAATAAAAAAAACAACAAAACCACTAAAATAGTGATTTTTTTTAAATAGGTAAAAATCCACTTGATCTAAATATTCTTGAGCCTTCGAAAGTAGTGATTTTCTACTCCAAATATTTTTTTAGTTACCATCTCAAACTTTTATAATTCATACTTTATCATCATTTTCTAAAAAAAAAAATCAAAACTGGCTAGATGCGCATACCCAGTATGCACACTATGCGCACCAACTTTTTTTTAATAGAATATAACAAAAAAAGTAAGGAAAAATAATTTGATGTGTAGACCCAGTCTATGCACGTGGCAAGTTGTGAATTTTCGGGAAAACTGTAGTAAAGTGCGAATTATGAAAGTTTGAGGTGGTAACTAAAAAAAAATATGATTTTCTATTTATCTAAACAAATAACAAAAAAATCTGGAAAATATATATATAATTTAGGTCCGAGTAAATTTTCATATGAAGATTGTACTGAGCAATTCAGATTGAATATTTAGTCTTTCAAAATAAATATTTCAATCCATAGTACGAACTGATTTGCACTACCATAGCCTCACTCAAAGTGTTGAATTTATCGGACAAAGGAATAGAGATTATATATGTTTATTGGAAGGAAAAATATTTTGTATATTGATATGGTTCTAATTCATACATCAAAACTATACATATATATAGACTATACATATGGCTCTACTAGCCGTTGCAAAATAAAGTAAAATATTAAAGTGATACAAACGGCTAGTTAGCCAACGGTAATATTACCGTTATTTTTAACACTCCCTCTCAAGTTGGGCGTGTAAATATCGAGTAGTCCTAACTTGCGATTATTATCTTCGAATGGTTTTGGGTTTAGTCCTTTTGTGAATATATTCGCCAATTGTTCTTCACTTCGTACAAATGACGTTTTAATTTCCTTCGCTTGAATTTTTTCTCTAATAAAATGGCAATCCACCTCGATGTGCTTTGTCCGTTCGTGAAATACGGGATTGGAGGCTATGTGTCGTGCCGCTTGATTATCACAAAATATTTTTATTGGGTCTTGGTTTTTTATTCCCATATCCGAGAGGAGTTACTTGATCCAAGTTAACTCACTCGCGGTTGATGCCATGGCATGGTATTCTGCCTCGGTGCTTGATCGTGCCACGACATTTTGTTTCTTGCTTTTCCATGTGACTAAATTTCCGCCTACAAATGTGCAAAAACCGGTTGTCGACTTCCTATAGAAACTTCCGGCCCAATCTGCATCGGAATAGCCACATATATCATTAGAATTATTATTTTTCATCAACACTCCCTTTCCGGGAGTTCTTTTTAAATACCTTAGAATTCTATTTATTGCCTCTAAATTAGGTGTTCTAGAGGTATGCATAAATTTGCTAATTTGACTAACCGCAAATGAAATATCCGGTCGGATCACGGTAAGATAAATTAATTTTCCTACAAGTCTTTGAAATTGATTTATATCTTCTAATAGTTCACCATTCTCGGTATTTAGTTTGAATTTATTGTCTATTGGTGTAGAGGCCGGCTTACAACCTAACTTACCGGTCTCTATTAACAAATCTAAAGTGTATTTTCTTTGTGAAATAAATAGATACTTTTTTTGAAAAAAGCTATCTCTATTCCTAAAAAATATTTTAAATATCCGAGGTCTTTAATATCAAATTTTTCTTTCAATTGAAATTTAATTTTTCTAATTTCTTCTATGTTGTTTCCGGTAACTATTATATCATCTACATATACCAATACAATGGTGATATTTTTTCCGTCATTTTTGGTAAACAATGAATGGTCGGCATTACTAATTTTGAAATTACAAGAATTTAAATAAGAGCTAAGCTTGCCATACCATGCCCGTGGAGATTGTTTCAACCCGTAGATTGATTTATTTAGCCTACATACTAAGTTAGAATTGTTTTTCATTTTATAGTCGGGTGGTAGGGTCATGTACACCTCTTCTTCAAGTGTTCCTTGAAGAAAAATATTTTTTACATCCATTTGGTATAGGTTCCAACCATTATTTACCGTAATAGAAAATAAAATTCTAACGGTATTCATTTTTGCCACCGGTGTGAAGGTTTCGTTATAATCTATACCATAGGTTTGAGTATATCCTTTGGCCACTAATCTAGCTTTATACCGTTCGATGGAACCATCACTATTGAACTTGGTTTTATACACCCATTTACAACCAACGGGTTTTTTTATTTTTTGGTAATGGAACAATTACCCAAGTTTCATTTTTTTCAAGGGCTTTTAGTTCTTCTTCCATGGCTTTGCACCATACCGGGTTTGTTATTGCCTCTTGGTAACTATTTGGCTCACTTTCTTTCTCAATAGAAGCAAGAAATGCATAGTATTCGGATGAGATATTTTGGTATGAAACAAAGTCTTGTAAGGATATTGTACCGCATTAGTTATATAGTCTCTAAGTTTGGTAGATGGTTGGCGCATTCTTATGGACCTTCGTACCATAATATTTTCTTCTTCTTCTTCCTCATCATCATCATCATCATCATCATCATCATCATCATCATCATTATTTATCTCTTCTTCATAGTTATCGGCCTCAATTTCATAATCCGTATTTGGTATGAAATCTAAGAGAGATATTATCGGTCTAAGCTTGGTTATTTTCATGTGGTTTTTCGATTATCTCACTATTTTTAAAATACGGTTCATCTTCACAAAATATCACATCTCTAGATATAAATATTTTTTTATTAATTAGATCATAGCCCTTGTAGCTTTTTTTAGATGATGAATATTCCAAAAAAATAGTTTTTGTTGAAACAAAATCCAATTTATTATTTCTTTTAATTTTAACAAAACATACACAACCAAAAACTCTCAAATAATCAAGATTCTTTTTTTGTTGGTAAAGAATTTCGGTTGGACTTTTATTTTTTAAAGTAACACTAGGTAGCCTATTAATTAGATGTGTAGCACAAAGAATGGCATCCGACCAATATATTTTTGGAACATCATTTTGAAATAATAATGCACGTGTCATTTCTAATAAATGTCTATTTTTTCTTTCCGATACTCCATTTTGTTCGGGAGTGTTTATGCATGTAGTTTGGTGAATAATTCATTTTTCTTTAAAAAGAGTTGTGAAATTTTTATTTACAAATTCCGTTCCATTATCGGATCTAAAGATTTTAAGTTTAGTATTAAATTGAGTTTCTATAAGGCATAGAAATTCTCGAAAACAATTAAATACTTCATCTTTTGATTTGAGTAAATATAACCATATAGCTTTAGAAAAATCATCAATGAATATAACAAAATATTTAAATCCATTATAAGAATTAATCGGGGCCGGACCCCATACATCGGAGTGGACTAAATCAAACAAGGCTTCACTTCTACTATTAAAAAGTGAGAAGGAAAGTCTTTGTTTGTTTTGCCAACTTACATATGTCACAATTAATACATTTGGAATTTGGAAAATATAAAATACTATTTAAAATTTTATCGGAGGGATGCCCAAGTCTCTTATGCCAAATGTCAAAATTTATAGATTTTGTAATAGCACAAAAAAAAAAAGATTTTTGATCTAAAAGATAATGCCCATTTTCAAGAAATCCTTCACAAATCTTTTTTCCAGTTTTTCGTTCTTGAAATATAACATTTTTTGAAGAAAAAATTGCATTACAATTAAAATCTTGTGTTAATTGTCTTACCGATAGTAAATTTATAGGGAAAGTTTTTACAAATAATACATTATTAATTTTTTTGTTGCAAATATCAATTTCACTTACATAATTTATTTTTTCCTTCATACCATTTGCTACTTTCACATAATGGTTATTTTTTGTCAACCTCATATTAGTAAGAAATTTTTTGTTTCCAAACATGTGATCGGTAGCACCACTATCTATAATTATTTGATCAAATAAATTAGAATTTTGAGAGTGAGATATAATACCACATGAGCTAGAACTTTGATTTTGATTAGCAAAGCCACACAATGAGTTGTTGGAGAAATTGTAGCATTTGATCTCCAGACCCATTTGACCCGCTTGCACATCCATTGAACTCATCCATTCTTTTTTTCTCCGCCACTTTCCAACCTCTCGGTCCGAGATGAGGATATAAGAACCAACACCGATCTTGGGTGTCATCCTCTTTTTTGCAATTAGTACATCTATCGGGGTGGTTTTGGCGATTTGTAAGGTTAGGAGACATTTTTGGATTTTATTGAGAAGAAAAATAAAGGCTTAGAGTTTTATTGAGTTATTGGGTATTTTTATCGGAAGCTTAGAGTTTTATCGGGTATTGTTATTGGATTCTCAGAATCGGTCTGATACCATGTTGAATTTATCGGACAAAGGAATAGAGATTATATATGTTTATTGGAAGGAAAAATATTTTGTATATTGATATGGTTCTAATTCATACATCAAAACTATACATATATATAGACTATACATATGGCTCTACTAGCCGTTGCAAAATAAAGTAAAATATTAAAGTGATACAAACGGCTTAGTTAGCCAACGGTAATATTACTGTTATTTTTAACACAAATTTTATATTCTTTTAAAATATCTACAATGAGAAGATCTGTACATAAATATAGCCTATTGCTATTTGTTTACCGTTGGATTTTCCTATTATACAAAATTCTATCGTGCAATGTGTAAAATGCTAATCGTGTTAAGTGGTTAATTAGTTACAGATTCCCAGAATAATTGCTGAACATAGTAAATTCGATTTCCCAAATTAATCCCTTCTAAAGATGAGAAACGAAAGATTAATTAATTTCTAGTCTCAATTTCCAATTTCCAAAATGCTAATCGTGTAAACTGCAGTACCAATTTCCAAACACAAATTAAAAGATAAAAAAACACGAGCCCTGTTTTACGGTATACCGTATACCATCAGGAAAACAGATATTTGCTATCATAAAAAATATTGTTCGCTTCCTTCAATGTTTTTTTTTTTTTTTTCCTTTTTTTGATACTTTGTTAATTGTCATCGGACACTTGCTTGTGCGGCACGAGTAGACCATCACCAAGGTTAAGGTAAATCTTTGTTAGAATTTAATTTGGATGTGGAACTTAGGTGGTGAGTTAATGTTTCTGATATATTATTTTATTTACTAAGATATCTTAATAAATTCCGCGAGAACTGAATTGATTTAATATTGTGGGGATTAGAGCAAATATGCTACATATATGGTGCCCAGTTTGCATCATTTTGCTAAATTTAGACAGATTTGAGAGAGAGTGTTAGAAGTTTCCTATTGCCCAAATTGTTTAGGATGAATTTAATAGTTAAGTTATAAATTAATTGTTGACTAAATCTTATTAGATTGTATGGTTAATGGATCAAAAGGATATGCTCTTTGAAGAGGCTTAACTAAAGTGGTACGGCCAATTGGTGCTACTGAACATATTCAAACGAACTTGAACTTGAACTTGAACTTGTGCATATTGTTTATAAATATGCAATAGTAATTCAAATTTAATTATCCATTTTGTTTGCACTTCTTTAAAAAACTAAGAGAGAGCAAGAGAGAGAAAAAAGGGTTGTTAGTCGGTGCTAGCTAGTATTCGGACTCACAGTTGTTTTCAACTTGTCTGTGTGTATATTGGCTGAGACATGAATGTTGTTGTTGCATCATCCTGATACGAGAATAGAGAAGGCTATTGCTTTTACAACTAGACAAAGATCTATGTTGCATGCGTGTCTAGTAGTAAACTATAATTTGGCTTTAATTTTACACTTAAATTATATTTTCATATATATAGTAACAAGAATTATTGTACCTATACTCTACTTGAATTCCTAACAAGAAGGGAGAAACATTAATCACGTCATGTTCTACTCGATTTGGAGTGAAGAATAGTTGTTTTCACTGCATGAGATGCTCAAAGACAAGGGATATGTCCGAAATACTAGTTATTCGTTCTTAGTCAGAGCCTCAGAGGTGGAAGTATTCATTGAAAACAGGGGGTTAAGCTCCACTATGAAGTAATTTTCTTATTTTTTTCTTTCTTTAAAATATATGAATGATTTTTTTAGCCGAAATTTTTATAAATATACAAAACCCAAAATTAATTTAACAATCTATACATTTTTTATTCGGATTTCCAACTCTATCTATACCGATTACAAAATAATTGGTTACAGCCTATCAAACCGATGACACAGTGATCGGTTCCACAATTGTCAAACCGATGACTAAACCATCGGTTTCAGCCCAGCACACTTTTTGATGCATTCTGCGCACATTTTGAAACAAAGAACGACTTAAATTAAAACATTATTTGTAATGATTACAAACTTGCGCAAACAGTTTTAATTTTTGTTAATTTTTATTTTTTTCAAAAATAGAAAGACCATAATATTTTTTGTATTTACCTAGAAGTGGCTTTTGAACCGGGATCAATAATTCAGATTCAAAGTGTTTTTATTTTTTTTTCTAATAACACACAAAGAAATATTTTAATTTTTCTTACAGCCATGAAAAATTTGATCTGAAAAATATTGATCCGGGTTATTTGTTTAAGTCTTTCTAATAAATCAAATTATATGGTATTATATCTAATTTTAAAAAAATATAAAAATATTTCCAATATTTTAATAAAAATTTTTTTATCATATTTTCTAATTAAATAAATAAAAATTTATTTTGGATGGCATTGTCATCGGTCCAATAATTTTTTTTTATTTAATTAGAAAATATGATAATTTTTTTATTTTTTTATTAAAATATTGGAAATATTTTTATATTTTTTTAAATTAGATATAATACCATATAGTTTGATTTATTAGAAAGACTTCAACAAATAACCCGAATCAATATTTTTCAGATCAGATTTTTCATGGCTGTAAGAAAAATTAAAATATTTCTTTGTGTGTTATTAGAAAAAAATAAAAATACTTTGAATCTGAATTATTGATCCCGGTTCAAAAGTCACTTCTAGGTAAATACAGAAAATATTATGGTCTTTCTATTTTTGAAAAAATAAAAATCTAACAAAAGTTAAAACACTGTTTGCGCAAGTTTGTAATAATTACAAACAGTGTTTTAATCTGAGTCGTTCGTTGTTTCAAAAAGTGTGCAGAATGCATAAAAAATTGTGTTGGGTTGAAACCGATGGTTTAGTCATGGGTTTGACAATCGTGGAACCGATCACTGTGTCATCGGTTTGATAGGCTGTAACTGATTATTTTGTAATCGGTATAGATAGATTTAGAAATCCGAATAAAAAAACGATAGATTGTTAAATTAATTTCGGATTTTGTATATTTATAAAAATTTCGGTTTTTTTAGTTTTAAAAAATAAAGACTCAGTGAAAGAGTTTTAAGTCATGTATCAATAGTAGAAGAAAACACAAATAAGAAAAAGGATGCTTGCACACAGTATGATTATCAATATATTCTTAATTTCTTACCTATTATATCTTTCAGTTCTCTATATTTTAACTCGATAATTGCACTATAGTTCTCACAAATTTGAGGTTTAATTTGTGCCTAGTGGTTAGAAAATCTTATCTTGATTCGTGGACCACTAGGTCCACTATTGGAAAAAAAAAAGTATTCCAAATAGAGGTCACACAATTAACACAATTCATGATCAACAATATTCTTTGCAATCTTTTATGTAAAATATTTTTTCCTTTTTTTGAAAAATATTCAGGTTTTACCTTCACTACCATCATCGGTGTTATTTTAATCAAAAGGTTAATCCGAATAATTAAAATTGAGCTGGGGGATGCCAAATCCACTCCCAAGGCTGGAATTGATGCTAGCAAATATGAACCAATAACAGTTATAAGTAGGTGCCTCGGTTCTGTGTTGAGATAATTTGAGGACTATAAATTTCATTTTTGCTAGAATTTGTTTTTATGGTATTCAGCAAAAAAGTTTATAAGTCGTGTAAATGATAACTGAAAAGGGAATGATTTTATCACATTTATTGCAACGTGATATTTGATTATGAATATTTTTGACATATATGTAGTCTGATTAGAGAATTGATGCTTTGACTAGGCAAATTAATTAAGAGACATTGCAGTGATAGAGAAAGCACATTATCCATTTAATTTGTAGATGCGGAACCTAGAACTTAAAAAATATGGTTCCATTTAAGTTTTAATTAAAGGGGAGAATTAAGAATTAAAGGATGGTTTAACACTAGCTAGGAAAAGGCGCACATTCAACGGATATGTAGGTTTCTTTTTAGCGTTTTTATTTTCTTTGAAGAAAAAGATGAGGGTTTCTTTTTAGAGTTGATTCTGCTATTATTTGACAGCTAACTTCAAAAAGAATTGATGATACTGTATGCTTTTTAGTTTGATAAAACTTCTATGGTCATGTTGAATCGTGGGTAAGAGAGAATTTTTTTTGTTCCACGTTTAAGTTTTCAAAGGAATTACAAAATATGAGAACTAAGATAAAATTATGACGGAATAAGTTAAAATACTTATTTAGACTAATTAATTAATTTTACACTTAATTTGTCGATGAGGTACATTGTCATAAACAGAGATTTATTTTTCAATTTCTCTCGTTCGGACTGATTAATTAAACCATAACCTAAATTGTCAAACAAATACAAAACATAGAGTAAGATGGAATTAAACTACATTTTCAGACAAATTAACTTACTCTACACTTCATCTGTAGACAAAACTTTTCTTTCAATATGAGTTAATTGAAGTCATAACAGATATAAAAAAAAATGAAAGTATGAAATTATCAATTTAATCATTTTTAAAATTTAAGTAGTAATCAAATATGATCTACATGTGTGTAGCTCTTTCTCTCATTCAATTTTCAAAGCTATAAGGTGCTAGTCTGCCTTTTTTTTTTTTTTTATACAGAAAGGGAACAGCAGCTAAGCTGTATACCATCTGCCTTTGTTAAGGCTAAAGTTGGTATATTTATTTTTATATAAGTATGTTTAATGGAAGTGCCTTATGGGGTCTCCTTTTGCACTCCCCAATTAATTGCACGGTGATACAATTATGGGTAATTGTTTGCTGGATTCGTGTTAGCCACTGATACCTGGACCCCAACCTAAATTGATCGGCTACAATAAATTGTATTCTATACAATTCTGTTATAAAATTTAACAAAGGTGATGGATGGTTCATGAATCAGGAATCATGACTAGGCCTAGGGGTATTAGAAAATGCAAAAAGGGAGATTAAAGTGGGGTTCAACCACGGAGAAAAAAAGTAAACTTAAACAAAGGGAAATTAGGTGTGCACGCAGAAAGCCTATATGCTTGGAAGCAAGTCATCATTATGCCTTCCACCTAATTTTTGGGCCTTTTTGGGCTCTGACGGCGTCAAAATTAATTTCAAGCTTATGTCTTAATAGTAAAGTCTATGCAAAATAAAAACATGTTTTTTTTTTTCTTCTGAATTTTCTGTGAAATTATATAATAAACCTTTACTAACCATTATTAGTAATACACGGAATAACTTTTGTTATTTAATTTCCTTATTAGTTCAATTTTATTACAAACAAGCGGAGCTGGACTTTCAGGTTATGAGAATGAAACACACATTGAGAGTCAATAATATAAACCTTTTATGTAAGTATAAAGTCAATTTTACATTATTCATAATATTTTACTATAAACTATAAAAAAAATATAATATATAAATACATAAATTTTGAAAATAAATAGAGTCAATTAACTCCATAATATATCCGCTCCTGATTACAAATAACAAGTACACATAATCACAATAATAAATTTTTACCACCCTAAAAAAGTTGGGAATTTCGGATCCCTAAAATAACTCAAAGTTTGAATTTGAATTCGGACCATCCGATTAGTTTGGGCAAGAATAATAAAAGGGTCCCGTAAAATTCCTACTTGAGCCAGATTAATTTAAATTATGATTGAACGGTCCGAAACCAAACTCAGAAATTAGAGTTACTTTATTAGGCGATATGAACTCCAAAACCAGTTGATTGTAAAAGAACATGTAACCAATGTCTGGAAAGAATGGGGCAATAACAGGCAGCAGCAGATGTGCTCTCAGTCACGACTCATGAATCAAATCCCCAACACAAAACCAGGAAATCTGATGCATCATGTAATGGTTCAATCTATCTCCATTACTTACAACACTGTAATCTCCAATTCCATCTACGGAGTTACTTGCTGGCCGTTCTTTATTCACAAAGTTCTCTCCGGTTTAATAATAGCAGGAGAAAATTTTGACATGGAAAAGGTTATTTGAATAATAATTATTGCTAGAATGAACTTGCGGTGTTCATAATGGCAGACAAGAAAAGTTGTTAAAATCAAATTCTTTTTCTATTGTATTGTACCCATGATGCACCAAGGATGTTTTTGTTTTTGTTAATTAGGATATTTGGGTTTAATGATTGTAGATTAAGTAGAAAGGAAGCTACTTAAGTTACTTGACAAGGCAACTCTAGAGCTTTACACTTGTACCTTTGGGGCCACCATGTCTTAATTTAGAAAGAGAAATGATTTGACTTGTTGGAAAACTATGTAACATATTAAAATAATATGGATTATATACATATTTAAATTTATGTTGAATTCTCATTTTAATTGCATATACAATGTTCTGAAGGTATAGGTATTAATTTCTTTTCTTTTTTTTCTTTTGAAAAATCAGAGGCTGCTAGATTTCATTAATAGATATTCATTTCTCAACTCATTTAAATCAATGTTATCCATTGGACTCTCAAAAAGTAAAAACAAAAGAGTCCGTTTGTCAGTTTGATTAATTAAAACTAATATGGATTTACACGCAATTAAGATAAACATTATCGTACGTATTTGAATTGATAAGAGTCACCGATTGATTTCTTTTCTTTGTTTTTGTTTTCTTGAAAATTTAATGACTAATTGAAATGGGGCGGTAATATAATTGATTAGGAGAAAAAGTCCTTGGACATCTGGTTACTCAAAAATCAAGAGTTCGAATTCTGCTTATGACTTTGCAGCCTCTGCAAAGATTTAAAAAAATGACTAATTGTTGCCTAGGAAATTTTAGATACTATTAATTTATTATTTTTCCCATCAAAGATCATTACAAACTCAAAACTAATAAAAACTTTAAAGGAAAAATATTTTTCTTATGTTATATATATATAATCATTTTTTAATTAAATGTTGGTAGAAGCTACCTATGTTATATATATAATTTTTTATTATCTGAGTCATTATATTGTCTTAGATTTCATAGTATTTTTTAACTATGTAGCTAGATCCACCGACAAGAATGAACAGCCGCGTCATATGGCTTTTATTATAGACAACAAATTATTTTGCAATTTTCTTTATGTTACTTTTTTTTTTTTACTTATTAAAAGAAGTAAACCGCATAATCATTACAGTAGAATCGTCTGGATAATTGTGACATCTATTACCGTATTTCTTGGGATCAGACAAAATGTTCTATTTTGTTTGATTAAGTAATTGTCTTTTATTTTAAAATTCAGGTCTAGTTTTTGTTATTTAAAATTAGTAATGATGACGGTTCTTGTAAGTTGCCAACCAACACATATCTTAGAAAAAAATGAAAATAATAAAATATAAAACTATGACATTTTCCTTGAAAAATAAAGACCGAGAAATATAATAAATATAATTTTTTTTTTTGAAAGGAATCATGTAAAATGAATGCTATGGATAACATAAGGCTTTCTGTGCTACGGTTTAAAAAAATTATCGTATAAGCTTCAAATATCAATTAAGTAGCACAATAAATTGATTATATAATGAACTTGTAGAAGACCATTTTTTTACTATTTTAGAATTTTTCCACTTTTTTTTTTTATGATTTTTGAAAGATGGCAAAAAATGGCTGAAAGAAAATTGCCAATGTTTAAGACTATTTTTTTTGACATCTTTCATAAATCATAAAAAATAATAAATTTTTTTTTCAGAAATAATAAATATTAGTATTCTACAAATTAATTATAAAACTAATTTATTAAACTACTTAGATTGAAATTTGAAGATTATATGATAGATTTTTAAAACCGTAACACGGAAGACTTTATACTACTCATAGCACCTAAGCCTTATAATATTCAACTCTTAAAGTAACGCTCACAATCAATAATAAAAATGTAATGCAAACGCATGCTTCCTAATATGAATCAAAACTAATGATTAAAAATCATTGTTTGAAAGTTGTCTGATTTTTTTTTTTTAATTTGCGAATATTTATGTTTAAATTCACCATAACTTGTGTGTAGACAATCAAAATTTCCGGCCTCAAACTATAAATTGTCTCTCTCTTGGACCTGATATAAGCCCATCAAAAGTCATATTTTGATTTCAAGTCCACAATAAGCAATAATAAATCAGAAAGCATCAGGTGAAAAGTAATTTAGGGGCATCAGAACAAATTACAGTCCGATCTTTGATAGGATCGGAGTCGTTGGATTTTAAATTTAAATTTATGTACACTTGATACACACAAATTTTAATGTAGACTGAACATATGACCGAACATCTGACCAAATTTGATTCGATACCTACCGGACTGATCTGATTCTGTAATTTAAACAGTGTCAATATATATGGATAATTTTTATTTGAAGATATGTGTGTGTGTGTGTGTGTGTGTGTGGATAATTTTGAGGTTTGACAAATAAATAACTGCTGTATTTTTAGATTTAGAAAATGGACCCCTCCATTCCTCTGTGATGGAGCAAAGCCTCTATTTGTTTCCTCAAATTAGGTTTTCAACTAGAATAAACATTTTTTTTTCTTTCTAATTCATAGTTGTTATGAATTGGAGGTGGAACTGGGATTCCTAAAGACCCAATTTTTAATTGTTATTATAAGTCATAAAAGTTGAGCTGTGACCCGCTTTTATTAGTATTTTAAAATTTGAAACTTAAATGCATATTCAAACAATTGATTATGACCTTATCCATAAGCTGTGTTATATAGAATTAGACAAATAATTAAATGATTTTTGTATAAGATTAAGAGGTCATTCTTCAAAAAATATATTGAAGATAAAGGTTCAGAACTCGAACGAAGAATCCATTGTGGACATCAACATACAAATATGGACTTGATCCACAGTCTTTCTAAAAAAAAAAAAAAAAAAAAAAGAAAAAGAAAAAAAGATCAAGAAGTAAAGGAAAAATAAACAAGTAGAACTTTATCTACAATATTTAACTCAATCCATTAACTATATAAATTCTTTATCTTCTTGAAATTAGCTCAAACATTATTAAAGAAGAATAAACTAACAATTCAGAGTTGCCATTGTACTTTGAATTGACAAAATATGGCAGTTTGGGTCGAAACATTACCCGTATTAAAAGTTTCTTTTTGGCAAAAGATTTTTAATCTCGTCCAATAACAGAAATATAATTGTATTAAAAGTTTCTCTTTGGAGAAATGGGTCATACTGAAAGTTAGTTGGACATATAATAAAAAGACTGTCAACCTCCACAATTGGGCCCAAATTATAATTTAGGCTTGATATAAACCTTTATTGGGCCGTGCTAGCCCATCAAAATTGACGATTAATCGTGTTATTTTTTATTAGGCTTCCAAATACTTTATGCCGTATCAATATACAGCTATAATACTTTGGAGTGGGCCATAATACTATGCATTGGAATTGATTCGTATTATAAATAAATATTTATATTTTTAAAGGTCAAATAGGTTTTTTTTTTTTTTTTCGCACAAGCTGCGAAGTTGTGAGAAAAATCAAACTCTCGATCTTTAGGTAACTAACAATCTTAGAACTTTTCTTCTAACCAACTATGTACTCTTCTTTGAAAATCAATACTTTTGAATAGATAGAAAATCAATACTTTTGAATGATCTAGATTTTTTTCTATCTACCTAGAAAAATAGTTAAAAAAATATATACAAAAAATAATATACAAATACATTTTCATATAAAAATCATGAACAGTTTATATCGACTATTTGAATTTAACAACAGAATTTTAATCTATGTATAAATCAATCCGCACTATGCATATTTCCATACTCGTGTGCAATCTTTCACAAAATGCAACATAGCGAGGTCGCAATAAGGACGAAACCAAAATTTAATTTTGATCATGTTTGGATCGATGAACACATGAGTTTGTTTAAAAGTTTTGGAATAATGAGAAAAAAAAAATTCATGATGTGTTCGGTAGCTTTTTTTTTCTTTTTCTAACTCATCTTGAATTTCTATTCCAAAATTTATTCCCATGCAAAACTTACGATGATGAAACAAAAATCAGCACAATTTTCTTTTTCCAAGATATTGTGAGCTATGAGGATGGTTTTAAAATAGTTCTAACTTATATGCCTTCAATTTTTGTTTTCATTTTAGTTAATTAAATGTTTAACTATTTTTTCTCAATTATTTAATTATTTGTAGAAATAAAGTATCATTAGTTTAATTATAAATTATATTTTTCACTGTTACTTGCAACTTCACATTTGATAATTTTTTAGTTTTCTAAATTTGATTATAAATGAGGCCTTATACTTTAGATTATTATAATTGATCTAAAAATTATTATTGATAACAATCTTTTAAAGAGAAAAATATTGTTTTTCATAAATATCTTTCTCAAATCAAGAATTTTCACATTCATTTTCATTTTCGTACATTCCTATAGCTATATTTGTGCATTTGGATTCTCACAAATTAATTTGTAAATTTTTGTATCCGTAAAATTTCAACCCTGGTTCCGATCAGGAAGGAATAAAGATGTACTTTTTTGTCCTGTGGTGCTGGTGCACGGTCACAACTCACAAGATAATGAAAGTCATAAAAGAAACCTCCACAAGTGGATAATGGGCCGAAGTATGCATGCACTTCCAATTTTTATGATTTTTGCAACAACCTTTTTCTAGCATGACAAATAAATATTGTCAAAAACTTTTGATTTTAGCATCCATGCACATTGTTAATGTTATGCTGTGCAACTTTTTTTTGTTTTGTTGCTGCACTCGATTGTGAATGTTTGGTCCTTTAAAGTATAAAAATGCAGATACATATATATGTATGTATGTATGTATGTATGTATGTATCTGTTAATTCTGATTAGAGAGATGTTAACTTATGAAACAAGTCGACGAAAAATGAAAAACATATCATGCACAATGTTATCTCTCAATGTATACATTAGTGGAGTTTGATTAGATTAGGCCCAATACCATTTTCAATATGTCCAAAAACCTTACAAAAGCGCCCCTCATAATGGAGAATTTCACCCAACATTTTCTCTCCCTCCAAGATATTTTTGGAGCATCTAAAGGTGCATTTGGATGCAATCCGGAAATAGCAAGAATAGCGCTAATATGAGATTAGTGCTATTTCATCGTTTGAATATATTAGCAAGAACAACACTAACCTCATGAATAGCTCTATCCCTAGAGTATTCAAACGCAGAATAGTGAAGAAAAATAGTCACTAACCCAAGAACAATGCTAGCTCCAAATTATTCTTGACGATCCAAATGCACCCTTGTAATTTTCATATCTTGAACATCTAAATAATTTCTAGTGTCTTTAGACTCATAACATATGATACAATCAAATATTAGACCCGTAAATAAACTTTTTTAGTATCAATATATTTGTTGGAGGTAATTTGTCACCAATCATAAAAAATCAAATATTAGACAAAACAGGACGAAAGGGTGCAACTCTGGACGAGTGTGATGCAACGTACTATACTATGTTGCACTGATGCGCTGTATCATCAGGGGCGTAATCAGAAAATAAATTAAAGAAGTTGAATGAGGACCTATGATAGTGTAATTTTATTTTATTAAAAAGCTACAAAATATTAATATTTGCAAAAATTATAAGGTGTACATGACAAATTTGCTAATTTTTTATTTATAAATTATAAGACTTAGTCACCTCGAACCCCTTCCTAAATCCGCTCTGTCAGTTGCCTAATTGATTTTTGCAATGCATCTAATTAATGTTTTACACAACATATTACAAACCGATTTGCATAGTACGTGCTCAATGTTTTTTAAACTAATTCACTCCATTTCTCTCAAATGTTGATCAAATTTCTTTAAGAAATTTTTAATTACTTCTATATACGATTTGAGTGAGTTTTAGAGGGATGCTCTATCATTCCACTTCCATTCTACCGGCTGTGAACATCCACAAACGAAGCTCTATATTGAAACTTGGCTGGATAAAATCAATCAAATTACCAGATATAGATTGTTTTGCTCACCACCGACCGAGCTATGAAAAGAGCCAACCCTATGAAAGCCAATACGCCTAGACTGTGTAGGGCCCATATGCTCAAAGTTTTAAACTTACACCTTATTTGGATGGAGAGTAGAGAAAGGAAAGGAAGGTAAATAATAAAAGGTAATATAATAGAATGTAGGAAGATTAACATATTTAACTTTTTCGTCTTTGAATGATTAATGAGGAAAAATACATTTAACTTTTTTTTTTGTCTTATTTCTTGTTTGGTTGATTAAAATTTAGAATGCTAACGATGACAAATTAGGTGAGTGTTGTAGGTTTGTGATAAAGAAACTTGGATGAGAATTATATATGTAAGATATAGGGTTGGGTGTGTCATTTTTTCTGAAAATATTTGCAACAAATTTCTTTCCATCTGTTACACCTCAAATTGGGAGAGAAATCGATTCTATTGATATAATCATGTTAAACACTTCACCTCATGTATTTTTTAACTCTGACATAATTTTGATAACCAAACACGATTTGAAATATATATTTTTTTCTTGTTTTTCCATTCCCTCCCTTCCTCTACTCTCCATCCAAACAAGGTGTTAACGTCTTCATTCTATGCTCAAATCGTAATTAGTTAAGATGATATTTTTATAGTACGAAAGCCATCGTCGTTAACACAAAACTATATGTGTTGAATATAAACTGAAGTGCGGAAGTGTACTTGAATCCATGATTCTCTTATGCATAAGAGTGTCACTATTATTATTAAAATTACATCTTAAGTTCTACACATTAAATATCCATTCTCTATATGACACATTAATGTTCAACATATTATAAACCGTAATAATCATTTTTAGTTGATCGAGCATAACATTAACAATATATAGTACATAACTATTTTACATATAAGTTTAATGTTGGATTAATAATTCAACTTGTACTACAAACATACCCGTGCTATCAGGGTTAGCTGTAAATTTGAATTAATCCTAATATCATCTAATAATTAAGAAGAAAAAAATCAGGTACATTGTAAGCTTTTAAACCAAGTTTGTTTGTTAAATTTTAGCTGAGTTGAGTTCAAGTTGGAAGATGGAGATTGGAGATTGGAGATGAGAATTAATTGTTTACATGGGAGGTTCAATAAATAGTAGGAGAAAATAGAAGAAGTGTGCCTTTGGCAGAAATCATGGGAGAAAAGGGAGAGAGATTAATTAGGATAATCCTAGGTAACCGGTGGGGCTCTTATTCAGATAATATTTGTAATAATATTAATTATCTTAAAATGCAACTGAACCTATGCCAATGGAAGTAACTGCAGGGACCACATTTGATTTCGTTGATAGTGGCAAAAGATCTAATTTTTAGCACCACATGCATGAAGTCTTTTGCAATTTTGTTATGTAGCAGGGATGTTATAGGAGTCAGGAGTGTGTATTCTCTGAGATATCTCAACTTTTGCGTGACTGACGCAAACGGTGCCTATAATAGAGGATGCGAATTCTGATTATAGATAGATATGTATTTTTGATAATTCATTCCAAATTCGTCTCATTTGTAAAGTAATCACAAATATTAATATATATAACAATTATGATTTTAGAACCGTTCATCTAGTAGATTTTATGTTGAATTTTATGTTCATTTATTGCAAAAGAAATTTAAAATATATAAATACTGGAATTTATGAATGAGAACCTTTTTTTAATTTTCCTACATTATTAAATTAAAAACATGTCTAAAAGAAAAGCTAAATCAGATTAGTCAATGCTTCGAAATCAAGTGAACTAGTTTTGGTTTCAGATTTTTTTGGTGTTTTCTTGTTTTTTTCCCTTTCTTTTCTGTTTACTGCTTTCATTTCTGTTTACTGGTTTTCAGATTTTAGTTCTTTTCTATTTTAGTTTTCTTTTAGCTCAATGTTTTGTGCGTACTGGTTTTTACTGGTAAAAGGTTTTAGTTCAAAACCTTTTTTACTTTGTTGGACTAATAAATCAAGAGGAGGGTTCCAATGCATCCAAAATTTTATACTCTCATTTGCATTCAATTTTTTATCTTCAGTTTTAAAATCTGAAAAGTCAATCCGAACCGATCAACATGACTTTCATTTTCTCAATATAGTAGTGTTATTTGTTAAGTTGTTTTGATCATTTTCTCATTTTATTTGTTAATTTTTAGCCATCCGACCGCCCCCTATTCAAAACGGAACTTGTATAAAGTTAGCATTTAGGAATTACAGGTGTGCAATTATATTACCCCTCCTTTAACCTTTTGACCTTTTTGAGTAAATATTAACCCAGTCTTGGTCAATCCTGAGCTAGGTAAAAATCACTATCATCTAAAATCTTCATATCTTCATGCATACACGTACACCTAACTGCCTTTCTGGCAAAGTAACTTGAGACCAAATAAAACCATTAATTGGTCAATAGCCTCCGACAACCCAATGGTAAAGTTTAAATATTTATTTGTTATAACTTAATTGGAAATTTCTATATATACTCTACCACATTATAAAGTAAATCTAGAGTGTGATGTGCTTACTAAGAGGATTTGGTGAGCACAACTTCAAAAGTATATCGAATCAGTTTCAAATGACGAATCCAAACTGTTGAAATTCATGTACTTCATGAGTGATGCATGTACATGCAAAATTTTTGAAGTTTCGAATTCATTTGCGACAAGATCAAGGGTCAAAGTAATAAATCTTTTAAAGAGTTATTTTATAAGTTGTTTTATATATTCATTTTTCATAATTTCTTTGACTACTTAGCCTTGTAGCAAATGAATTCGAACCTTTCAAAATTTTGCATGTAGATGTATCACTCACGAACTACATGAACTTCAACGGTTTAGATTCGTCATTTGAAATCCATTACTATTATGAACTTATTATAATAGCTCAGCCTAACCATTCCTGTCCTTTGTTAAGTATCTCATAAACATATCAAATTGAGGAGATTAATTTATTTATTTTGAATTGTTATGTTCACAAATACACACACACAACAGCTACTTATTGATTTATAAGAATAATTTAGAATAAAAAAATTAACAATATTGTTTTGACTTTATGCAACCTACGAACAACAAAATTAAAACAACATTGCATATTACTTGTGCGTTGTACGAAATCAAAACTGCACTGTTAATATCTTTAGCCACTAATTTAGCAGTTACAAAATAAGCCAGAAATGACGATAAAGGAAAAAGGTAATTTGCTGTTTCTGGTATGTATTGGAAGAAGGTGAGAATAAGGAGCAAGTAGGAGGTGTAATCTGCAAAGTTCTCATTTCATTTCTGCTTCAGGTACCTGAGTATATATGGAGTCTCCCGCAATGTAGGATTTAGTTATATGAATTTAGATTAGTAAGGCAATTTCAGATAAATTTCAACTGTTCATTTTAAAGTTGACTATGTGTGTCCGAATGAATGAGATCGGATATTTTATTGTAGAAATAATAATGTATTATGTGCATGGGTAACTAATTGATTAAACTTTACTATAATAACGAAAATAAACGGTCTAAATCTTGTAAGACTATCATATATATATTCACACAATTAATGAGGAGCATATATCATAGTCTCGTTTGCTGATGAAAGCAACCAGACATGTTATCAACTGCATTGGTTAAATATGACAATAAATTTAACTTACTAAATTAGACTTAACAGTAGAGGGTGTATTAGGCTCGTCTTTTTCCAAGAAAGAATTTTAATCTTACCACCTTTCACACGGATCAATAAAAAATTATAGTCATGTTACGTGTTAAATGTGGTTTTTATAAATCCTAATTTATTTTGTAGTCTTAAGCAAATTAATAAGAATTATGCAACATGTTAGCCACTCAGACAATAACTATTTGAAAAATATATATATGTGTATACTATTTGAAAAAATATATATATGTGTGTGTGTGTGTGTGTGTTTTATCATGTTTTTAAAAGAAAATACAAAAATATGTTTATATTTAAATAATTACATAATTATATTCGACTATAGAAAATTTACTGCACTTATTATTTTACTTTTTAGCTCTGCCTCTATCCGATAATCCCCGTCTAAAAATTTCGTGTCTATTTAATTATTTATTATCCTTTTAATTTTGGATTAAGGATAACCGTGAATATCTTCCCAATATCTTCATGTATAAATAACCATATCCTGTAGTTCTAAATACTAAAACGAAAAGGAAAGATTTACTTGTCGTGTACACACTACACACTGCCTTTGTTGTTACATTACTTGACACATAACATAATTAGCACATGCATGCGACACACGAAACAATTTTAATCTTTGCTTCATAATATAACAACTGCTTTAATTAGTGGCAGCACAAACAGTACCTAAATTCCGAATTAAAATAGATTTTAACTTGGTATCTTTCCCATTTTAGTGCGCGTCGTCTGCATGCCTACTCTTTTGTTTTATTTTATTGGTTAAGGTATCTGTTAAATTTGGGAAATATTCTGATACTATTTTTGTTGTTGTTGTTATCATTATTATTAAATTGAAAATAGATTGAATTCTTAAGTCATTAAATTGAATAATAAAACACACATATTGTCGATTCTTTTTCGATATTATCTTCTTCTTTTTGGGTTACATATATAGCTAATATATTTCGGCATAGTGTTATTTAGAAACATTTAAAATAAAGTTAGTTTTTAAGCCATTAAACTAAGAGCATCTCCAATGGAGAAATTGAATAGAATTCCACGTCAACCGTAAATCACAATTTAGAAATTAAATAAATCTTAAATTTTAAAGCCCTGCAACTGTGAAATCAAAGTTTTAGGAAGAGAGACAGGGAAAAGAAAATGATTTTTTTTTACAGCCAATAATTTTGTTCCGTTCTACCAACTTTTCCAAAAGAAATGATTTTTTTTATAAGTAAATTTACTTTATTAGCAATTGATCTATATTCCAACAATTCAAATAAAATTTGTCACATAGAATTAGTAACTATAAAACAATTATCATTATAGATGCTCTAAATAATAACTTTTGACTGAATTTTAAATCAAGATAATAGCGATCATAATTAAAAAGTTCAAATTATTCACATGTATATCAACTCTCCTTTAATTCATGCCTATATATGCTTTACAGTACTCTTTTATAATTCTACACGACATACTTAGACCATAGCACACTGACACTGACATGCAAAGGTAAGTAAGTGATTGCAAAGCCTATTAAATTAAGAGTGATGCTTCCATGGACCCAGGCTTTGTAAATGAACATATCTTTATTTTCAAAGTTTTTTTTGTTCTCCATATTAATATGTTTGGGACCAAATTTTAATTTTTCTAAATTTTTTTTTTTTTTAAAAAGGGGAAAAAAAAAAAAATAATTTGATATTTTTGTCCCATCTTAATAAATAGTAAAAAATCAGAAAATGTAAATTTGGTCTCCAACCATTTATATGGAGAAAAGATGAAGGTTAAAAAAAAAAAAAAAAAAAAGGTCCTTTGGTCCTGGATTCTTAAATTAATGTGGCGATAGCTATTCCATTTGGTTGGTTCCCATTTTCTTTTACCTTTATAGAGGAACTATGTGATTTTTCTCTTTAAAAAAACAATGCAAAAAGAATATTACGGAGGGGGTGGAAGTGTGGAGCCGGGAAAATCGAGATGGAATGTTAGATTAATAAGTGTCGTGTTACCGAAATTTTTATAAATATACAAAATTCGAATTTTATTTAACAATCTATACAATTTTTGGATGAAATTTTAAATCTATCCTTACCGCTCACAGGGGGAGCGGTTTCAGACAATTAAACCGCTCACAAACTTAGCGGTTTCAAGCTGGATACCCAACCCAGAATTGCTCCCTATGTTAGCGGTTCTGGGAATGGCCTATAAATCCCTCTCCTCCCCGTCCCATTCACTCGTGAGGTCCCCTCTTGGAGAAGCTCTTCCTTTCACTCCAACAGGTTTGTTTTTTTTTTTTTTTAAATTTATTTTTAATTTTAGATAAATTAGTAAGGTTAGTTTAAATTTAAGATATATTAGAAGATGTAAAAAAAATTTAGATAATTAGAAAATGCCAAAATAATTTTAGATAATTAGAAGATGTCAAAATAATTTTAGATAATTAGAAAATGCCAAAATAATTTTAGATAAATTAGAAAATATCAAAATAATTTAAAGTAAATTAGAAAATGCCAAAATAATTTAGAAAAAATAGAAAATATTGAAATAATTTTAGTTAAATTAGAAAATACCGGAATAAATTTAGGTAAATTATAGAATGGTTCTTGATATTATCAAAAAATTTAAAATTATTTAGAATGGTTTTTAGAATTAGTTAAAAAATACCGAAACAATTTAGAAAATCACCAAAATAAAAAAATATTATCAAATTCCAAAATTGTTTTAAAAACAATACCAAAATTTCGGCCAAAATTGTATAGAAAATTCCAAAATAGTTGAAAATGCTTAAGAAATTCCCAAAAATTCCACGTGGTTAGTTTCAGCAATTGGACGACGGCATGGTGGATTGGGAGTCGTACGCCAGCATTTATGCGAAACTTTCGAGAGTAACATAGGCTGGACAGGTACTTCTTTCACATTATTTGTTTACTCGTTTTTAATCATATATACGAATTACTACTGACAATTTTTAAAAAAATTTCAACCTTACTACTTGTATTACGGTCCTCTCATATTTTACTGGATAGTGGAGTATCATCTCCCTGAGCGGTGCATGAGGCAGTTCGGAAAATATCAATATATTCCGCCGCCGCCTCCTTTGAACAAGAATGTGCACAGCGACTTGCACAAATATGACTCATTCAATTTTTTTGTTTACTAATGTTAGTTATTTTTTTGTATTAAGTTGTTATAAATTGAATCATAAGTTTAAAATGACGTCAAAGATGAATGTTTCATGGACCGAGAAGCATGCGATCCATGTTGATAAGGCAGAGGCGTATGAGTAAAATATATACGCAGAAGCCCGACCGTTTGACCAAAATGAGCTTCCAGCTTATCGCAAATGGCATCAGATGAATGGCATGACATCTGTTTATATTTTTGAGCATCATGTGGAGGGGCTTGATCGTGGAGGTAGGATCTCCAGAGACGAGCATGGCAAGTAAGAATACATTCCTAGCGGACCGCCTATTGTCCGAGTGGTAATTTCTAACTCTTATTTGTAATATTGTAATTTTGTGTCACATGTAATTTCTTATATTCTCGTTATTTGTTAAGGCATTGCGTGGGATGGGTTTGCTGGCACACAGCGTGACACAATTCTTCACCAAAAGTTGGCATAGGCCGGGCAAGGATAACATGAGAAGAGGATGGGGTTTTTGCTATGACTGTGATGTCCAAGACCGTGCGCGTGCCCTGATGGATCAGGCTGGAGTTCCAGAAAATTGGGAAGAGGTCCCATCCAACGAGAGCACGGAAATTGGCGTTAATCCATACCCACCGCCTCCTGTATTCGAAGGACCAGATCCAATCCAGTCTTGGCTATACGATGGATCTGCATAGAGTAATTACATGGCTCAGGTAGGAGTAGGTCATGTCGCAGACCCTGGACAGGTACTTGTTACATATGACTTGAATTAAGTATGTTTATGACTTACAAACGAATATTTACAAAATGAGATGAACATTTTCAGATGACACAAGAGCTGCAGGCGCAGCAGCAGGGTGTTAATGCATCAGATTTTATTCAATATCTGTTCGGACAGGTATGTTACATGTGTTTAACGGTATTTCAATGATCTCAGCTTACTAATTGAAAGTAAATATGTTTATTTTTCAGGTGACCCAGGAGCAACCGGAGAATTTCTATGAGTGCCAATTTCAGCAGCAGACTGTGCAAGCCCAGCAGGCATCACGCGAGGAGTTCTTCCGGCATCAGCGTGATGTTCCGCTGACTCCCGGTAGAAATTGGCATTTCGGGGATGTAGGGGCATCGTCATCCCAACCACCGCTGGATACGCAGACTCAACCGGAGGTGACACAGCATGAGGAATATGGATGTCCCGCACAGCGAGTCCGGCGTGAAGTATACGAATTATGTCGTGATGTCCGCTCTCCAGACCGCTTCTCGCATTCGTAGTATCCTGGACATTGACCTATCTTCGGACTCTATCTATCTTTTATTATGTTTGTGGGCTTTTATTATGTATGTATTGTTGATCTATTTTCGCTTCTATTATGTTTTATTTCTATTACGTATGTTTTATTCTGCACATTAAACATATGCCTCAGAAAAACTATCGGACTGTGATGTTCCCTCTAACAAAAACTTTCACACAGATCATATTTGATTTTTGTTTGATCTAGATTACAAACATTTAAAAAAATTAACGCTACAAAATTAATTAGAATTAAAATTAACTAACAATGTACAAACAAAAAATAAAATAACTCACATCAAAATTAAACGTTCAAAATGAAATTAATTAATTAAAAATTAATTATTCCGAATTAATTAATTAAAAGTTAATTATTCTGAATTAATTAATTAAAAGTTAATTCTTCCGAAATTAATTAATTAAAAATTAATTATTCCGAAATTAATTAATTAAAAATTAATTATTCCGAATTAATTAATTAAAATAATTATCCAAAATAATTAAGAGAAAAATCTGGAACCGCTTTCTATGTCATCAGTTCTAGAACCGCTATCTATGTCAGCGGTTCTAGATGGGGTGGAACCGCTCCCTCTGTGAGCGGTTTGAGGTTTTGAAACCGTTCCCCCTGTGAGCGGTAATGATAGATTTAAAATTCCATCCAAAAATTGTATAGATTGTTAAATAAAATTCGAATTTTGTATATTTATAAAAATTTCGGGTCGTGTTATCTCATTTTACGAGGAAGATAAATAGTAATTTTTGCAAAAATAAAAATAAAAATTGAAATATGTTCAATTTATAGGGAAATTTGCACATGTAATTGTTTCACCTTTCCGCCCTTGATTATGAAATTGTAATTTGTATACAATTTTAATAATTTATACCTTGTTCCATGCATGTTGTAGCTGGAAAATGAGATGCAACCTAATTGGTATTTAAGTTTTATTAACCATAAACATGCATGTATAATTCTGTTTTGTCTCATCAAGTAATTAAATTAGAAAAGAAATAATAATCATTTTGACAATTTTAACAATGAATTTATTAAAAAAAAAAAGAATTAAAGAGTTTATTTATAGTTACAACATAACAAGTAAATTTTGTGCAATCTAATTGATATTGTTTGATCTTGCCTCCAAGATATTAATTTTAAGTTATTATATATTGTGCGAGATGAAGCGAATCTCATTATATTTTATATGAATAATATGGATTATGCATATAATGTTGTATTTTAAAATTAAGATTTATTTTAATATTTCCAAAATTGTCAAAATAAAGAATTATCAGGTGATTGTTTTTTTATTAAATATTACGTAGTATCAGGGACTAACTACAAACTCGTACAAAACTAAAAAAAAAAAATCTCAAAATTGAACTTCTTTTATTATATTTTGAATTTAATGTGTCAAGAAAATATTTGTCCTTCTCTTTTCCTCATGTAGAAAAAAATGCCCAAAAAGGATAAGCTTTCGTATAGTGCGATGTGAGCACATGATGTAACTATAAGTTGGAGAAGTTTGACCAACCAATGGCATGCAGCCACGTTTCATTAAAGAAGAGAATAGTTTCATTTTTCATAAAATAATTGTTACACGTCTGTTAGGTACCTGTACTTCATTCATATATATATATATATAAAATTGGAATAGGAGGGTTACAATGCATTCAAAATTATATATTCTCATTTGCATTCAATTTTCTATCTTTATTTTCAAAGTTCGAACAATCGATCCGAACCGATCAATATGACCTTCATAATAAAATATACTTGGAGACCAAATTTTATATTTTTTAGAATTTTTTTACTATTTTTTAAGATAGGTACAAAATCACTTTATCAGATGGTCCAGAATTTCCTTAAAACAATGATTTTGTACCTATATTAAAAAATAGTAAAAAAAATATAAAAAATATAAAATTTGGTCTCCAGGCATATTTTATTATGAAGATTATGTTGAGCGGTTCGGATCGACTATTCGGACTTTGAAAATGAAAATAAAGAATTTGTTTGGTTGGAATCCATGATATAATTAAACATAGACCAATAGAGAAAGAGATGACATTTGTTTGGTTGAGAGATTGCGGTTTGTTCCAACAAGTGATCCATCTTGAACCAAGGTGATAATCTCTTTTTGCAAATTATTACTTTTGCTTTGGATTTATAGGTCTGTCATGCTACATATTGATATCACAAAAGAACTATCTAGACATTTCAATTCAATCAGGTTGGAGTCAGAGGCGAAATCAGAAAACAACTACCAATTTTTTTTTTTTTTTAAATTAGAACAAAAATATAAAAAATATAAATTTGATCTTTAAACATATTTTAATATGAAAATTATGTTGAACGGTGTAGATTGATTATTTAAGCATTAAAAATAGATATAAAAATATGACCTTTATTTTATGAACCACAATAACGCACGCACAAAATATATTCAAGAGAAATATAAATATGGACAAAAAATGCTAAAAGAAAGCGAAGAGAACTTATTTTATAAATAAAAAGATGAAGGTCACGTCTTCAATATTTATTAATCAGTTGTGGCAGATATATCATTGAATGAACATTGATTTAATTTTTTTTCTTCTATCTATTTATTGTCAGAATCTAGAGCAAACATGTTTGCTTTTACTTTGTACACAGTTATTGAATCATTCAATCATATATATTTCCATCCAAAACAATAATGTCAATTTATTGTTCATTTGTTCTAGCAAGTGTTGATGATGACTCAAAACAAATCATTCATTCATTAACCCCCATCAACAAAACCTTTTGAATGATTAGCTGCATTAATTATATCATATTATATCACTTCACATTAATTTCCAGGAATATGATATATCAAAACAAACAAAAATGATCAAATCAAAGTTGTGAAGCATAATCACAAGATTCGCGAATTATTCATTTTTTTGGTGATGACAAACTGAACACCAAATTATTCGGGACCGAACTTGGACATAATTATTCACGAACAGTTTGCGTTTACGGAATTTTTCTGAATTTTACGAATTATTCACGAATTTTTCCCGAATTTTTTTTGGGGGTTTTCTTTGCTCCCTTGTGGAATTGAGATTTCTGGTCCAGATAATTCCGTATCATTCTCGAATTATATTTGAATTATTTTCAAATTACAAATTTTTGATCTCGTTGAATCGAACTTAAATAATTCATTTGTCACTGTGTTGAGAAGTACAAATTATAGACTTTACCAGTTACAAAGCCACAAAAGTTGGTGTGCATTTTAATTGTTATGATTTTGAATGGAGTAAATATCACCAATATTTAACTAAAATATCATGCATTTTCCATTTCATCCTAGAAATTTAATTGTTCTCATAGAGTCATAGTTGTCCTCAAATATTAAGTTAATATGATTTTTGTCCTATATGTGTTGCTTTTTTTCCTTTTTACTGGCTCACTAAATGATTTTTTACTGGAAGTAATTAAAAAAATGCAGTATCTGTCCTTATACGAAGAACTCACTGTAGAATCATTGGATATATAACAAGTTTGTGGCAAGGTGTCATTTGACAGGAGAAAGGCATCACTGTAGCTACCTTTTTCTTAATAAAAAGTAAAAAAAAAACCAATCCATTAAATATTAATCGATGGATGGATTCCTTTTTCAAAAGGGAAAGCATCTTTCTCAAAAAGCAGCAGTAAGTGCCGTTTTGTATATTTCCTCTGAAACTTGCTAAATTTGCTGTGTTCCAAATAAATTCAAAAAATTTGGAAGAATAGATAAAAGGAAAATGAGAAATGTTCTGCTTATAATGTTAGTCCGGACACTTACAAATATATTTCTTTTTTTACCAAAAACTCATAGATAATTGTATGAGTGAGTCTATGGTAATATGGTACTATGCATATCATGATTTAGTCTGTAATATAGATTAATATTTTTGTTTTCAAAATTCTAACGGTTGATCCGAACCGTTCAAAATGATTTTCATATAAATATATACTTGCAGACCAAATTTTACATTTTTTAGAAATATTTCACTATTTTTTAAGATAGGTAGAAAATCACTGTCTTTGGATGGTTCAGAATTTTCAGATCAAGTGATTTTCTACCTATCTTAAAAAATAGGAAAACAATTTTGAAAAATATCAAATTCTGTGTGTAAGTAGATATTTATTTGAGGATCATGTTGAACGGTTTGGATTGATCATTAAGATTTTAAAAACAGAAATATTAATTCGCATAGACTATAGACTCACTCTAATTGTATTCATTGAAATAGTTACAAACTAGCTGTTATATAATATTAGACTCTTTTTGTAAATATTAATGTGTAATGTTGAATTACGCGCACAAATTTAGGATGTCAAAATAGTAAATCCCGTATAAATCAGAATTTATACATAGTTCATTCTGTACGATGCAATAAAATTTTATATAGATTCACAGTTATCTTGATCAATCAATAAACACTAAAAATTGTCATTGTGCTACCTGATAAACCAGCCACACACAAATTTTAATGAATAGAACAAAAAAAAGTTAACTATTTATAAATTTGTAATCCGTTTGAAAATTGAACCCTATATAAATTTCAATTTGTACATATTTTATTTGTGTTCGCAAATTATCATGCCAATACTTAGCCGAACATTAGGCGATTGTTCCCCAATTTATAATTAGCAATCCTCTGTACAATTACATATTTTGGACTAATTCCTCTTCATCTTCAAAGACTTTTTCAATTTTTTATTTATTTATCTCTACATTCTTTATTATATTTAATATATTCTTTGACTCTTTTTATATTTTTCTATATATCTATACAGATAATTATTCTCATTTAAATATTATTACAATCTACTTTTCTCTATTATACTCTTCTCTACTTATCTCTAATAACAGTGAGCGGAACAGAACTCCATTTGTATATCCTCCGTGGTCCCCTTTCTAAGTTTAATAATTTGACAATTGAACAGTAACGAATCGCGACCCCTTCCAAAAACAGAAAAAGCCCTAGCTACATCTCTCAAACTATTTAAAATTTTTAATTTGCAGTGGCAATTTCTAATATAGTTTCAGATATGTAGAAGAGTTTCTTATCTATAAACTATACAGTAAAATTTCTTATTAAAAAAACTGTTTTTAAACACCATGCAAGTCAAATAATTAGCTCAGATTAATTCTCTTTTGTAATTTATTGCTCATATGGCTGAATATAAACTAAAATTATCTTCAAAAATATGAGAGTTAGAAACTTTAGAGATTTTAATTTCTAAAAAGTAGTTAATAGTTATTTAGAAACTCATTTGAATTGTAGAGATGTAACCTCAGCCAACTCAGCTCCTTCCATTCCATACCGTTTTTCTCCGACCAGTGACCGTCCACTCCTCCGCCTTGGTCATAATTTTGGTTTTTTTGCTGCACGATCCTTGTCAATATATGACTAATAAAGTTTCTTTCTTTTAGACTGCTAATGTGATTAGTTTCTGCATAGCCTATGTCTTTGCTTCTAACCAACCCGCACCCCCCCCTCCTTTTTTTTTTTATGAAATCTTGCCAGCGACATAAAAGTTGTGTGCTTTGACAGGGTGAGACGCTGGTGCTGTAGAGACGACAGATCAAATTCTTAACGGAAATTAATAGGAGGGTATTTTGTCTTTATTATTTTATTCGGAGATTTTATTATAGTTAATTTCAGAATTGTTGTGTAATGAGAAAATAAGAAATAAAAGAAGAAGTTAAAGAACATGTTAAATATAATAAAGAAAAGAGGAGTAAATAAGAAGTTGAAAAATTCTTTAAGAGCATACGAGACAATAATCCTAAGATTTTTTAAGCATATGTTTGTTATGAAATTAATAAGAATTATTCCCGCAAAAGAAAATCTTGTTTTACAGTTATAACTCTTAATTTTCATGAAATATTTTCGTACTTAGACGAGTTTAAACATAGACTTAGAGTGAGGATATGGTACTATGTATATTGCAGATTGATCTGTACAATAGATTAATATTTTTTTTTTCAAAATTTATATAGTCAATCTAAATCATTCAACATGATCTCTTTATAAAAATGTTATTATAAACTAAATTATATATTTTTAAAATGTTGTACTATTTTGATAGAAAATCACTACTTTTGAATGATCTAGATCTAGAATCTTTAGATCAAATAATTTTTCAACCTATCTAAAAAAATATAAAAAAATTCTAATAAATGTAAAATTTGATCTACTAGTAGTCTAGTACATTTTTATATTAACATCACGTTAAAAGGTTCAAATCAACTATTTCAATTTGAAAATAAAAATATTGATTTATAGTATGGATTAATATACGCTATGTACAGTGCCTCAACCTCATTTATGTTCATTATATTGAAGTACTTAATTACAAATTGAATGAATAGGCCATCTATTACATGGGTATTCAGAGGTGGACGCAGACAGAGGAAATGGGGTATTCATTTAAAAAAAAAAGTCTACTTATAGATGTTTTATTTTTAAATAATTTAAAGTAAAATGTTATGGATATTATAAAATTAATCTCCAACATGAAAATTGTATATGATAGATTTTCATTTTCGTTTAACTCCTACGACTTGAAATTATGATTCCAACTCTGTAGTTATTTATCCTTTTTTTATGTGAAACAAAGCCACAAGCAAGTGATGTCATCTTAGATAAGAACTAGAATATACATCTTTCCGAAACTAATTTAAGTTGCAATAATACCAAACACTTTACATAAGGACCGGTATTTGTTATAGTGATAATAAAAATGTCATATATGTAAGAGATCACAAATTTTACTAAAAATGAGAGATCTCTTATGAATATTTCAGTTGGATGGCTTGATCTTAATTTTACTAAAAATAAATAAATGACAACTTAGTGAAAATAGTATTTTTTTTTTTTAATTAAAAGTCTCAGTATATTTCAATATTTTTTAAATGTTATTCTCGAGAATCGAACCTGTGTCTTTTTAAGGGAGATGTGCCACTGTACTAAGCTCACATTTAAGTGAAAATATTCATGATTTAAATGCTATAAAACTAATGTTTAGTATTGTGCGATCTAATCTTGATTATAAATAAACATGCCATATTCTGTTAGAACTAATTATCTATAACATCGATAAATTAATTTAAAATATTATAAATTGATCCTAAAAGTTTCTGTAATGCAATTTCAATTGTATGATGACATTCTAGCATGAGATCATATGATTGTTTCAAAAGTTTTAGCCTAGACTTCTGATGATACATCTATGAATAAGTAAGTTCAATTTCTGAAAATTGGAGGATAGATATGGAAATTGTAAAGTCTAAAGACCAAAACGGAAACATTGTAACACTTTATACCGACGCGTTTTATCGTACATTAGCATCTATATTCTATCTACATAAAAAGCAATTAACGCCTCCTTAAAAGAATGTAATTTGCTAAGAGGTGGGTTACATGTGTCAAGTTAAGATCTGGTCATTTTTGTGATAAGATTTGTAATTGCATGAAGTCTTATTAATTATACAACGCCTAAGCACTAACCTAATAATTTAAGCAACTTTCGTTCATTTCAGGAGACAAATGAAGATTTTTTAGCTATAACATAACAAAAAGCACGCAGAGTTTATATTTATACTAGTACTGGAGACCCAGAATTAAAAAAAAAAAAAAAATTAGCCGTCCTTATTCTTCCCAGCAGTACTACAAGAAATATATAACACCGACTTTGAGTTTGAAGTAGAGAAGATGGTGCTCCGCACATGGACAAATCTCAAGGGTTGCTTATAGCCATCCATATAATTTTTTTAATTATGTATATTGAAATGGAGGAATCGGATTACCTTTTTTTTTTTTTTGACACCTATTATTTTTAAAGTCTAAATAATTGATCCAAACCGTTCAACATAATTAATATATTAAAATGTGCTTGGAGATCAAATTTTACATTTTTTTTAAATTTATTTTACTATTTATTAAGATGGTTACAAAATCATTGTTTTCGGACCATTGAAAAACAATAATTTTGAAACCATCTTAATAAATAGTAAAAAAAATTAAAAAAAAATGTAAAATTTGATCTCCAAGCACATTTTAATATATTAATCATGTTGAACGGTTCGGATCGACTGTTTGAATTTTGAAATTGCAAAACTAACTTATAAAAAAAACAGTGTCAAGATGTGTCAAAAAAAAAGGTGTAATTAAATCAAATTTCATTGTCTTAAAAATGTTATATAATTTACCTCCTCATAAAAAACTAAATGTGTGTTTGTAGATTAGTGATTAGAATATCACTTTGTAGCTCTGGAGACTTCAGTTTAAAATTTAGTAACCACACATTATGCATTTTACGTTTCAGCCTTCTAATTTAAATTTTCTAATTCCACCCATCACTACTCACTTTCATTATTATCGTGCATTACACAAAAGAGTGGATTTTTGAAAAAAGAGATTTTTTTTTATGTAAATCTTAATTGTATACAAATTTTGTAGAAATTTTAGTTTTCGGATAGTACACTAGAAACATATTTTACGGATGCATCGATTATATAGTAATTTAGGAAGTAATTCCTTAGAAAGAAAAATTGTGGCTTTAATAATTGAATTACTTTGCGTCGTTACTAACATTGATTAATTAGCTATTTGTTTAAGTGATCGCATAGTGTATATTATAAAAGGATAAAAAAAATGTGATTTTGAATGATGCTATATTTTGAAAGTTGCTGCCAAGATCAATTAATCTGTCATTTTTCATCAATCTAATGTACCTATAAACAATTATGCTTGCTTCTATGAACTATGTTATATTTGTTTGGAACGATTTTATCTTTACATATATTATATTTTAGAGCAAGTATAGAAGTTAATATCTTATTTATTAATTTCTTATTGTTATTGATACATGTACATATATCAATAACAATGCTAAATTGTTGGTTGAAGTTTGATTAATAAGTCAATGGCAAAGCCAGAAATACCATAGCGTGGGGATATATCTTGTAATATATTTTTTTAATATATATAGGCATATTTAATATATATTTTCAACAATATAAAAAAAAAGTTAAGCATATTTTTGGGGAAATTTCACGTAAATCCTTCAAAAACCTTAAAATTGCATGCCCCCCCTAATATATTCTTAATGCTATATTTATCCTTCTAAATTTCAAAAACTCATAATTTATCCAATTTGTTGCATTTTCCATTCAAACTCACTTTAAATTTTATAACGTTATCATTTTATCATTTATTAAAAAAAAGTAGTCAGTGTAAGAAAAATATCCAGCCTTCTAATTTGTCAATTTTCGAAAATAAATGATACATTTTTCTACTTGTGAACGTTTAGCCATACACCTGACTCATTTGAGAGAATCTCATCTTCACTATTCAAACTGTCATCATCAATTGCATCGACAGGTAAACGTGAATAATCAGGTACCTCTACCAGCCTATAGGTCTGAACAGGCCTGGGTCGAGTACTAGGTTCAGGGTTCTGACTGGTACTTGGCTGAGACCTCGATTCAGGGATCTGTCTGGGTACAGGGGCCTGACTGTTCAGATTCAATTGGAAATTAAAACTGGAATTATTCGGTTCCAATTCTACATACAACTCCAGAACTAGTACACTTTAGGAGAATGACGCAACAATTCCTAAAATCATTTCAAACGATGCCTGGTTTGTTACCCGTACCAATTAGTAGTCACGTTGGTCATCGATAGACATATTAAATCTGACTTGGATTTCCATATTTGCTTCACTAACGGTATACCCAACCAGTTTATAAATTTTATTTTGGAGATAATCGAAGTTGTGATTAACAATTACCGGGAACGAGTATTTGGGCCAGGTACTGTAGAAGATCCTGTCATCATTGTACTAGATGTCCCCTACAATAAAAACTTTCACACAGATCATATTTAGTTTTAGGTTGATCTAGATAACAAATATTTAAAAAAAAAAATTACCACATTAACGCTAGAAAATTAATTAAAATTAAAATTAAAACTAACTAATTACAATTTACAAAAATATTAAAATAACTTCAATTATCAAAATCAATCTAAATTAAATGTTTAAAATGGAATTAACTGAAATTAATTAATCTAAATTAATTAAAAATAATTAATTTTAATTAAGATATATTAATTATTTTAATTAAAATTAATTAATCTAAACTAAACTTATTAACAAAGAGTGCGTTTGGATGAATCAAGAATAGTAGCAAGGATAGAGCTATCCTCAATTTTAGGAATAATAGTTATTTCAATATTTTGTAGGAATAGTAGAATAATGGACTATCCCACAAAAGACAAACAAAGAATAGTGACTATTTGCTAATCCAAACACATCCAAACGCTGGATAGTAGCTCGGAATAGTGCTAATCCGGAATAATAGCTATTCTTCACCCATCCAAACGCACCCAAAATTAATTTAAATTAACAACTTACAAACTTACAGAAGTTGGTTTCGGATGGTTTGAGGAGGGAGACGGAGGAGGAGGGCGAGCACAAAATTTCAATGTACTTGAAGGGTATACATAAAATGTCGTCGTTTTCTAGGATGCGTGACTTCCCTTCTCCATCCGGGGGCACCCTATAACCAGCCACCATAAACAATTAATTAAAGTTTGGTCGTTCGGTGGTACAAAAGAAAAAAGAAAAAAACTATAACAAATTAATTTAAAAGTACCCGAGTAAAACAGAAAGGGTACCAATACATTGTGATAGATAAATGTTCTTTCATGAGTTAATGAAACATAAGCTAATCTCTATTAGAGCCCGGCCATTAGAAATGAGCATGAGCACGGAAATTGAACTAAAAATTACTGTTCACGTGAAAAAAAAAAATTTCAGTTCAGAAACAGTGAGCGGCCCAACATGCCCTACCATTCTTTTTTAGAAAAAGAAAAATTGTTGTAATGGACCCCAAAATTACTCCCGGTCAAAGATAAAAGGACAATGAGTAAATACATGGTGACATTAAATTTGAAGTAACAAATGCACAAAAGTAGTATTCGATACCATAAATGCTAATTATAAAATAGTTGGAACAATTGACAAGCTATATGAAGGGACAATCATATATATATATATATATAAATATAGTGTGGCTAATATGCTTTCGGTAGCATAAGCACCGAAATACATCCAACTCCTTTTTCGATTTTTAAAGTCCAAAACGTCGATCCAAACCGTTAGATGCGTTCTCTATATTAAAATGTGCTAGAAGACCAAATTTTACATTTTTTGGAATTTTTTTACTATTTATTAAGCCACTTTGAAAATCGCTGATCCAACGGTGGCTTAACCCAACAGTGAAACTGTTGGATCAGCGATTTTCAAAGTAGCTTAATAAATAGAAAAAAATTCCAAAAAATGTAAAATTTGGTCTCCAAGCACATTTCAATATGAAGAATTGAAATTTCAAATTTGGACCGTAAGCACTTCGGCCCATATGCTACTGAAATCATATTAGTCATTATATATTACTTAAATTGACAATTTTTTATGGGAAAATTTATTTTATGCCACTCTAAAACTTGATATTTGTCAAAATGCCACTCAAAAAACAATATTTGTCAAAATACCATTAAAATTCAATGCCTATTTTAATTTTGTCATTATCTCAATTTAAAAATTATAATATTTCAAAATGTCCAAACTGCTCCTGTCAGAATTTTTTTTTTTTTTTTTCGAATTTCAATTTTTTTTTAAATTTCAAAAATTTCAAATTTTTTCGAATTTTCAATTTTTCGAATTTCAAATTTTTTCGAATTTCCAATTTTTCGAATTTCAAATTTTGAAAATCAAATTTTTTTGGGGAGTCCAAGCCGGGGGCTGCCACGAAAAAATTTGAAATTCGAGAAATTTGATTTTCCAAAAAAATTTGAAATTCGAAAAAATTTGAAATTTGAAAATTTTGAAATTCGCAAAAATTTGAAATTTGAAAATTTTGAAATTCGAAAAAATTTGAAATTTAAAAAATTTTGAAATTTCAAAAATTTTGAAATTTCAAAAAAATTTGAAATAAAAAAAAAAAAAAATCTGTCAGGGACAGTTTGGGCATTTTGAAAGATTATAATTTTTAAATTAAAATTAAAGAGGGATAATGACAAAATTAAAATAGGCATTGAGTTTTAATGGCATTTTGACAAATATTGTTTTTTGAGTGACATTTTGACAAATATTAAGTTTTAGAGTGGCATAAAATAAAATTTGCCATTTTTTATATATGAACATTTACATGTACAATCAATGAAATCATTGCCAACTAAGATGAATGAACGGTTGCTTTTAATCATCTTGCACCTATCAATCCTTTCAATAATAGACTTCTTCAGGATAATATCTCAAAATTCTGTAAAAAAAAATTGTAAAATTAATATTTTTTTACTTTTCTAAAACCTAAAATTTCTTAATGTTATCGAGTGGTAGAGTCACGTGAGGTTAAGAGGAGGCACTTGTCTATTTTTGACTTAAAAAGTTCCGAAAATATGTGATTTCTGTCATTTTTCTTTTAAAAAGAAAATACTAAAATATGCTTTATTTAAAATAATTCTACTATTATATTCTATTCTGAAAATTTTATAACATATATATATATTTTTTCTTAGCTCTGTTTCTGATCTTATCCTGTACATATCATTTGACAAACAAAAGAACAAAACTTAGATTTGATTTTTGTGCAACTGTACGAACCGTCTGATTAATGGTCTGAGTGACACCCCCACTAAAAAAGAAACAGAGATCAGGTGCTAGCAGGTTAGTTATCATGCCATCTGATAACTAAGATTTGATTAACTTAGATTTGATTCATGCCATCTGATTTTATATTATGATCGAACACTCGAACAGCAGGTTAGTTATGACCCAAAAGAATGGATCATCCTTACTCTGTTTTCATATATACTTGAGTTTAATTGAGGACACGATGCAAGGAATTTCATGATATGAAAAGAAATGGTTTTCCTTCCTTCAACATCCTTACCAACCATTTTCGTCTTCACCCGTGACCCGTGCGTGCCTTCCGCTTGTCTACTCGATTACTAGATCCGATATATAGCTTATCGTTTTGCCCTCTTGCTCTCGACTCTCATTCGCTTCCTTCAACTATATCCAACACTCTCCTTCAATTTCTTCAACATCTCACCCATCCATCGTCTCCTTCTCTTCTCTTGTCCTCACTATCCTTCAATCCTAAGCACACGCGCGTATATCGTAATAGTTTAAACATATATATATATCTTCTAAAAGTTAAACACCTAGCTATTTTAATTGTATAAACACCTGCTTCAAAAGTGTAACAAACATCGATCATCTTAATTTTCTTTTTTGTGTCCACTTTCATTAGCATATATATAACACATGTTGTAACAATATGATCACCTACCGTAATAGTATAAACTTGTTTTAAAATAGATGAGAGCTCAAATGGCTCATTGCTTTCATGCTCCAATCATATCTCACATCTTTATCTTTGATCGATTTCAAAGTCTAAATAGACAATCCGAACTGCTCAAAATGATATCTATATTAAAATATGCTTGGGGGATCAAATTTTATATTTTCTAGAAATTTTTATTATTTTTAAGATAGATACAAAATCACTATTTTTCCAAAAATTTTGGACCATCTAAATTAAAACGGTGATTTTGTAACTATCTTAAAAATAGTAAAAAGTTGACCCCCAAGCATATTTTATGTGCATATCATTTTAGGTTGTTTGGATTGTCTGTTTAAATTTTGAAATCAGAGATAAAAATATATGATATGATTGAAATATGAAAACAATAGAGCATTTGACCCCTCCTCTTTAATATATGTACATCTTAAATTTCTGATCAGCAAAACAATTGAGCCCTGGGCTGTACCTTAATACAAAGGATGCAGATTAAGTTGATGTGGATTGAACATGTGGGTTCTACGTGGAATGTGGGAAATGACCTGTTTTTACTGTTTTTGAGATATCACTGTTCGTTATTAGAGTAGAAGACTGATATAGAGATAGGAGTTGGGACTCTTGGGAGGACCGTTAGGGGCTCTGTATAATTCTCCAACACAGAGCAACCATTATATAATAAAATTAAAAATATATATAATTATTGTCTCATTATATTTTAAGAGAACATATATATATATATATATATATATATATATATGAGAGTGTCTTCTATGGACATAAGGACCTATTTGTAAAATGAACATATTTTTATTTTCAAAGTTCAAACAGTCGATCCGAACCGTTCATCTTGTTCTTCATATTAATATGTGCTTGGAGACCAAATTTTACATTTTTCTAAATTTTTTTACTATTTATTAAGATGGGTACAAAAAAATATCAAATTCAGACCATTGAATTTTGTACCCATCTTAATAAATAGTAAAAAAATTCAGAAAAATGTAAAATTTGGTCTCCAAGCACAAATTAATATGAAGAACAAGATGAACGGTTCGGATCGACTGTTTGAACTTTGAAAATAAAAATATTTTCATTTTACAAATAGGTCCTTATGTCCATAGAAGACTTTTTCTATATATATATTAATAATAATAAAGTTAAACTATATAAAGTATTGCATAAATCAATCTCATCATAAATTATATAAAAATATTGTATATAAATTAATTTTATTGTAATAATATTATTTTATATTGTTAAATGTATAAATAAAAAATTAACGTATATATTTTTTTTATTTATCAGATAAAAATAGCTTTATGTACTTATTTTGGATCTTACAACATGTTACAACATTCAGTTTTGTGATTTTGAAAGTCCAAACAGTCGATCCAAACCGTTCAACATGATATTTATATTAAAATGTGTTTGGAGATCAAATTTTATATTTTTTTTTTGAATTTTTTACTATTTATTTAGTATTTTAAAAAAACTATTGCTTTTCAGTGGTCCATAATTGTCTAAAAATAGCAGTTTTGTAAAATACTTAATAGTAAAAAAATTCAAAAAAATGTAAAATTTGAATACCAAGTACATTTTAAAATAGATATCATGTTGAATAGTTTGAATCAACTGTTTGGATATCATATGCGGCCGCATATACGAAACCGCATATATGGGACCGCATAAAGATTTTCATGAAGAATCCAATTGCATATGCATATGCGGCTGTATAAACTGTATTTTACACCACTGCATGTGATATGCTAGATACGTGAAGATTATTAGTTGTTCTCGCATACAAAATCTTAGAGCAAATTCAAATCATAAAAGAATACCACAAGAATAGCAAGAAGGTCGTCAATTCACAATAGCAAGAATTAACTCACTACACCGAATTAGTGAACTATTTTATGTTTTGAACGGATTAATAAAAAAAACAAGGATAACTCACTACTAATCCAAATTAGCATTATCGGTCCAAATACAAAATAGAAAACATAATAACTGCAAACCTGAATTAACGTGCTATTCTCACTTCATCCAAATATAATATATAGTTACATCACGTCTTCTTACAACAACAATTAATAAAACAAAATATTATCAAGGGACAATTAATAATTGGGAATAGCATTATTACCGTTACACTTTTAAAATTAGAGTATTCTTAAGTTTACTAAGTCTCTTTATGAACTTAATTTTAGAAAATATCATCCTGACTTTAAAAAACAAATCTAAATTGTTAAAATTCGTCAATCTTGTGAGTGATACGTCTACCTACAAAAAATTTAAACTTCGAACAGAGCATGTCATAGGGTAAGCTAGAGGGTACTAAGCACCCCACAACTTTACATAGCCCCCTACACTTTATATAGCCCGATTCCGCCTTAACATTGAATTAATTAGTATAAAGTTAAGTGGCCAAAATTAAAAGGTTTATAAATTAATTTTTAATGCATTCATTTATTGGATATCTTTTTACCACTTGACTCTATATAAAATTAGTTCGAAAATTTTAAATTTTGATATATAGATCAATAGATGCATAACTTGTAAGGTAGATGGGTTTTAATAGTTTAGATTTGTCACTTAAAATCGATTGAATAAATTTTAGAGTTGAGTTTACAAAGAGACTTGATGTAAGAATACTAGCTAGTTCCACTTCACCTTTTAATAATATGTAGCAAAGAGCCTCTGTATGTAAAAAATATATTAATATTACTTGTACTGTTTTCGGCCTGATCTTAAAATACAAATTTGTGTTAAAGAAAAATAAACTAGCCTTCGTTGGTTATAAAACTTATTTTATTTTTAATAATTTTTACCTTTAATAAAAAAATAAAAAGATGCCAACAAATGATTGACATGAATTTTGAATCTTTTAATTAAAACTAGATTTTTCTTGCTCGTAAATTAAGACACGACAAACATTTTAAATTGATTTAACTTGAATCAATTTTAAAACTAAAATATATATACAACTTAAATTTAAATCATATTATGCTGAAATTATTGACGATTAAGATATTTACAAGGTTCAATATAAAAAACTAATGGATTATTTTTTATCAATGAGGCTATCTTGCTTATATAGTTTGCATTATATAATGATTTAAAACTGATTAATTAAAAATTGATGATGGTTATTGTTAGATCGATCGAGAGAATATATGCAAATTTTGAAAAATTAGAGAAAATTTAAATCCTCTTATAATTATAGTGGTGTTAAATGCAGGAACACATCACGTGGAAGAAAGGAATTTGTATAAAGTCCAATCTTGATTATAGAATCAGGATCGACTGTTCATCCGATTCTGATTACCGGTACTATCAGTGTCGCTTGAGTCAAGATCGCAGGCATGTCCAATCTTGATATCTGTTTTTTTTTTTACCAATACTGATTCTCCACTAGTGTATGATATTTTTATCATTACATTAATGCACGTTGTACGGAACGCCAAAAGAAAATTTAATCGTAATCGTTTGATTGATACCATATATACATATTTTGATGAAAATTACAAGACAGAAGACAATTAATTGTGGAAGAGCAGCGTTGAAAATTTGAAATTCTCAACTACTCTGATGAACTTAGATTATTTCTTTGTTGAATTAATGAAGGATACTCACTAAAGATCGAAATTCTGAATCACATTATTTATCCATTGAAAATTATTGTTTTAATGCGCACCGATTGAATTATTAATAATTCATTTGTAGGTCGGTAACATGATTAGCAATTAGGAAATGAGAAATTACTAACTTAACATAATATAATGTAATTAATGCTTTGTACTGTTATTGATCATGCCAAATATGTATCAACCTTTTGGAGATGTATGCGCAGACAAATTAATGACACCTTGCTGGAGTGCAAGAAGCTAGGAAAGCCATTAATTACACAAAGAGAACACCTATACGTCAAGTACCCCATACTCCCATAGTGCAATTGCATTTGATTGAAATAAATATATTACTCCTCTCCATTATTTAGAAACTGTATTGCTCCCTTTCTCACCTTTAATATTTTTTACGCCATTTTTTCCTAGGAACAAATACTCAAGGATACCAAATGGATCATTCGATTAATCTTATAAATAAGGATGGTACATATATGATTTAAATTTATTGATTAGTATCGTTTTTTCAGTTTCAAATAATTTCACTTGAGTTTCACTTATATTAAGAGAGCTAGTTTATTTTTTTTTTAAGCTTAACAAGATGGTTGGTAAACTTAACTTTAAATTGTATTGAATTGTTTTGCAAAAAAAAAAAAATTGTATTGAATTGGCTTCAAATAATGAATACATTTACAATAAATTTATAAAATTTTGAATAAGAATTTGATAAAATAAAAACTAAAAAAATGCGTTCAATTTTCATCACTTTTGGCTTTTTGAATTTGCGCTAAATAAAATTGAAAATTAATAAATTTAGCATAGAAACACATTATTTATCAAGTATATTAATTTCAATTGTTTGAATTTAATGTTTGATGCCGGTGCAATAGATTTTTGGAGTTAAATTCACCAGCTATCTAATTAGTAGGTGTAAGTACATACTAGCTTTAATTTGCTAAAAAATAATTAGCCAAATAAATATTATACTTGATAGGTATGTTGTCTTAAGAGAAACCATTATGCTATATATAATTTTAACTACTAGTGTCTGCAATTCCAGTGTGCATGACGTCAGAAACTCGATTAGTATTTGCATCGGTGATAACTGAGAACTTTTGAGATTCATCTCCTGCTTTAAAAAAGGTATTAAGATCGATGCACAATTCATCAAAATAATTAATGCTTAGGTTCTTTGAGGTTATATAACAGTGGTTTAGTATTAACCTTCACAATAACTCCTTGATTTTAAATGAAACGGGGCATTTCTCACGTAGTTAAAAAGGGTACAAAATTCATTATTTTGTGAGTTTATTTTTCTCTATAAGAATATGTAATCGTTGAAGAGACCTTTTTTTAAAACAACTTAGCTTAATTAATTTTCTTATATTTATATATTGTACGCTCTGCACTCGTTAAACGGTATAAATTAAACTCAGCTATGGGCCGGTTATCTCCAGTCTTGTACCAAATGGACAAGAGAAGTCTCTTAAAAGAGGCCATACACATGGCATATTTCTTACAGCATCCACGTATCGATTACTTGTAATTCTCAATTAATTCATATAATGTCAAGCCCACTATAAATATGGGAAGGTAATCAAACTCTTGATGTTGTAGTTTGTTTTCTGTTATCATACTGTGTTTGTACTGAGCTAACATATTTGCTGTCCCTTCAGCGAGAGAACCAAAGTACAATAAATATGCTTATTATCAAAATTGAGCATCCTTTGGAATTTGGCTTTGGTTTACTAGGTGCATCTTTCTCACTCTTTCTATATACAATAAACAAATATTTTGCTAGGAGTAAGATGCTAGATCTTAATTTAATTACCCTAATATTTTTAGTGTTATATATCACCTTCATCAATTAGGACTATAACAAATTAATTATAACTGTACCTTTCCTTTTGGTGGCATTGTTCTAACAGTACTAAACTTTTTTTTTTTCATTCCAATTTCAGGTAACATATTGTCATTGTTGGTCTTTCTTGCCCCCTTGTAAGTCTTTACCTGTACTATTGTATTTGCTCTTAAAACATTCCATTTCAGAAATTCTGATATGGCTTTCGCATAATAAGAAGAAGTCCTCAAAACATGTTCTTAATTAATACACTCGCGGGCATGCGCACACAAGTAGAAATTTGCTATGAGGGATAAGGGGGATACCAGTTCACTTAGTTAAATTTCTTACATGCATGGCAGTTAAAACTTGTATCAGCATCGATCCAAACAACTTACAAAGACTGATCGAGCTAGTACCACCACGAAATGCATGCCAAACCATGCATGGAACAATTTTGATTTCTATGCACAATGGAGTATGCGTTATATAGTGTTTTTGACTTCCTTTTTATTTTGTTTTGGAAGGCCAACATTTTATAGGGTGTACAAGAAGAAATCAACTGAATCGTTTCATGCGGTACCATATATTGTCACCTTGCTTAGTGCCATGCTATGGTTGTACTATGCCATTCTCACAAGGGATGTGCTTCTTCTTACCATTAATGGCACGGCGTGCGTTTTTGAATCTCTCTACCTTGCAATCTTTATAGTTTATGCTCCACGAGATGCCTTGGTACGTATGGAGCTTTATTTTTTTTATTTTGCCTTTGTATATATAGCAATAACTGTTTTATTAATTAGCTACCTACCAATATAACATGGAAATTTTTTATGTAGGTATTTGCATTGAAACTGATTTTCATGCTAAATGTTGTGTTGTACGGATGCTTGGTTACTTTCTCTCTTCTGTTTATCACGGGAAGGAGGAGGATCGTAGTAATGGGAACGATTTCTTCCTCGTTGGCTGTCTGTGTCTTTATAGCTCCTCTTAGTGTTATTGTAAGATCAATGCAAATTGAGATTAAAAAAAAAAAAAAAAAAGTTCATTACTATTTCTTTTTCATTTTTACAGTCATAAGTTACAAATTTTGTTCTAGCTTTTGCATGTCATAACTCATTTTGTTGTTAATTTGTTGCAGAAACAAGTGATAAGGACTAAGAGTGTGGAGTTCATGCCTTTCTATTTATCTTTATTTCTCACACTAAGTGCAATTGCATGGTTCTTCTATGGCCTTCTACGAAAAGACACTTTTGTTGCTGTAAGTGAAGCTTGTATATATATCAATTTTTTTTTTGTTTAGTGTTTTTTCTGGCATCTCTCTTTTCAATCTGAAAATAAACAAATAAATGAAAGAAACTAATTGAATAATTTCATTTTTTTTTTCTCCTTTTCCTAATTTACAATCCCACCAATTTATTGTCACAGGTACCAAATGTCATCGGCTTCCTGTTCGGCATAGCACAAATGGTTTTATATTTCATGTATAAAGCTCCAGATGCAAAGAAGGGAGAATCAATGATATCACCAGTAGTGGACTTAGAGATGTATCAGACAACTAATGCAAGCACCACCAATGCTCATGAAATTGAGACAACTAATGACTCTGTTGAAGCAGATAAAAAAATTGGGGTCTGAGAAGTTTTTTAATTATTAACTGATATTTTAGTTTTTCTTCTTTTAATTAAGGAGGAATTAACAATCCCTGTCATGATGTAGAGAGTGCATGATTAGCGCATGGTGTATGGAATGTTGTGTTGTATCCCTTTATGTTTGAATAATATTTGTCAAGTATATTTAGTATTAATATTTCAAGCTACGTAACTTAAGATACTTGGATTAAAAGATTGGTTTCAATCTTAGATTTTTCTTGCTAGAGAGATAAAGTTGAAATTGTCTGGTGCACTTACTAGAATTGTCAGGTCACCAAGCCCATGCCAGATTCCCAGTGTTGGCCCAAAATGAAACAATTGCCTTTGACTTGATATTGCGTTGGGAAGCAAATTGAATTTACAACAGATTACAATACAATGTAAACAAAGAGAGTGGTTCCAATACATCCAAAATTCTATGTTTCATTGCATCTAAAATTCTATATTTCTATTTGTATCCAGTTATTTATCTTCATTTTTAAAGTCTGAACAGTCCATCCGAACCGATCAACATGACATTCATAATAAAATATGCTTGGAGACCAAATTTTATATTTTTTTTAAAAAAAATTTACTATTTTTTAAGATAGGTACAAAATCACTTTATCGGATGGTCGAGAATCTCCTTAAAACAATAATTTTGTACCTATCTTAAAAAATAGTTAAATTTTTTTATAAATATAAAATTTGGTCTCCAAGTATATTTTATTATGAAAGTCATGTTGAGTGGTTCGGATCAACTATTTGGACTTTGAAAATGAAGATAAAGAAAATAAAAGATTAAATGTAAATGAGAGCATAGAATTTTGAATGCGTTGGAACCTCTCTCGTAATTCGTAAACAAATGTGTTTTTAGAATTTGTTGATATGCACGGTGGATTCAAATGTTTTTCCAAAATAAGTGCAATAAAAGTTGATGTTATGAATTAGATAATTAATGCATCCGATATATTAGGAGGTTCTGGTAGACAAGTCTCTATCAAGTTTTTATAAAGCTCACTAACATGTTAAATAGACAAAATGGATTTCTCACACATAAGTTAGAGCCCCTGTTTTGACTTACTTCATAGATCCCTAATCAGCTACAAGTAATTCAATCTGTTTAATTGTGATGAGATCAGCAAGTAAAAAGATTAATATATTCAAGTTAAATATTTCTGTTGTACTACAGGAATAAAATACTCACAGCTGAGTCAAAATTAATTTAGTGTCTATTTAAAATATAGGAGAGTTCATTTTAAGATTCGTGACAGATTAAAATGGTCAGATATTGCTCTGAAGTCTGAAATCTGAATTCCTAGTTGACTGTTGACCTCATTATAACTTTACAGTGAATTCTGACACTTGATTCCCATTTTTTCTTTCTTAACGACTAAAAATACTCATCGTACAAGAATTATCCTAAGTATCATAATTTTGAAGCAATTAGTTAAAAAAATTAGGTATCTTTTGAAAATTATGTTTAATATAGTTGATTTTGATTATGTGGGAAATATAGATTTAAAACATATTCTAAATTATTAAAATGATTTGAAAATTATAATCTTTATATCATACAGAGGGAAAAAGAAAATAAGGTCTTGAGAGGTCATTAAATTTTGCCTCATGTGACAATCAGAATTTTTATTTTTAGAAATAATATAGAAAATAATATAGGATAATAGATGAAATATATGAAAATTTTGATTTCATATTATGAAAAAAAAAAAAAAAAAAAAAATTTGATTTCTTTAAGATTCAGGTTATTCCTCAGGCACATAAAATCTTATTCGTAAACTAAAGAAAATCGATTCCTTTTATAAGATAAAAATCTCAAGCCAACCCATCTAGATGTAATATCTATATTATTTTTAAACAGATAGTGTTGATGTGAAAGCGAAAAGAACCAAGTCAGTCAGTCTGCATTTGCACAGTTGCACTTGAGATGGATTGGACTTGTGCATCAAGTCAATCAAGTCCCGTTTACTTATGGAACAAGTATCCACTTGTTAGATATTGGACAGTGAGACTCACGGCCTCACGGCTCAGATTAAGTGTCTATTCGCGAATAGCGCACGGTGAACATTATTTGTGCTGTGAGATTCGTGCAAAATAAAAACAATGCAGTATGCAGATGCACTAATTCTAAAATATTCCTATCTACGGTACCGGAATACTTATGCCCACGGGCAAATCACTTTTAACAATCCTTGCAAGTTACTACCGCAAATCTTGAGTGGGATATGTTAAAAAATAGGGTATGAACCTTAAGTGGGATGTGTTAAAAAAAAAAAAAAAAAAAAAGTTTATGCACCTTTCACTCATGTCGACCGACAAATTACAAAATAAAAAAAAAAAACTCCTCTAGTGGAATATGTTAAAATGTCATATGACTAATTATATGGTATGGAATTAATATGATTAAATGTTATATTTGATGGCATGGATCATGAGTAAAATTTGATAGTTAATTGATCTATTTATATAGTCCACTTTCTTCACTCTTCGGTTATTTTAGAAAGTTGCATTTTAGGAAATTCGGTCTAAAATATTATATAAGTATATTTAACTTGCATAGATTTCAACTTTCATAAACTATAAGTTGAGAAAAAAGAGGGGCGCCGCCAGTTTGGTGCTAGTATATTCAACTTGTGAAGATTTTCAACATATTTGTGTGAATATCGATGGAAACGAGGTTCTTATTGCAAATGAGAAAAAGGTATGTCACATTGTCACGTGAGATTTGATATCAATAGTCTCATCGAGTGTTTCTGCCGCGATGTTTCTTCAATACAGTAGTAATTTCTATCTTGAATTTAATTTTATACATTAATTCGGATAGAAATTTATTGATTGAACCATTTTTCTTTTTCTTTTAAACAAAAACAAAAAATCTAGCCTCTATTTGGACATATTAATTAAAGTCGCATATAAAAGTAACCGTGATTTTTATTCATATCTACTGTTCATTGAAATTTCATCAACTCTGTTCACCAAAACGAAATTCTATCAAAATTATCCAAACCGGCTATTTAATAGCCGGTTCTTTTTTTTTTGAAAAAGTTGTGATTTTTTTATTAAAGTTTTAGAAATTTTTGATATGTTTCTTTGAAATTAGATAGAAAAATATATAATTTAGTTTATTAGAAGGACTAAAACAAATAACCCGGATCAATATTTTTCAGATCGGGTATTTCGCAGCTGTAAGAAAAATTAAAATATTTCATTGTGTGTTATTAGAAAAAAAAAAAAATCTGAATTATTGATCCCGGTTCAAAAGTCACTTCTAGGTAAATACAAAAAATATTATAGTCTTTCTATTTTTGAAAAAATAAAAAAAATTCTGCAACTTCGTAATCATTACAAAAGGTATTTGAATCTGAGTCGTTCGTTGTTTTAATCTGATATAATTCTCGCATCAAAAAGTGTGCATTATGCATAAAAAACCGTGCATAATATTACGAGGAAGAATTTTTCTGTTAACATAACGAATTGATAAAATATATTGTTAGCTATCATATAAGGATATTCTTATAATATAATAGATAAATATATTTTGTGTAACATTTTTTATTCGTACATATGATAATATAATTTGAAGGATAAGATTAATAATATAATTTCTTATATAGTGTTTTTAGTAATTATATTTTTAAATAATAATACCAATAATTTTATTTTATTTTATATATAAATGATATTATGTATATAACTGTAAAATGTATTTATTTATTTGTTATATTTATATTAAATAATTAGAATAAATATATTATTAATTTATTTGATAATTATTTAGTAGTTGTTTGTTATTTGTTATTTTGTAGAGGATAAAAGTAGAAAACATCTTCACCGTCGGATCCGTGATCCGTGTTGACACAATGACAGTTGATGACTTGACACCCCCTTTTTACCATAAGAAAAATAAAAGAAACACGGAGACGGAGCAAACTTGAGTACTTGACCAGGAAATTGCCGTGAAGGCCAGGCATTCAAAGTTTCAAACACCCTTAACTCCTTAAGCCTTAAGGTATATAACTATATACTATATACAGTTCCTGCTTCCTACGCAGAACGGCAGAAGCCCGAACCTTTTTGATGGAATGGGTTCATGTAGAACAGGTCCACTTGAACTATTACCCTAGAACTTGGCGGGTACAAACTACATAGACCAAACCGTAGAGTTAGAAGGAATATTTAATGGACCCGGTCTTCAATTAAATGTTAATTAAAGCCATTACAAGATGAGTTAATTATGTGTTAAGGCTTATGTGGGACCATCATTCGAAAGAAATGGTCCATTTATTAGCTCAGAGAAACGAGATCGAGAAAGTAAATAATAATAAAACACTTGGAAGCCAAACCGACACACACGGACACACCTAAGCTAAGCTCAGAGCTAGAGAGGAGGAGGGAGAGAGAGAGAGAGAGAGAGAAAGAGAGAGAGAGATCAAGTTGAACTTAGGCTTCTCTCTTCCTTTCGTTTCTTTGTATATAGTAAAAATCGACATTGCACTGCGATCATTCGCATATCACGAAGATTCCAGAACTTTCTAGAAGCTTCTAGACGGGTCATGGACGCACCGACCGTACGCAAGACGGTCGCCCTAGAGAGTAGCCATGGGGGGGCCAGTACCGGGCTTGAAGGTTATAGTCTCCTTTCTTCGAAGTTCCTCTTTTGTTTATTTAGGAATCGTTAGATAATGTCGATTTGGGGTAGTCAGCTGTTAGGTTTTATACGAGGTTTATGAAATCTGTTGAAAGTTTTCAATTGATGCAAATTTGTTTTCGGATTTATCATCTTTTTCTTTGCTTGAGTTAATGTAGATACTTAGGCTTCGAATTTCTTTGCATTAGGTTCATTTTGGGTTACTGAAGTAATGATTGCGGAATCTGATTCAGTTCTTCTGTAAATTTGACATGCTATTTTGGAATAATATGAGTCCATATGAAATGTAATTAATTCATTGTTTACACTTAATAGATTCAATGAGGAGGTTGGAAATAGGAGATGGTGGATCCAGCTTACCAGAGAGACCCAGTGAACCTGATTGTGTTTATTATCTTCGTAATGGATCTTGTGGCTATGGCGACAGATGCCGGTACAATCACCCACGTGGCAACAGCTCATTGGTAAGGAATGCATATCAGCATATCCATGTATTACTTGCTTGTACACATTATACCTGTTAATTCACAATGTTCGAATTAATTTACCTAAATAAAGCTAATTGTGAAATTCAAATCAACCAGATTAAAATTCCTAAATAATTATGTGATTGGCTCAGTGGTAGTTTCCTTAAAATTTATTAATTTTTCTGATTATTAGAGGAGAACATATTTCTAGTTTCTAAGTCTTGTTGACTGTTTTTGTGTTGTATTTTTCATTGCTGAAGCATTTGGGGGCTGGAGAATTTCCGGAACGTCCTGAGCAACCTGTCTGTGAGGTATTTTCTTTTATATTTTGACAACTAATGTTTCATCTAATATTTTGTGCAACGTATTATTAATATACTAACATTTTGAACGTTATTTATAGTACTATATGAAAAATGGGTCTTGCAAGTTTGGGTCAGCATGTAAATATAACCACCCGAAGCAAGCTACCGGATCGGCTCAACAGCTTGTTGCACTAAATAGTCTGGGATTTCCAATTAGACTGGTTAGTTTTATTTACCTCATTGATATGTTTCACTGCTGGATAATTTTCTTTCCTTCAATTGTTGCATAGCACTAAGAACCAGCCTTTGGTCTAGTGGCAAAAGGAAACACCCTCTGTGTGGGAGGTCGTGGGTTCGAAACCCGGATGGAGTTTCTTTATGGACAATTAAATGGAAGTTGGTAGGCTAGACCTCCATCTTTCTATCTCAAAAACAAATTGCTGCATAGTACATTGCATATTAGTTTCTACTAACACAGGTAATTACTGCACAGGAAATGATTATAAATACCCTTGAATCTTCATTTTTTGTCATTCTAATTGAAACCATGGTATTAACTATTAACTATAAAATTAGGATAACCATATTGTAACCAAAAATGTCTATCTTCTTAATTGTGATATATAGAAGATAAAAAAAAAAATATATTCCTGAATTGTCATAAAGATTTTTGAAGAAAAAAGTAATATCAAGTACAATATTAAACATGAAATTGTAGCAATAAATACAAAGAAAATTGTTGGTATATTACTTTTTCGTGACTTTACACAAGTAGTTATTATTTAATATTATGAGCTACTAAAATGGAAATACAAAGCTACAAGGGTACTCTGGGAAGTTTGCATATAAATGTCAATGGTGTAGTGGTTTTATGCCAAAATTGGATGTAATTTGCAAATTGTCCTATAGAGTTGCAGTTGATAACTGAAAAATTTATACCAGGGGGAGAAAGAGTGCAACTACTATCTGAAAACAGGCAGTTGTAAGTATAACTCAGCATGTAAGTTCCACCATCCAGAGAGAGCTCTCACAACCCAGGTCCCATCATCAGCACCAGTACCAATGAACTATTCGTCTGTTCAATCATCATCTCTCATCACACCAGTCCTATATCCGCCTCTTCCAAGTTTGAATATGAATTTTAATGTTGGGAGATATCCTGTACCGCCAAGAAATTACGGTGCTATGTTGATGCCACCGGGTGTGGTGCCAGCTCCAGGATGGAACCCCTATCTGGTCAGATTTTTTTTTTTTCTAATTTTCATTTCTTTTGTTTATATTGTTTGCAGTATTTTTTTTTTCTATGTATATCACCAAATGGATGCCGGTAATGATAGTGCACTGGTACTGTACTGTATCAGTTTTAAAAGTGACTCAATCCCTATTAAAGTCTAATCCTTTTGAAAAATCTCAGTTTAACATAATTATGTTGCCTAAAATACAACAACTGATGCCACAAAATGCACGCAAGGGTTTAATTTCTTTTATCAACATGCTTTTTAAATGTAAGTAGGGATCCATCAGTCCTTTATTAGCACCATCGGGCCAGCAACTGGTACAAGCAACACCGTTTTACAACTTACAACAGCAAGTACCCCCACCTGTGCCCCATAATCCGTATGAAGTACCTCCTCTGCCTGTGGTGCCTTCCCTGATGGGGCCCACATGCAGTGGTTCCAGAGATCAGTTCTCACTCTTGCCACAGAGGCCAGGACAGGCCGACTGCCACCATTTCATCAACAAAGGGTATTGCAGATATGGGACCAGTTGTCGATACCACCATCCGGTGCCATCTGACCTGAACCTGCAGAGAACTAATTGCGTGCTAAGTCCTATCGGTCTCCCTCTTCGACCGGTACCTCTCTCTCAAAATAAATAAATGAATAAATACAATTCTGATAGTAATATTACTGGAAGATTTGTTTCATCTAGCACTCTTAACATAAAACCTGCTGTACCAAGTGGTACTCGATAATTAGGTACTAGCCACACAAAATCGTTTCTAATTTTGTTTATGACCTTTTTGTTTTATTACTTTTCGTCTCTTTTCCATTCCCTTCTATTTTCTTTGTATATTTTGGCATTTTCCGATTGCAGCATAGTAAGTTACATGGAAAAGAACATTACTATAGTTTTTGCTACTGTAACTCCATGCTTAATCTGACAGGGTGCTCAGCCTTGCAACTACTATGCAAAACATGGGGTCTGCAAATACGGGCCCACATGTAAGTTTGACCATCCAATAGGAACCCTCAGCTACACCCCTTCGACCTCCTCTCTCTCGGCTCTCTCTGACATGCCAGTATTTCCAGTCAATCTCCCCTACAGCACAACTACCAGTGGAGATATCCAGCCGGACAATTTCTCCGGTACAGAGCCAGTTTCTCCACAACTGACCTTCTCAGTAACTGTAAGCAGTTGCAGCTCAAACGCACCTGTTGGTGTTGGTAATTCAATTTCAAATTGAAAGGTGGTGAAATAAATGCAGGTCCTAACACGGTTGAACTACAGTATGGTGACTCAATTTGGGGGGGTTAAGATGCAAGAAAACGTGAAAGTGAGATTTAGTGAAATTTGCGCAAATAGTGAAGTATGGATGTCAAGTTCTCTCTGCTATATCTGTTTTGTGGACCAAGTTATCCACTAGGGAAAACTAATGTTGATTAATTGTGAGAACAAGTCAACCACAAGGGAATAACTGTCGATTTTTTGTAAATTCTTGTTCCAATTTTCATTTTTAAATTATGTCAAAGGATAATCAGAAGGTTGCAGAGTTCTTTGTAATAGTTTCTCGAATTATTCAAAGAGAAATTGTTGATCGCCATTGCAGGGTTATCTCTCTGGTCCTTTACTTCTTGGTGTTCTGTTGTACACATTTTCTTGTTTTTACCCCCAAATTATACATTTTGATATATCAACATGAATGCACATGACATGAGGCTTAGGCGCTTAGCGCAGCATAAGTGGGAAATAAATCTGCTGTGATTCCGAAGAACCACAGGGACCTGCAATTTCCAATCCGCCCATTCATTTCTCGTCATGCACGAATCTTAAAAACAGATTATTTATATGTACGAATCTTAAAATAGATAAACGGGTGGATTTGGAATTGTAGTCTTTAGAATCACAGCAGATTTATTTCTATCCAAGTGATATATCTGTCTCGTTTTACGTAGTACCAGATCGTTGTACAAAAAACCACGCATTGGTAATTAATTAAAGAGCAACTTTTTCTTTATGGAAATAAGGATTCTCTTTAATTTCCAATATTGAACCAAATTTCAAAGTATGAATCAACATCCGCTATGCATAGTATAGTACCAAGTCAGCCACAATTTATTCGGCCATCCGGTCCAATTGTACCAAAAAAACCGGATAATAATTTAAGATGATTAAGCAGACCTATAAATACATATACATTAAGCGATAATCAGAATCTAGAGGGTCAACTTCAACTTTTCCGCGAGCGAGTACTACAAGAACATCATTACTTCTATCAACATCAAAATGCACAATAACATGACAATTTGAAATGTTAGATTCAAATACAAGATTCCAAGTTTAACCTATGTTAATAAATATATTGAAATTCAACAAACAAATTAAAGGTTATAATAATCACATTTAGTTACTGAAAGAACTTTCAAATGTTTATTATTACAACTACATTTTGGAAAGAATGCACCTAATCTACAGTTACAAAAGGAACAAAATTACTGCAACAGGAAAAAAAAAATCCAACTGGTCAAGACCATTAAAAAATTAAAAACACAAGAAAAAAATCTTTGACATGCAATTTGGCAAAGTTTCGAAGTCCCTAATGCAATAGTTAACGCTTGCTTCTTCATACCATGCCAAAAGCTTCTCGATCATGATTTAGATTTCTTATGTTTCTTACCATCCTGAAGAGAAAAAAAGAAGTTCACAAAAAATAATAATAATCAGCAGCACCATTAGATATGCAGGACTGAAATATCCAATGAGAAAAAAGTTTGGTACCTTGTTCTTCTTGTTCTCCTTTTTCTTTTTCTTTTTCTTTTTCTTATTCTGTTTCTTAGTTGTTTCATTCCCATGTTCTTCAATATCTCTGGAAACCTGAAATATTCATTTATGAGGCGATACAATAACTAGACATATTCATGGAATTCAAGGTCAAGTGAGGCTATAGTACTATGCATAGCAGACATAGGTTCATACTATGGATCAATATTTTCATTTACAAAGTCTGAATAGTTGATATGAACCTTTCATGATCACCATATGAAAAATGTACTTGTAGATCAAATTTTACATTTTTTAGAAACTTTTAACTACATTTTTAGAAAGTTAGAAAATCACTACTTTTGAATAGTCTAGAATTAAGATCAAGTGATTTTTTACCTATCTAAAAAAAGAGTAAAAAAAATTATAAAAATGTAAAATTTAGTCTGCCAGTACATATTCCTATGAAGATCATGTTGAACGGTTCAGACTGACTGTCTGGACTTTGAAAACAAAGATATTGATCCAAAGTCTGACTAATGTGTGTTATGTTAGTACCATTGCCTCACTCATTCAAGGTTTTTACTAAATAGATTACTGAAGAATGCAGCAAGAACCTTAGTCTTTTTCCTTTTTCTTTTCTTATTATTTATTTCTACTGCTTCATCTAGGTCATCCCCAGAAGAACCCTGCAACGTATTACTTTCATCATTACACATTTCAAAAAAAAAATCCAAAATAAAATTTAATGAACAAAAGAATATCAAGCACATATACCTCTGATGAATCCTCAAATGATGCGACATGACGCACATTTCTTCCAGAGGTTGAAGGCCCTGAAAATAAAGAGAATGACTACATAGTAGATCATCAAAATCTATTACAAAATATACTTAAGAGAAAGTTCCTTTCACAAAGGTTGCAAAGCTGTAGCTTATATCTGATAGCAGTAAATAATTACTACATAGTAAATTAACGATAGTAAAAACTAACTTTGACCTAATTTTACCTGCCTGAACCCAGTTCACCTAAATTTGACAAACCCCAAACCCCCCAAATAGTACGAAAAACAATCATGAATATTTCTTGTAAAGAAAACTCTGATTTAAGTCACTGACATACTGCTGCTAGCTTTTACAGTTTCTTTAGCATTTTTGACAGCTAACTCTAGCAGGTCTGGGTTGATAGACTTCAGCCCATCGGGTTGCTGCAGCTTCCTTTCCAAAAATTTTGCCAAGGCTGCAGCTTTGTTTGTCTTCACGGGCCCACCGGGATGAGCCAATCTAACATAAATCACCATTTCAATCAATGGACATACTATACATTACGACAAAGAAGAAGAGGGAAAATAATGAAACTAGAGTGAGGCTATGGTACTTGCAAAGCGCAGGTCGGTCCGTGCTTTTGATTCATATCTCCATTTTCAAAGTCTAAATAGCTGATCCAAACTTTCATTTTTTTCAGAATATTTTACTATTTTATTTGACAATTACAAAGTCACTTTATCTAAAAATTATGGACCATCCGAAAGTAGTGATTTTCTACCTACCTAAAAAAATAGTAAAAAAAAAAAAATCTAAAATATATAAAATCTGGACTCATAGTACATTTTCATGTAGAGATCATGTTGAACGGTTCAAATCGACTATTTCGATTGTAAAAATGGAAATATGGATCTATAGCACGCACCGATCCGCACTTTTGCAAAGTACCATAGCCTCACTCATGAAACTTTGTTCTTTGGTTGCATTTGGGAGCAAGATAACTTCGGAATATCTCAGAGATAAAATGAGAGGAGGTATTATCACTGAGTTATCTCTCCCCGAACATAGCCCTTGCAATTGTATGGAGATCCTCCGGTAGAGTCAAAATTATTGTGTACAATACTTCATGGACTGTAATTACAGTCTCCAAGATAAACCTACCTTCAATAAAGGAAGAATGTGAATGATCTCTCAGTCGATCTAAGATAGGTACCAATCTAAAGATAGGGTACAAATATTGGACCAGGTGCTTGTACCGGTCTGACAAATGATATGGTTGATTAATGTCAGCACAATTTTGGAAGATTATAGGGGGCTTAAGTACACCCAATTTTTTTTTCCCACATTGCTGATTTATTGTGGTGCAATTAATATGCCTTTGTTAACAGTCCCTAGGTGTTAGCCGTGGGACTTGAGTTAAATTCGTGGTGCATTGTGAGTATCCTAATTTGAAATGAAAGAGTTTTGTATTTTCTTTATTTGAGATAAATTCAGAAAAACAGTATGCAGTAATGATTTCCATAACTTACGATTGGAAGGAAGAAATAAATAATTGCAAAGGCAGAACCGTTGAATGTAGTTAGTTTTGTCCATTTGGTCATGCAATATTTTAATTTCCAGACATTTTAGCAATTTCTGTTGGTTACAAATATGATATAGCAAAACTAACTAACAAAACCTAGTTTCAATTCAACGCCCGTTTACAAAACTTGATAACCGACCTAAAAAATTTGTAATGCACTAGAGCCAGTACAAAATAATCTTTACTCATACCAGTACCTTCTTAACATGCCTAATACACCATTAGTAGACCATATACACGCTATGATTGAATTCCATGATCTCAATCAAGTAAACCCTAGCATCTGGATCCATGAAAATCAGCACATAGTGAACTGACAGCTAACAGCTATGCACGAGTTATGCAGATCAGAAGAAAAGAGTTAACGGATTCAAATAACTTCTATGGGCATTTACGGTAGACAAAATTTCCTCTAACAAAGCACTATTACTATTAGTTATGTAACGGCGTACCAACCTGGGAAGAGACCGGGAGGAGGTCGGAGGGGCAGGAAGAGGAGCGAATTTGCTTCCTCGCAGAGCGCGCTGTTCCTCCTCCGTCAAAGAAACGGCGTAATCGTCGGGCTCCGGCGCCATGGATCGCACCTCCGTCGAAACGAAGGTTCGAGAAGAGATGAATTGGGAAATGGGTGGGACCCAGTAACTCCTGTCACCATACAATCGGACCGTTTAATATAAAACTTGCACACATTTTAAAATGAACTTTTATTTTAAGCTGTTCAATGTAATTTTGCACGTATCTTAAAATGATGAATGAGCATCTTTGAAGGTACTTTCTTTGTAGGAAAAATTGGTTATTTACCGCTTCAAAATATTCATCTCTAAAAAATACCATTACGAAACTATAAATCTGAAAAATATCACTATAAACTTAGTTAATTCTTAAATTTGTCACAAATACACAATTTTTATATTTTTTTATTAAAAATTAATTGAAAAATACAGTTTTGAGATACGTATTTCTGTATTTCTCTATATACTCTTTAGACCCCTCATTATACATATCTCAAAACTGTATTTTTCAGTTAATTTTTAATAAAAAAAAGTATAAAAATTGTGTATTTGTGGCAAATTTAAGAATTAACTAAGTTTAGAGTGGCATTTTTCTGATTTATAGTTTCGTGATGGCATTTTTCAGATTTGAAGGTTTTGGAGTGGCAAATAACCAATTTTCCCTTCTTTGTAAGATACTGCGGCCATGTTTGGAGTGGTAAGATAACTGAGTTGAGAGTAATTTGGATTCAATCCACGAACTCATGAGTTGGTTGAGTCCGAGTCGCTAATTTAATTTCGAGTCAGAAACTCCAATTTAGAATTAACTCGCAAGCAACTTGAGTCGAAATGAGTCAACTCATGACTCATAATATAGTACATAGTGAAACAATATAATTTAATTATAATAAAAAAAATAGTATATGGTTTATCAAAATAATACACAATTAAAAACAATACATAGTGAGACAATAGCCAATACATAATTAAACATTACAAAAATATCAAAATAGTACATAATTATAAATTACCAAACAGATAAAGTTTAACAAAACAATACAGAGTCTAATAAATTAACAAAATAAAAAATAATACATATTTTATCAAATTATTAAATATTACATAGTTTATCAAATTACCAAACAAAATCAGAGAAATTCGAGCCTTTTGCAATTAAAGAACCAACATTGATGAGTTAGGGAAATTCGAACCAACATTCAGATCCCCTTTAGAATTAGATTGTGAAAGGTAGCTGTGTCATTATATAAATTTGCATGGCCAATTTGCTGAGTCCGAATGTTGGACAGTATGTCCAACCTTTGTCCTTTACTATTGATTGTTATCTATATTTCTATATATTTTCTCAATTTTGAAGTTGAAAATTAATTGAGGTGCTCGGTAGTAATGTGTCTATTTTGCTTGGTAGTAAGAAAAATAAATTAAAGGGGAAAGATGAGATACTTAATCATTAGACATTAATTAATTTATTTTATTCTACATTTTAAAATGGATTTAATCACCATCTGTTTATCTGATTGTGTTTTGGTTATGTATTAGTGAAAAACTTTTGGTTCCATGTCTTTGCTCAGGTATTTTCTTTAAGATGAGATACTTAACCATTAGACTTGAATTAATTTATTTCATTCTACATTTTATATTGGATTGAATCACCATCGGTTTATCTGTTTGTGCTTAGATTATGTATTAGTAAAAAGCTTTTGGTTCCATGTCTTTGCTCAGGTATTTTCTTTAATGAGTCTTTTGTTTAATTCTCTCTCTCTATTTTTTTTTTCTTGACCTTATAGGAGGAGAAGCTGCAAAAGCTTCTACAAGCTAAAAGCATTAAGCTACTTGGTTTTGAATCTCTGTCTACCTCATTATGGTCACATACTTAGTCTTTGTATTAGTTATAATTTATCAAATTAAAAGTTTACCTTAACTGACATAGGAAATACAAGATATCTGATGTGGCATATTCAGTTATCCGTTCCTCTAGGACTAGAGGCCAGGTATGCTACTTTCCAAGTTGTATATTGTTTTCCAAGTATGCTACTTTATGGAATTAAGAACCATTGCCTCATTTACGTACTATATGTATATTACAACATTGTAGTAGACGAGCTGTGCATTTTTCATCTACAGGAAATTTCGATTTTCAAGAAGGAAATTAATATGAATTGTTCTATATGCTGCAACACAATTGAGAGTAGGTCCCATGCCCATCGGACCTACCTTTTTCGATGGGTGAAATGACCATCAGATCTGCATCAAGATTCGTGCAAACTCATTAAAATCTGTGCAAGTATTTTTTAGTTTCCGTGCGCACAAATCTCAATGATAATCTTACAGTGTTAGAGCTAATTGAACCTAAAGCTAGGTCCGATGCTCCTATCTCGCTGCAACAAGGAGTCCTTCAACATAACTCTCGGCCACTGTTTTGTAAAATTAGTACTTCCATGTAATACTTGCATCTATACATATAGTTGTACTGTCATTTATATTTATTAAATAGTTTAATGATAAGTACAATATCTGAATGCAACCTATAGCAGACTTACCGTGATGAATGCCGAAGCAAAGTGAGGCATACTTCTAGTTGACTTGAATCTCTGGTTTTGTTCGCAAAAATTACGTGCGCTAATTTAAAGCAATAGATCTAATAATATGAGTTAGGCTATTGTAGTTGAAATATCAATTATATTATTTTCATATTTAAATGATGGATTCGAGTAGCTTAATGTGATCTACATATTAAAATCTTATAGAGTACCAAACTTTTTTTATTTTAAAACTTTTCTGTATTGTATTTCAGATTATTGAAAAATGATCATGTTTGATATGCAAACAATTTTGTTTTCTTAATATTTTAGGTCCATCTCTTAAAAATCCAAAAAAATATTAAAACTTGATACCAACGTAGAACACAACGAACGACTCAGATTGGCCGTTTAGATATGATGGTAAAAACTGAACCATTTGTAATTCGATCAATTAGATACGAGAAAGAGAAAACATTGCAACTGTTACCCCATACAAAATAAAAAGTTACAACTGCTCTCCATGTTTGTTTGAGTTTTGCAAACATAATTTTTTTGTACAAGGACTTTTATTCGACATTATCTTTCAGTTTGTTAATTTAGACGATCATAAATGTAAACCAAATTGATTAAAACATTTAACAGACACATATAACACATTGTATGTAAATGCATTTTATTAGAATTGTATTCGTAATATTTGAGAATCATAAAATATTATCATGCATGTTCTATAACTTTACGTGTCTTAATTCAAAAAGATATACCAGTATTGTTTAAATATTCGGCTTCAAATGAGTGACAGCATGTTGTTAGTTTTTAATTTGTCTTTTTAATTAATTTAGACCACATTTGAAGTCTCATAACTATTAAAATTGACAGGTATACTCTAAATATTATAAAAAAACTACAAAGATTTTTTTTTTGTCAAGTCATAAAGATACATCTTATATCATGCAAAAAAAAAAAAAAATCTAATGGAAGGGCATCTATTCTATCTTTATATCAAGAAAAAAAAAAATCTAATGGAAATAGTATATGGGCATCTATTCTTGTTAGAAATCAATTGTGGCCACATTTCAATTCAAATAATTTTGAAAAACGAACATACAAGCTCTATCTAGGGTCATCTATTTGCGTATGACATTATACACGCTAGTTCCAAAAGATATGTGAAATATTAAGCAACAAAAATTAGAAAACAGTGAAGAGTGTAGAATACAGTAAATAACTTTTTTTAATCAATATACTTGCGGCCAACCTTAAAAAAAAAAGATTGTAGAATATTATTTTCAAATTTAACTGATAAACAATTTAGTACGAAAAACAAACTAAAATGATTAATCTTGTTTAAAAATTGAATTTAATAGTCAATTTATTTAATTTTTAGTTTTTTCCTCTTCTGCTATATGTACCTTTTGTATTATTTGATTTAATAGTAAAAGCCTACTAACAAAAAATTAATCTGATAAAACATATTGGGGTGATATAAGGACATAAGGTAAATCATGTGATATTTATTATTTTAACATCCAATAAAATAGGTGATTTACTAGGTAATCTTCTAAAGGGATAGTGGGTTGTCCTCTTGAAAACTAGAAGCTTCAGATCAATTACATCTACCCTTATAGAAATTCCTACCTACAGCAATGTGATCATAATTTTAGGACTAAAAGAAGAGCTAAGTAATTCGAATGTCTATTTTAGCATTGTATATCCAATTTGGCATTATAATTAAACAAATGGAAAAACAACTGACTAAGAAAATCAAAGAATGGACACCCCTTTCCTTTTTAACTAATGTTTTATGAGAAAGGTGGTTGCCAGGGGTTTTATGAGAAACATTATCCAAACACTAAATAAATCATCAAATTAGGTTAAATGCTGTCAAATGTTATAGCCTAAAAAACTTGAAATTGGTTGTGAATCTGCCGAAAACAACCCGAGTACCCCGAGTACCGGGGAAAAAATTATATATATATCCAAGACAAAATCAATTAATTCTTTGAACTAAAGCCTCAACATAGCCGCATTCGTCCTTATCATCAGGACCCATCCAATAACCAGAAATAACAGTATTCACACTCAGAGGTGTACCAGTACAGCTTAAATTCAATGAGACATCAGGTCTTTCAGAGAAAAACATACAACTAGAGTACCGGCCTCTCATTTTTCTGATGGTATTTGCACCAGTTGCGGTACAGGGTGTCGAAAGCAGCCAACCTGAAATTGATTGAGATTTGCCAAAAATCAGATAGGATGCATAAAAAGTGCATAGATGGACAAAAAAGAAAAAAAGAAAAAAAGAAAAAAAGAAAAATCTGATATACCATTTGAAGCTGAGTTATTTGAGATATTGATTACCAGTGGAACATCATGTCCCTGTTTACAAAATTTAAAGAACGGATTAAAACCTTCCAAATGTATTAATTTCAATCCTCGATCATAGCTTTAAAAGTAGCAGGAATAAGGTTTGAATACTCATTTAAGCCCAAAATTTAGCCATCAAATATAAAAAAACCAATAATAATGAAGTAAACGAAGTAATTGATGGTTTTACCTCATTTGTGGCTCTCCAATTGTAATACGGTAATAAGGCGTCCCTGAAGAACAATGGCTTAGATACTGCACCCGCCATTGAAGAGCTCGTATTAGTTTGTAATCTGACAAGGAAATTTTGATTTCTTTTTATCAATAACTAAAACACTTGCTCGACTTGTAGAAAGGATTTGGGATTTCAGAGCTACAGAGGGAGATTTTGGAATTAAAAAGGGTTTGGCATTTTGGAAGGGAAATGATTCAGATTAAAGTAACCAAGGAATAGGATCCGCATAAAAGTAAAACCCTTGGTCGACTTATATCTATCTTATGGCGAAATTCGTGTTTGTTTTTTTATGTGGCGAGTCGTAACTTGGAACTGAAACGGACCAACTCAGAGCTCATTCTATATACTGGATCTGAATTCCATTTACATTCATCAGAGATTCAGAGCGAGTTTATAGTCGTGAATCCAAACTAATATTTGAGTAAGAGGTATAATTAGGAGTGCGTGGCCCTTGTGGCCCTTGTGGCCCTTGTGGCCTTGTGGGTACTACAGAGATAGAATGAAGTTTTTGGAAAGAAAGTTCAAGGTTAATTTTTTAAATTTTATATTTATTCAGATTTTGAACTCCTGGCTTCTTAAATAAAAAGAAAATATGTGTATTTGTTACTAAATTAAAGGTTAGATATTGATAGAATGAAGTTTTAATCAAGTCATACAAAATTCCGACCTATTTAGAATATAAAGAGTTTATTTTAGAATTCGTGCAAACTTAATTAAATTAACCTAATAGTTCAAATCTAACGCGACACGTGCCTGACTTGCAGATTCATACACCATAGTACATAGCAATTTGTATCCGTTCGATCATCTTCTCTTATGATTAGTACAATCTAATAAATCAATATTTGTTATAAAATAAAGATAAATAAACATAAACAAGATGGAGAGAATGTAAAGAATGGCTATCTCTTATTCATATATTTCTCATGTGAGTTACATATGTACAATACAATATTACAAAGTTTTTATTTATATGTTACACAATGTAAATGAAAAGTCATACAAATAATAAATGGAGAAATGAATTCAAATAGTAGTGGGATATGAATTCCAATAGTAGTGGGGTAATGAAGAATTGAATATTGGAAGTCATGGACATCCACATTAATAATTTATTCATAACACTTTCTTGGATGTTCATTACATAAGAATATGCCTCATTAAAATCTTACTAGGAAAAACCTTATGGGATAAAAACATAGTGAAGGAAAAAGAATACAATATTCTTCTAAATACGCAACTACAACCTTACCAAGAAAACCTAGTGAGAAAAACCATAGTTAAGGAAAATATAGTGCATATTAATTCCCCCTCATGATAGCATCAATCAAGACCTTTAAATTGGCAAACTATAATATTACGAACTAACTTTTCGAATATTGCCGTAAGGAGCACCTTAGTGAATAAATCTGCCCGATTCTCACTTGAACGGATTTGTTGAACATTAATAACATTATCCTGATTTTATTTGAGTAATACATGCAATATTATCTTCATATATGATTGTCAGGATCATTTCTCCATAAGACAAGCCATATGTCTGATGAATATGTTGAATCACAGATCTTAACCAAATACATTCTTGGCTTCGTGTGTTGCTAGAATAATATGTATGTCCAACAAAAAATAAGTGCTCATATTGCACTAAAATATGGTACTTCAGCACCAAATAATTGTTCATCAATTGTTATTTCAATACACATGTAATATGCTTTTCTAGATGTATAAAAATATTGCTTCTCAAATGTTCAATTTACAATCCAAGACTAAAAATTTGTTCTCCCAAGATCTTTTATCTCAAATTCTTCCTTTAAATAAATTATTTATTTTAGAAGCTCTTCAAGAGTTTCATCTTTCAACATAGATTGCAATCAAAGCAAAATTATTTTCATACATTTTCACAAAATACAAAATGTATCATTTTTATATCTATATTGCTTTAATCAATATAAAAATTTATTCAATTTAATTGAATGTTCTCGAGAACCTAAATTACATGCTTCAGGTATATTAAATCCTTCAGGAATTTTTATATAAATATCATTTACAAGAGAGTCACATAAATAGCTATAACAACATTCATTAGGTGCAAATAGTGTCCTTCATAGACTGCCAGACTAATTATTTATCGAAAAGTTGTTGCATCCACCATAAGTGAGTACTTTTGTTCATAATCAATTCCAAGTCTTTGTAAAAAATCTTAGGCGACAAGCCATGCTTTATATCTTATAATTTCACATTTCTCATTTTGTTTATCCATTTATTTCTCACACATTCAGGTATTGGGACTATAGGCCCAAAAACTTTTCGTTTTTCAAGATAATTTAACTCTGCATCAATTGCACCTTTCTATTTTTATCCAATAATTTCTTTGTCGACATTCTTTAATAGACTTCGGGTCATGATCCTCATTGTTTATTATATTTAGCGCTATATTATTTGTAAAAATATCATTAATATCAATTTCATCTCGGTTCCATCTTATTCCATTCATGATATAATTTATTGAGATCTCTTTATTTTCATGAATTTCATATACCTGAGTTTCTGCTGGAACTTCAATATTAATTAAAATTTGATTCTCTTCAGGAGTTTTATCTGAAATTATCATATACTCGACTTGACCATTTTCATTATTTACTCCTTTTTCTGAGGATTTTTATCTTTGAAACCGATTGGTCTTCCACACTTCATGCGTGTTGTAATTTCATTAGTCTGCCCAACATAGACATCGACTTTAATTGGAGCATTAGCAGTTGGTACATGTGATTTGGTCACTTTATCTGAGTCTGTGAATGCGTCTGGCAATTGATTAGCTAATATTTACAAATGAATTATCTTTTAAATATTTAATTCACATTATTTATTACGAGAATCAAAACGAGATAATAATTCATACTGATATATTTTTCCAGCTGATTTTGTTTTTCTCCCTCTAAGGTTGGGAATATTGACTCACCAAAATGACAATCGGCAAACTTAGCCGTTAATATATCTCTTATCATTGGTTCTATATACTTTATTATAGATGGAGATTCAAATCTCATATAAATTTCCAACCTTCTTTGACTTCCCATTATAGTGCGTTGTAGTGGAGCAATTAGAATATATATCGCACATTCAAAAATTCTCATATGGGAAATGTTAGATATGTGACCAAAAACTAACAGTAAAGAGGAAGTTTTATTATAGCTAGTTGTCCTGATGCGAATTAATTCTGCTGCATGCAAAATAACATGTTCTCATTTTGTGTATGAACATAAGCTACATGATGTTCAACATCAATTCTAATATACATGCATTATATAAGAAACAAACTCACCAGTATTGTCTAGACGTATATTCTTAATTGAATAAACATAAAATTATGCTCTTAATCAAATAAATCGAGCAAATAATCTCGCAAATGCCAGGTTGCAAATTGATAGTAAACATACATGTGACCATCTAGTTGATGCATCAGTTATAACCATAAAATATCTAAATGGTACACAAATATCACCTTGTATATATTCTAGAAATGTAATAGATTCATTTTGTATTTTCGTTGGTGATGGTTGAATAATCAATTTTCCTTGATAATATGCAGCACATGGCAATTCATTAGATTGAATAATCTTTTGATTCTTTAATGAATGTCCCCATGAATTCTTTATTATTTTTTTTCGCATCATTATTGATCCGGAATGGTCCAACCGGTTATGCCAAATTAAAAACATATTTTTATATGCAAACTTCTGGTTTACAATAACATGTATTTCAATTGTACTAATATATGCGTAGTACAAGCAAGAGAAAAATATAGACAATTTCTCTAATATACATTTTTCATTGGTTGTCTCAATATTATACCTATTTTGGCGGATATTCTTAAAACTTAAACAAATTCTTTTGATAATTCAAATAATATAATGCATCATCAATTTAAATTTATGTTCCTCCATATAACAGCAAAATTGCTCTTCTGGAACCTTCAATAAATTTTTGCACTACTCGAAATAGTATTAATATTTGCTTCTTGTATTTCTAAATAAGAGAATTTTTTTTTTATACATCATAACGTATATCATATACTAAGTTTTCCATCATTTATTAATGTTAATAGATTGTTCATGTATACAAATATAGAAGTAAAAACGTACATGTACATTTATGCATTTCTCTTTTTGTAATACTGAGTACAAGCATTATCTTGTTATAATAAATGATAGTATAATGCAAACGCATTTAATAAATTCTGAATTTAAATGATAGAAACAGAAATACAAAATTACTCGTGTTATTTCCTTCAGTGTTTTTTTTTTTTTTAAATGACAACCATACAAAATCTGATAGTCAATCACACTATATACCACTATCATATATTCGAATCTTATTTCAGTGGATGATATACAAAATCTTTTATTTACTATAAAATATTTTATATTGCTAATTTAATTTTTTTCAAAATTTATAAAAAAAAAAATAGAAAAGAAGAAATATAATCAGAATATTAATATCTTTTATTTCAATAATGAAGAGAACTTAGTATATGAAGCAAACTAATAAAAACATGAATTACAATATCATATTATAATTTAATTTGAACTAAGATCACTGTTAAGAAACAAGAAGCAATTAAACTAATAAAAAAATAAATCAGCAAAGATGAATGCCTTTAATAAACAAATCCAATATGAATTACAATATTATGTGGTAAGTTTAGACATTTATCTAATATAAATTACTTGATAGAGTTCTAATAATGATACTTTAACTAATATATGAATTTCTTCGTTAATGAAATCAACATCATTCAAATGAGCAATATCAATTTGGTAAAATCAAGACCAAATTCACAAATAAAATTTTGTCTCAATCATTTTCTCCTAATTTTTCTTTTATGATGCTTGACATAGGTGAACATGATGCGTCGGTGTACTACAAGTACGTCGACGTACAATAAGTACGTAACCAATGACAACATGAATTTTCTTATTCATTATTCTCTTCACTTTTCTCAATCCTTTTACTTATTATTTTTTCATTTCTGATGGTCATTCTTTTTGTTCATTATTTTTCCACTTCTGGTAGAATAATGCGTCTTTTCTTCATTACCATGTCCATATTTAAGAGTTTGTCCATAAATTACTATCATATTATTCTCCACTTCTAGTGGAATGAAAACAAGAAATATACTCAAAATATTTCTCGAAATCTTCTTCACGAGAAATAATATAAACATCATGTAAAATTTGCGAATCATATAAATTTTCTTCAGGAAAATTTCTTATACCCTTGAACAAATAATATATATATATAGATATTTTTTAAATCTTCTTCAAGAAGACCTTCTTAATATCTTTTAAAATATTATTCAAGAAGATTTAATTATAAAAAAATATTGCACAAAAAATATCAATCATATATAAATTTCATATTATAAAATTTATGATTATCGGATGGCTTCGGGCCATTTTATAATTGAAAACTTATGATTAACAGATGGCTTCGGGCCATTTGATAAACTTGAGAATTCGTGATTAACAGATAACTTTGGACATTTGATAAAATTGAGAATTCGTGATTAATAGATGGCTTCGGGTTCATTTGATAAAGTTAAGAATTTATCTCAAATTGAAAATCATTCGGTTCATTTATAATTTATCTCAAATTTAACATATTGGTCTTCAGGCCATTTGGAATTTATATTCTACATAATAAAATCATCACATGATATAAAGCAATAGATTGGTCTTCGGGCCATTTGATGAAACTTGTAGCACGTCAAAATGTCAAAAGAAAAAATATCGATTTCTCAAGTACATATGATGATATGAATAAATCATCTTATTTCGTTTACTATTACTAATTAGAAATATTATTTATTTAAATAGATTGAAATAAAATATATCAAAGTTACCTCGAATTTTCAACTAGTAGAGCTCTCGTACTAATAACGTGTTATAAAATAAAGATAAACAAACATAAACAAAATGGAGAATGTAAAAAATGGTTATCTCTTATTCATATATTTCTCATGTGAGTTACATATGTGTACAATACAATATTACAAAGTCTCTATTTATAGGCTACACAATGTAAATGAAAAAGCCATACAAATAATAAATAGAAAAATGAATTCCAATAGTAGCGGGATATGAATTCCAACAGTAGTGGAGTAATGGATAATTGAATATTAGAAGTCATGAACATTCACATTAATAATTTATTGATAACAATATTTCTTTTTTTTTTGTTGGATTATACAAAATAATGCAATCAATATTTTTACGAGTTGCTTCGTTGTTAGGTGGGTTAGTGGGTACATCTAATTTATGTATAAATTGAACTATTACTGTCTCTATCGTGAAATTTTGTGTATTTTTGGTGTTATATTTAATTTGATTTTTTTCTATTTCAAACCAATTTTTTTTTTTTTATCATATGTTACATTTCTTGGAACGAAGTTCATAAAATAGTTCTGGTAAATATAATTTTTCTAAATTAATTTGTCAGGGAAAGATGTTGTTATTTGGATTCTAAATTTTAATATCCGAAATTTTTGAAAACATGGATTAGAGATCAAGCCATCCAACACACTTTCAAATTTCTATATATATTATAGAAAATTTCTCCACTTTATGAGTTTCGAACCTATGACCTTTTACGTGAGAATCATGTATCTTTGTCACTTGACCAAAGACAAGTTCTTTTTAATATCCAAAATTTAAACAGCTAATTCAAGAAAATTATAGAAACAAAATAAACAATTCCTTAAAATAGTAGAGAATGTTAACTAACAAAAAAGAAATTTATAAAAAGAGAGTTTCATTTTTAGAGTTGACTAGTAAATTTTTTAGGGAAAATATTTACGGAGTTATTTTGACTTCTCCCAGCGTATAACTAATAGAGACAAAATAAAAAAATAAAAATAAAAGTATAAGATTAATGTGTTGCATCTTGTATGAAGCCAAAATAACTCTGTCAATATCTTTTGGAAAGGATTTTCCTGAAATAGTAATCAATTTACTATAATTAGGAAATTTATTTTGCTTGACCACCAAAATTGTCCTTCTTTCTTTGACAGAAGCCAATAACTCATTCATCTCTGTGTCATTTAATGTGACCATGGATAATATCTCTCTAAAATAAAAATTGACTGTGCTTTCATCATGTCAAAACTCTTCCAGTGTCGATGGATCGGCTTATGCGCAATTGTTGCCGGTTGTTCGATGTATGTAAATTCATCCTTCGCCAACAGGGATCTCAAATCTGCGATAAACTCCGGGCTTTGTCCGGCACTTGGTTTTCTTGGCCTCTACATAGCTTCTAGTTTCAGAGAAGATCAATGGGCTTATAATTACCTTAATTTTGGTAGATTATTATCTCTTTGTTGCTTGAGAACAAGTATTTTGCATGAGGGAGATAGCTTGATGATGACTTGTATCACCACTGCTGGTCGTTTGCCTTGGGTATCCAATAGAATACATTGGTTAGCTTTCCCTAATGTAAGCATATATTTACTATTCCAATTTAGATTTATTACTGAGGCTATGGTAATTTGCAATATGCAGATCAGTTCGTGCTATGAATTTTCATATTTTTGCTTTTAAAGTCCAAACAGTCGGTCTGAAACACTCGACATGATTTTCGTATGAAAATATATTTACCAAATAAAATTTCGTTTTCTTTTATTTTTTTACTACTATTTTAGGTAGGTAGAAATCACTACCATATATCTGATGATCCATAATCTTTAGATCGCCAGATTTTTCTAATTATCTAAAAAATACTAAAAATATTTCTAAAAATGTAAATATTTTCTCCAAGTACAATTTCATATGAAGATCATGTTGGACTGTTCGGATCGATCATTTAAATTTTAAAAACGAAAATATAGATCCATAGTACCGTACCTCGCTAGTGCCCATTGCGAAGTACCACATAGCTTTACTCTTTATTAATTAGCTACTAATCGAAAGTATAACATGACACCCTTATTTATTTTTATATATATATATATTTTTTTTCTTTTTGTTTTGATGAAACAAATCATGCTTTATTAATTTCAAACTTTCTTATTGCAGGAAAGAAGCTTTAATATATGGCCATGGCCGAAATATGCTTATCAAATGCTCAACTTATTGCGACTTGTCGTGGTTTTTCTTGTGTATCAGATCTGGAAAGGGAGGCACTTACTGACAGAAACATTTTTCCTAGAGAAAATTCTTTTATCAGAAATTTTACTTACTTTCATTCCATTTGTAATAAGATTAGATGATATGTTTTCATTGGACTACTTTTGTGAAATTGTATCAGTATTTTGTGCAATATGGTCACTACGTGATATCAAGTGAAAAATCATCAAATACTAGCAAATGAAAAATTAAAGCATCAGTCTGAGTTGTCAATGTTTACATTTAATGGTGTTACAATGAATTAGTACCAGTACTTTCTGGCAATCTTCTTCAAAATAATGTTTTGTTTTGTTTTTAATATTTTTTCAAGTATTTCCTAATAACACAAATATATATTCGTTTCAGTTGTTTTCAGAATGTTTAAATCATGTACATTATTTATTTATCTGTAATGTGTAATTTTTTTATATTCTCTAAATTATTTTTTTATATTTTTTTTAATTGAGGAGTACTTGTTAATTTTTTTTTCCTTTCATGGACATAAGCTGCAATGTTTTGTTGATTTTGCCACAATGCACGTTTATACTACTTTTTGTGTGCATAGAATATGGAGGTAAGGTGATAAAAACAAGTTAATTAAGATGATGAAAAATTGTGACAAGAATAATAAATATGCACGTTTATACTACTTTTTATGTTTTGCTGCAAAGTTATAGCACGATACAAAGTTCGAACTAATTATTCGGGCAACTGATATGCAGTTGTTCTCAAATTCCCTACCTTACTTTTTTCTTCTCTCCTTGGAGTAGCATTCTCAGTCTCCCTCAGGTTTATTGTCACTTATAGGCACACAAAATGAAATCTTATATCACCAATAGTGATCTCCAGTTTTTTTTTTTTTTTTTTTTTTTTGGTTAAAGCCCGTAGGCGCCTTCATTTATCGAAATAAGGAGCATACAAGTGTTTTTACATGGAACCATTATTATAGAAAACAAACCCAACCCCTGTTAAAATCTACACCTGTATCAAGTGCTGCTACATTCTTAGAAGGAAAGGTGAAACCAGTATAATCAAACTGTCCCACTCGTGCTCGATTAGCAATACAACGGTTGGGATCTCAAAATAGTGATCTCCAGTTATCAATATATGCAAATGCAATACTGCCTCTTACCCAGGAAGACATCATGTGAGATGTTAAATGTTTAGATGAGGTGTGAATGTGTGATGATTATTCATTCTATCTAATTTTCAAATATCATTTTAGTTATTCTATATAATTCCTCAAAATTCATTTTATCCATCATATCTAGTTCCTCAAAAATCATTTTATCCCCTAATAGAACTAGAGTGTTCTTAAGTTCACCAAACCCTTTTGTGAACTCAACTCTAAAACATATCATATTAACTTCAAATGATGAATCAGAACTATTGAACCTCATCTACCCTACGAGTTATATATCTACATGTAAAAATTTTATACTTTCAAACTAATTTAGTATATAATCAAACGGTCAAAATTAGAATATTTATAAAATAATTTTAATACATTTATTTTTTGTTCATTTTTAAATTTCACATGTAGATACATCACTTATAACATAGATGGATTTCAACCGTTCAGATTTGTCATTTAAAATCAATCCAATAAATTTTAGAGTAGAGTTCAAAAAACAACTTGGTGAACTCAAAACACTCCTAGTTCTACCCTTTATACATAGCTTCTATCTAGTTCTTCATACAACTCTTTATAGAAATTTTGTACAGAACGGTGTCCAAATCAATTGTCCCCAATAAATGTAAGCTTAAATAGAATCTACTTCAGTTGACGAGAACAGAGGCTTCCAAGTGCTGTAGGATTTATTTATTTTTTTAACAAAATCCACACTAGTAGCCCAGAAGTTTCAGAGTTGCATGAAATTTATAGATGTAGCCCGTGAGAGCAGGAACTAAATTAATGCACTTAATTTATACAATTAGAGCTAGAACAATGGACTAGTTCTGATTCACCAATCAAACTCACCAACTGCAAGTAAAAAAAAAATGTTAAGGATAAAAAACAAAAAAATTATTATGGGTTACTCATCAGATCCGAACTAGTGGGGGGTATTTACAGCAGCAATTGATAAGAAAGGAGACAGCATGATACAATTTCTATGAACATAGAGCAGCATATTCCATAAATCTACCAAATAGACAGCCAGCCTGAGCTCTCTTTTTTCCATCTTAACCCTGAAAAATTGTTTAATTTGATGATATCAGTACCAGTTCACTCAACAAGAGAAAGTTGCACAAATAAATTCTGTGGTTCAAGAGAGATATGGATCAATAAATAATCAAGGAATCAGATGTAGTATAAAAATGAATTACCGTGAAACTCTTGTCAGGTCTTTGCGCAGCTAAGCTTGATATTCCATCCCGTAATATTTACACTTGAACCAGCTCAACTCAAAACATTTGTACGCATGTAATCAAACTATTGGAATACAAAAAAATAACGTGGCCATATACTCGTATAGCATGTCCCAGAGTAATTGTACACGACGACTTGAAGAGTAGGGAGTGGGCAAACCACTTTATTAGAAGTGTGTTAACCTGAAAAAATGCATTGTAATAATAAAAGCATCAGGCACAATTGTGTTGAAATTATAAAATACTAAAATATCACCAAACTATTATTTTACATACTTCACATACTTTATATTATTATGTTGAAATTTCATCGATCAGGCACAATAATTATGTTGATAAAGCATTGACTATCATCAGTGCTAGTACAATACAGAATACTTCAAATTATCTAACATATTTATTTACTTAAAAATCAATTATCTAATATATTTAAGAGGGATTGACGGTTACCTGATTAGTGGAAAACTCTATTAACGACAGACAGACTCCATCGAAACTCGTACAAGCTGGAGTAGCTCTCTGACATTGTGAAAACCAAAATCGAGGGCACTTCTGACAGAGGCGATACCGTTTGCATCAACCCCTCCATTTTCAGAATTGAAAGCAGTGAAAGCGGCCAGTGACTTTCTAGTTGCTTCGAAAGCGCAATTGAGATCATTTGTCTGTTATAATATTGAGTAGAAGTCAGACCTGATCGCAGATGTCTAAAAATTATCTCTAAAAAATATGGATATACATATGTATGGAGATGAACAATACCATTTGGAACCTTCCATTAGAAGTCCAAAAAATACATTTACAACGGACACAACCGAACATACAAGCAACTAATATATTGGTTTAAAATTCTTTTTACAAATCATGTTGACAATGAGTTCTTAGAATCTGGTTATAACGGAACGGAAGAGACATACATAGGCGAGTAACCGCATCATATGAGGATGGTTGCGAGCGGCCATTAAATGGTTAGCACCAACAACTTGAGGTGAATTTGAATCCTTGACCGAAGCAACCTTCGCCAATCCATGGTTATTCAAATTGTCAATATCTGAGGCAGAGGACGACGGCGACTCCCCTGCAACAATGCCAAAGGTACAGTTAACAATACAATAAAATAAAATAAAAATGAACTTTTAATCTGACATGACCTAACTAAATATGAGTTGACAACTTGTGTAAACTGTTCAGAGAAATGCTCTTTTAATGACTAATGAATTGACAACATCCCAATGAATATCTTTATTTATTGTTGAATTTTCATCCATTGAACTCGTAATTAAAACACTGGTGGTCCTTGAGATATAGAGATCAATTACCGAGCTGGAGCATCTGAAGAGTTGTTTGTAGCTCATGGCGGTCCCGGCTTGCACCGGGATTTTTATAGAAGGCTGCCTTGAGATAAGCCACCTCCACACATTTGTATGCCAAAGCCGCAGCACCCGTATTCTTGCACCTCTCGTATGAATGTGCACAAAACCTGCCAAAGAAAGACAAGGCATAATCTTCAGATCACAGAAGGCAAACATACTCATCCCACTTTTTACTTTAAATAGTTCAGACTGACATGTTGAATGAGCATACAAACCGCACGAATAATATCAAGAGACATAATAGCAGGTCAAGCGAGGCTATGGTACTATGCATAGCACAGATTGGTCCGTACTATGGATCGATATCTTCATTTTCAAAATCCAAACAGTCGATTTGTACATTTCAACATGATATCCATATGAAAATGTACTTACAAACTAAATTATATACTTTTTAAAATCTTATTTACTAGTTTTTTAGATGGAAGAAAATCACTACTTTTGAATGGTCTAAACTTCTAAGATCAAGTGATTTTCTACCTATCTAGAAAAATAGTAAAAAAAAACTCTAAAAAATTTAAAATTTGATCTACAAGTACATTTTCATAAGAAGAAAATGTTACACGGTACAAATCGACTGTTTTGACTTTAAAAATGGAGGTACTGATCCATAGTACGGACCAATATGCACTATGCATAGTACCGTGGCCTCAATCATAACAGCTGATCCCTCAGTTGTTATTTCTGTGTATGCAACAAATTTGTTCAAGAATAATTGTTGCTAGCTTACTCGCACAGTTTTGCAGTGTCTGAATACATTTGCATGGCCTGGGTATCCGGTTCACATAAAGATGCCGCTTGAAGAAACTTCAAGGCAGCTTCAAAATATAATCTTGTGCTATCCGTTTCTTCATTCTACGAGACAAACCCCACCAAGAAGTCAATATGTAAGTTCTTAGTCTCGCTACGAATCTTAGACAATATTCTTGTTTCACTGTCCAGTAAGGATGCTAAAGAACAATAACTTCTCCCCTTTTACAGCCTAGGTCTATGTTACATGTTCCCAGCATTGTGTACCCAATAAAATCTCCAAAACTTCTTTATTTTATTTCTTATTCATTTCTTTTTGAGTTTTGAGTGTTCTTTTTCACCAAAATTCATGATTCTAGCTGTAGAATTTTATCATGAATTTTATTTCATGAAACCTATATTTTTTTTTGTTTATAATTTCCAAGCAATTAATTCTTTTCATGTGCTCTCTCTTCACCAAAATTCAAGGAATTAATATTCATCACAATTGATGTCTGAGTGCAGTGCATTAGGCTTATAGATGAAGTCCCTTTTGTCAAACAAATATGAACTAAAATTCTAGAGAGAATCTTCAGGTGGCTCTGTTAACAGATGAATTAGGTTATACACTCACACGTAATGCATAATACCTCGGTGAGTACACTCTGATTACCTTCATACGATCAGCTGTATGCTTCAAAGCTCGGGCTTCCTTCAGAAGATTCTTAGCAGGACTGGATGTGTCCAGTGGGTTAGAAGCAGCTTGTCTAACAACATCCAGTGGCAATCCATTAGCAATCTCCTGTTTTTTGGGCTGCGGTGCCTTTGGCAAATGACCATTTTGTGGTACATTATTTTCATTGACTGCTGATGCACCAATTTTAGTACCTGAGGCTTCTGGTACAAGCTTGTTACCTGCTGGCTGTGGTTTATCAGTTACCGCTGAAAATAAGAGCAATTTAATTAATACCGGGTTAAGAAAATATTACCATATCATTACTGAATCAGATCAGTGTGGAACCCAGATGGTTCAAAAAAAATATTACCTTTGTCAGAATGGCTTCTGTGTTTCTCCTTTGGTCTTGAAGAAACCTTTAATTCACTTTTAGGTATCTTACGGTGATTTGAACCTTCATGGTTTTCATGATAATTGGGCCTATCAGCGAGTTGTACCAGTTTCTTCTCAGAGCACTCACCATTCTTCTCTGGTGGTACATTCTTACTACTTCCACCTGTTTTTAAATCGTCAGCCACGCTTCTCTGAGTCTCTGACAAGCGGGGCTGCTTGTTCGATCTCTCGATTTCTGTGCTGGGACCCCTCTTTGGGCTCACCATTGGTAATGTGTACGAGGCAATATTTACTACCTCCTCTTTATTTGGTTTTCCTTTTCTATGGAGCTTATCACTGCTCAAATGCCTAACTGGAGAGGAAGAAACTGACTCAACTGGAGAGCCCCTCCTTTCATGAAGCTTGGTTTTGCTTTTCCGGGACCGGGACCGGGACCCAGAGACCTTAGAAGAGCTCGATGTCGCCTCTGCTGATGGATGTGCATAGGCCATATCCCTTCTACTTGAATTCGGAACCTTTTCCCCATGGTTCTGTTCTCTCAATTTCTTTTCTTGAGCAACATCAATTCTCTCAGGCATTCTGTCAGGTCTCTCAATTTCCGGGGTGCTAAAGTTCTCTCTCCTCTCAACTTTAATACCTTTTGTATCTAATCTTTCATCAAAGGATGATTTTAAGCTTGCCTTTTTAGATGACCTGTTTTCTATATCAAAAGTTGTATTTCCATGTAAGCCAGATTCAGGCCTCTTTTCCTTCACGTAAGGATGAGAGTCTTCTTTTTTTATTTTCTTAAATGCTTTAGAATCATCGGGTTCGACTGGTCTCTTGTTCTTAGCTTTTGAATGGTTGCTGGCTTTCCCTGCAATATCTCCTGAGAACAAAAGGGAAAACAAAAACAATATAAAACAACAAAGACCTTGAACTATATAGTTTTCTCTTTGGAAATATACCAATTACATCCCAACTTAGAAAAATGAAAACAGAAACAGGATTACTCTTTATTTGCACAAATTTTCTAGAGGTTGGCTGAGAAAGAGTGAGAGGCCAAAAAGGGAAAGGGAGCAAACCTCCGTCAGAATATCGTCCCAAATTGTGGTGCTTAGACTTGTGCTTCTCTGCCGTAAAATCAGCAGACATGCTCTCAATGCCGAGTCCACCACTGCCATAGGAAGTCTCCAAATTACCTTTCAAAGATGCCTTCTCTCTCTTCTTCGGAGGGTTGGTTAAATCAGTACCCTCTCTGGGTTCCTTTTTCTTCTTTGAAAATTGAACTGGTAGACTATTGGATTGGACTGCACCAGTCAACGGTGCGGTTACATTAGCATCGGGTAGAACGCCGATTGATGCATTTAATGTGCCGGGGAGTGGGAGCGGGACAAGGTTTAGTGCATTTGCACCAGCTGTCGTTTCTTCTTCTCCGACATCACACCTGTTCTTTCCAGGCCTGCAGAACCATTTAGACATAATAAAATTAATATATAGGTACTCATATAAAAGATTAATTAATCACCAAGTAAAAGTCAAGAGTATTATAAGTATCGGAAGCACCTCAAATTGCAATTAAAAAAGCTTACTTTTTGTAACAATTTGCTTGCTCTACATAACTATGAACTATTGCCCAATGGTTTATAAGCTTTTCCACACAATATGCAAATGTAAGATGACGATCTTAATTAACATGTTATGTAAATTATCAATTTTCTTTTTGGTATTTATCAACAAACACCCATAAAATCTGAGAATAAGACAGGAGAGAGATAAAAACAACTTACAGCCAATCAAGCAGTTTACAGTGCCATTTCTTCGGGAGGCTGTCAGGATGGATCCAATAAGGCAAGAGACGCCATTTATGACACTTGTCACAACCAACCCAATTTTCCTTTATTTCCATTGGCGGAATTGGTGCCACCAGCGTCTCTGCAGTTGTTAGATTACCAGGTGCTGGTACAGGTATTGGTACAGGATTATTAATTTGCACATCCAAAGCTGGTTCTTTCTCAAATCTATTATTAGAGGACCACTCCTTTGGCAGAGATTCCCCCAAAGAAGTAAAATCCTTCTCATTTTGAATCTTCACACCAACCGGTTTCTTTTTCTTCTCTGACAAATTATCTTCCAAAAACTCCTGTACAAAATCTTTTTCAATTTCACTTTTCGGGAGGCTGTCCGACTTTTTAGGTCTTACAATAGATCCTTTCTTTCTATCTGTAGAAGTAGAGTTACTCGATTGTTTTTCCTTTTGCACTCTTCTCTCGTCGTACTGTGGTTGCACTTTCACCTCTGCTACATTTTCTACTTCTACTTTCATGGAATTACTAGGCCCCACATACTGGTCACCATTTTTATTAGATTCAACCGAATCAGCTTTGCTGGTGCTTACTTTCTTCTTTGCCTCACCTTTGCTTTTTCTCTTGGTATCAAAAGAAGTAGAACCTTTAAACCTTTCTTTGTTAGATGGTGTAGATTTCTTATCTCCCTTAACTGATTTCAATTTAGGTTTAATCTTTAAATCCACATCCCCATTCTGTACACTTTTAAATGCATAACTCTGATCAACTTCAACTAATTCCACTTTCTCCTTTACCAAGTCAATTGCACTTGTTTGTTCTTTGGAGGGTAAAGCTGGTAATTCTTTCAAAACCTTTGTACCGGAATGCGTGTGATTTTTCTCATCAGGTCTTGAGTTCTTTGATTTATGGGCCTTGGCCTCTTTGGTCGGGATATTTGACTTAGAAAGAATTTGAGAAGTCATAGGGGCATTTTTCAGCACAGGGGTTGTCTTTCCAGTGAAACTCAAAAAGCATCCCTTGATCGGTGAAAGAAGAAACCCACCAGGTATCAGAGAGCACGTCATTGCCTGTATAGATCAGAAAATAAATTATTAGCTAATACTGGACTTATATTTACAGTGAAATTTTATGACATTGGCAAAATGATAATTTCATGTACGAATTTCTAAAATGGCAAACCTCAAGTCCATCTAGTTTATGGCAATCGAGTCATTACAAAATGAAGTCAAAACATTAGATTTTACTGTTAAGAAACTACTCAATCAATACAACTGTAAAGCATTTTGATCAGTAGCATAAAAGAAAGATCACCTCAAGAATGGACTGAGGAGATTCACCAGGTATCCCTCGAGATTCGGCAGAGGGTCCCGCACTCCCTCCAGAACTTGCTTCGAATGAAGAAGAAGGTGAGATGTCAAGCCCCAGACCGCTATAAATTGCAGCATTATCTCTCCTCAGTGTGTTTTCATTACCAACTTTAATACGAACTTTAAGCGTCTTTTGATCAGTACTTCCACCACCAATAGAATTTTTTGAAGGATTGTGCTTTTGAGTGGGCAGTTGTTGCCTTGAACTGGGCCCACTTGTAAGTGTCTCTTTCTTTACTAGATTATCTGTCGATGGAACTCTTTTGGGAATGTTCCTAGAGGAAATTGAGGTGCCTGTTACCACTGAGCGGTTGTGATGTGTTCCCTTCATCAATACACAACAAAATAAAATGAAGTTACTACATAATGAAATACCCCTATCCTGGTCTCATTATTTCCTAAATTTTTTGTCAATAGTATATGATGAGGTTTTGTCTAATTCCTTTGCTCCCTTTCCTACTATTATTTTATTTTTATTTTTCTATGGAGACTATAGCATGAACAAAATTCTTTGGTTTACCATCTGAGGTCATTTAATTCTTTTGTATTAAAAGTGCTGGATAAAATAACCTGGCAATTGGTTGCTTCTCCATTACTGAAATAAATTAACGAAAAAAAGAACGGGCAAATTACCTCCAGAGGGGGGTTGCAAGGCGATACAGAGTTTCTATGGTTGGGTGGCTTAACCGGGCTCCGTGGCTGAGACAAAACAGAAGGAGATCGTCTATGTGCCGGCAAGAAAGAACCGTAACCTCCAAATTTTGCCCCTGTCAATCACATTCTCACGTTATTTCACAAAAGATGTAACACATCTGGAGAAGGCAACGTCTGTGATTGATTTCTTTCATCTTACCCAGGTGCTCGGCTGATAATTCCCCCCCAACAAATTCCTTCTGTAAATGCCCCAAGTAATTCTCGATTTTCTCATCCTGAAAAAAAAAAAAAAAAAAAATCAAAAGATTGGTGATTTGGTAGCAAAGATTGAGAAATGAAATTTAGAGAAGCAGCTATTATGAAAAAAAAAAAAAAAAAAGAGGTGGTATAAACTAGCTCGGTCTTTTATTATACACTGTTCAGGAATTTTTCAGCCTCAGAAATGAAATTTCCTGTTTCTAATTGTGATTTAAACGTGGTTTTTCAATTGAGTCTGTAGCATGAACCAGTTGATCAGAAATAGTTAAGCCTAACAAATACTTATAATCTTTTTATCTAGTATTGATGATCCTCCCTATAAGCAGCTTATTTTTCTTTTAAAGAAAAAAACAAGAAGAAGCAAAACTACGTCTTCTCATTAGAAAAATATTTAATTTAATTGCAAAAGTTCTCTTTTTATTTTTTATTTTTATAACCACTTTTCTTCGGGTTTTGTAACGAATACGTTACTGATCAATGCCCAATGACACAATCTAAGTTCTCAGCTAGCGATTAATAGCAAGAGCATCTAAAAACAAAGATTAACAATTTACCAGTATTAGTTCTAAGATCTTATAGAGTTGATCAAATTGAGAAAAAGAACTCACGATGTAAGAGTAGGCATCAGGGTCAAGAGTATACTCGCACGCCTCTCCTTCCTCTAGCTCGCTATCGTCCATTCTCAATTTGAAAACCCTAATTGCAACACTACTCTTAGTTCGAACTGCCAATCATGGCCTTCGAAGCACAATTTAGATCGGACCAACAACCGCCAGCCCCAATCCCTCTTCAATCGAATTGCGTCTAGTTAAAAAATCCCAAAATCGGGTAGAGATGAAACGATCCGAGCGATCCTAAATGGAATCAATCACGAATCGACTCAAGGAGAAATGAAGAGAGAATTAGTTCGGTTTTACCAACACGCGATCTTTCCCAATTTTCCCATCTATTTTTCTTTTTTTCGGCTATGTTCTTGTTCTTGCAAGAAAAACGTGCGTTTTGCACCAATACCCTCTCAAAGTGTAGTATTTGAGGCAGTCCAATAGAATTTTATTGCTTTAAAACAACTGTGTTAATTTTAGCAAGTTTAATTCATTAACTCTCACTTTATAATAATAATGTGAAAGTACTGGGCCCGACGGTAAAATTAAGAAAAATGCTAACCAAGGTATTTATTGTGGCCGAGAAACGTGACTGGGTGGGGCCCAGCGCCAGCGGGCCAGTGAAACGGAGAGGGTTTTGTTTGTTTAAAAGGCGGCTTGTTGTATGAGGGTATAAATGAAAAGTCGGCTTCTTTTACGAGGGTGTAAATGATAAAATGTTTGTTCAACTGGTTCGATCCATCTGTATATGGACCAGTGGCAGCGTTACACGCATAGCATAGAAAGGCAAAAATATATTAAGCACGCCGCACGCGCCTTCAGGAGAAACTTATCGTGGGCTCCACATTTCAGTTACTTGTCAAATGCAACGCCGGTCTTTTCGGAGAATCGTTTCAGCGAAGCAGGAAATACGGAATATACTTATCGAGTCCAGTCCAACTACTTCAACTAGACAATGAGAGAGATTGAGAGTTGAATTCAAATGCTCTGTACAAATTCTGTATAACAGAACCTGTCATATATCACTGACACATCTTCTCAAAGTCAAACTAAAGGACAAATTACAACTCGTTACAGGATATTTTTTAGTTAGCTTGTATCATAAAATTCGGAGTTTTAGTGGAACGCGGACTCTAGCGCCGCCCAGGTCAGAGTGCCCATAATGGTACACACTGCCACCTTGTATTTAGTTTGAGCTCTGGTCCTCTCCAGTCATTTGTAACTGGACAATTACCCCTTAGGACTGACGAAAAACCAAAACTGGAGAGAAAAAACTATGGGTGTGTTAATGTATGGATCGGTGCATGCGCCACTGGTTGGTGCTGTGATTGGCAAGCAATCTTTCGAATCTCGGCATGAACAATCAAAACATCTATTAAATTTATTATTATAACAATAAAGACCTCGGATGCAGACGTTACATTTATTAAAATATTATTTTATAATGAGAAATGTAATGCTCCTTGTCACTTTTATCTCTCAAATCTTTAGATATTTGCGTACAAAATAAACTCATATTTTCTAGGGCTGCAAACAAATCAAACCGAATCGAACTTATTCTAGTTTGAATTAATTTTGAATCGAATTTTTTACAAACTCATTTCGAATCTTTTACGAACCTTTTTACAACAAGGAAGAGCGAGAGGTGAAAGCCGTCTAGGATTTCAGAACTGAGAGTGAGGATTATGACGTACGAGTTATGACTTATTGCTAGGTGGCCTTATGTTTTAACTTTTTAAATCATCAGTGGAAATCAACGATTCAAGTTACTTTGAGATTTGAACTATAATAGTTTGCGAACCTATTTCGAACGAACCAGGTTCAGTTTAAGTTTGGTTTGAATTAATTTTCGAACTATTCCGAATCAAATTTTTTACAAACTTATTCGAATCAAATTCGAATCAAATCACGAACTACGAATTTTTTGTGCAGCCATAATATTTTATTCTCATTTTCTCATTTTTATTTCTGGAATATTATACTTAGATCCTCTTGGGTTCCCAAAAGCGTAACATTGTTGCCAATTTAATAATGCACTAATTAATCAAATAGCATTGTCAAAGGGGAAACCACTTAAAATAGCATTGCTAAACACTATACTAGTATTTTTTTTTTTCCTAATTTCCGAATATAGTATATAGACTAACAAAAAGCCTGTGGACATTTAATGCGAGAAGGTCTGCTAATAACATCAGTAGAAAAATTGACCAGCCGTTGTTCAGACATCAGCACCTCGTTAAGACTATTAATTGTAAAGTTGTTCCTTGATTATTCAAATATTACTATTATAAAGTTGATCAAAGAAAAAGAAAAATGGTGCTCAGTCACTGAAAAAAGAAAGTGATGCTCACTCATGAAAATTCCTTTTCTTCGATATTCTATCTTACAATCTTTCGTTAATCTCTATCTCTATCTCAATGACGCTGTCACTTTGATCAAACGCCTCCTCAAGTGACAATGACTTCAATTTTAAAATAATATAATATTGATTTGTCCTGAGAAGACCGGATAAAGCTCTAGAGTTATGGAAGAATTCACGTCACCTAAGGTAATACAATATTTCTATTTAGATTCGGACCATCCGATTATAAATTCACATAATTATTAAAAAGGATTCCTACATTTTTATTTCGGACCGAATTAATCGATATTTCTAATAAGACAGTTCGAATCTCAACTGAAATATATTGTTACCTCAGAGGATATGAACTCGTCCTTAAACAACCACAACAACAAGCTCTCTAGTCTATATCATATGAATCCACTCATGAACCAACAACTCATAATATGCAGAGTCAATGGCCACTAAAAATTTCATTATTATATAAGGGAGTTGAGATAAGAGGGTCCGATCTCCTAACTAACTCAATTTTTGAGTTTAGATTATGAGTCCGATTCAAATGCGAGCTATTTTAGTTCGAGATAGAATGCACCAGACTTCTTTAATCTCACCGTATGTCATATTTATTGTCGTTTTTTATAGCAATGGATGTAGTAGAGTCAGTACCGAATCTATTTGACAAATATTATAATTGTATCATTTATTTGTCAAAATTCAGAAAAATCAATAAAAAAAATATTAAATTTGCCTAGACTTTAATATCTAAGGGTATGTTTGGATGCACAAGAATAGTTCCTCTTTTTAAAATAGCATTGTTATTCCGAACAAGGAGCATCCAAACGAGAAATGGAGATATTCGGAATAGCTATTGTTCTTAGAATAGCATTGCTATTCGCTATTCTTACAAAAACATAGAATAGCATTTCTTGCTTTCAATATTAACACTAATCTAATATTTAAACTAATATTATATTATATTTAATATTTAAATTAATATTATATTGTATTATATATAATCTAATAATATATTATATTTAATCTAATATTTTATTTAATACTAATATAATATTAAAAATAATATTATATTACATTTTAATATTTAAATTAATATTATATTATATTACATTTAATCTAATATTTTATTTAATAATAATATAATATTTAAAATAATATTATATTACATTTAATAATTAAATTAATATTATATTGAATATTTAAACTAATATTTTATTCAATACTAATCTAATATTTAAAATAATATTATATTATATTTAATATTTAAACTAATATTATATTACATTTAATCTAATATTTTATTTAATACTAATCTAATTTTTAAACTAATATTATATTATATTTAATATTTAAACTAATATTATATTACATTTAATATTTAAGTTAATATTATATTATATTTAATCTAATACTTTATTTAATACTAATTTAATTTTTTCATTAATATTATATTACATTTAATCTAATATTTTATTAATACTAATTTCATATTTAAAATAATATTATATTACATTTAATATTTAAACTAATATTATATTATATTTAATCTAATATTTTATTAATACTAATCTAATATTTAAAATAATATTATATTATATTTAATATTTAAACTAATATTATATTGCATTTAATATTTAAACTAATATTATATTACATTTAATATTTAAACTAATATTATATTACATTTAATATAATATTTTATTTAATACTAATCTAATATTTAAAATAATATTATATTACATTTAATATTTGAATTAATACTATATTGTATTATATTTAATCTTACACATAAATTATTAAACAGTAGCTATTTTAAAGTTCATCCAAACGTACCCTAATAGAATAAAAACGTAGATCTTTAAATTTGTGCATATGCTTGTTACGTTTTCTAGTTCTGTGTATGTTTGGTTGCAAAACAAGAATAGCTAGAATAGCAAATTTAAAAATAGCTATTGTTTGTCTTATTAGAATAGCTAAATCTCCGGTACGTTTGGATGAATTTTAGAATAGCTAGAATAGCTACTGTTTAAGAACAGTGCTATTCATAACAGTGAAAAAATTGTTTGCATTGCATATTTGAAATAGAGTTTGGAGGAAATAGCTACTGTTTAATAATTTATGTGTAAGATTAAATATAATACAATATAATATTAATTCAAATATTAAATATAATATAATATTATTTTAAACATTACATTAGTATTAAATAAAATATTATATTAAATATAATATAATATTAGTTTAAATATTAAATGTAATATAATATTATTTTAAAAATTAGATTAGTATTAAATAAAATATTAGATTAAATGTAATATAATATTATTTTAAATATTAGATTAGTATTAAATAAAATATTAGATTAAATGTAATATAATATTATTTTAAATATTAAATTAGTATTAATATTGAAAGCAACAAATATTATTCCATGTTTTTATAAAAATAGCGAATAGCAATGCTATTATAAGAACAGTAGCTATTCCGAATAGCTCTATTTCTTGTTTGGATGCACCTTGTTCCGAATGGTAATGCTATTCTTGTGCATCCAAACATACCCCAAATTCTTAGGAATAGTCATTCTAATAAGACAAAAAAATTGATTCACTATTCTAACTATTATAACCCAACCAAACACCGAATAAGATATTCTGAACAGTCTAATTCCAAAAATAACCTATTCTTGATTCATCCAAACATGTGGTACTAATCTTCACAATTCACACCAGAACATTCAACAATTAACATTACAAAATGTTTGTGAAGTATGGTCAATTCAATCTAACACCCACACCGATGTGTCAACAACAAGAGTCTTTTCTAAATTGAATATATAGTGTGTTCAGTATATAATTAGAAATTAATTTTATATGTAAGAGCACGCGGTACTATACATAGTGTTTATATTTTTATTTTTAAATTTCAAACAATCAAGTCAAATCGCTCAACGTAATCTTCACATGAAAAAGAAATGAAGACCAAATTTTATATTTTTAGATCTTATTACAATATTTTTAAATAAACAAAAATCACTAATTTTGAACCATTAAAAGGTCCAGAATATTTAAATCATATAATTTTCTACCAATCTACAAAACTAATTAAAAAATAAAATGCAATATTTGACCTCCAAATAAACTTTCATATAAAAATTATGTTGATTGTTAGAACTTTGAAAATAAAAATATAAATCTATAGTTCGGACCAAGATCCCATGCATTTCTCAACAGGGGTGGACCCAGTGTATTCCAAGGGGGCAGCCACCCCCTCCCCCCTCCCCCCTCCCTGGATTTTGAGTTTTAGTGTAGATTTATCAGTTTCGACTGGCTTTGCTCTCTCTGGAAATTTTTTTGCCCTCCTCTGAATGTTTAATTGGTAATTCAGGTTAAATTTATAGTTAAAATTAAAATAAATTCTTGAAATATGATTGGTAATTATAATTATAAGTCATAATATCAAAAATTACAAGTCAGAGCATTATAAAGTATAAGTTAAAGCATTAATTTTTATCAAATATCTAATTAGTTAATGGGTTTAAATCCGATTAACTATTTAAACCCGATCTAATATTTTTTTGGCCCCTGACGAAAATTCTAGATCCGCCGCTGTTTCTCAAGCATGATGTCGAACTTCAGCGATGGGGCGCGAGCTTGTAGGGTGCAGCTCAGCCCAGACTCCAGAGATGTAGCTTGTTCCATAGGAAACGCGCACCTGAAGTTACACCGATGAGAGAGTATCCCTACAATTAATACTGCAGGAACCCAGTCATAATCACTTCGGAGTCGATTGAATATGAGGGTTCACTTGTGTCAGATTAAACGGACGACTCAAAACCCATTCTACACTGTTGCACTGGATCTGAATTCAAGAAATTGTGCCGCTAGGTCCCATGTAATTAAAATCCGTTTTTTATTGTGCAAAAAAAAAAAAAAAAAAATACCCATGCCCCTACTGTCCCAGTTATTTTTTAATAATAAAAAAAGAACTGTGTGACAGTGTGAAACATGGATTAATAAAGAACGTCATGATACCTAATCGAGGCATAATTTATTCATCATTTTTCTAATTTTTTTCCTAGTGAAGTTTGTTTATCAGTCAGCCTCGAGCTCATATATATGACCCCATCCACGTGCAATGTATTCTAAACTCAGACCAGCCACTTAATCATTGTAAGAAAGATGGTTCAAATTAATAATACCCTTCTTTTAGTCCCCACTAAAACTCAGATGATACATATTACATTTACGCATTGGTCCTATGACTTAATTTACGTGCGTTCAGTAAATTACCATGGGTCACAAATCCTGCATCCGGTGATTAATTTACGTGTTTTACATTCATGCCAAGTTAAAAGACGGATCCTAGACCGTCCGTTTCAATTGTACTCACTTCTCAGTAACTACTGAGGGGTATGAATTCACAATTCCTAGGGGCTAGGGTCAAGATATTGACAGCTTAGTTTTTGCTTCATGCAACGCAAGAACAATAAGATCAAAACATGCATATACCTTGTATGCCGCATGTAACCGCACACTAAATCCCACGGACTGAAGTGACGACAATAATGTCTCGCGTCATAAAACCTCCAATCAAATTTCAACAGAGTTTAATTGGAGATTTAGAGTGCGGTTACATAGATGTTTGTATTAGAAAGTAAAAATATGTTCAACTCCGAAAGACATCAAAAGCACAAAAGAAAATCATCAAAACAGTTCAACTAATTTTTTAACCTCACAAATATAAATGCAAAGTGCTACTTACAAAATATTGAAAAGAGATCCGCATTGCATATAACTTGTCTATTTTAGTATTATATAATGAGGAGGGTTCCAATGCATCTAAAATTTCATGCATCCATTTTTTTTTCTCTTTTATCTTCATTTTCAAAGTCCGAATAGTCGATCCGAACCGTTCAACACAATCATCATAATAAAATATACTTGGAAAACAAATTTTATATTTTTTGAAATTTTTTTACCATTTTTTAAGATATGTATAAAATCACTTTATCGGATGGTTTAGAATCTCCTTAAAACAATAATTTTGTACCTATCTTAAAAAATAGTAAAAAAAATTTCAAAAAATATAAAATTTGATCTCCAAGCATATTTTATTATGATGATCATGTTGAACGGTTCAGATCAACTATTCGGACTTTAAAAATGAAAATAAAAGAGAAAAAAAATGAGTGCAAATAAAAGTAGAAATTTTAGATGCATTGAAACCCTCCTCTTATATAATATATGAGTCCAGGGTTATTATTTAGTTTTGAGAGAAGGGATGCTTCCGTACCGTCTTCAAGAAATGCTTTTTAATTTATTTTCAACGAAGTAAAATAATAATAACATTTGCACTGTCGTTTACGTACCGTCTCCGAGGAATGCTTTTAACTTGAAAAAGCCATTGAACTAGTTTTGAATCTTGACCTCCAAGCAAAATATAAAAAAAAAAATTGCAGACAAGATATAAAGTTAATGATGCAGCGCTAATCACCCCAGGATCAACTGAGAGATTTGAAGAAAACACAAATAAAAAAAATGAAGGTTAAAGCACAGTGGAGTTCTTATTCTCTGATTCTGCCATGAAATTGCACAAAACAATATTTTCTAAATCAGTTACATATTGAAAAGATGTTAAATAACTTTATAAAACACAACTAAAATTAACTACGGCAAAATAATTTGCATGTCTACCATGAACTTACCTCAGCATTGAAAAAAATACTACAACATAAGTTCAAAACTCAGGAGACTAGTGACTCATCACCATTCATTACTAGGTCTAGATAAACCCGAGAAGGCAGCTTTCTTTGTTAGTGGGTGGACATCCTCAGTAAAAATCTCTGAATCAAGTGTTTCAATGTGAGGCCATATCTGAAAGACAAAAAAACAATTCAAACATGTAAGAATTGAATTCCATTTAGAATGCTGTAAAAAAAACAAAAAAAACTGAAGTAATTTCGAATCAGTACTGTTTGAGCAACTAACAAATATATACCTCGGTTGCGTATTGGCGTGAGAAAGCCTTTAGATATCCTAGTGTGACAAGGCACCACTGCTCCTGCTCTCCTATGTTGTAGCCTTGCCTTTTCTCTTCTCCATTCGTTTCACTGTCCATGCATTATGTTTATAGTTATAACTTGTAAGAAAACTAATCAAGTGCTCCCCCCACCCCCCACCCCACACACACAACCCCGTGATTAGGCTGGAGTTCTTTTGAAGAGATCGCAAGCCTACACTAGAGATGTAAATACGTGCTGGGTCATGACTAGCCATGCTGTGATCTGGGTCACGTGTCGCATCCAAACGTGACGGGTCACATTTAACTATTTTTTTTTTGTATTTTCAAAATTTACCATTAGAACAAGCTCTAATGGTCCTGATCACGCGGGACTCACGTGACCATGTGCCATGCTGCCCAATTCCGTGACCAGATCAGTCTGCATACAGTGCCAATTTTCCAAAGGATGGTCATGGCACATGAATGACATATCCAGTCACGGAGTGACTTTTTACATCCCTACCTACACTAATTGTAAATTGCCACCAACAAAAACCAGATGAAAGGAAAAAGAAAATTTGCCTGTCATTAGCCTCTCCATTTTCATTTTCCTGGTCAACATCCATCGAAGCTGGCACCTCAAGGTCAACCTCCACACGAATCTCATTTGCATTTAATTTGGTATCCCTGCTACGCAGGTTTGGCATCTCTCCATCGGGAGAAACAGCAGGCAGCCTTTCATTCAGCACATCAGCAAAGCTCTTAAAAAGTAGGGTGAACAAAGACTGAAAAATGCAAAAATAGTTGTAGGGATGTCTAATTAGGAAGTTGGGAGAATTTTACCTTCTTTAAAATCAACACATTTTCAAATCAGATCAGTTCAGCAACTGGTACATGAAGGTACCTGACCTAATAGAGGTCAGTAGAAACTAATACCCATTTCATTCTAGAGTTAAAACTGATTTCAACACCAAATCATTTGAAAGAAATTTCATTTTCATTCAGAAGAAACACAAAATTTCTGGGTTTTGGTCAAATCATATACCAAATATAACTTTAGTTATTCCTTTTCCCAGCATTCTACAACTGGACAGCAGGTAAAAGAGGAAGCAATAAAAACCTTGCTTTCGTCTCTAGCTCCAGAAAGAGACACCTTCTTTGCCTCCAGAGACTCGCGTGCTGTTGCCTCATCTTTTCTAGCCTTCTCGACGTATAACTCAAGCCGTTTCACCCTCGCAGGTGGTTGACCTGGTTCCTTCCCATCTGTAGCATCACAAATTAACTTGGCCTCTTCATAATCCTTCTCTGCTCTCAAAGACAACTCTTCAGCTGCATGAGCAGCCTTTTCAAGGGTTGCGATCTCCTTCCTTAGGTCAGCTATCCGGTTGCATGTCTTGTTCACTGCATTTCTGAGTATCTGCATCACACCAAAAAGAAAAAACACTTTATGACAGTAGTCAAAACTGCAAGGTCTATTCCATCATAGAGTCACCCAAACAATAATACCGAATATTTTATTTATAAAAATTAATATAAAATAGTATTGGATATTAGAATGAGTGTGTGAGGTTTTAGATGCAAAAAAAAAATTGGATCCAAAAGGTGGCCATTCAACACAACAGACCACACGGAAAACAGTCCTAATTGATCCGGAAAAAAGGGGAGAGAGGGAGAGAGAGAGGGTGTGGCGGGAAATGAGGAGTTTGGAGTTGATTATTTGGATCCTCTGTGGCCAAGTAGCATGTTGTCTGATTACCTCTTTGGATCTGAAATTTCTTTTGGTTCCAAAGATTGGATCCCAATTTTTTTTTTCAAATCCATCAATGGCTTCTAAAATCTGACCCACTCATTCTAATATCCTATATTATTTTATATTAATTTTTATAAATAAAAAATTCTGAACATAACATGCCTCTTCCATCATAGGATCAGCACCCTCTCTATACATCTCAAAATAAAATAAAAGGAATACCGAGCAAGAAAAAAACATAAGCAAAAGAAAATGAAATAAGCACTGTACCTCCCAAGGCCGGTCAGAGACATGAAACAGGTCAACGTTGACCGAAGAAAAGACCCACTTAACAATTGCCCGGTTTGAGACAAGCCTGTACCCCATCATTCTATCAATGGCCACAGCTGTCATTTGTGTACTGTTCTTCCAGTACGACACCACTTCATTCATCAGCTCAACTTCCAAATCCTCATTGGAACACACCTTCCCAATGACCTAGGGATGCAATGAAAAACATTAAACCATAATGCAAATGTCAAATTTTTCACACACTTAAATTTGCAACTGATCCCAATACAATCTGATAATTATCTGTTATTTGTTCGTTACCCGTTAAGCTTAACGGGTAAGGGTAGCATACATATAAGGCAAATACTTTCTACAGACTTTAAAATGGCTAAAAACTGGTTCAACTGACAAATATAACTAGCACTGAGATCTTACTATATCAGACCAAATATGTTAGGTCTTCGATACACTGTACCCACTGTAGAAAAATACTGAACCACAAAACAAAACCCCAAACTATGAGAAACCCAGTCCAAATTGAAGTAAATAAACTCCAATTTCACCTTGCAGAACTAAATAACAGAGAATAATCATCACCTGACCATACCGCTCTAGCACGGTTATCAAATGTGTGAAGCTTTTCGATCCAATATCCAGTAGGGTCAGTGCAACCACTTCTAATGCAAATTTGGGGCCATGCTCTTTAGCTATGTACTCTTCAACCCATGAAGAGATCTCTCGTTGGGTTTTCCGGGTCCTGACGAGACCATTTAATTCCCTTGATAATCTGTGGCCATCTGTGAGTTCTAGGTTTTTGTCAGTGGTTGTATATTTGAAGTCAGGTCCACCTTTCGGGGGTAGCAATTCCTCCAGAGCCGGTGCGTCCTCTATGCTCTGTTCACATGGGGGGGGCAAAGATAGATTAGTTGAATTTTGGTGGTAGTCTGAACTCACTGTTACATTTTGATGCTGGACCTGAATTAGTAAAGACTGATTTTTTTTTCACATTTTATCATTTTTTCATATTTTTCCGACGAATCTCCCCTATTATTTCAGCCACAAACAACATCTACCAATTAGTTCCAGCACTTGTTAGGAAAAATGATTCAATACAAATATTTTTAAATTAAGCAGGAGAGTTTTAACCAACTTGTTCGAATAAAGAGGTAGACCAACCAACGAAAAAGGGCGTTGCAAACCTGTTTGATTTTATCCCAGTACGACAAACGAGTCTCCCGTTCTAACACCTCTTGAACAAAGACTCGTTGCGGTGCCCACCTGGGGAGGTCTCTTACATAAGCCCAGTCTTGCCATGGCCAGATGTACTGACAATTCGACCTACACGGATAAAAAGTTTGATCTTTATCTAGTTTCTAAAAACTTCATAATATTTTAATCCTAAAATATACTTCTCCTAGATAATTTAAAAAACTTACAGATGGTGGGAAAACCAAAGGATAAGGCGACTGCGGCACTCCATATCCATATTTGTAATTTTGTCAAAGAGAGCACGCACAGCTCCTACTACAACAGCTGGGAAAGCACCTGGTAATGCCTGAAATGAAGCCAAGTATAACCAAACAAAATCAAAAGCTACATTTCTTTTTAGCATCCTAAATTACAAGATTTCCTTCCACCGTCATTATACACTTGCATTGCAATAGCCTTTGTTTATTGGAAGGCGTGCTTGGTCGTCAGTTCACCACGAAACACATTGGACCCAAATTATCTTCATGAAGGAAAATATACAATTGTTTGGCCTTTTCTAGATCAAAAGCAAAATTTAACAAGTTAGACCATAAAAATGCCAAACATGAATACTGAGGTGAACACATGCATATCCTATATTTTATCTAGTCTAGTCTATGTACAAAAATATTCGAAACAATAAGAAAAGGATAAATTTTAGATCCACAGAAGGTCAATTCTGAATGCTTGTTTATCACAAAAACTTCTATTTTTGGATAAAAACACAAGTTCTCTTCAAATATAACAGTTAGAAAAATCTACCTTGCAAAGGTCAAGAATGACCAGTGTATAGTACATCGGCTTAAAAGGCGGTTGAGGTAACAACAAAAGCTGCACAGAAGACAATTAGTCAGAATAAGTACATCACATACACCTTTTTTGTTGGGAGAATTCAAACAGATGAGAGAATTTTTCCAGTATCATACGAATTCAATCCATACAACAGTTAGAAAAGCCAAATTGTAAAATAGATAAAAGACACAAAATACCGAATTTTTTAGCTGCCATTTAAAAAAAAAAGATATACACAGTTGACATACTTTTTTGAAAATTTTCATTTTTACCAGGTACATAAGTATAATCTGCGCACCTCCAAGGGGCGCTATGCAGTCATTATCTGTGCACCCTTTGTTCTGCGCGCACACCTCCCTTTGATTTTTTTTCCTTCAAAAGTCATATCTTTTTCTTTGTTGGGAGTACTGATTTTAATTAATAGGAGCCACACTCTTTACCTTGGTATGTATTTTTATAAAGAGATTAGTGGGATCCAAACTTTTTTGAACTATATTCCTTAGTATGTGTTCTAACATGCCCTCGTATCATGCCACTAAAGAGTTCACCTCACTCTTTTCAAAAGAGTAAATCCATAAATAGTGGGACCCACACTCTTCTTGGCAAAGCCAAAAGGAATAAACTCTTTTAAAAGAAAAAAAAAAAATCAAAGATGGGTACACAGATTATATCTGCACACCAACAAAGGGTGCACAGATAATACCTACGTACCAGGTAAAAATGATTTTTTTTTAAAAAAGTATGTCCTCTGTATTTTATTTTATTTTGAAATGGTAACTAAAAAATTCGGCACAAAATAACCTGGGAATTACCCACCTGAGAAAATATTGTCTCAGCCATGATGTACTCGTACCGAAATGGTACTGGTAGACCAGCTAGGTAGAAGGCACATTCTTTGCGACTATCTTTCCAACAACAAGTTAAAATTCAAAACTTCTTTTGGTTAACAGAAATGAAAAATTAGCAGAATAGCTAAAGGAGAAAAAAGAGAACATTCCATGTACACGGTCCATAACAGGGGCGGATCTTAATGTAACCCAAAGAGTGCTTAGCCACCCCTATGGTTCTAAAACTTTTAATTATATATAATGAAATTTAATGGAATTTTTTTCCTTCAAGTTTTTATATAGTTCAGTCCCCCTTGTGGGATCAACAGGTACTGCACAAGATTCCCCTCACTTGACGGCTTGAGATTTACTCTCAGTCCATTTGGGATTCAGGCTAGTGCAGGGGCATTATTATTGGGCTTTGAGATTCGTGCCGAGTTAAAAAGAACGGCCCAGATACACTAATTGTAAAAGATTCCCTTATCAGGTACCTGGGAGGATGTGAATTCCTCCTTATGAAATATCAAATGTGTGCTTGCAGCCTAGTTGTTAGAATTCTACATTGTGGTTGTAGAGAATTGGGTTCAATTCCCACCTATCACATATTAAAGACTTTTGCATTTTACATTTCAGCAACCTCCCCCCCTAAATTTTGTAGTTCCACCCCTGGTCCATAATACTGTTTAAAAGAAGAATACTCACATTTATTCAAAACTGTTTGCCAAGAGGTCTGAAAAGTAACAGTACTTTTTCAGTAAAACAGTAACAAACAAGGGATTCAAGATTTTGCATACCAGCCATTGAAGAAAAGAAGCACGTCCAATAGATACTCCTCAACTACAAAGCGGTCTATAGGCTTCATAATCTGCAAAAGAACCACAAAAAAAAAGAAACATAAAAGGTTCAGACATAAAGATAATAACAGGAAGAATGATATCTAACAATACACGTAGAATACAATTTGTTCAAGGAAAGTACAAGATCTGATACAGTCAGGCTTAGTAAGTCAGTAAGAGTTGTACTAGTTCCAAACGAATATAATGCTTGGCATTGGTAAAAACTGACCAGTACTAAGAAAAACAAGCTAAGCTGACTGTCTGTTGGATATGAATTTTTTTTTTTTTTTGACAAAAGTGGCACACACCGAAACCATTTATATTGGATAGAATTCATGTCATTCATAAACCAAATTATGAAATGCATGTATTACTTGTTTGTTGGCTACATTGACTCCATTACAAACCCAAATTCTAAAATGCAAGTATGTTATCCAATAAAGTGCAGGCAATGAAATATACGAGCAACTGGCTCTAATCCCTACCAAACTAGAATAAGAGTAATTAAGGACTCAAAAGATGGCATAATTAACTCTCAGTAGATACAAAATCCAATTACTGTTAGATTTGGTTCCTTTCTTCTCCGCCTACTTTTGGCACGCCAAATGAAATATCTCATAATTTCAACCATATAACCAAAGTAATGATCCCAAGTTCCTTACTCCGGAGCTATTTCCTCCGCGAAATTGGACCATGAATCAACAAAATAGATTTAAACAGTTTACCTCATTTTTATTGGAAGGAAAAATGCTGAGACGGGACAGCCTCTGAGGGAACTTCAACATAGCCTCATGCCTCTCCTGCCCTCTTGAATTCTTAGGATTTGATGGAGATGAAATAAGTTGTAAAGGACAGCTGATAGGAGAGAGAGTGTGTGATTGTCCTGCTACTAGTTGTGCTTCGAATGGTAGATGAGGGCGTGGCACTAAACAAGAAACAACATGTTTAAATAAAATAAAATAAAAAAGCAGCCTGCTAAGTCTTGGTATTGAATGCAAAACCAAGACCAGATACTCATCAAGAAATATGTGTGTGTGTGTGCGCGCGCCCGCACGCTTTAAATAAAAAGATATACTAGTTCAAGATGTGCATTCAGTCAAAAGGTACTATAATATACTATATCAAATATGATATAGTTTGTCCAATGTATATGTACACAAAATAGAAAGAGCAGGACATAGATAGAGAGAGAGAGAGAGGAGATTGTTTGTTAGCTACAAAAAATAACAACCAAAAAAAAGGCAAGTAGTTTTAAACTCAGGCAAATCTCCAACATTTGTATATTCCAATACATGATCAGCACATTTTAAAGTATTTGCAAAATCAGAAATGTTTGATATTACTTGCAAGTACAATAAATGAGGTATAATTGCAATATATTTACCAAAAGCTAGGTGAAGGGGATAAAATCATCATTCATAAAAGTACATACCACTAACAGCTTTCCATCCATTTTGGGAAAGAAGCTGTATACGCTCCCACAAGTCTTCGACAAAATCCTAAGAGATAGGTGAGTTCTTTTAGAATGAACATGTAAGACTTAAATTAACAAAATACCAAAAATCAAGAAATTTGCAGCACTGATACAAAAGAGGTAGAAATCACCAATAGTATCAATAATCTTTGCTAGGGTTTTTACTGTTCCAACTTTTGGTTTTATGGCTTAACATAAGATTTTTAAGCATATTTACAAGTTCAAGGTAGATATGCAAAGAAGCAACCCCAGCCTAAAAGGTAACAGCATAAAATAAAACAAAAGAAAGGAACAGGAAAATGCTCCCAGTGAAGAAAATTAAATTTTGAAGAAAAGTGAAACCTTCTCTGCAGGTGACGTTCCCTCGTCAGTCTCAAACACAGAAAAAGAAATGTCGTTACAACGGGTTCTGATGCTCAGATATGACTGTAACCCAACCATTACTCTTTCCAATTCATCTGGCACTTGCTGACATTCAGAAGAGAAAGTTCACATTTTAGTATAACTTCAAACTATGACAAAAAAATACCCTCACTAATTCTTTCTAGTGAGCTTACCAGAGCTTTAGCATAATTTCAGTGTGTACTGGTAACAGTCATGTGCCATCTGAATTTAATATCAGTAGGGCCATAAAATGGAGAGCTTCTTTTTAATTTTTTGTTTTATTGACTTACTCTAAATTAGGATAACTTACATCTCAACTGACAATTAAGCATCAAGTTATAGCTAACTAATAATATACCAAATTCAGAAAATATGAATACCTGTCAAAAAGTTATGCTTACATATTGAATTTGCTACCTCTTTCTTGGATAAACATAAGAATTTTGTTATTATAAGGTGATGAAGCAGTACATTTTATCCCCCAAAAGCTACACAAATTTGACATTACCTCAACAAGCTCGGTACCACCCCAAGGAAGGCTAGCCAAAATGCAATAAACATAAAAGTCAGCACAAGGTTGATATGAAGGGTTTCCCATCTCTTCATCAATTGTCGTAGCAGCAGACGACAATAGTGTCTCAAATGCTTCAATGATTGAGCTTGGAGCAATAACTTTACTAGACATCTAGTTTCAAAAAAAATAATAATAATAAGAAAATAAAAAAGCATTTCTCAGACATAAAATTCTGTGTAGTAAAATATCAGCAGTGAAGTAAAGACTAGGAAACAAGCATTTCTCAGAATAGGACAAAACACAATTTCTACAAGGTTAGAAAGTGCTGGAAGATTTCAAATTTCCTAATACTTAACTAAAATACTGGGGTATACTGTTCCATTTGTTAAAGTCTTTTTTAGGCATTAGCATTAGTATCTGAGAGAAATTAGTGATCACAATAAGAAGACATTCAAGTACACCTCTACAAAATATCAAACTGATAAGAAAAGGATGAAGAAAAGGAGTAAATGACGGTAAACCAATGGAAAGAGTTTCAGGTGCATCTCTGTGAAAAAAACACAAAACACCTTCGGAAATACCCCGTATGACCCTCTAAACATGATAAAAATCAGATATGCTCCCGTCTTAAGTTCCTTATGAATAGCAGAATTGAATTTATTCTATTCAACTTATATAGATATTAACCATGAGGAATAAGGGGTTGTCCATGAAGCAGAGTAAAAGTAGGTTAAAGGCTTGTTTAGTAGCGGTATCGACAATATCATCCACATCTGTAGAAGCACCAACGAAATTCCTAACTCTGTATCCATATTCTATATACATATTACTATGGTGTTTTGCAGGGACAGACAAAATTTATGTCATTATATGATCAAGAATGGTCATATGAGATATATTGAAGGGTGTATTCATTATGCTCTAAATAAGCAGTCTGTTAACAAGTCCTTTTTATCAGGAGTTGTCAAAAAGAAAAAAGAAAATGTACAATTCCTAAGATTTCTGAAAGTGGAAAATAAACTTTACAAAGTCTAGTTAGGAAATGGCAAGGCATCATTGTGCACTAATTCTGTTAAAAAGTCTAGTTAGGAAATGTTCAAAAATTAAACTACTCACCAAAGCAGTAAGAAACCGCAATGATATCCTTATCTTATCACAATTTCCTGCTTGCAAGGCATCCTGGCAAAACAGATGAAATGAAAATTACTTTACTGAATATGCTGTCAACATTTTCTCCTCTCATTAAGCACCTGAAGGTCACATATATTGACAAAAAGAATCCATAATGCTAAACACCTGTAGTGCAGAATGTGTAGCATCTACTGCTCGCTTAGCAAAATCTTCATTTTCCAAATTTATCAGACCGACCTGAAAGAAACCATATTTTTAACAAAAAAACAGCTATAGAATGGACCATGATTTTTCACTAAAGACCCATGATTTTTCACTAAAGACAATAACAAGGGTAAAGGATTAGAAACTGTTATACAGTTGCAATATTGCAATTTTCAAAATTGTAAGTGGAAATATATTATTTTTTATTTATAAGTGCCTTCTTTTCACGCTTATTTTTCAGAATTATTTCAATTTTGAAGTGTTGTTTATTTCATATTTTGAAATTTCCAGTATAAGAAGGTGTTTTTGCATAAGAATTAAATAATTCCCTTACCAAGACGGCATAAAACGGAGCTTTGTGTGGCAACTGCTCAGCGCACTGGAGTATAAGCTACATGAATAACAATTAATTGGTAAGCAAAATTGAAATTAAGTTAACAAAGGAATAACTTGCCAATTCTTTGTCTAATGCGGATAATAATCCATATGCCAAGTTAATGAAAGAATATGAACCATAACATATCATTAACTGTCAAATTCACTACTCCGAAATTACCGCTGCAAGAAAAATTACTAGGTGCATCACCCTAAGTTTCATAGGAGAGAGAGAGATCAACCATTGCTTTTAAAAATTGCTAAAAAAAAATAACTTAGAGAAATTAAGCATGATAGAGCAAAGAGAGACAGATATGAGCTTTAATTGAACAAATAGCAACGGTATAAACAGACAGGAACAGAGAATTGGACAAAAAAAAAACTGCTTTACCTCAAAAATTGCATCTTTCGAGCTCTCAAAATCTCTCCCGAGTGCGCTATAGCATGTATCCTGTGATTCACAGCGAGAAACCATAAAAATAACGAAAAAGACGAATTCTCTATTACTTACGAAAAGAAAATAGGGTGATATCTAAATTCACTAACGATGTGATCTCTATAGTCGGAGCCGCCGCCGTACTCGGCGCACTTGTCGCCGATCCGAAGCAAGAGGCTCCTCCAGCTAGTGCCGCCGCCTCCGCTCATGGCTTTGTGTACAAAAAAATCGGGGATGGATTTCAAATGATTTTTGCAAAATCTCGCACAATTTCAGGGTTTTGCACTTTTGCTAGTAGGGGACGGGGGAGACGGAAAGAAGGGCTTTGGGCTCACCTCGAGAATTCTATACCCTAAAGTAACTCAAAATTTGAGCTTGAATGCGGACCGTCCGATCTGCTCTGGCACGAATACTAAAAGCGCCCCGCTGTCCCGAGCATTCCACCTCGGGCCAGATTGGGCCGGATTATGATCGGACGGTTCGTATCTAAACTCAAAATTGGCAGACTAGTGAGAAAATTATAAGACGGCCCACATGTCAGTTGGAAAAGTTCGCAGAAGCTGGCGAAGAATCAATTTAATCCAATCATGAAAAGTGAAAACGAAAGGAAGTGATTAAGAATTTAAGATAGTCGTGTCAGATTCTTGTCTCATTGTATTTATGGGTTTAACGATACAATGCGCGTGGATCCAAATGTGTTGCCATCACATTCTGTCTTTTAATTTGATCCGCTACACAGTCGGATGTTTAAAAAAGATACATAGAGAAAGATGAATCACTGATGATATCACCATTCATCGGACGGTTGCTATTGTGCAGCCGAAATGACAGCACAGTGGACTCTAGGGTTCTGGGCCTTTTCCGAACCTAACACCGAGCCCAGTTTTCCTTTTCCCATGTTAAAAATCCTTCTTTGATTTTTACATCACTTTCAACTTTCAAGTAACAACCGTGGTTTTTGTTTTTTAAACCATAGTCTCTCCTCTCTCGTGGTTTTCAGGTCCATGCATAGCACACCGGTGGGCACAGAACAGAACTAATGACTGAGTGGGACCCCAGAGATGTTTTTATTATTTATTTATTTTGCGGTTCTAAACAGGAACTATATCATTACTTTGTAATATTAACTAGACAAACTAGATATACTCCGATCAATTTCTATTGAAATTAAAAAACAATTATAATGTGCATGAGAATGCATTTATTTTAATTAGATATACTCATGATATTGGTTAATCATCCCCATCCAAACTTGATCAATTATTACTATGGCTAGTATGACATTTCAGCCAATATAACCAGTGTTGTAAATAACGGTATGCGGTCGTCGGACGGACGGGGTACCGCCAAGCGATTAATCGGTATGCGGCCGATTAATCGGAATTATGCGGACAATTTAACGTTTTTATTAAATTTATGTATATATATCATAATTTATTAAAAATTATTTATTTAACTCATTAAACTTATCAAATAAATTTAATTTAAGTTAGTTTTATTATTATAACATGATACTATACTTATTTCTTCGTAACACGTAATCATTTTGCATGTTTAAGTAACACATTTATTTAATGAAAAATAAATTTGAGAATTAAGCTTTTTCAAATACTAATAACATATTATTTGAAAGAAAGAAAACATTCCAACATAAAATCACTAAATTTAATTTATGATAATAACATAATTTTATAAATAAACATGTCGTACTAATTGAAAAAAATATATTAGTAAGTAAAAAAAATATATGGTATATAAATAATAGAATAATTAATCAATTTCAAAGTAAGCAAGAAGAAAAAAAAAACATATATAAAAAATATTGGATGAATATTCAAGCACAAATAAAACTACAATGCATGATTTATAAACCTTATTATCACACACAATAATAAAATAAAAAATAAAATAAATTCACTGGAATAAATGAAAAAAACGGGAATAAACGGAAAAAAACGGGAATAAACGGGAATAAATGGCCGATTAAACGGAAAACGGCCGATTAATCGGAAAAACGGCTGATTAATCGTTTTTTTCCGCCAACAGACATCCGTTAAGCGTATTCGAAACGGTTTGGCCGCCGTTTCCGATTAAACGGCCGATTAATCGGCCGTTAAGTCCGTTTTTTACAACACTGTATATAACACGAGATAAAGAGCAGGTCCGATAGGCATCGGAACTACTGTTAGGTTCAATTAGCTCTAACACCGTACGATTATTATTGAAATTTGTGCACACAGAAACTGAAAAATACTTGCACGGATTTTAAAGAGTTCGCACGAATCTTGATGCAGATCTGATGGTTATTTCACCCATCGAAAAAAGTAGCTCTCAATTCATATAACACCAACTCCAAAAACTATAGAATCGGCTTCAAACAACGAATCTAAACCGTTCAATTTGATTTACTTCATTAGTTGTGCATTTACATATAAAATTTATAATTATTTTAATTTATTTAGTATCAAGTCAAGTGGTCAAGTGTAGGAGTTTTTAAATTAATTTTAATACATTCATTTTTCAACATTTTTGACCGCTTAATTTGATACTAAAATAACTCGAAAATATATAAATTTTACATATAAGCACATAAACACATCGCTCGAAAATAAATCAATTTAAACGGATTGAATTTTGATTTGAAATCCATCCAATCAATTTTAGAGTTAGTATCATGTGACACTAATGTCATACTAGCCGGACTCATATGACACTGATGTCATAATTAATTTGACGTACAATGTGCAATGTTTCTAGTCTGACCAGGAAGCAAGTGGGTGCCTTGACTCTTATTCGGGTTGGGTTCAATAGGACCCGATATCTACATATTATCTGCATATTTGACCATTTAAACGGATGGTTAATTGGTTATTTAATCATCCACTGTCCAAGGCTGATAGGCTATGGTGTTTTTTTTTTTTTAAATAGATTTCAATTTCTGGCTTAGGAGTGTAAACGGAGCGGATTCGGAGTGGATAATGCTAATATCATATCCGCATCTGTTTTTCAACAAGCGGATACGGATACGAAAACAGATAGTAAACGGATATCAAAATTGAAAACCATATCCGTCTTAAACGGATACGGATACGGAACGGATAATTCACAGATACATATTCGAATATGAATACGGAGCGGATAATTGTCAGATATTGAGTAATTCTACTAAATTTCATAATTTTAAATTACCTAATCTGATTATCTAAATTGACAAAAAAATTAATAGACTTTTTAAGTTTGCATAGTGATGATTATGCATGACTAATTGCTTATTGGTTTAGAGAACCAATCCATTTTGCTAATAGATTATATTATTTTTCTACCAAGATTCTTGGACTTAAACAAATATGTATATTTTTTGGAAATTTCGTAAGAATGAAATGAATTGAAAGCTGCTGAAAGATTAAATTTCGGATCCGGATATATACAAATATCCACTCAGTTTATATCCTCACGGAATTATCCGTATCCGTATCCGTATTATTTTTTCATATACTAAAATTATCCTTATCTGTATCCGTTTAATCCGGATACGAATAATAAGCAGATTCGGAACGGATTATCCGTGGATAATCCGTATCCGTTTACACCCCTAGTTTATATCGACTTTAACCTCCGTAATCAAAGATAAGACTGATTAAATAAATATGAGATAATATAAGAAATTAAAATTGATTTATCTATTGTCCAAGGCTATTGTATTTTCACATGGAATTCTCAATTCTTGATATTTGTGTGTATTATCAACTCTAATCCTCTGTAATCAAAGTGAAGATTGAGTAAAGAAATTTGAAATATTATTAAAAAAAAAAATAATAGAATTAGATACAGTAGTATTATTAATTTTCAAGTTTTTGTATGCAAAGCCATTTATTAGAGAAAATAATGCGCATTTAAAATATTATAATTGCAACTGAGCACTATAAAAAAAATAAGTACACTCCAATAATTTACATATAACTGAGCACTATAAAAAAATAAGTCCTTTTACAGTATTTTGTATTAGGTTTTCATGTAAACCTAAGGGATTGGCTCTTATTTTTGTTCAAAAAATTATATAATAGTTTGAACTTTCGATGAAAGAATATTAAAAAGTTCTTTTGAAGTTTTGATAGCTAAAGGATAATTATTCCTTCAGTTTAGTTTAGAGACTCTAATATTCAGGAACTGTTTATTTGCTTTGCATAAAAATGTGTTTAGAAATTTGAAAAATCCAATTGACATGCATGCTAGTACTAGTGTTTTTTGGGGATTCAGATCTGCTAAAATCAAAAATTCATAAACAGTAACCCTGAAATTCCTGATTCAGTCGTCCAATTTTTTTTCTGTGCACGCATCTCGAAACAATAAAATTTTGAGTTTCAGTTTTCCTAACAAACCCTACCTTGTCATCGATCACACAGCTCGTATCGTCGATCAAAAATAGGAACTCAAAATTCACCAACTTTAACAAACGTATCGTGCCGATTGAAAGAAAATTCGTCAAGATATCAATCAAATTCAAATTTAGATCGTAAGATTAAATTATTTCTAAAAATGAGACAAAATTACACTACCAAGTTTTTACGAAGTAAATTTTACCAAAGCACTGAACAAAGATTTGTTGTCAAGGAAACCTACAAAGATTATCATATATTTCTAATTTGATTTTCTTCCGAAAATACAAAGTTCTAGATTTTCCTTTTATCTTTCTAGAAAGATATAAAACACTAAAAATGGATGTCGTATTAGAGATATATGAGCCAAATAAGAAACATTGCGCAGCAGATTTCAGAAAACGTGGTAAACTATTTTAGGAAAGTCTTTAATTATGGAAACAATTCTTTAAAAGCCATAATTAACAACAGCCATTAGACTTTGTTTATTAGGCCAAATTCCACTTTCCTTATTTAGCCTAAATTTATCACTGCTATTATTTTAATCAATTATAATCGGTCCATTAACAATTATAATTGATTAACTTTATTCTATATGTATTCGTATCCAAATCCTTATTGAAATACGTATAATGTCTTAACTTAATTAATCACATTGTTTGGCATATTTTAATCATTACATAAATGTAATCTTGCGACAGTATTTGATATCATAATCATAATGCACGTATGTCTAACTTAATTATTGTATTTAGACGTCTCTAAATCCAACAATCTCCCGTATGGACAAGTGCAACCTTTTGATTATATATCTTTAACTCTATTGCATGCAACTTTTCTGTCTTTACTTATCGTATTTCTTAAACAATTCCGTCTATCAATTATGCTAACAAAGGACTTAAGCGACATTCGTCACATTTATTCGCAACTAAACCGACATAAATCACGTTGCCAACATAACTGAATGATATGAAGCTAATTTGGACATATAGTTTAGAAATTACACGCAAGTGTGATTAGACGTGCCTATTTCTAATTGAGTCACCTTTACTTTACTGTATGAGGTCAAAAACTTAAACTTTAAAGAAAGAAATAATGAAACTGAAACTGAATGCAACTTGTATATATCAACAAAACTGTTTACAATTGCATTACATAGAACATCAAAACTTAAAACATATTCAGACTCCCACATTTTCTAATTATCCTAAACAGATATTACACCCATACGAGCAACATGTTCGTGAAACTGCTTGGGTGGTAATCCTTTAGCAAGAGGATCCGCAATTATGGAGTCTGTACCTATGTGTTCTATACATAATTCATTATTCTGCACTCTTTTTTTTACAACCAAAAACTTAATGTCGATGTACTTCGACTTTGACGAACTTTAGTGGTTAGTTGCGTATAATATTGCTGAATTGTTGTCACATAATAATTTTAGTGGTTTCTGAATAGAATCCACAATTTTCAGCCTTGTGACGAAGTTCTTCAGCCATGCGCCATGATTAGATGCATCGTAGCATGCAACGAACTCGGTTGCCATAGTGGAAGATGCTATTAAAGTCTGTTTAGCACTCTTCCAAGACACAGCACCGCCTGCCATCATAAAGATGTATCATGATGTTGACTTCATGCTGTCGACACATCCTCCAAAATCAGAATCGGTATATCCAATGACCTCGAGCTGTTCCGATCTCCGATACGTGAGCATATAGTCCCTAGTTCTCTTTAGGTATCTCAACACTCGCTTAGCTGCCTTCCAGTGTTCAATACCTACGTTACTTAAATATCTCCGTAACATTCTAGTAATGAATGCAATATCCGGACGCGTGCATACTTGTGCATACATGATGCTACATACGGCTGAGGCATAGGGAATATCTTTCATGATGTTTTTATCTAAGTCAGTTTGGGGACATTGTTTTAGACTAAACTTATCTCCTTTTGATACAGGGGTATCTCCTGGTTTACTGTTTTGCATGCCAAATCTTGTTAGAATCTTATCAATATAGTTTCTCTGGGATAACCTTAGAATACCTTGAGATCTATCTCTAAGTATTTCAATCCTTAGAACAAATGATGCGTCACCAAGATCTTTCATTTCAAAGTTCTTAAATAAAAAACTCTTAGTTTGATGCAACATGTCCTTATCGTTACTGGCAAGCAATATGTCATCTACATATAAAACCAAGAAAATAAATTTACTCCCACAGAACTTGAGGTATATACATTCATCCACTATGTTAGGCTCAAAACCAAATGAGCTAACAACTTTGTGAAACTTATGATACCATTGTCGAGATGCTTGTTTTAGTCCATAGATAGATTTCTTAAGTCTGCAAACCATAGACCCTGCATCACCTGATACAAAGTTTTCTGGCTGCTTCATATAGATCGTTTCATCAATGTCACCATTGAGAAATGTCGTCTTTACATCCATCTGATGAAGTTCTAAATCATAATGTGCTACAAGCGCCAATATAATCCTTAAAGAGTCTTTCGATGAAACTGGAGAGAAAGTCTCTTTATAATCAATGCCTTCTTTCTGTGTGAAACCTTTTGCAACAAGACGTGCCTTGTATTTTTCAACATTGACTTTAGAATCCCGCTTAGTCTTAAATATCCATTTGCAACTAACGGGTTTCTTGCCTTTAGGCAATGGAACGATATCCCAAACGCCATTGTCACACATAGATTTCATCTTTTCATTCATGGCATTAATCCACATTTGAGAGTTAAAGTTTTCCATAGCTTGTTTGATATTAACAGGATCATTTTCAAACATGCCAATGTCAAACTCATGTTCTTGAAGATATGCATAATCCTTCAATTGTGTAGATCTTTTCTCTCTAGTAGATCTCCTAATTGGCACAGGCTCTAGATTTTCTTGAGGTTCATTTACAACTTGATCTTCAACAGGAAGAGGAACATCATTACCAACTTCTGAATCTCCCATAGGCTCTAGGCCATCAACATTGGTCATGGCAATGTCAGGGTTTGGGTTGGATTCAGGTCCATTTGTGTTCTCTATTCCATGTTGAGTTTCTAACTGAGTTGTTTGGAATGATGAAGTTTGCACATTGTCAAAAGATGTATTTCTAAACGCAATCGGAATTTGAACAAAACCAGAACTTTGGTCCATGGTCTCATTCTCATTCGTCTCTTCTTCTTTAAAAATACTATCTTTGTCATATCTCCCCCCACAAACTCATTATCCTAAAAAAATTTCGCACTTCCTGACTCGAAAACTATATGTTCTATTGGATTATAGAATTTATACCCCGTAGATTGTTCAGAATAGCCTATAAAGTAACAACTAACGGTCCTTTCGTCCAGTTTCTTTTCACTTGGCTTATAACGCCTAGCTTCATATGGACATCCCCAAACTCTCAAATGATTCAAGCTAGGCTTGCGCCCAACCCATAACTCGTAAGGGGTCTTGTTAGTTGCTTTAGTAGGCACTCTATTAAGTATGTATGCTGCAGTCTTTAAGGCTTCTCCCCACAAATTCTCAGGTAGAGTTGTACGAGCAATCATACTTCTCACCATGTCTTTAAGGGTGCGATTTCACCGTTCAGCAACACCATTCATTGCAGGTGAACCTGGCAATGTATACTGAGGCATAATTCCGCATTCCTTTAAGTATTTTGCAAAGGAACCTTGACGTTGTTTTTATCTAAGTTGTGCATACATGATGCTACTTACGGCTGAGGCATAGGAAATATCTTTCATGATGTTTTTATCTAAGTCGTTTGGGGACATTGTTTTAGACTAAACTTATCTTCTTTTGATACAGTACTGTGTCCAATTGCATGATCCCTAAGACTAATTTCAGCTTTTCCTCCCACTGTTTGAAATTGTTCCCCATGAGGGGCTTAATCTGACTTAGATTTGACATTATGTTTAGATTTGAAAATTCAAGAATAAAGGAATAATTTAGATACGTTGCATCACGATTTGATCCTTAATCATAATTCTAAAATCTATCTAAAGGCCTGTGTAAAACTATTTGCTCTATTAAATCAAAACATCATTCAGTAATGAAACACCTTTGGGTGCAATCATTACCTTCAGGCATTCTGGTGTAGTGAATAAAGTACAAACATGTAACCTTTTTTTTTTTGTCAATCAACCTTTGGGTCAAATTAACATATCCATGAACTAACGAGCAGGCCAGTCAACGGGGGGAGGAGGATCACAGACGGATCACTTAAGTTCCAAGCCCCCGATGCTTTTCTAGACATCGCTAGTCCATGTGTGTTGCAACTTATTTTCATACACTACCCTTATGCACTAAACAATTTCAGCAAGCGCTAACCCTCCTTTGGGAAAGCTAACACTCACATCCATTTCCAGCACGTCATTTTAAACTCGTCATGTGCCACCCTGCACTTGTCTCGCACAGAGAGGTTCGTTTGCGAACAATCAGTGCTCAACTTGTACAAAATTAATAACACATTTAAATCCTAATTGCCTTTAAATAGATCCTAAAACTATGCCTAAAGCCTATTCTAGGACGTATCCTAAAATGACTACTCGTCCTAAATTGAGTATAGTAGCTAATGGGAGCTTTAATTAGAATAAACTAATTTTCATATGTTATTATATTCATCAAAAATAAATTCTAGGCTTTAGAAACACTTTAATTAGTATTCTCCAAAATATAATTTTTAGAAATACTTTATGCTTTTATTTAGTAATAATGAAATAATATTATTCAGAAATATCCAAATAACTTTATGCTTCCATTTAAAGATAATTAAAACTTTGTGCTTATATTTGGAAATAACCGAATAATCTTATTTAGAATTCACTAAATAATATTATGCTCAGATTAGCTATAATCATGACCAGAATTTTATCCCACCCTTAATTAGCATTAAATACTAATTATAGTTTATGGCTAAATTCTATAACTAATCAGGCTAATAATAGCATACTACTTTATAATAATTATAGTAATTATAATTATTGCAACCTAAATTACAATTACTTACAGCTACTCCTAAGGTCTGGTAACCGGAAAAATAATCTAGAGTTAACAAATTTTCAGATCTGGAATCGAGAGAAACCGAAATTTGAGGGTCGAAAAATCGTTTTAAGATAACTACCTCAAATTAATTCTTTATGACCAGATTCAAAAATTCAAACCTAAATTACTTTCTCTAATTCGAATTTAAAACCTTAAATTGTTGCATAATTAATCCTTTTACTCAAACCAATAAATTATGCAAATTAAAAATTAAAATCTCAAATAAAAAAAAAATTCTCCAAGATCGCACGAAGCGCAAGGATGGGTCCAAATTCAAGATTTTAATTCAAAACCGCATGAAAAATTGATTAAAGCAGAATTTTAACAATTCCTTTTGCAACAATTAAATTCGATATGAAAAATAGAAAGCAATTAAAAAAAGACAAAGTTTTCTCTAGATCATTAAATAAAAAACTGCAATTCTTACATAAGTGGCTCTGATACCACTTGTTAGGCCCGTTGGTCAGGTTTTTATAATTTACTTAAAACCTTAACCTAGATCTTATGTAAGAATTAAATAAGCATAGAGGAAATTACTTACTTTCCATCTTTATGGCCTTCCGTCTATTGCCTCTCAAGCAATATCAATGGAATTGATGAAGATGGCTTGATTAACTTGCTCGCACGCTCAACCTACAAATTACTTGGCTAGCGAGTTCTTCCAAAACTCTTTAACTCTTTCTTACTTGTTTCTGTCTCACGAATTGAAAGCAGAATATCTGGTCTTTTATGGAGCAAGATGTTGGAGAAAATGATGAGTTCAAGGCTATGGAGACTCAGCCCTTTTATAGCAGTGCAACCCCTAATCCTAGGGTAAACCTTAAAGCCAAAAATAAGAAATCTGTTTTCAAAATTTAACCCCATATTCTACCACGTTTTTTACCACGATCTAATTCGAATTAGATTCTTCTCTATAAATAAAAGTTATAGATCTTTCTTTTAGATTTCTATCCATATATAATATGACCAAAACAAATATTTTATGAGGGTGTTACGGTCAAAATACGAAACATGCGCAGAAGTTTCCAGAACATGGTATTCTAAATTAAGCACCATGTTCTACCACGTTTTTGACCCTGATATATTTCTAATTTGATTTTCTTCCAGAAATACAAAGTTCTAGATTTTTCTTTTACCTTTCTAGAAAGATATAGAACACTAAAAACGGATGTCGTATTAGAGATATATGGGCCAAATAAGAAACATTGCGCAGCAGATTTCAGAAAACGTGGTAAACTATTTTGGGAAAGCCTTTAATTATGGAAATAATTCTTTAAAAACCATAATTAACAACAACCATTAGACTTTGTTTATTAGGCCAAATTCTACTTTCCTTATTTAGCCTAAATTTATCACTGCTATTATTTTAATCAATTATAATCGGTCCATTAACAATTATAATTGATTAATTTTATTCTATATGTATTCGTATTCAAATCCTTATTGAAATACGTATAATGCCTTGACTTAATTAATCACATTGTTTGACATATTTTAATCATTACATAAATGTAATCTTGCGACAGTATTTGATATCATAATCATAATGCACGTATGTCCAACTTAATTATTGTATTTAGACGTCTCTAAATCCAACATAAAATAGCAATGAAGAAAGAATGAAAGAAAAATATTGGTAAATTTAGCCTATGTACTATCAATGCAATTAAAGAACGGTATATTTGTGTTTCTATAAGTAACTTACCTAATTCGTATATAATTGACAATAACATAAGAATACACGAATGTGTAAATTAATATATATATATTTATTAAAATAAATTTTAATTACTAATAAGTCTGATACTCAGGATGACTTGTGCATGCATTCTTATTATTTTTAAATAATTTTGATCGTCCCTATCCAAGTTTTCAGGCTTTATAACAGGGCATTATTATATCCTGTTACAATCAATCAATTACAAATTTACAATCAATCATCGATATTCATATAGCTTGGATAAATTATCTTAACTAAGCGCAGATAGAATATTTTCGTTATGTTAGCTAGCTAGATAAAAAATAATCATAACATGTACAAAAGAACCGTATATCGCAAGGCAAACAGGTAAGTATATAATTTTGTCAAAAAAAAAAAAGGTAACCCTATAATTTTGTAATATTATGAAGTTATAAGCCGTCATTTTTATCCATGCTCATCAAACCTTACATTTCGCCAACTCTGCCCATCAAACTCAAATTTTATTAAAAATGCCCAAACCGGCGGCTATACCGCCGGTTCCTAAGTTTATTTATAAGTGTGCACTGTTCCGAAATTTCCTCACAATTCATTTCATCAAATTTGACACTATCTCTCCTCATATTCTCTCTTTCTTCCAGATTTCTCCTGCTCTTTCTGTTTTTGCAAGTAAGTCTCTATATTTTATTTTATATTTGTAAGTAGGCCAAATAGTTGTAAATTAGTACCAATTGTTATAAATTGCAAGCATTTGTTAGAAATTGCTATAAATTATTACCAATTGTTATAAATTGCTACCGTTTGTTAGAAATTCTTATAAATTGCTACCAATTCATTAGAAATGTTCCAATTTTTTTTTATAAATTAGAAAGAAATTGGTACCAATTTTTATAAATTGTTACCGTTTGTTAGAAATTGTTATAAATTGCTACCAATTATTTAGAAGTTCCAAATTTTTTTATAAAGTAGATAATTTAGTATAGTTTATTATAGTTATATATTAGGGTAGAATTAGGGTATAAATTATGGTTTGTTATAAATTAGGGCCGTCGTTTTTATCCATGTCCATCAATTAGTACAATTTAGTATAGTTATCTAACTTGGTAAAATTATGTATAATTTGGTATAGTTATATAACTTAGCATAATTTTGTATAGTTGAGTATAGTATAATTTAACTAACCATACTTTATGAAATTAGAATGGTTGGAGGTAGAGGCAGAGGACGGCCTAGACGTGCACCACAGGTTGAGTCGCCGATTGACCCCACCAGTACTGAGCACTTCAGCCCTCTCTTATGGATACCCCACCGCGAGCACCGGGTATCCCTGGCTTCCCGTGAGGTATGCTACTTTTTGTCTACCTCCGACGAAATTTCAATTTTGTTGTATACATTATGTAATACATTATTTTGCTATTTTTCAACGCAGGACGAGTTTCTGATGGACGTCAATTTTTCTGTCCCTCGGATGCAGTACTTCTCACAGATGGACCCATATCTCATCCGGCTGGGACTATATCAGATTGTGTCCATCCAGATGGACTGCCCGAAAGGGCTAACAGAGGACATCCAGCCGACCGATACTCCCCTTCTCCGTTTAGATGATGATAATTTTTTACTTTTATTGTTCCATAGGATTTACATTTCGATCTGTTTATTTATTTATGTTTGGATCTGTTTGTCATTTGTTATGTTTCGATCTGTTTATTACCTCTATCGTTTGTCATTTGGATCTGTTATGTTTGTCATTTACGTCTTGTTTTTTCCGTTAAAGTTATAATAAATTTAGTTGAAATAAATCAATCAACTAATTTTGTTAATTCGTCGTCTTAAAAATGAGAATTTCAAACGATTCGTAACCTATAATATTAAAATTATATTTCAAATATTCAAAGCGAATTTGATACTTACAAATTATTCAAAAATTATATAACAACTGTCCAGATTTAAAAAAAAAAAACTAATTTTTATTAGAAACCAGCGATATAGCTACCGGTTTCTAATAAAAATTAGGAACCGGCTATTAAGCCGCCGGATTGGACATTTTTAATAAAATTTGAGTTTGGTGGACAGAGTCGGACGAAGTGTCAAGTTTGATGAGCATGGATAAAAATGAGGGAGTTATAAGTAATGATACACGCCCCCTTTGACTCTTCCAACGAGCATTGTATGGTGAAACTATGATATGTTCGTAACATTTGTCTCGTTGTATTATAAACTAAGAATTAATATTTGGAACAACATATTGAAAGTGTGTGTGTGTGTATATATATATATTACAATATATACATCGACATATGGGGAAAATTAAAATAGGAAACCAATTCAAATATTATTATATAAAAAAAAAAAAAAAAATCCTTGACAAGCACATATAATACATAGCTAATAAATAGGGGTGGGTTTGCTTTCTCTCCTTTCTTTTTTCCTTCCCCTTCTCTCTGTTTTCTTCTCTTCTCTTCTCTTCTCTCTCTGTTTCCTCGTCACAAGCTCTCCTCTCCTACGACTACGAGCAAAGAAACAGCACGCCAAGGAGCCCAAAGCTGAAACCTTTCACCACATGGTATGCATATTGATTCCAAATTTCTCTCTTGGCATGAAAATAATTCGCGTTTTGAGTTTTGATATAAAAAATGGAATCGAAAACAATTCCTCGACCCATCTCTTACCTCCACGATTCCAGTCCAGGACCTCTCCAGTTACGTCCACGCGGGTCCAGCGGGTCGTTTTGTGTAATAACTCTTTGACTATTCCTCGCTTTGATTGATTCCTAGTGGTGTTTTTATCGTGGTGTGTACACCATTATAGAACTCGATAGTGGGTTGTATTGTAGTATTGATTTGCATCCGGTATAATGCCTCCTCTCAGCATCTAGGTTAAGTACTTGGTTATTACAACTATAGGTTGTTAACTCGGTGATAAAATGGTTAACGGGTTACAAATCTTGTTGCCTTAAAGGAACCTCAAACCCGGTACCTCTTTCTCTCTACAATCTATGGCTACCTCTCTTTCTTTCTTTCTCCTCTCTCCCTAAGTGTGGTTCAACAAAGAAACCCTAGGCAAACTGACCTACTAAAGCCGGCCGTTGGTTCGAGCATAAGTAGGTATTGGGTCACAAAAATGTAACAGGTCCACTTCATAGACCCGTTTAATAAAATTGTTTCGTATATGGTGTTTCAACATGGCCCGGCCGGTGAACCTGACACAAAGGCAGTTGGGAATAGTTAGGCTGGGTTTCAGTAGTAAACGGGTCAAGCATATGGACCCGTTTAATAACTGGTCTGGGTTTCGGCATGTTCAGCCGTCTGACCCGGTATGTTCCCTTTTGTATAAACGAAAGCAAGGTAATGTGACTAATGTCCCATTCAATGTACCTTTGCTAAAATTATATTTGATTTATGAACTCAGGGTTGGTATATGTTATTACTTATTAGTATCATGGATTGATTTGATTGATCAATTATTATTTTACAGATGGATCTACTTGGCTCAATAGTCGAATACGAAACTGAAGAGGAGTACACCGAAGAAACACCTCCTTATAATCTACAGCTACTGCCGGACGGGTCCCCCGTTCCTGACGAGATGCCAGAAGAAACCCCCATTTTGCCGCGTGTAGGAGAAGAATACCAAGCTGAAATCCCGGATTTAAAACCCGAAATTATTCCAGCTGACAATAAATTCTTAATCAGCTTGCCAGTCCCTCTCACTTGGGTTGATACTCAAGAAAATGAGGGTCCCATACCAGTTCCCAGTACAGGTACCTCACATTGGAGTGAAACTGAGGTAAATGGGTTGATTCTTGGGCTGTACATTTTCGGAAAGAACCTTATATTAGTACAGCAATTTATCGAGAGTAAAAGCATTGGACACGTGATGGCGTACTATTACGGAGTGTTCTATAAATCAGAGGCATATAAGAAATGGTTTGATTGTAGAAAGGCACGCACTCGCAAGTGCATTGTGGGTACACGTATCTTTACTGGTGCAAGACAACAGGAGCTTGTTTCACGTCTCCTGTCAGCAGCACCGCAAGAGAAGCATGAGCCTGTGCTAGAGGTATGTATTTTACTTTGATAGTGTTTTTGTTTCAATTTCTTAATTTAACCCCTTTTTTTAACCTTGTTAAAATTTTATTCTAGTTAATCAGTAGGACTGGTGTGTTGACCCATACTGTTATAAATATTAGCCTTTTTCTTAACTTGAACTTCCTTAATTTTGCATTTAAAAGGAACTGAACCCTTTTGATTATGCCGTGCTTGATAAACTTTGAATTTATGTACTAGATTACTACGACTAATTCTTTTTTTAAGAAGTAAACTGTTAGACTATTGGTCTATTGGTTGATATCAACATGCATAAACTGATTTTTGAAAGTGCTTTTTGCATGATGTTATCAGGCTATTAGTTACTAGATTTTCGTTATTTATTTCAACTATTTCATTCTGTCTTATTTCAGGCTATCAAATCCTTTAATGAGAACACCTCCTCATTCGAAAACTTTGTCTTCTTTCTGAGATCCATCATTGGCCTCCAAACCTTCATAGATGCAGTTGGCATTGGCAAGGGCCGTGAAGACCTGACTGGGCCAGGCCCTGACTCAAGCCGGGCAGTCCACCCGGCCCCAGCCCGTCCCGAGATTCCGTCTGGGAAGGCTTGCTCATCACTCTCACCACCCGAGATCATAAAATTTCTTACTGGTGATTTTCGTGTCAGCAAAGCACGGTCAAACGATCTCTTCTGGGAAGCCGTATGGCCACGCCTACTGGCCCGAGGCTGGCATTCCGAGCAGCCCCGAGACCTAATCGGCTCTAAAAACTCCCTTGTGTTTCTCATTCCCGGTATAAACAAGTTTTCTCGAAGGCGGTTGATGAAAGGGGAGCATTATTACGACTGCATAAGCGATGTCTTAAAGAAGGTTGCAGCTGAACCCGAGATGTTAGAGATCGACAGTGTCATGGCGAGTAATGCGGATGGCGAGTGTGGGCCCGGCACCATGTCAGTAAACCCGAAGGAGTATCTCAGGCCAAAGGTAAGGTCTCATGATGTCTCGAATTTGATGCGGTTTATGGTGGTCGACACTAGCATGCTGCATGATGGGAAAAAGATTAGGGTTAGAGAACTGAAAAGCCTCCCAGCTGACATGGACCTCGGTAAGGAACCTGGGCTCATGGCAGGCCAGTCCAGGATTGCGATTCTGTCCGATTCGTCAGACTCTGAGGATGACAAGAAGTCAAGAGTCAGGAGACGGGATTTGGGGTCGGGTAAGGCGTCAGATGTGAATCCAGTACAAACCAGTACCCTAGAGGTTGAGAGCATAGACCTTGGTAGTAATCCGAATATGGATGCAGTGTCTAATGGCCATGTAGAAACTAACTCTGTTGCAAATGACGGGGCGGGTCAATTTGGTAAATTTTGTCAGAGTTCAAAACCAAGGGCACACAAGTACTTATCTCCAGTGCCTAAGAGGAGGCGGCTGAGTGGGTGCAAACAGCAAGGGGACAATCAAAAGAGCCTCGCTTTCTCTAAAGGTAGTAGTAATGAGGCTGGTCATAACAGGTCATCGGCCTTGTCTGTAGAGGCGGTTAAGGGTAGACAGGGGGACCATCCACAAAGGAAGCGAAAAGTTAAATTTCTGGTAAAGGATGTAATGAGAGAGGAATCAGAGCCTGATTTGTGTATATCTCGAATGGTTGAAACAGTTGATCGGGGGACCACAGTTGAGCCAGTTTCTTTCGATAAACCGAAAGAAGCCTGTGCCAGCACTTCCCAAAGGAAGAAGAAATTCAGAGATCCAAATGTCGCCCAAACTGAGCCTAATCGAGGTGTAGAACTGGCGGCCGATCAGACCAAAATTGAGTCTCATTCGTCGGTTGAAGTGACCGAGGCTGTCAAAGAAGCTGTCCCCACTAAGAGGCGGAGAAAGGTGACGGTTCTATTTAGAGAAGCACCGCAAAGCGACAACAATGCCATCCCCCACTTGGTTAATGGGTCTGAAACGGGTGCAAACCTGACCCAGCATGACTCATGTGTCTCTAAAAAGCCGAAGAAGGTCATTCGGAGGAAACCAAAACCTTCTGCCAAGGAAGCAACGAAAGAAATTGAACTCCCGTCCCTTGCGGCCACCGTAAGTGAAGTTAGACAACACGAGGCGAAAGAAATAGCGATAACTACGCCTCAGGTTGTAAAACAAGAGCCTTGGGACTTCAATTTGAATGAACCAGAAACGGGTCCTACAGATGTCAGTACCAGTGGCAGCAAATCTATTGCACCGGAGTCAAGCGAATTAAATGCTTCAACGAGTGGCAGGCGGGTGAGTACGAGGAACCGACCTCCAACGTTACGTGCACTGGAGGCAGTTGCTAATGGATTTCTTGGAGGCCCCAAGCAGAGAACTGTGTCAGCTTCATCCAGAAGGGCCCGTAAGTCAGGAGAAGCCTTGAGAAGGAGCCGCAAGGTGGAGGAAACCGCGGGTCCTGTTCCATCAGAGGATGGCAATGCAGGGGTGCTGAGTGTTATGGTCAGGGATGAGTTGAGCAAGGGCCAAGGGGAGTGGTGATCAGCTCGTAGTGGATCTAACCAGTGATATCCAGCCTAGTGCCAAGGCTTTAGATCATGCGGTTAAAATGGATTTGTCGACATAATTGGGAAATTGGTTTATTTGTCCGAATAATTTGATAGAATAAATGGGAGTATGGGTAGTATAATATTTTTTCGAGCAAGGGAATTAGATAATTAGTTTATGTTTGTTATAATAGTTACCGTAAATGCAGAGGTTTTGTGTGTGTACCTATATAGTGGTGTTTGTAGGTATGACAGTTTGGCTGGATTATAGTATATGTTCTCCTTTTCAATCATGACTCATTCGACCAGATCTCATTTTTATTGCATCAAATGATGCAATGTTACATATGCAATATGAAATTTTGTGAACTAATTTTTGCTGTCAGTATTTATCAAATACTGTATTGTAGTGCTTTGTTTGTGAAAAAGAAAATAGGTTCATGTACTGAGAGGGGAATTTGTTCATGCACACAACTCAATATTCGACATGGTAGTGCTTTTCATAACTCGTTCCACCAAATTTCATTTTTATCGCATCAAATGATGCAATATTACATATGCGATGTGGAATTTTATGAACTAATTTTGCTCTTCAGATAAATGCTGTATTGTAGTGCTTTGTGAAAACAAAAGTAGGGTCATGTACTGAGAGGGGAAATTGTTCATGCAACAACTCAAAATTCGAGATGGTTCTGGGAAAAAGAAGTATTTTCTGGTATTGGACTATACAAAATTAAGGTGTCTGAATTTTCGAAGTATGAACTGCAAATCTATTGCTGTTTTTTCCTTTTATACATGCCAATTTTCTCATTGTTTTTAAATACATCTAGAACTACTGTTTATTAAGAGAGGATCACCAACAATATGAAATTCATTGCCGAAATGTGAATCCTGAGCACAAATTTGAATCTGTATAGGATTTATACTTTTAAAACATTGATATTCATCCTTGTATGTTATAAGGAGTTCACAGTTTCAGAGGATTTCATCTCCTGAGAAACAAAAAATTAATCCTTGTGGAAAAAATCTCCGTTGCTATAAACTTGTCAACCAATGAGAATTCGAGTTGCATTCCTAATAAATTCCTTTCCAAATGCATGCAAGTTATCTTGAAATTAGACAAACATAATTCTTTGATAAGATGAATATATTGGAGTAAAGGCTGAATCAAATGCTGATGAAGATCAATTTGACAACAATTTCAAAATTTAAAGAAACAAATGGGCCAAAACCAAATCATTGTTATAAACTACTCAGTTCACAAGAAAAACATGTGCTTTCTTTTTGCACAAACCAAACATCAAGAGCATTATTCTATCATGAAAACCCATCAAATATTGACACCACTTGGAGTGTACCATAGGCAACAGGAATCAAATGAACTCAAAAACCTTTTACTAGATCTGAAATCTTGGGTAAAAATATTAACAAAGCTGGTTTGACTTCATGCAGCTCACGGTCATATACTTTTCATTTGAACTCTATTAATCGCGAGCTACATGAAGCCAGACGAGTTCGGTCAATATCTTTACCCCATATCTTCAAATTGCTTGCCTAAATGAATAGATTCCTTCCAAGCATGAACTTTGTTTAATACATGGAATTACCATGTGAAATACATTTATATCAGATAACAAGAGAGCAGTTAATTTGCTCGTCCAAAATATATTGTAGCGTGACGCATCCGGGCCCATAAATATTAAATAGTACTTATCTGTACCTTCCATAATTGTGCAATGTGTAATAGTAAAACTTGTCTATAATTTCGAAGAATTTTCAGGAATTGTATGAAGATTATATTCTACTTAGAACATCCATACAACTTCCAAGCTTATACAAGGGCGCATTATTATTATCATTATTGTTATTGTTATGACATACAATTTTAAAATGCTATGTAAGATTAAAAAAGCAGCAGTTCCTAACAAAAACGAAAATTAATTACCATAACAAATTAGCTCAACAACAACAACTCACAGATATTTTATTGTCTTAATTACCAAAAACAAATAGATATTATGGTTTCTAAGCAAGCAACCAAGCATGTCTAGCAGAACTCACAAATTTTTTTTTTCCTTGTGACATCCTTTCTTTTTTTAAACTCATTAATTATTTGTATGCTGACTTAGGGTGATCCACAAGTCAAACCTGTAGAAAATCTCGTTTCTAGCTTTTCTTTGCAACCTCCGCATCCCTTGCAAGAAATAAAATAGTCATTTCTATTTGTTGCATTGATAAAAAACCACATGTTATATATACAAAAAAGAGGAGGCAAGAGAAGGTGAGAAGTTTTAAGAAAAGATGCAACATCAATTGAGGAGATATATATACAAACTTAATTGTACCAGAAGCAAGAGCGTTCCTTGCAACAAGTGTAGAATACTACAATTACATGGTCCAGAGACATTATCTGAAAATGGACCTAGCTAGTATAAAAGACCGAGTAATAGATATCTCCCTTACAACATGTGTTAATATTTCATGCATGATAACAAAAAACAAACAGGTACCGGCTTTGGCAACTGTGCAGAAATGATTTTTGAATGGATAATGATTTTGCTTGCCTGGAAAAAAAATTGTCCAGATTTTGCCCAATACATGATTCATCCTTCTATTACTCGAAAAAAGATGAACTATATATGTACATTTGAAGAGTGAACCCTACACAAATATATAAGCAATAAAGGATAAACCCAATATTGCCGAGAGAAAAACATTTCCTGTATACCATTTTGGACATAACTTAACCCTGTTTTCTGTAAATAAAGCCATTTGTACCATAAACTCCTACATCACACTGTACGTATACACACTGCCATACTTAATTTGCCTAATTATGCCTTTATGTTTGAAAATATAACCTCCATTCATATGTAGGGCCACTTTTTAGTAGTCAATCATGCATAGTTTATTATTAAATATATAGAGTAAGAGGAGGCATAGAATAAATGGTCGAAAAAGTGTTTCTTGTCAGATTATTTCATGCAAGAGAATCCTTGCAGTTTGTTGCCCATTATTTCAGAATTTTTTTTATTTTTTATTTTTATATTTTCATTTCAAGCTGAGGAAGCACAGGTACATGGTACATATTACTTCGGCTACTTCTTTAAACACTCAAAATCTGATGTCAAAGCATTTCATTGGTTTCATGCACTGCACTTGAACTCAAGAATCGATCAACCAGCTGATCATACGTACAGTGGGATAATTGGCGGCATCCCTATATTTTTACATGAAAGTCAAATTGATTAGTTTTCAAAATTTAAAAACATAAACTAAAATACAAAACCAATCTGCACAAACCTCAACATCACAACTATCTTAAAACGGATGTGCTAGCTTTAGTATCTATCATGTGCAAAGCAAATTTGAGTCTAAATTTTACTGTATCTCTTAGTCCACCATGGACCAAGAATAAAAGTTGAAAAACTAAAACAGCAATTTATGCAACTCAGCTTGGTACCTGATGATTTTGATTTTTAATGTATCAGAAAACAGGATGAAGAATCAAATTAGAAAAGAAAGTAACGAAAAACATGAAAAATTAATTAACTAACAAAATGCATTAAAAATGCACTCAATAACAGAATAAATGAAAGCAAGAGAGAATCAAAATTTCAATTTCAAGTGAGAAATGCCACAGAGTGCGTTCTCCCCCCTTTTACATTGATGATTTATAATTTATTCAAGTTTCACAATAGAAAAATCACGGAGTCTAAGAATCTAGAGCATGGTTTGCTCCTTTTTGAATGAATGATAGATTTTAATGTTAGTATAAATTTCCACAATGAAAATTGATTATCCACCCAAATTCACCACAGAGTGCAGCAATCGAGTAGTTTATTCGAAATCCAGGCTGACTAATCCAAATACATTATGATGAATTTGAAAAACGAAATACTAAAGCCGTTACAAATTTGAACAAAATCACAAAGCTTGAAAAAAATCAGGACAGAAAAGGATACAAACTAATAAGTGTACTGTATTACAAACCCAATGTGCCGCATTAGCGTGGTGCTAGCCAAGGCAAACTCGTCACGGCCTTTCCAACGGCTAGAGCGACATCCGCACGAGACCGAGTCGGAGCATGCGATTGGCGATTGTCTGGTCAGAGAAGAGTGGGTCCCGCCACTCAGCGGTAAGTGGCTTGAGCAGTCTCGGTGAGCTCCCCAAATATCGGTTTTGGGTAGAATTTCAAAACTGTCATTTAGCAAAAACTAGATTAGTGCTAAGTAACGCGTTTAAAACAAAAGAACACTGTAGTTGTGTTATGAATGATAACGGATAACTACAGTGATTTTTCTAGAATTAAACTAAAAAAACACTGCAGCTGGCAGTTATGCACGATAACGGCCAGCTACAGTGTTATTATTATTATTATTTTAAACGCGTTACTTAGCGCTAATTATGTTTTACTAATCTGGCTGTTGTCAAGAATCACGTCCAGAGAACGTTGTCAAAAATCATAGTTTTTCCAGTTTTCAAATTCTACCCAAAACCTTCTTCAAAATCGATAATTTTTTTTTATTTATATTCTTATTAATAAAAATTTCCGCCAAATCTTTCCTCAATAAAAAAAAATCTGCACCAAATCATGTTGCTGCGGCAAATAAAAAAAAAAAATACCTGGATTGGTTCGGTGGGAGTGTCACTATTATAATAGTGATTTTGTTTAAATAAGTAGAAAATCTAATATATTCTTTCTATTTCTCACTCTTTTTTATTATTATTTTCTATTGAAAAAATTCTAATCGGACAGCAACAGTAACATAGGTGCAAACGAGTTTGGATAATATCCGTTGGTATCTGAATTTGTATTTGAAAGTTAGATATCCAAATATCCATGCAGATACAAATACGAATATAATTTTAAATTTTAATTATCTATATATGAATAATAGATATATATTATGAAAATATTCATATATATATATATATATATATATATATATATATATATATATATATATATATATTTATGGATATTTAATATCCAATTCGTATCCGTATGTATCCATCTAATATGCGATCTGCATCCGTATCGAAAGGAAAAATATATACGTATATAATCTTATCACTATCAGATCCGTATCGGTTTGCACCTCTTAGTATACGAGTATGGATTTAACTGGTTCGTCTTGGACCGAAAATTCAGATCGAACGGTTCAAATGAAGCACATCAAATCGCCTAAATGGACTGTTCATTCATTTATTTGTCCAGATTTTTATTAAACCTCTAATGAGATTTAGACCGACAAGTGTCAGCCTGCTGTGGTAGTTGGTGGGACCGACAAGAAAAGTAAAAGTCAACCAAATAGTCAAGTCAAAGTCGTGTTAGCGCTTGGAACCAATCCCTACCTACATCGTTTTTTTTTTTTTTCATTTTGTTTGGTGAATTTCAAGTTTTTATTTATTTATTATTAAAAGTTCAAAAAAGGAAAAAAAAAATTGAAAACACAAGAGAAGTGTCGAACCCTCCTCTCATGTAATCATGCATCATGGTCACACAGCATTAGGATTTTTTTTTAGCTAATAACGAAGAGAAGCTTGCATTCACTGAATGAGCATCTAGCTAATCTCAATTCTCAAGGCAGCGTTGAAAAAGATTTCAAACATTAGATAGTAATTCTCTGGTTCTCTCTTTTTAGCTATAGCATCAATTTAGCACACAACGAGACTTGGTTCCTAGTTCCTACAGATAATGTTAATTTGGCTCCTCGGGTTATAAGAGCGGAACTAAAATATTTAAATTGGAGAGACTCAAACATAAAATACGCAAAATGCATACATTATGATAACTAGGACTGAAACCGTCTTTCTCTACAAGACTAAAATCACAAAATGAAATTCTACCGCTACACTACAAACACACATGTAGTATTTTATGACAAGTGTTGAATTATATAAAAACATTAAAAACAATTTAATTAAGTTTTAATATACATGATTAAAATTTTAAAATCATACAAAGCACCTCCTAGCTTGGCTGTAGATCCGTCCATATCAGGGTCAGGAGGTATAGTGTCAGCTAGAGTTTACAATACCTTTACAGCTTTACTTGATGATTGCATGCTGTAATGTTTCCATTTCTAGAATGAACGGACACTGGTTACCATGTTTCACCACACCAGTTTTTTTTTTTTTTCAAGAAAATCATAATAAGCTAAAAATACTGTGCACAAGCCCAGTTAATTTTATTGAATCACCATTAAATTTCCCCTCAAAAGCTCCTTTTGTTTCCAAAACTTCAAATAAATTTGGTAATTTGATTCCCTAAACTCAGTTGAATGCTGACTTGGTTTATCCTTGGGTCGGCCTCTAGAATCTCCTTTTCAGCTTCATTAGCAATCTTCATTGCATCCCTTTCGAGAAATATAAATAGTGATTTATTTCATACTTGTAGGTCGAAGGGAAAAATATAACCAAACAAAGGAACAAAAAGCTAAAAGAAAAGAATATAACATACTCGATCATTAATTGAGGAGGCATAGATACTTGCACCTGCAACAACAACTTCCCTTGCAACAAGTGTAAAATTACATGGTCCAGAGACATTTTCTGAAAAAAAATAAAACATTTTGTAAAAGACCGAATAACAGAAATAGTATTCCCCTTGAAACGGATCCAGATCCCTAAAGTAACCCAACTTTTGAATTTGCATCCGGACTGCCTGATCAGAATCCGGGCCAATCCGGCCTGAGGTGGAATGCATGGGGCCCTTTAATTTTCGTGCCAGAGCAGATCGGACGGTCGATCCAAACTAAAAATTTGGGTTACTTTAGGGAATCCAAATTCCCTTGAAACAAGCATTTACGCATCAATTTGAAAAACAAACAAGTACCTTTGAGAAGCGTGCGGAAAGAATGTCAGAAACAATGGCTTCCGCCTCCTGTTGGCTAGAAACGAGCTTTGAATTCTTCTCTTCCAAATCAGCCGAGTTGCTCAACCTTTTCTTATCAGCATTAGTGGAGCACTGTGAGTACGACGGATCTGCTCAACAAAAAAAAACTTTTCGTCATCCCATGTTCATAATCTTTTAACAATATCCTTGTTTTGAAAAATTCGACAACACTATACATATTGTCTAAATGCGTGTGTTAACAAGTCATTCTAAATTTATGCATTCATACGATTAAAAATGCTGAAACATATTTTTTTTCTAAGTATCGACATGCGTTAAGAATGAACTGCAAACGCATGTGTTCAGATTAAATTGCTACTTAGAATTTTTTCAACATTTTTGAACTGTCTAAACCATGAGTTTAGAATAACTTGTGAATGCATGCATTCAGAAAGCAGACACGGTGTTGTCAAACATTTCAAAACAAGAATGTTATTCTCAAACTTTTTAAAACTGGGATAGACAAAAGGGAATTCCAACAAAAGAAATTAAAAAAGAAAAGAAAATTAAGCACCTAAGAAGCAATAAAAGGCACAAAAAAAAACAACAAATCAGATTGTAAACAAATATCAAAAGCAAGCAGTTATAATTGAAAAGACATTTCTTATGTGCCATCAATCCTGGTGAAATGCCATTTTGTAAAAAAATCGTAACACAAACTCCCATACAAGACCACAGCATACTATATACGTACACCTCTTGGCCTGAACAAACTTCATGTTTGCAAATATAACCTCAATAAATAATATTTATCGAGCAGGCAAAACATGAACAGTTTTAGGAATCTGTTTTCTTATTTTGAGAAAGGACAGGCTACTGTTTGCAAGAGGATATCCTTACAGCTTCTTGCCTTCTATTCAAAGTTGCTCATTATTTTCAATTTAAGCTGATATAAAGCACAGAAATATAGTAACATCTACCTATGTGTATAAATGCTTCAGCGACTTGCTTATGAGCTTGATGTATCTGATGGCGCAAAGTTTCACCAATTTCATGTGCTGCACTTACGCTCAAGAATGGATCCACCTGAAATAATTAAAGTTTTAAGAGGATCAAAATTTATACTGCATACATAAGCTGATCATATAGCGAGTTAATTTTGCTTACTTCAATATGTACATCCAGGTACAGCGAAGTACCAGCTTTTCTTCCCCTCAATCGGTGGCATCCCTTTATTTTCACATGAAATTCAAATCCATAAGTCTTGAAATTTAAATTTAGTATCTCAGCGAATGGTAAAAAAATAAATAAAGTTCAAATTCCTCTTCATTTCTTTTGATGGTATTGTAACTTTTATGTTCTATATCATGTTATTCAATCACATTGCATAAAAAGAAGTTTGCATTTAGGTCTCTACCTTCACAGGGAGAGAGTGGTGTATTAGGTCTCTACCTTGACACCTTCAACTTGAAGAATTGTCTCTTTTATAGGTTGCAAAACCGACATATCAACTGCTGCATCCACAAGCTCCAATATACTACATCCAATGCCAAAGAATTATGGTAGCCGTCTAGCGCTGAGTTTTGATTCTCATAAATAAAAATTGGACTACATACCTTTCATAACCAGTTTCAATACCAGCTTTTAAAATCATGCCAGATACAAGGAGGCCCGCTAGTGGGTCCAAGAATGGGACCCCGAGGATTGTTCCACCTGTAATTAGGTCAATCAAAACGGTGATGTCGTGATGATGCTATGATGGTGGTGAGTCATAGTTACGATGATGCTGAGTAATAAAAAGGCCTTACCGACCCCGATAAGAGCAACAACTGAAGAAATGGCATCGGAGCGATGGTGCCATGCATTTGCTTTCATCAGGCCACTACCTTCCTTCTCTCCTGCTCTTTTTGTAATCCAGTACAACCTTCTCACAAAAAAGCAAAATGTTCTTCATTTTCATTTGTTTTAATCTCTAATTACTCGCTTGATTTGGTATTAAGAGTTCTTGTTTCTGATATTTACCCTTCTTTAACAGATACAGCAACCACAGTCATGCTCACTGCCAGAACCGGGTGCTCCAGGTCTATCCCATGACGATGTCCTCCATGGCCATGATTATGTTGTCCGTGTAGTGATGTATTGCTTATCACGTCCTAAAAATTTGTATCTTGAATTTGATGTGAAGAACTTCATAAACAAACTTATAAAAAGGAAATATAAAACGATGTTAACCTGTAATACATCAATCGCATGCCAAGCAATACCACCAGCAGTAACCAAAAGCATGCTGGATATAACAAGTGTCCCCAAACTTTCAAATTTACCATGACCTGAAAATAAAAATAAAAGAAGGACATAACATTTATTTGAGCAGTGAAAATAGGTTCTATAACCATATTTAATTAGCTAATATAGCGTCTCTTGGTCCACATAAATTAAGCATACACCTTACCTAAGATGAAATGGATACTCTCAATTTTTTAAATAGCAATCCATTTACCGTATGGGTGTTCCTTATCTTTTGGAGCCTTGGCCGCTTTGTAGGACCATAATGCAACTCCACTCAGTACCTGATTCCAATATTCAATCAGGATTCAGCTTATAAAACAAATTAATAAACTAAGTAACCGAACGAGGTAACTAAATTATTGAATTAAGAAATGCATTAGTAAATGACTGTTAAAATTGCATACACCAATATAAGCAAGTGAATGATCCATTTCAATTCCAGCATAAAGTTTCACAATAGGAGTTTCATAGACTGAAAACTATAGCATGCCTCTTTTTGCAAGAATGATCATTTTCAGTTTTAGCATCATGAGTTGTACTTTTGACTTAGATAATTCTAATTCAACGCTAACCAGAAATAAAATCAAATTAGGAAATGAGAGCAAACCTTGGCAACAGTCAACCCATCAGATGAGAAAATCACAAGAGCATGAAATGCAGTTAACAAGTGATATATTTAATAACCCAACTCAGAAAGTTGTAAACTAATGTAGATTCATTACAAATTGGAACAATTATCTTTGAATTATATAAATTTCAAAGAAAATAAAATAACATATATAAGTTCCAAGCTTACTATATCAGAAACCGAGTGCGCTGCATCGGCAATAATGGCGGTGCTACCAGAGACATAACCAGTCACAGCCTTTCCAACGGCTAGTGCCACATCGGACCCGAGACCGAGTCGGAAAATCTGATCGGCGGTCGGCGAAGCGTTCTCTTGGTCGGGAGTGTGATGATGGTGATGGCCCACATGCCAGCGAGCGAAGGTCAGAGAGTACTGGGTCCCATCGCTAAGTGCGGAGCGACGCTGGGTGGACGCAAGTGCTCGGCGCGCGGCTGCCAGGTGACTGAGCCGGAAGATCATTTGTTTGGACTTGGTGCAGCGCGGTGCACGGAGTGCTCTTTTGGTTTGGCTTCTTTCCAACGCTCACTGAAATGCAGGTTCTATCTTTTATTTTTATTTTATTTTTTTTGCTTCTAACAAGAAGCATTTATTTTAATCAGAAAAAGGAAAAAAAAAAAAAAGAAGAAGAAGAAGAAACTGTCCATTCAGATTTTTAATCTTCAAAGACAAAAATATCCTAGTTATTTTTGTAAAGTGCATTTTTATTGATATGTTTTAGACTTAGGCTTATAATACATATCTGAAAAACACTAAAAATATTTTTAAATCACATAACGAAATAAAGATAATGTAGGATTCTCAATAAAAAAATTTTTGTTTTAAATTACGAGTCAAAATTAGTGAATACATATATCTAAAAAGTGAAATATAATTGTTAAATCTTTTAAATCAATTAAAGTGTTGTTAAAAATTTACATAACCGGAATAGACAACAAATTTAACCGAAATATTTTTTTCTTACCACCCCAGAAAATTGTTTTAAAATCAATACCATCCGAATCTGAGTTTTAGCAAAAAAGACACTCTCGCAAACTGAATCCGTGCACCCAGAATTGTAGGTGCGCAGACTAGAGAGGTGCACCAAAGAATTAACATCACATTTAAAAACTATAAATAGAATTTTGAAGTATCTAAAAGAGAATCCCGGTAAGGGCATTTTGATGAAAAATAATAATTCTAATAACATATGTGGCTATTCCGATACAGATTGGGCCGGGAGCTTCGATAGAAAATTGACAACTGGCTTTTGGACATATGTAGGTGGAAATTTAGTCATATGAAAAGGCAAGAAACAAAATGTTATGGCACGATCAAGCTCCGAAGCGGAATATCGTGCCATGGCATCAACGACAAGCGAGTTGACATGGATTAAACAACTCCTATCAAACATGGGTTTCAAAACACAAGGACCTATGAAAATATTTTGTGACAACAACTCGGCACGACAAATAACATCAAATCCCGTGTTTCATGAGCGAACAAAACATATAGAAGTGGATTATCACTTCAATAGAGAGAATGTTCAAACAAAAGAAATAGAAACTCCATATGTCAAAAGTGAAGATCATATTGTGGATATCTTCACAAAAGGTTTGGATCCGAATCCATTTGAGAAAATTATAAACAATCTAGGATTGTATGATATATACAAGAGGGAACCTGCTAGCATGCGATGCGTAGCATTTTGTATAATCTGCAACGGCATTTTCCACCCTTGATCTTCATCAATATTCGTGCAAGATGGGAGCGCTGGGAGAACTAACGGAGATGGAAAAATTAACGCTCTCTCTCTCTGTTAAAATTTTCAATCAAGCCAACCCTTCTCCCTTCCCAACTCATAGCTCGCCCGATGCTTCCCCATAGCTCGCCCCACCCCAACCCTTGCTAGGGTTTTTCCTGCTCTCCTGCCTGTCGCCCTATTTCCTCTCATCCCCGCCCTCTCTCCTCCACAATCGATCAACGTCTTCTCTCGCGTTGCCACATCTCCTCCGCTAGTGTCGCTGTTTTTTTCTACTCTCGTGCTCCTCTCGCTCGACTGCTGCAGTTCTCCTCTCCTATTGCTCCGCTGGTGCAGTCTCCTTTCCTCTCTCCGCTAGTGCAGTTCTCAATTTAATTATTCAATTTCCAATACCAGTTCAATTTAATTTCTATGTTAATATGCAATTGGGATCATATCTTGGATTATAAGTTTTGGGAATTGAAAGTTTGCTATGGTGATTTTACAAGGGTAATTAGCTAAATTGTGCCCAAGATTTTTTTTTTCTCAATGAATAAATAAAGTGTTGTTACAGTATCAGTATTGGCCATTGTACCAGTTAATACTGGCACTAGTGCAAGTAATATACCACTGATACTAACAAGAAACTTCTTATACATGCGAGTTTTTGTTAACTTAGGATTTTTCAATGAAAATTAGAAAAGTTTGATATTCTAAACATAGAAATAATGCTTAAATTCATATTGTCTGGTTTTTGGATTCACATCTGCTGCGATTCTAAAAAGGAAAAGAGTAACTCTAAAATTCCTACTTTTTCAAATCTGACCGTCCAATAATTTTGTGCACGTATCTCAAAGCAGATGATTTTTCCGTGCACGAATCTCGAAACAATTCAACAGTTGGATTTGGAAAAATAGGGATCGTAGGTCACTGTTTATGAGGGAAGAATCACAGCAGATGCGGATCCCTGATTTTCTGATTGTAAATATCACAGTGAGGTCCTTGGTCTTTTATTGATTACATGTATGATTATTTTTTGTTATAAGCAGCTCTACACTTCATGAATTTTTTTTAATATAATACTTCATGAATTTTATAAAAGAAATTATAAGATTTATAATATAGGCTATATAGAGATCACATAGTAAATAAAAATGTATTGGAGGTAGGTTGAATTCGTTTTTGTATTGAGTTATTAACTTGTTATATATTTTCTTGTTTGCTTTTTTAATTTAGCAGGATCCAGAGAACCGTTACTACTAAGTATTCGCCTGATGAGAAAGATCGAGTTGATTTTGGTAGGTCTAGATGTCATGGATAATATATATAGTTCAAAGAATCATTGTAGGTGAAGAAAGTATTTGATAAGAAAGATTGAGTTGATTTTGGTAGGTCTAGATATTCATGGATCATATATGTTGTTGATTTTTTGCAATAGTATATTAAGAAATCAGAGAACTTGTCATAGCATATCGAGTTTTATTTTGACAGTAATGTTGTTTTGTTAGAAGATTTCTTTAATATGCTTGTTTGCCTAGGACCTTGTTGGAACAAATTGTTCAAATTTTAGTTTCATACATTTGTAGTTGCTGCAGCTTGGAAATATACTTGGAATCTGCATAATAATTAATGGATTCTTGGTCCATTGGATTTATCTGCATTAATTAGTCTCCTTGTACAATTGGATTTTTTTTTTTGGTCAGATATTCCAATTGTTGGATCTGACATTAAAAGAAGCGATCAACGAATTATTTCTTTATAGAGCAATTAGTATGAACTTGGATCCGGCATATGCTTATGATGAATTATGTGTTGATATAATGAACATTCAACATAACACAACATTAAACAAAAAAACTAATAGCAGCATCATTCAACATAATTTTTTTACAAGTATGACCTTGTTTTTTGTTTATTTACACATTCTATAAAGAAATTTTGGTACAAGCAATTTAACAACAAAATATTCTGGTACAAGCAATTTATAAATTAACAATAGGAAATAGAAGCAACAAGCAACAATAGGAGCAAAAGCAATTTATAAATTAACACAGTGCAATGATGATATTGTAATTTAACAAAAAGATTCATAAAAGTCATACTGTTAAATATTAATAAATCCATCACCATATATCAAAGCAAGAGCAAAAACAGCGACAGTATATCCATTAAAGGATTGTACCAGAATCAAAATCATCTTGTTAAATATTAATAAATTCATTACCACTAGTTTGTACTCGGACACTAAATCCAAGCCGACTACCATAGGAGATGTAAAACTTCTTAGCCTCAATTTCACTAGTGAACTCCATGCCAACAAAAGGTTTGACATTCTCATCACCTCCAACATTCTCTTCCTCCCATTCATCGCCTATAATATCCTCTTTCTCAATCTCTTCCTCTATTTCTTCAACTATAACATCCTCTTCATTGATTGTATTACCTCCAAAACCATCTTCCTCAAACTCATCAAGGCCAAACTTACCTTCCTCCAAATTGGCCATCGTAAGCATTCAATTCTTGTTGCTCATGTTACCTAGTCAAGTAAATATAAAGATCAGAAAATATGAAAACTGTTTTGCAAACATCAAAATAAAGAAGCCTACATTATAAATCTTATAATTTCTTTTATAAATTTCATGAAGTATAGAGCTGCTTTTAACAAAAAATAATCATAAATGTAACAAATAAAAACCAGGGGTCTTACCGTGACATTCACAATTTATAAACCTGACAATATGAATTTAAGCATTATTTCTATGTTTAGAATATCATACTTTTCTAATTTTCATTGAAAATAGTAAGTTAATAAAATCATACCAACACTGTTGGTGTCTACCATCTTCTCCTTCGGCAACATAATTACAAGGTATGTTGTCACCTGTACTCAACAAAATCATCGCATGATTAGAAATACAGATAAATTTGATAAACGTTGTATTTAGCATCTTTATGTATCAAGTATAGGATCCATCAATAATTATTTAATAATCAATCAATCTCCAGAAATAAAAATCAAATTTGAAATCCAACACTTTAGGCATGACCTACATGGTAAATATATCATAAATGTAGAAAATGACGAGATACAGTGCATGCTGTACCATTAACCAAATAGTTTGAACATTTTAACAAACCGAATTTCATCGAGAAAAAAAATCTTGGGCACAATTTAGCTAATTACCCTTGTAAAATCACCATAGCAAACCTTCAATTCCCAAAACTTATAATTCAAGATATGATCCCAACTGCATATTAACACAGAAATTAAATTGAAACTGCTATTGGAAATTGAATAATTAAATTGAGAACTGCACCAGCGGAGAGAGGAGAGGAGACTGCACCAGCGAAGCAATAGGAGAGGAGAACTGCAGCAGTCGAGCGAGAGGAGCACGAGAGTAGAAAAAAATAGCGACAGTAGCAGAGGAGATGTGGCAACGCGAGAGAAGATGATGATCGATTGTGGAGGAGAGAGGGCGGGGATGAGAGGAAATAGGGCGACAGGGAGGAGGGCAGGAAAAACCCTAGCAAGGGTTGGGGTGGGGCGAGCTATGGGGAGGCATCAGGCAGGGTATGAGTTGGAAGGGGAGAAGAGTTGGCTTGATTGAAAATTTTAACAGAGAGGGAGAGCGTTAATTTTTCCATCTCCGTTAGTTCTCCCAGTGCTCCCATTGTGCACGAATGTTGAAGAAGATCAAGGGTGGAAAATGCCGTTGCAGATTATGCAAAATGCTACGCATCGCACACTAGCAGGTTCCTATACAAGAGAGTGTTAAAATATAAAAAAAAGATCTTTGCATTTTCAAATATAGAAAAATAACGGTAACATGTACTGTTATATCTAAATTAGAAAACAGTAGTAAAACTAGCCTTGCAATTATAAATAGAAAATATTGTAATAAGAAAATAACAAATTTGCAAATATATTTCTGTCTTCCAATTTTACTTGTCTGTCTCATAAAATTAACAGCTTGGTTTTGAAGAGCTCACTGCTGTGCGATACCAATTTATTCGGAAAATTAGTTTACAGTGCAAACATATTTTATTTTCTTTGAGACTTGTTTCGGTACATACGGGCGAAGACTCGCCATAAAGGGGTCCAGGTTTGACGAAAATGTTTGGGTACAATTGGGCTTGATTTGAATATATGGCCCATTTATTTTAGAAGCCGAGCCTGAACAAACAAATTGGGTTCAGGATTTATTAAAGCCCATCTTCTCCTCTACATTTTCACAAGGCCAGGTCAGCAGTGCAGGTGCTGCTACTTATAAATTAATCCTCAAAGTTGAATAGTTGATCCTTGATGTCATTAATTATTCGACTATACAAGGACACGAAATGCCATCCAGGGCAGAACAGACAATAGACATAATCTGCAAGCAATTAATCTTTCGTCTTCTATTCTGACTCTTCTTAATTAAATTCTACAATTCTGACTTCACCAAACGTACGTGAAGGCCTGAAACAAAATAAAAAATAAAAATAATAATTGCGTGCAAAATGGAAAGCCGGAACAGATCTACTAGATTCATCGTTCAGGATTTAGGAAGTTCCCTTTATCTATTAAACGAAATCTCAGTATTTTCTTTTTTTCGAATGAGCAAAATCAAATTCATAACTTAAGTTTTGAATATGATAATTTAAAAGTAGATCATATTAGGAGTTAAAAAATCATATTCATAATTTAAAAGATCGCCTGGTGTGCGCATTTTAGGAGTTAAATGGGAAAAATTCCAGTAATTGAGATGAAACGTCTGTAAAGCTAGCAAAAGTTTTGAATATGATAATTTATTTTTATGTACCTTAATTTTCATATATATTGTGCTTACATGGGCCACCAATATTAAGATGTCCATTTTTCAAGCACAACAAAATAAGGGCCCTGAAAAGTTGATACCGTCACCTCCAAATTAAGCTTCCATTCATAGGAAACATCCACCAAATAAGCTCTCTTTACCATCAATCTCTCTATTCATTATCTTTGAAATATGGGCCCCTCATGCTACTTCATTTTGGTGAACTACCATGGCTTATCGTTTCGTCATCTGATATGGCTTGTGCCGTCATGCGGACCCATGACCTCACCTTTGCGACTCGGCCTTCTTCTGTCGTGACTGACATCCTTCGTTTTTGGTAACGTGGCCTTTGAGCCTTATGGGGAGGAATGGAGGCAATTGAAAAAGATCTTCACAATCCATTTAATGAGTACCAAGAAGATTGCCTCCTACAAAACGATTAGAGAGGAGGAAGTTGGTAATTTGATTGTGAATATTAGCAACCATGCCTCCATGTCTAAGCAAGGTTTTGTTCTCATTCATGTTTGATGTAATTTGTAGGATCGTTTCTGGAAAATTCATTATGGAAGAATGGAGGTATGCCCTGATCCGAGAAGTGGTGGAGGAGAGTTTTTGTTTAATTGGACGATTTAGTATTGGCGATTTGTTGTTGTTTGATGAGGTAATTCAAGCTCATATTCATATTCAGAGTGGAGAGAATAATGAGGGACCAAACAATTTTGTTGATATCTTACTTAGTTTGAAGAATAATACTAGCATCAACTTTGATCTCACCATGAATCAAATGAAGGGGCAACTGGCAGTAAGCTAATTTATTTATTTATTTTTGGAAATTTTCAAACCATTGAACTTACCTATCAAAATAAAGTCCTTATCTTGAACTGCAAAAATGAGCTTATGTGTGATCATTGTATCAATGCTCTTCGGATATGAAGAAACATATTACACCTATTACAATTGCTAAATGGAAGAAAATGACAAAAGACGGGGGGAAATAATTTATCATGCAATTATGTCGAACACCTTTACTTTATAACTATTTACATTTCAAAACCAAATTATTCAGGATGCATTTGCTGCTGGAATTGATGCAACATACATCACTATAGATTGGGCAATGTCTGAGCTTATAAAAAATCCTAAACCCATGAAGAAACTGCAAGAAGAGGTTAGGAGAATAGTAAAACATGGTAAAATCAGAAGATTTGAACCAAATGAGCTACCTAAAATTGGTAATCAAAGAGACACTACGGCTACATCCTCCTGGCCCTTTGCTGCTTCCAAGGGAATCAATGGAAGAATGCAAAATAAATGGTTTCACAATTCCTAAAGGAACCAAGTCCTTATCAATGCGTGGGCCATTGGGAGAGAGGCAAAATCATGGGAGGTGCCAGAGGAGTTCATGCCAGAGAGATTCATTGGTAGCCAAGTGGACTACAAAGGCAATAACTTTCAGCTCATCCCATTTGGAGCAGGACGCAGAATTTGTCCTGGTATATTTTTTGGTACAGCCACAGCAGAGCTTGCATTAGCAAATCTCATACATTGCTTTGATTGGGAGTTGCCTCATGGAATGACAAGGGAGGAGTTCAACATGGGTGATTCCCCAGGATTCTCTGGGCATAGGAAAGATGACCTTCGGCTTCTTGTTAAATATGTTCACACCTCATATTAAATATTAGTTTTTTTATTTTTTTTTGCCTTATTATAGGGGAATAAACGAAAGTTTATATAAAATAATATTTGGTAAGAGATATAAGAGGATTAAGCTGATCTGGTCTGACAATTGATTAAAATGATTTCTATTTTCAAGGCGATATTTTGGGTAATGATGATCAATTTAGGTACTATAACATGCAATGAACTTGTAATTCTGACATGTCAATTGCAAAGCGTTCTTATATGTCAACATCTGTAGAAACATCAATTGATGCTTAGAAGCAGTTGGTACCTCTTTGCATATATGGGGTCCGGAATCAGAGAGAGAGAGAGAGAGAGAGTATGCATTCCCTTTGTAAATGAGATACTGGAGTCGAACATCTAAACACAGCAAGCTAAGGAAGCTACTGATTAGGAGCTGTCAGTTATTAAGCTTCTAGTGAGTTTGTTATAAAGTTGTTAGATAGTTAGTTAGTGGTTAGAACTCTGATTAAGGGATTTTAAACCATAGTTAGCTGATGTAATACAATAAGCGTTGTCTATAAATTAATACTCAGCTGTATTATACATTACATTTCAAGAAAATGAATAAAGATTCAATTCTTCAAATCTCTCTCTCTCTCTCTCTCTCTCTCTCTCCTACTTTGGTTACCACTCTGTGTTTGATACTTTGATGAGCTACATTATTGCATAAAAGAGCAAGTTCATAAGAGCAATGAATATCAATTTTATTATGTCCATGTCATTAAGTTTGTTTAGCTCCAAATCGGCAAATAATTATAGAATTTCGTCAAACAACATATGGACACAACCAGAATCCACAACCAAATAAGAGTTAAATCTGATTTTCAAATTTCAATCACCAGATCAATGATAAACGACACAAATTCACCCAAGTAATCTTCATAATTTAGACATGTTGAAATACTTTACTAAACAAATTCGTGTAAGTTTTATATATACATAGGATGTTGAAATACTCGGCCGATTTTGTTCAGGAAGTTTCATATATACATAGGATTCATATATTATTTTTTGCTTTAAATTCCTGTAAGGTTTACACTCTGATCGGAACTAAGAAGTATTAAATTTCAATTCAATTCAATAGAGATGACTTCAATAGAAACGAATTAAAATTGAAATTTTCTGATTGGAAATTATATTTTCACAGACAAGAATTCATTTGATGAAACAAAAAAGTAGACAAGTAATTCTCATAATTTACCATCTATGCCATTCACTGCGATTTTGTAGCTTTAGCAAAAATATAAATTAAAGAAAAAATATGGAAGGAAAGGCTGGATAGGCTTCCTCTTTCTCTACCTCTCGGTCTTCTACTAAAAGCTTCTTTACCTTTCACCAAACCAAGAAAAAGTAGTCCAGTCGATCGTCGGAATTTCACATATTTTACGTACGATGGCAAGGCACTAGAGACAAATTAAGAGAAGGAGAAGCGGAGAAGAAGAGGAGTTTTCGGTCCTATCACTTTTTCCCGTACGATTCTTGTCAAATCTCATTGTTTTAAGGAGGATTTCCCAGCGTGATTTGGCCTCTCTGAAATCCCGTCGGCTGAAATCGTTTCTGGTGGCTTCTCCGGTTCCGATCAGTCGTACGACACAAACTCCATTTTCAATTCTTATTTCTTTGTTTTTGTACGCGTTCCGATGAGAGGGTTACTTTCAAATGCACATAGTTCGCTTTTTTTGAGCAAATAATAAAACACTTTACTTACTAAACGAAAACTAAATAATTTTTTTTTTAATTAGTGAAATAATATTAATAATTAAAAAAAAACAATTTAAAAGATGTACATTTTTCATGCACAAAAAAAAAAAATTGTTTTGACGTACTTTTGATTTGATCAAATTTTAAACTTATTTCCCATTACTGTACCTAGTTGCAATTGAAAAACGACATCGTTTCTGATGTCAATCAGCAACTATTTTGGAAAGTTTGCATAGTTTAAAACCTAGTATTGGACAAGGGTCATAAATAGAGTAAGAAGTCGAGTTGTATACTCCAGATTCCATTTATTAAGATAAAACAAGGAGGGTAAGGCATTTTCACATAGAGTAAGCAGGTAAAGAATTTCTATAGAGAGTAAGCACAACTAATGCACGCAGCTGAGAGGATAAGGCCATTTTTGATAAGTGTCGTTATCCCAATAATTTATGTTATAAATTAAAGCTCAACTACAACACACTTTGTAATCATATAACACTTTTGAGAAAGAAAAAAAAAAAGACCCTCTCAGATAACAAAAATGGTGCCTCTTCAAGAGCTGATCTTTACTTTTTATTTTCTTTTTATTATAAAAAGAAAAGTACTTCTTTTAGTAAAAAAATTCTAGTTTTACAAAAAAATCCAGTTGTGCTATTTTTAGTAATACTAGCTAGATATCGGGCAGACGTTTTAAATACCACACATGAGTCACTGGACATGCGAGTTTGATATATCCCATTTGATATCTTCGTATTCGAGAGTTACCAAATTCTACTCCACATTCTTCACAAAATTTTGGGTTTGAGAATTTCTTCTTTATATTTGACGAGAGTCAAAATAGTTAAATTCTTGATCCTCTCAAAAATCCATTATTGTCTAAGAAATATCGCCTCAAACAAATGGGAATGCTACTTACTATTTATGAATTTTACACTATAATTTGACGTTCTTACATAATTTATTTTTAAAATTCACGCAGAATTTAAAAAATCGTCTCGGAGCACTGTTTGAGAGTTGATTTCAGTTTGAAAAAAAAAAGAATTGAACTGTGGCGTGGGGGAGGAGAGAGAAAATAATATTTATCTGACAAATAGTGAACCGCTCCACTGGGGGGTGTTTTTGTGTGAAGGGTGGACTGCCCCACAATGGGGCAGTTTGGTGTTTAGGGTGGACCATCTCTCAGTGGGACGGTTTGATTTAAAAAAAAATCATAATCTGTTTATTTTATTAATTTTTTTGTTTATGGTTATTAATAAAAAAAATACAGAATTACTTCTCTTTCGTCTCTGCGCCTGGTCAATTGGGCTTTGTTGGACTATACGGCCCATTTGTTTTATAGGCCGAGCTTGAACAATTAAAATTGGGTTCGGGATTTCTTGAAGCCTATATTCTACTCTACAATTTTACATGGCTATGTCAGTGTTAATTATACTTATCAATTATTCTTCACATATCACGGTGTCAAAAGAATCAGATTAGACCAGCGTTTGGAATTACTAAATCAATGTTTGTTAAAGGGTGCCGAAATAAGACGTACCAAAAGAGGATATTCAGTAGTGAAAAGGAAAAAAAAAATCTCATATATGACATTTTGGGTGAAATAATTTATGATGTTGATCATAATTATTAAAAATGTTTGGGCAAAGGTTGTCAGTGAGAATCATTCTCCGCAGGTTTTTTTTTTGAATCTTCTATGCGTGCATGATGAGGAGTCATGACGAATTTTATTCCAAATGACATCATTTGTATTGAATTATAAAGCGATGGAGCTTTATGTACATGTGAATTCGATTGAAACTAATTAGAACATCAAACCTTATTCGAGTTCCACGCCCGATCGAACAAGCTAATTAATTATGCATATTAGAATAAAATTTTAGTTAGCTGCCTAATGACATAAGATACCGTCCGCTGTTCTCTTGCTCTTCTGAGATTCTAGAAATGTTCATCCAACGCCAAACGAAAAAAATATGAGTGCCAACCAGAAATCAACCTTTTTTTTTTTTTTAACTAACGTATGAACTGTGAAGTATATTGGGGGACATGCAGTATGATTCGTGTTAATTGCTCCCATTTTCCAAAATTCCCATGTTATTTTTCCTAAAATTAAAATTCTTAAATTATTTAATTAAAAATTCGTGCTTTAAATCAAATTTAAAATTAGCAAACATTGCATTATGTCCAACTTTTAACTCTTCCAGCGCATTATTTTAAGGGGAATTTGTAGTGTACCTATATAAACTTTTAAAATAATCAATTTCTCCATCAAAACACCATAATATCTAATATCTGCATACAAATTTAACTTTTTTTTTTTTTCTGTTTATTTAATTATTTAAAGATCAAATTGACCATTATGCTTTTTATTTTTAAACAAGAGGTGTCCAGTGTTTTTCATGTTTGTTCTACTTCTTCATGCATTATTGATCTCTCTTACGCTATCGATATCTTGTTAATCGCAAATCATCGGAAGCGATCTCCGTGCCGCCCCTTTTCTGCCGACCCCCTCATCTCGTGCTCTGAAGTCATCTTACTCCCTAACCCTAACGGTACTACATCTCGGACACATTGAAGCCCGGCCCTCCTCTAAAGCCATCTCCCCAGTGCCGCTCGTTCTTTGCCTCCTTGCCAACGAACCTCTCGTACACAAAATCTGCTCACTCCTCTCTTGCACATGATATTTGGATCCCGTTACGCATGTATTTTCTTGCTTTAATTTGGAGGGAGTGATACTTGGTACTTGTTTGTACCAAAGAATGTGAGAGGGTTCAAATTGGTGTCGACTATCCAGCTGGTAAATTAAGTGTTACTATCTAATTATGGGCTAAACTGTGAAAATTAGATATGTTAGTAGTACTGGGTTTTAATACTTAGTTGTGGCACTTGTTTTCTGTATTTCTTTTGACGTGTATTAGATGTACATACATTAGTTTTGTATTGTGAAATAGATCATTAGCTCTAATATTTGAACAGAATCCCTAAATCTTCAGGGGTGATTGTTTGAATTCATCAAGATTCTTGATAATACCTAATTAATTTGAATTATGAAATTTTGCATTTAGAAAATAAGTTGTCAGTGAAGAAAATAGATTGCAAGTGAGGAATTTAAAACATAGCCTACAATTAAAACATATTGTCATTCTAGGGAATTTTCTCAAAAAAAAAAAAGTGTCATTCTAGCTAGGGAAACGTAGATTAATTGTCAGTTAGAAAATAAGTTGTCAGTAAAGTTGTGTTCGACAACAAAAAAAAGAATAATGTTATTATGAGAACTCACTTTCAAATATTGAGGACATGATGGACTTTTTCTACTGTCATACTCATACCACCTTTGTCCCTAATTATGATTTTCTAAATTTTTCCATATTCTAAACTTAATTATTCTTTACAAGGTAAACTATTTAATTAGTTGCTTTCTATTAATTAGGTTTTTTTTTTTTTTTTTCTGATAAAAAGACTAAAGCTCATTTCATTAAAAAAATTAGATAACTTACAACCACAACAGTTCAAGTAATTGCAAGACGTAAATTCCTTATACCACTTAGCATCAGCTGCTGCTTTGCTGACATTGTAAGTCTAAAAACAAACGATAAACCAGGTTCAATAGTAAACATAAGCCACACATTGGGGCTGAGTAGTGTGAAATGAACAAAATTTGGCAAGCTTGCCCATGTACTGCATGTATCTAAAGGTCTGCATCTTCATGAAGAACCAAGAGTATCTTCCACAACAGCTATCACTACTAGAAAATCTGTTTTTTGCAAGAGGAGAAAATCAATTTTTCAATGGGCGTACCGTTGAAAAAAATCCTAAAATCGTCATTTCCAACGGCTACCGTTGAAAAAACTACCGTTACTACAACCCTCATTGGAAATAGTATTTATTTTTATGGACACCGTTGGAAATACTCATTTCCGACTTTTTTCATGGACTTACTCATGGAAAAAGAACGCATGGAAATACTTTCACACTTAACAACTGTCTATAGTATTTCCAATGACAAAGAACATGAGACCTATCTAAGTATTTCCAAGGAAGTGTAAGTGGGACCCACTCGAATATTTCCAAGGCCAAGGAATGCAGGACCCATTTATTTATTTCCATGGGCAGAGTACATGGGACCCACCCCAGTATTTCCAAGGTAAGAGAATATGGGACCCACCTATTTATTTCCAAGGACAACGTTCGTGGAACCCACCCCAATATTTCCAAGGCTATCAAACATGGCACCCACATGTTTATTTCCAAGGGCATGATACATGGGACCCACAGATTATTTCCAAGGGCAGGATACATTGGATAAACCCATGATAATAACAAAGCCTAAATGGCATTATATCAGTGTGCCCTTATTCTACAATCTTTCCCGTACCAACCCGGTATTGACCCGTTTACATTCCCCAATTCTCATTCAACCAAATTAACAAACACATTGAAATATAGAGACAAAAACATGTAATTAACATTAATCGACATAGTATAAATCATAAATTGTACCAAAATAACAAAAAAAATATTACAACAGAATTGCTAAAAGAAACTTCTATATACTCTTCCTTTTATCTTGCTTTGTTGTTCTCACTGCTGTAAAAATAAGAAAGTGAGTTAGATTGTTTTGGAAAGCAAAGTATCATTGAATCGTTGATTATTGAGTATTTTAAATTTTCAATCATTGTTTCAACACTACAAAAAAAAAGTACATGTACATAAGCACATGATACAAATTTTGTGAACAATAAGCCAAAAAAAAATAGCTAGACCAACTAATATATACAAGCATTTGACAGAAATGCACCTACCAATAGTCTTTTTTTTTCTGGGTTTAATTATAATTTTTGTCTAAACATGATATATTGAGGTTGCACAAACTTTTTAAACTAAAACCACAAACTACAGCCTCTGCACCACAAATGGACAGGTTTAAATAAGAATCAAACAAGCTTCTCATAGATATCTATTTGTTTTTTCCCTGGCTTAAAATATAATCAAAGCCAACAAATTAATCTGTTGTGAATTGAAGCATGAATCAAACATCTCAACTAGTCAACGGTTGGCAAATTTGGGCATTAAAAAACTTGGACCAAAAAAAAATTTATTAAATTTAGAAAATACTGTATTAGTGCAACAGGAATGAAAAATTTAGTTTGTCCCCAAAAAATTTCATCTCAACATCCAAAACCTACTAAAAAAATTTCATGAAAAAATAAATTTGCCTTAATGCTAATTGAACAAGAGCAATAAGGAGAGGTAATTTTATTTATTTAAACTTATAAAATTTACCCGTTAAATGCTTTTGAATCATGCTTAGGCATGAGTTGGTTAGTATAGAATGACCTTCTTTGTAAGCTAGCTGCTCTCTCCTCTAGGCTGTCTTATTATCATATATCACCATGTAATGAAATCTGGAGAACCAAAAATTACAAGTTAGAATATATCATACTGACTAGTATTAGCTGCATATATAAATACCATTTATGGCTGGTGATAATTACTGATAGGTCTAGTATGGTACGTAATATGATACCTATGTACCAGGGTATAGATATAAGTATATATTTTTATGTCTTCAATTGAAAAACTCCATTCACATGTTAAAAATAACAAATTCTGTACCTATCTGAAGGCAACTGGGCTTCAAAAATATCAATAGCTAGGCAACTTTTGTCATGCTCAAATATAGAATATGTGTAAATTTCAGATAAAAAGAATTGCCATCACTAGACTGATAGACCTTGAAGGATTAAATTCAGCTAGCTACCCCAAGCTAATTAGTGATAACCTATTTTGTGAGAAATAAGAAAAGAAAATTATGACATACATCTTAATATAATTTGTTTTTTCCTTCAATTAGCCCTTTTATAATTTTTCATATATGAATTTTTTTTGGTGCTGATGTTGTTATTGGTAAAAGAAGTAGGATATATTACCTCTCCAACAAAGGCTTTAGCAGCAATAATACCAAGAGGAGTTTGCATGTGGACTATTTTAAGGAGTTTTTTCTAACAGGCATTTCTACAAACACCTTGCATATATCAGCTACAACCAAGGCTGAATAGTTTTGAATTCGTTGAACAAATTAAGAAAAACATGACTCTTTTCTTCATAAGATATAAGAATAACATAAATTAGGAAGCAGCTTACCATATCCAAGTAGAATCAAATTAAGCAAAGCAGCTTACTATATTACCTCTTCTTCTTATTTCGTCAAACCGTGACCAGGAGTGTTTGATTCAAGAGGGATCCCTAAACTTTGAAGGAAACCTGAAACTGATCACACACATTCAATTGAGTACATCACTTGTATGTAATGCCGAGTCTCTAGAAAAGGATGCATTTCAAATTAACCTTTAGATTGAAAAATGAAAAGCCAGGCAACAACCTATTGAACTTTTAAATTGATGAAAATAAATTCTGAATTAAATCAAATGAAATAAGAAACATCAATAAAATCAGATTGCAGGCCAATGGAATCGATCAAGAAAAAAAAAAGAGGCTTGCCAGGGATGCGCGCAATATCTTAATCAATGAATTGTTTGTTCCGAGAAGATATTTCAGTTTAAGCTTGTCACCCCAATGTGTAAATTATACGATAATCAGCATAGCAAAAGAAAGAAGAGCAAATTAAAAAAATCAGAAAAATTAGGGTTACCCGTAGTCCCGTCGTTGCTCAGTTGCCCAGCTTTGTGCAGTAGTAAGGTGTTAAGCCGGACCTCTCCAGCCCAATCGGTGATGCTTCGAAGGAGAAAGGGGGGACGGGACAGGGACGATAGTCTACAAGCTCTTCCTTTCTATTTTGAGGCGCAGTTCTAGGCCGAAAAGGGTAAAAGGGGGTGGCGGGCAGTGAGAAGATGAAAACAAATTGTTATGCGACTGTGGAGAGAGGGTTTTGCGGTAAATGAACTGAACGAAAATTTCGGGAGGGAATGAAATATTTAGGGTTTTGACACAATCGTGCTTGTTTAGAAATTGGGGAGAGAGTACTCTTTTGAGTTGGGATTTCAGAAGAGAAAAACGCCTCCAGAGAAGAAAGATGGAAGGGAGACCTATCTACCCACAAATTTATATACTCTGAGGTAATATAATATTTCTCTTTAGATATGTGCCGCATTATAGCCATTATACGCGAATATTAAAGGATCATGTGTATTACCTAGGACTAGATCTAAACAGAATTATTATGTTACCTCATATAAGAAGGACTTCCTACCCACAACAACTTAAATGAAGACATCAGAATCATTCATTATTTATCGGACGGCTCAGAGTTTCATTTACTAATTTGGTAATATATGTACATCAAATAATATGAAAAAATAAAATATATATATTTTCGAATATTTTATGGTTTTTATGGCCAACTCATACTTATAATTTCAATTTTATATAATATCATCATTATTTTCTCCTTCGACATGTGCTAATATTTGTGGACCATTTATTCTCACGTGAGCGATCAACAATTGATCTGAAATTAAATAATTCCCAATTTATTATGAAATGATTAAGGAAAACATTGAACGTAATCAATGGTTCCGATCAACCAACGGACGATGCTCTCCCGTGCGTCTTCATTAACTCACAAAGCAAGAGTTCATGTTTTATGAAACATGAACTCTTGCTTTGTGAGTTAATGAAGACGCACGGGAGTGCATCGTCCGTTGGTCGATTGGAACCGTTGAAATGAAAGAGCACTAAATTTATTTTATTATAGAATAGTTTGATGAAATTTTATTTTCATTTACCTATACATCAAGTTGTCGGAATATTGAAACATTAAATGGCTATAAACACTTCACGTTGGATCGAAGCTCAAACACAATACAACTTCAGAATTTTTAGTTTGATTATGTCCAGTATTTTTCCTTGATCATTTCAAAACAAATTTAGATTCATTTCGTTGCAGATTGACCGTTGATTGCTCGTGTGAAAATAAACGGTCCACAAATATTTGCTAAATTTGAAGGAGCAAATAATGATGAAAGTCTATAAAATTAACAATTATAACTATGATTTGGTCATAAAAGATGTAAATAATTAAACAAAATTAATTGTTTTTTCATATTATTTGTTGCACATGTATTACATAATTAGTAAATATAAAGCTCCAGGCCTCCAAGCCATCCGATAAGTAATGAATGGTCATGATGTTTTTATTTAAGTGGCTGTAGGTAGGGAGTTTCTATTCTCCGAAGTAACATAATATTTATGTTTAGATCTGACCCTAAGTTATGCACAGACTCCTTTAATATCCGTGTAAAATGATAATCATATGGCTCCGATCTAAACCCAAATATTAAGCTACCTCAGAGCTTATGAATTCGTGGGTAAATCTCCCTTCAATCTTTCCTCTCTGAAGTCTGAACTTGCATTTTTTTTGTTCTCTCTGAATCCCATTTGAAAGATCTCTGTAAAAATTTTCTTTCCAGTCTCTACTCTCAAGATTGTGCCAAAATCTTAAAATTTTCACCCCCTTCATTTTTCTCCTGAAATTTTCCCTTTCCCTCATAAACACTAAGTCTCTCTCTCCACAGCCGCCTAATCTAGTTTTTTTTTCCTTATTTCTTACTGCCCTCCCCCTTCTCCCCTTTTCGACCTAGAACTGTGCCTCAAAATCGAAGTAAGGACTTCTAGGCTATCGTCCTCGTCGTGTCCTATCCCTCCTTTCTCTTTTGAAGCATTGCCAAAACCTAGGCTATTTACTCAAAATTGGAAGGACTTCTCACACATTAAATGCCTGACAAGGTGATTCTTTTTTCACATGTTTGCTGTTTCATTTGGTTAGTTGCTGCTAGAATGCTAAATTCAAAGTCAATCCACTAGGTAGTTGATAGTTTCATAATGGTGGATAGTTTTATCTTGTTGTGCATACAAGGTGTTTGTTGAAATGCCTTGCACAAATTAGGATATGAACCAGCAGATTTGAGGATAAATTGCATATATGAGGGTTATTTGTAACACTAGAGCTAACTATGCTCTCAATTTCATGCTCACATGTTTAATTTGCCATCCTTTATCCTCAATCTCAATTGTTTCTCATATATGTTACTACTATTTATTTGATTGATTGTTCATCCACTTCTTTATAGTGACATGTTTTACTCTCAATCTCTGATCTTGACAAAATAACACATGCAATGCTTGAGTATAGCGAGATGAATCAGTATTCATGTGGGCCAAATCAATTACGGGACAGTTTGGGTCATGACACAATCTCTATTTTTCCTTTCCTGAAGTGTCACTTATGCTGATTTAGGCTTCAGTGATTTTCTGATGATTGAGAAAACATATAGGATTCATTTTCTTGATTTAGGGTTTGGGTTTTAGTATAGATCTGATTGTATAAATCGTCGATACTTTTGTGGATTGATAGATATCTTAACAATTTTGAAATCATTGATACTTTTGTAGCTTGAACAACGGCTTTCTCGCATAATTAAAATGTCAAAATGCCAACATACTAAGAATAATGATAAATATGATGGATACACCTGAAAAATATAAGAGAGAAGGGGGTGATCTTGCTGTAAAATTAGGTTTCCATTGTCTTGTTTTTTTTAGGGTCAACGGCAACTGCCAATAACATTTGAAATTGTTTCCATTGTCACAAGTTTATCATATATTTTCTCATATTTCCTGGGGTATACATGATTTTTTAGTGTTCTGCACAAGCAACATGCTATATTTGTTTTCCTTCATAGCATCACCTGTGTCGATCATAAACTAGAAATATCGCATGCCCGACCAACTTTCCACTTGCTGACTAACTATTCCTAAATTGTTTTGCGAAGAACAAGCATGGTGGCACGACAACAAAACAGCTAGAAAGTGCTCTCTTACATCCTCTACGGCAGGTTCTTACAAGAGGTGCATATGAGATAGGTGGCAACAGCAAAGTCCCTTAGTCAGATTCTTAAGTACAAGAAATTATTTTTTGTCAAGGGAATAACATTATTGTATAATTCTTTAAGTTAAGGGGAGTGTTTGTTAAAGTGCATTCCGACTAGTGTGAGTTGCTATTTTACTTTTGGTATGGCACTCGATTGAATTATAATTGTGGGGCTCCTAATACTTCAAGGGTGAATAACTAAAAGGAAACATTGCCCCAGGTACAACTGATATGCAGTTTTAGAACACACTCGTATAAGCTTTAGACTATTCAACTTGTAATACAAATACCAAAATTTATATTTACCATTTGTAGTGTTTAATTTTATATATTGAAATTAAATATTGCTTGTTGATGTCATTTATTTTTATTGCTACAAAGGGAGATATCAAATTAACGAAATGTTACTTTCTCAGGAATTAAACATTTCCAACGGTAGTCTCATGGAAATAACAAGTCTTACTATAAAATAATATAAACTGAATCAATAAATGTTTTCATGAGCATAATGTTCCAGTATTTCCATGAACTCTCACTATAAAATAATATAAACATATTAATTAAAATATTTCCATGAGTAGCTCATGGAAATAAATGTCTCTCAACTTTCCACTTATTTCCAAGGGCATAACTATTAGGTATTTCTATGAACTTTCATTAAAATATAATACTTGGTCTGTTTGGCGGGTCATGGGTCATGTTTTACTATTTCCAAGGGCAGGGGGCGAGGTATTTCCATGAGCTTTCAATAAAATATAATATCTGGTCTGTTTGACGAGCCATGGGTCATGCCAAATTATTTCCAAGGGCAGATATATAACATTTCCATGGGCAAATAGCAGGGATTTCCATGCGCTTCTATTTCCATAGGCCTACCGTTCGAAATAGTTAAATGTGTCAGAAAACACCATTTCTTTTCCATGAACCCTTCCTCCTCTTGGAAATAATATTTCCTCCCCTTGGAAAAAACGGGAATTCTAGTAATGTATAGTCTGAATGTCTTCATTCATCTCCATCTAGTACGCATCAAGGTGCTAGCTGGCAATTAGAATGACATCCACATGTTGGGGAATCATGAAGGCCAAACAATTACGTCTTATCTAGAGATCAAACAATTACATCTCATCTAGGGGTCAAACACTTACACCCCGGGGAAGAAGAAACAATCCCCACCTTAACCTAAGGACCGTCCTATGCCAAAGATACCCAAAACATAATATTTAGTGCGGAATACAATACCTAATTCCATGTTGTTTGCCATGGAATATCAAACCCTAGGTTGGAGCAGCAACCGTCTCCGTGAGCGCGAGACAAGACTCTAGTTCTTCCTTACTCGCCCTCTTGATTGGATCTTAGATTAGGTCTTCCAAAGCAACAAGATCGCCTCTTGAGAATTCCTCTCCAAATTTTTTAACGGAATTCTCCTCTCTATTCTTTGATGGTGGAAGAAAGGAGAAAGGCACTTAATTTCTGTAGAAGAATAACTTCTGAAAAGAGTTGGTTATCTTGTGCCTTGGGGACCCATCTATATATAGTTTACAGATCTGACAGCACGAGTGTGGGTGAACCACCCGCACTGGATCTCAGTGTGTCCGCACTGAGATGATATGCGTCCAAATAACCGCCTTAAATCTTAGCCCTGAATTTTCACTAAGTCCCCAGTGCGGGTGGTTCACCCGCGCTGGAGTCCAGTGCGTCCGCATTACGCTCGGACTTTTCTGAATTTCCTGAGTGCGTCCGCAATTAGATCCAGTGCATGTGAACCACCCGCACTGGGCATCCTAAAAGCTCCCATAATTTGGCTAAGTAATGAGTGCATCCGCACTCAGATCCAGTGCGAGTGAACCACCCGCACTGGGCGCCCCAAAAGCTCCCAGAATTTGGCTAAGTACCGAGTGTGTCCGCACTAGGGTTCTAGTGCGTCCGCATTACACTCGGACTTTTCCTGGGTCGTCCGAAGTTCTCAAAATTTGGCTAAGTACTTGAGTGCGTCCGCACTCCGATCCAATGCGGGTGAACCACCCGCACTGGACGCTCCAAAATGTTCCAGATTTTGGCTAAGTACTGAGTGCGTCCGCACTCAGATCCAATGCGGGTGGACCACCCACACTGGGTGTCCAAAAAACAGTTTTCTCAATTGCAAATTTCAGAATCAGTCCATCAATGATTTGATCTTTGTCTAAATTGTTCTACACACTTATGGACAACATCCTATTGAATATATAGATTGTCTAATATCTTAATTCCATATTAGATCACTTTAATTGTGACAATCATATTTGACAGTAAACAATTCATAATTATATTACATATATGCTCAACGTTGGTTTAAGATCCAACAATCTCCCACTTGAGCAATATGTCATACTATTTTAATTATGTATTGTCAGCATTATGTGCGCACATATTTTTCTATCATCCTCATGTATTCCCAAACCAATTCCGTCCATCAATCATATTAGCAAAGGACTAAAGCGGCTTTCGTCACATTTATTTTAGTCATGACTAAACCATAAATAATCACAGTACTAACATAACCAAATGACATGAATTATGATGTGGATGTGTAGCATAGAAATTACACGCAATTGTGATCTTACGTGCCAATTTCTAACTAGGTCTCGCACTTAAAACTTGAAACTAAATTTCATAAACTTGTTGTAAAATGCAAAATTCAAATAAACAATTCGCAAATACGTATCCAAATTTGAGGTCAAACTTAAAATAGAGTGACATAATACAAATAAAGACATTTTGCAAAACAATGCATATAACACAATGAACTTGTTTCATGTCACAAGTTACATATCCAAAATAACAATAAGTAAATAGAACATCAAAACAAACAATTAACAGACTCCCACTAAAACTGAATTTCCCTAATAGGAATTACACCCATATGAGCAACATGCTCTTCAAACTTATTGGGTGGTAATCCTTTAGTAAGTGAATCTGCCAACATGGAGTCTGTCTCTATATGTTCTATTGACAACTGACCTTTCTGCACTCTCTCTTTTACAACCAAAAATTTGATGTCAATGTGCTTGGTCTTTGACGAACTTCAGTTGTTATTTACGTATAGCACGGTTGAGTTATTGTCACACAACAATTTTAGTGGTTTCTCAATAGACTCCAATATGCGCAGCCTAGTGACAAAATTGCGTAGCCATACACCATGATTCGATGCTTCATAACATGCAATGAAGTCTGTGGCCATTGTAGAAGATGCTATAAGTGACTGTGTAGCACTCTTCCACGAAATGGCTTCTCCAGCTAACATGAAAACGTAGCCGGATGTCGATTTCATGCTATCTTGGCATCCTCCAAAATCAGAGTCGGTATACCCAATGACCTCTAGCTTATCCGACCTCCGATACGTGAGCAAGTGATCTTTTGTTCGCTTCAGGTACATCAAGACCCTTTTGGCTCCTTTCCAATGATCTAGACTTGGATTTGACAAGTATCGGCCCAACATGCCAGTGATGAACGCAATATCTGGACGCGTACACACTTGCGCATACATGATGCTCCCAACAACTGAGGCATATGGATACTTTTGCATTATTTCATTTTCTAAAAAATTATTTGGGCATTGACTGAGACTAAATTTGTCTCCTTTTGCCACAGGGGTATTTTCTGGTTTGCTGTCTTGCATGCCATACCTTTTCAGGACCTTTTCGATATAATTCCTTTGGGACAAACCTAATATACTTTGGGTTCTATTCCTCAGTATTTCAATCCCTAGGACAAATGATGCATCACCAAGATCTTTCATCTCAAAATTCTTCATCAGAAATTTCTTGGTCTCATGCAACATATTTATATTATTGCTGGCAAGCAAAATGTCATCCACATATAAAACCAAGAATACAAACTCACTCCCACAGAACTTAAGGTATATACACTCATCCACAAGATTTGGCTCAAAACTAAATGACATAATCACATTGTGAAATTTGTAGTACCATTGACGAGACGCTTGCTTTAGTCCATAGATAGATTTCTTAAGTTTGCACACCATAGACTTTGCATCTCCCGATACATAGTTTTCTAGTTGCATCATATAGATCGTTTTTCTTCAATGTCATTATTTAGAAACGCTGTTTTAACATCCATCTGATGAAACTCTAAATCGAAATGCGCAACTAATGCCAATATAATCCTTAAAGAGTCTTTCAATGAAACTGGAGAGAAAGTCTCTTTATAATCGATGCCTTCCTTTTGTGTAAAACCCTTAGTGACAAGACGCGCCTTATATTTCTCCACATTACCTTTCGAATCCCTCTTGGTTTTAAATATCCATTTGCAACCAATAGGTTTCGCACCTGATGGTAATGGGATAATTTTCCAAACGTCATTGTCCGCCATAGATTTTATTTCCTCATTCATGGCATCGATTCACTTGTGAGAGTTAGAGTATTGCATGGTTTGTTGTAAATTTGTGGGGTCATTTTCCAACATGCCAACATCAAACTCATGTTCTTGAAAGTAAACTACATAATTCGAAGATATTGTAGACCTTTTCTTTTTAGTAGATCTTCTTATTGGTACTTCTAAATTTTCTTGAGAATTTCCAGCATTGTCTACAACAATCTGGCCAACAACAACATCATCCATAATTTATGGAATTTCTCTTTGTGTTATTTGATCTTGTTGAGTTTTGTCTTCAATAATGGTTTCGTTTTCGACAATTGTATTTTGAGTCAAAATGGGTTCAATGTCCACAAAACTCTCAACACCTGAGGGAATGTTTGCACAATCCTCTTCGAATTCAAAATGCATTATTGTATCTCCCCCCGCAAACTCAACATCCTAAAAAAATTTGTCATTTCCCGTCTCAAAAATTGAATGTTCTATAGGATTATAAAACTTAAAACCCTTTGATCGCTCGGGATACTCAATAAAATAACAACTAACAGTCCTTTCATCTAGTTTCTTCTCGTGCGGCCTATAAGGCCTTGCCTCAGCTGGACATCCCCATACATACAAGTGTTTCAAATTAGGCTTTCACCCATTCCAAATTTCATATGGGGTTTTGTTAGTTGCTTTAGTGGGTACTCTATTTAGGATATATGTTGTGGTCTTTAAGGTTCACCCCATAGATTTTGTGGCAAAGTAGTACAACTTATCATACTTCTTACCATATCCTTAAGCGTTCTATTGTGCCTCTCAGAAACACCATTCATTGCCGGCGAACCGGACAATGTATATTGAGGCACAATTCCGCATTCATCTATGAACTGTGCAAAAGGCCCTCGGCATTGCTCATCCGATCCATCATATCTGCCGTTGTATTCACCACCATAGTCAGATCTAATGGCCTTAATGCGTTTGTTAAGTTGTAACTCAACTTTCGCTTTGAAACTTTTGAATATGTCAAGGGCTTGAGCTTTTTCTTTAATTAAATATATGTAGCCATATCTTGAATAGTCATCTATAAAACTAATAAAATACCGCTGACCATTTCTTGTAGCCGTTGGAAACGGACCACAGATATCGGTATGAATTAATTCTAAGACTTCTGAACACTTTTTGGCTTCATATTTTCTGAAATTGGTTTGTTTCCCTTTTATGCAATTAATACAATTATTAAGATCTGAAAAATTTAAGGGTTCAAGAATTTCATTAGACACAAGACGTTCAATTCTACGTTGAGAAATGTGACCTAATCGCTTCTGCCATAATGTAGCCGAATTCTCATTAGTTAATTTTTCTTTCTTATTATTTGTATCCACATGCAAGGATTTAATATAAGAACTATTGACATCCAAAGAATACAGATTATCATAAACTGAAAGAAAACCAGAACCAACTTGTTTTGAATCATGAAACAAACTGAATTTTCCATTTCCAAAAGTACAAATAAATCCATACTTATCCAAAGCAGAAATAGAAATTAAGTTACGTCTAAAAGACGGTACAACAAATGTCTCATACAAATTCAAATAAAATCCTGATTTTAACAACAATCTATAAGTCCCAATAGCCTCCACCTCAACTTTATTGCCATCACCTACAAAGATGAATCTTTCATCATCACTTGGCTTCCGGCAATTTAGGCAGCCCTGCAAAGATATACTTAATGTGAGTAGTTGCACTAGAATCTATCCACCAAGTATATCTAGATACAAAAGATAAATTAACTTTCGTACAAACCATAACAAGAGATTTACCTTTCTTAGCACGCCATGCGTGATAATTCTGGCAATGAATCTTTTTGTGTCCAACCGCACCACAGAAGTAACAGGGATTTTCAGACGCGGCAACTTTCTTGCCCTTATCCTGTTTCTTATTGGTGGTCATTGCAGCATCCTTATTATCCTTAGTCTGATTTGATTTCTTATGCTTAGCCGATGCCTTAGATTTGGAAGTAGTAGCAACATGGACACTTTCTGTCTTATCCAGTTTCAGTCTTTCCTCTTCTTGCACACAATGTGAGATGAGCTCATTAAGTATCCATTTTTCCTTTTGACAATTATAGCTCACCTTAAAATGTCCAAAGTGCGAAGGAAGAGATATCAATGCTAAGTGCACCAAGAGATCATCAAGAAATCTCCAACTTAAGTGCTAGTTTTGAAACAACATTAGACATTTCTATGATGTACTCCCGAATACTTCCTTTTTCCTTATACTTCATTGAAACAAGTTTCGTCAAGAGTGTACCAATTTCAGCTTTTTCATTCTTGACAAACCTTGTCTCAATTTCGGCCAAATATGCCTTAGCGTTAGTAATTCCATTAGTAATCGAGCCTCTAAATATCTCTGGAATTGACCTTTTCATAATCATTAGAATCACTCTATTGGCTTTGTCCCACCTTTCCTTCCCCTTCTTTTCTTCAGGGGTAGAGGTATCAGTAATGGTGGGACAGGCCTCTTTGAATGCTAAGTCTAAATCCATGACACCGAGAGTTATCATAACACTCTCCTGCCAATACTTGAAATTGGAACCATTCAACATCGGAATATCTTTAAGGCTAGTAGTAATGCTAGCTGAAAAATACGAACAAAAAACACACAAAACAACCACGATTTAGAGAAAAATTCTGAATTTTTATAAATTATATTCAAATAAAGGCTAAATATTTCCATCATTAACAAAGCATCGGTTTCCATTAATTAGTCATCGGAGGGTAACAAATTAATTTCTTATGATACTTTAGCGCAATAATAAAGCATTGATGATTCAGTAACATATCGACAACATGTCTTCCGGAGGGCCGACTATTGACATATGTAATAAAACATAATAATCATCACTACACTTTATTATCACTTAATTGTACATTTAATTTCAACAACCATTATCTTCCGGAGGACCGATAAATGATCGCTTCCATCAAATGCACACCAAATATCCTTTTATACAATGAATCTAAATTAACTTTGTCAAAAGAGGCATCGGAGGGTACGATAATGACTCTATCAATTCAATTCAAGGTGTATATAAAGCCTTAATGCCTTCATAGGAACTATAATTTATACCTTAGCCATAAAATAAAAGTGCAATTAAATAAATATACATCATAACAATTGCATTCATTTTCTGGATTTTCCCAAGCCTAGTGCGAACGCATTGAGAGTGAGTGCGTCCACACCGACCTTTTTTTTTTTCTTAATCCGAATTTAGGGAAAACTCAAAAAAATGACTACACTTGTTATGCTGAATTATGACATGATCTAGAGAGACTTTAATTTTGGAAGCACCTTAATAATAATAACATTTTAAATTTAGAAATTTCTTTCTAACTTTGTAAATCCCTAATTCCAAAATTGCCCAGAAAATCACCAAATGAATGGCATGCGAAATTTCATGCGTGCCATGATAGGCCACATAAATAATTCCAAGACCGAATCTTGACTAGGAATTTTTCGATTTCTAATGGAAATCTTCGAGAAAACCCTAACCAACTTAAGAACTTGATAACTGAGCAATTAGAATCTTAATTAGGAACATATTTTGTGCTCTTCAAACTTAATATTCACATCAAAACCAATCAAGAAAATCCAACAAAAAATCAACGAAAAATTCATCAATTCAAATCCTAATTCTCTATAGATCCAAAGACCTAATCCTTCGGCATAGGGAGGCTCTGATAGCACTTGTTGGGGAATCATGAAGGCCAAACAACTACGCCTTATCTAGAGATCAAACAATTACATCTCATCTAGAGGTCAAACACTTACACCCCGAGGAAGAAGAAACAATCCCCACCTTAACCTAAGGACCGCCCTATGCCAAAGATACCCAAAACATAATCTTTAGTGCAGAATATAATACCTGATTCCATGTTGTTTGCCATCGAATACCAAACCCTAGGTTGGAGCAGCAACCGTCTCCGTGAGCGTGAGACAAGACTCTAGTTCTTCCTTACTCACCCTCTTGATTGGATCTTAGATTAGGTCTTCCGAAGCAACAATATCGCCTCTTGAGAATTCGTCTCCAAATTTCTTAACAGAATTCTCCTCTCTATTCTTTGATGGTGGAAGAAAGGAGAAAGACACTCAACTTCTGTAGAAGAATAACTTCTGAAAAGAGTTGGTTATCTTGTGCCTTGGGGACCCATCTATATATAGTTTACAGATCTGACAGCGCGAGTGCGGGTGAACCACCCGCACTGGATCTCAGTGCGTCCACACTGAGATGATACACGTCCAAATAACCGCCTTAAATCTTAGCCCTGAATTTTCACTAAGTCCCCAGTGCGGGTGAGCCACCCGCACTGGAGTCCAGTGTGTCCGTATTATGCTCGGACTTTTTTGAATTTCCTGAGTGCGTCCGCACTCAGATCCAGTGCGGGTGAACCACCCACACTAGGCGACCCAAAAGCTCCCAGAATTTGGCTAAGTACTGAGTGCGTCCGCACTCAGATCTAGTACGGGTGAACCACCTGAACTGGGCGCCCCAAAAGCTCCCAGAATTTGGCTAAGTACCGAGTGCGTCCGCACTGGGGTTCCAGTGCGTCCTCATTACGCTTGGACTTTTTTTGGGTTGTCCGAAGTTCTCAATATTTGGCTAAGTACTGAGTGCGTCTGCACTCCGATCCAGTGCAGGTGGTTCACCCGCACTGGACGCCCCAAAATGTTTCAGATTTTGGCTAAGTACTGAGTGTGTCCGCACTCAGATCCAGTGCGGGTGGACCGCCCACACTGGACGTCCAAAAAGCAGTTTTCTCAATTGCAAATTTCAGAATCAGTCCATCAATGATTTGATCTTTGCCTAAATTGTTCTACACACTTATGGACCACATTCTAGTGAATACATAGATTGTCTAATATCTTAATTTCATATTAGATCACTTTAATTGTGACAATCATATTTGACATTAAACAATTCATAATTATATTACATATATGCTCAACGTTGGATTAAGATCCAACACCACATCCACTGGTAACCACAAAACAGTAGACTCTATCACCTTTTGTTTCACTTGACCTGACCAGTAATGAACAAGGGAAATAATGAATAGAATGATTTGTCTCCCTGTTTTTTCTTACCTATGCCAAAGCAAATTTCATTTCGATGCTTCTACTACATTGAACACCAAGAGCAAAGCATGTCTGTGAGAAGAAGGTAGTTGAGTGGCAAACTTAATGATATATGAGATCTATGCCATTCCAGATTGACATTCTGACAAGAACTCATATAAAACCAGATTTGTTTTGTAAATGCACAAGAAAGAAATAAATTGTTAAAACTCTCTGATTGATTACATAATTGACAAGTTACATTACCATTCCACCCCTTTTTACTCAAATTAGCAGCTGGTTAATATTTTATTTTGATGAGCTAACCACATAAAGACTCTTATCTTGAGAGGAATTGAGACTATCCACCATAGCATGGCATTTTTCGATTTGGTACCTCTGAAATTTAGAAATTTGTACAAGGACTTTACTGTAAATCTCCTTGAGGAATCTCATCTCTAGCTAATTGTCTTTTGAATGAGTAAAAGATAAGTGACTTATGAACTCTAATAAATCTAGCCATTCGATGTATAATAGTCCATATAATGCTCTACGGAAAGCAAGTGTCTCTCCTTGAGTATTAATTACAGCTTGTAATGTGATATCAAGGTCAGTACAATAACGAACAAGAAGGGAAATTTGCATACCATAGAGCAATTTTGATACCAAATATCAGACCAAAAAAGGATATTAGTATGAAAATCAGGTTCATATGCTACACTAGTTTTACCCAACTGATGTAAAGAGGATATTGTAGAACAAAATTCAGATTTGTGTGGAGCATTTGAACTAATATATTCAGCGATAAGCATATATTTCCAAGCACTAGTATAAGATGTGTCTTGTAGTTTCCACCTTAATTTCATAAGTAATGCAATATTCATTTGTTTGAGATCCAGAATTCTTAAGTAACCTAAGTTGGCATGTAATTTGCCACTTTATGAATGCATATTTTTTCCTTAGCTATTAGAGTCCCCTGCCATAAGAATTTACGTGGTATTTGATCTATCTTTAATGAGGTCTTAATTAGTTGGTTTTGTACTCTCTTCTGGTTGTCTTCAATGTCGTCTTGAATCGCATCTCGCTTGATTTGTCCAGTCACTCCATCAATATCGATTGTGCTAATTATTTCATGCTTTAAATATCTTAATTCTTAGCATAAGTTATAAAAAATATTGTTTTTCAAGAAAAGTTGAAAATCGAACTTTCATCTTATCATAAAGATTTATGCATTATCATCAAGTGGGTTTTTAGATGGAGAACAAATTCCTCGTCTTTAAAACCCATAAAGGTCGGGCTTTAATACCTACAAACCTTCCACAGTGCATTGTCTTTAGCCGCTGCTAGATTAAATACTGATTTTTATCAAAAAGATATTGTGTTGTACTAAATTCAATATAATAAATCGTACATTTTTTGTGTGTGGTATATTTAATATAGTATAACTAATATATTACTTTTAATGCCAAATTTTAAAAAAAAATACATTAACGAAAGTTTAAAGTTTAGAAACCTGTCCTATCTATAGGCTAGGAATAAGATCATCCATTTCGTGTACTATATAGCCGAATAGGCGAATAATGACATAAAGGATCATCTATGAGGTATTAATTATGGATTAGATATAAAAGATGCCCATAAAATGTCATATATGAGGTCTGGGCTAAAATAGGATTTTAGAGAGTCGTTTATTTTATTCCGGACATACTCCCTCATTTTTTTTTCTCATGATGTGTACGTGGGAGATCGATGCACATGTAATTTTCGTATACCTAGATACGATGACAAAAATAACATGTCATTTTCATATGAGACATTTCTTACCTTTTCAATAATATGTATCATCTTTTGGTACGTCACACCTGGGCACCTTTTGACCAAACAATGATCGAGTAATTCAAAAGACTGGTCTAATCTGATTCTTTTCACACAGTAAGAGTAGAATTAGGATGTTTCTGAGTTCAAAATTAAATGAATTGATTTTAATAATGAATTTAAAACGTCGAAACTGATGTATTTCATGAAAAGTGTTTATACACAAATGTTGCGTTTGGATAGATTGAGAATAGAGCTATTCTCAAAATAGCTGTACTATTCTTAGAACAAATACATCTAAACAACATATAGCATTTTATAATAGCTCAGGAATAACTCTATTCCGCTATTCCACAGAAATGTTGGGTTAGCTCAGGAATAGCTCATAGTTTTATTATTTTGTTCCTTCCTTTCATCACTATTCCAAACATACAATCCAAACAACATTTCTACTAATCCAGAATAGTCCAAATTAGTACTATTCTCAAACAATTTGGATTAGCACTATTCTCAAGCACTAATCCAAAAATCACTATTCTTGCACTATTCCTTACACGATCCAAACGCACCCAAATTTTATAATTTTTCGAATTAATTTAGTAAATTAATTGGTAAAATAGAAAAAATATAAGTTAATTTTAATGCATTAATTTTTCATCAGATTTGAAACACTCGATTTTAAGTTAAATTATTTTGAATTTTTTTATTTTGTATGTAAACTAACCATTAGTAAAGTAGATCAAAGTTAATTTATTTCAATCATTTAAATTTATTATTGAAAACTAATAAAATATTCTTTGATGTTAAACTCATCCAAAAGCTTGAAAAGTTTACTAATTAAGAACATCGTTATTCTAATCGACTAGGATTTAGTACCACTATTTGGCGACTCTTCTCCAATTTGTTGACTCGGCCTAGGCTCAGCAGGCTTAAGAGCAATGTTATGAGAATTGGACTGGACATCAACCCAGTAAAGTTTCGGATTAACGGTTTACTGGTCGAACTGATAGTTTAACCGGTTCAATTGCTGGTTTATTTAAATACCTACATATATAAGATATTTGAATTATTATAAAATAATCATATCTTTATTTATAATATTTGTAAAAATCCATACATACATATTAAATAATAAGAAAGTATTTATAAATATATTTCATAATTTAACATTTAAATAAAATAATAATACTTATTTTATTTAAAAAAAAAGATTGAATGTTTTTAAGGCGGATAAAGTTTCTATTTTGTTTGATAATTTGTAAAAATAATAAATTATATGTTAGTAAAAATATAAAATTTCAACAAAAAATGAAAATTAGAATAAAAGTAAAATAATGATCATTGTTACTTTGAAGAGAATTAAATATACAAAATAAATATAGTCTGATTTAAGCACAGCCTAGACGTTTTATCATATATATACATAATTTATTCTCTTAGAATATCTAATATTTTGAGGACTTATGTGTAAATTTTATAGAATAAAATAAATTCTAGCATAGCATGTATTTTACTAACTTTACATGTGATGTTGTACGGATATAAGAAGTTAGCCAATAACAATCTCTTATTTCTCTCTCATATTTAATGCAAGGAAAAAGTTGTACAAAAGTGAACTAGTATAAAACCGGAATTCTTAAACCAAGTTACTCGTTTTTTTTATTTATCAAAAACCGGTCCATTAAATCGGTTTCTAGCGGTTCAACAACAGAAGCAGTCTCCTAATCAAACCAAACTGGAAAGGACTCTGATTCCAGTTTAATCCGGTTCAACCGACCGGTCCGGTTTGATTCTAATAACACTGCTTAAGAGCATCTCCATTCCAACAGATGCTTAGCAATTAAAATTGGCCATGTCATCAAATTTAACAATTAAATGGATCATAATTTGTTTATCACTCAATCCCAACAATTACAATTATTTGATATAGAAAATAATATAAGCCAATCAATTTGCCATGCTGGCAATAAGCAAACATTTGTTTTTAAAACAAATTTACTAATTTATAAACTCTTTCACAATCTAACAAACCAAAAAACAATTGCCTACAAACCAGAAAACACTAACAGGCTTGGACTTGTCTGGGCCGATATGGAATCCAATTAAGCGGAAGAGGAGAGCAGGCTCATTTACTGAGATACATGATGTTTTAGGGTCAAAACTGAAAGTTTGTACGAGACTAATACAAGCAAAGAGCCGAAGAGCTTGCGCCTTCTGTGTGCTTTTAGTTCCCGCACACCAGCAAAGGAAAGGGAGAAAACAGAGAAGGTATAATAGGGGAGATAGGAGAAAGACGAGAAAGAAAGAAATGAAGAGAGAAGAGGGAAGAGAGGGAGTTTACATTAGCTGGTAAGTTAAATCCAAATACAGTTTCCCGATGCAAAAGAGGAAAAGCCTTCTCACTTCTCCACTTTTTTTATGTTATTTTGGTTAGATCCTCCTCCACACTTCTCTTGTTGCAACTCATTGCGTGTTTAGAATCTGTTTTCTTAGCATGTGTGTAAGATATCAAGGTTTGTCTGTAAGTCCCACTTAAATTAGTATCGCATTTCAATGTCTAATTTCTGTAGATTTACTTAAATAAAATGTCTCGTTTATTGTTGATCTGGTGATGGAAAATTGAATTTGACTTATCTGATTGTGGAATTTGGTTGTACCTATAAGGTGTTTGACGAAATTTCTACAATTCCCTGCTCATATGCAGCTAAACAAACTTAATAAAATGGACATACAAATTGATATTCATTGCTCTTATATACTTGCTCTTCTATGCAAATCTAACTCACCACACACAGAGAGGGGTATAACTAAAAAGAGTGCATTTTCTCTCAGATTCTTGACCAAATGCAAAGAGGTACCAACTGTTTACCAGTATCAATTGATGTTTATACAGCAGATCTTGACAGGTAAGAACTCTTTGGCTTTGGTAGGTAGTGATTATAAACCTGAGAAAATATTGTGGAATGATGATAAATGAACATGTTTGTTGTGATAGTACCAAAATTGATCATTACCCAAAATATCATATAGAAAATAAGAAACTGCTAGCATCACCTCAGTTTTAATCAATTGTCAGAACATACCAGCTTAATCCTCTTATAAAATTTACCAAATATTATTTTTCATAAAATGCCACTTTTTCCACTATAATGAGGCGAAAACTTTTATCTAATCTTAGGTATGAACATTTTTAACAAGCCGAAGTTCATCGTTCCTGTGCACGGTAAATCCAGGTGAATCACCCATGTTGAACTTATCCCTTGTCATTCCACTCGGCAACTCCCAATTGAAGCTATGTATGAGATTTGCTAATGCAAGCTCTGCTGTGGATGTAGCAAACAACATACCAGGACAAATCCTGCGTCCTGCTCCAAACGGGATGAACTGAAAGTCGTTGCCCTTATAGTCCACTTGGCTACCAATGAATCTTTCTGGCATGAACTCCTCTGGAACCTCCCATGATTTTGCCTCCCTCCCAATGGCCCATGCATTGATAAGGACTTTGGTTCCTTTAGGAATTGTGAAACCATTTATTTTGCATTCTCCCATCGATTCCCTCGGAACCAGCAAAGGGGCAGGAGGATGTAGCCGTAGGGTTTCTTTGATTACCGCTTTTAGGTAGCTCATTTGGTTCAAATCTTCTGATATAACCATGTCACCATGCTTTACTATTCTCCTGACCTCTTCTTGCAGCTTCTTCATGTGTTTAGGGTTTTTTATGAGCTCAGACATTGCCCAATCTATGGTGATGTATGTGGTATCAATTCCAGCAGCAAATGCATCCTGCATAATTTGAATGTGAAATGTATAAAATTGTAAACTCAAGGTGCTCGACAAATTGCTTAATTGATTATTTTTTCCCTCTTGTGTGTCCATTTAGCAATTATAATATTTGTAATATATTTCTTCATATCTGGAGAACATGATGAGACAGTCATCAGATAGTTCATGACTTTATTTTCATATGTAAGTTCAATGATTCAAAATTTTCCAAAAAGAAAAAAACTTACTCCTATTAGCCCCTTGATCTGATCCATGGTGATATCAAAGTTGATGCTTGGATCACTCTTCAAAGAAAGTAAAATATCAACAAAATTATCTTGTCTCTCATTATTCTCTTCACTTTTAATATGAGCTTGAATTACCTCTTCATAAAACAGGTCCCACTTATTTCTATATCTACTAGCCTTCCTGCTTAATCCTACAAGCCTTTCTAACCATAACAAAGAAGGAAACAAATCACCAATACTAAATTGTCCAAGTATACGAAAACTCTCTTCTAGAAGCTCTCGAACCATGGCATACATCCGTTCTTCCATAATGATTTTTCCAGAAACAACCCTAAAAACTACATCATTCATGAATGAGAACAGAACCTTGCTTAATTCTATCGGATCACTACTCGACATGGAGGCATGGTCACTGATCTTTGCAATCAAATTACCAACTTCCTCTTCTCTAATTGTTTTGTAGGACGCAATCTTCTTGGTACTCATTAAATGAATTGTGAAGATCTTTTTCAATTGCCTCCAATCCTCACCATAAGGCTCAAAGACCAAGTCACCAAAACGGATAAGGTCACTGACAACAACAGAAGGCCGACTAGCAAAGGTGAGGTCGTGGGTCCGTAGGATCGCACATGCCATATCAGATGATGAAACAATAAGCCATGGCACTTCACCAAAATGAAGTAGCATGAGGGGCCCATATTTCAAAGAGAGTGAATAGAGAGATTGATGGGAAAGAGAGCTTATTTGGTGGATGTTTCCTATGAATGGAAGCTTTGGAGGCGAAGGTAACAACTTTTCTGGGCCTTTTGTGAAGTTTCTTCTCTTTACGCTCAAACAAAGTATGAATATAGATAACAGAGAGATACAGAGTAGTGACGGATTCTGCGATAAAGTAAAGCTCACTTCTTGAAGAGGCACCATTTTTGTTACCTAAGAGTGTATTTTCGTTTCCCAGTGTGTTATATATTATTATAATTGGGCATTAACTTATAGCACAAACTAAGATGGCGACGCTTATCAAAATTGGCCACTAACTCCAATTACCACCATTTTGTTTTATCTTAATAAATATAGGGGGAATTTCATGTATACCCCTCAAAAACTTCAAAATTACGTATTTACCCCTCTAAATTTTAAAATTACATATTTTCCTCTCTAAACGTCAATAACTCACATATTTACCAATTTTATTATCTTTTATAATAAAACTCATTCTAAATTCATAAAATACACATTTTACTCTTTTATTAAAGCATAAAACATCAATCTCACTGCAATTTGAATCTGAAAGGTTCCTCTACCGTCCGAATTATTTTAAGATTCGTGTGTTTTAGGTCAGCACGAATCTTGAAGCGAACACACACGAATATTGAAGCAACGTGCACAAATCTTAATGCGATGCGTGCGGATAAAATTCTTTAAAATATGTGCGCACTAAATTAGCACGAATCTTGAAGCGAATACACACAGATCTTGTTGCGATGCATGCGGATCAGACGGTAGAGGAATCCTTCAGATTCAAATTTGAATTCGATGGGGCTTTTTATGCTTTTTAATAAATGGTAAAATTGGTATTTTATGAATTTAAAATGTGTTTTAATATAAAATACAATAAATTGGGTAAATGTGTGAGTTTTTGAAGTTTAGAGGGGAGAATATGTAATTTTGAAGTTTTTGAGGGATATACATGAAATTCCCCCTTAATATTATATACAAATTAAGAGAACGTGGGTAGTCTTTTTGTTAAATAAGTTGATTAGAATCTTATTTGTTTAATTAAGATTAATGTGGTGCTAATTAATCATGTTGATAATTAATAGAAATATAGGCTATAAATTTTGAAAAGAAAAAAAAAACGCTATGTATGATAGCTTCCGTTATTGCTGCGGTATTTGCAATAGTTTTTTATTTTTTTATTTTAGCTCCCTGCTATGTTGCTATAATAGCTATTTACAACCTTGATTTTAATTCTAACTTATTTGACTATAAGAACTGTAGCTTTGTATATATATTTTTATGTGGAGAAAAAAAACGCAGGCTAACGGACTAAGTGGGATTTTGTTTGTTTTCATTTCTCTGACAAGATGAAATCGCATAAAATCATTTTATTTACCAATATCTCATCTATCAGTATAACTTAATTCATATCTGATTCAATAGTATGCATTCATTTCAACAAATTCCTTTTAATTTCAATCAAATAGCCTGTGTAGTTTGTTTTCAGATTATATGAATGTTTTTTTGAAGGTTGTTAGAGGATTCTTGATGGGTGGCTCGAGTAATTAAATTTGATATTTGGCCTTGTAAATAAAATCCTAATATATACTTGCAAGAATCTGAATAACTGTATTCGGTACCAGAAGTAGTGTTACAAGGTGCATAGAAATGATGATTATTTTTTTAACTATAGAAATATAATAGTGGTGTATTTTTATTTATCCGGAAAGTTGAACGTGTATAGAATGATCGTTTGTTGGCCTTCTTAATTGGACAACTTTCTCATAGATCAAGCTATATCTACTATCTAGTAAATTCTAAATTTACATCTGAACTGTACACATATGACTTTGAAAGGAAATTAACAAATCTAGTTGTCAAGAAGCATGAATGCGAAATCATCAGAATTTTATTTATTTATAAATATTAATATAAAATAATATAGAATATTAGAATTAATGGCTGTGTTTTTAGAAGCATAGACGGATTTTAAAAAAATCGAATTCAATCTTTAATTCCGAAAAAAACAAAAATCTCGTATTCAATTTATCCAGCCACAACAACGCAACAGACCAAATTTGATTCTATTGGATCCTAAATAAAGAAGAGAGAGGGCGGGAAATAAAAAAAAAAAAAATTTGGAGCTAGGGCCGGCAAAAAAAGCTCGTGACTCGTGGCTCAGTCGTGACTCGCAGTTGTCTCGCTCGCTCATTACTGGACCGAATTTGGGCCTAATTCACCCGAAACATATTTAATGAGTTTAAGTTGGGACCGAGCTCACTCGCCAGTTTGCAAGCTAACTTGGTTAGACATCAATTTGTGAATTTATATGCATTTTATACTATATATTTATTGAAACCTAATTATTTTTTTAAACTTATTTGTAAAATTTGTAAAAACAACTCGGTTTAAAAAGTTTGTAATTTTTTTTTTCATAAAATAGGATCCTGCCAAAACCAGCGAGCTTGCAAATTAGCTCGGTTCAGTTCATAATGATTTTAAGTTTTAAATTCAATTTGGACCACTAAAATAAGTTCGCTCGTGACGAGTTCAAGCTGAACCGAGCTCATAATGAGCCAGCTAGTTGCCAAATTGGAGCTGAATAAAATTTTGGATTCAAAGATTGGAGCTGCACCTTGGATCCTGTTTCCTGCATGACCAATTAATTTATAACGAAACGCATGGTGATGAATGGTTTGGATCTGAGAAAAAAATTTGGTTCAAAAAATTTGATCCGTATTTTTTGGGGATTCATCTATACCATCTAAATCTCACGCACCCATTCTAATACCCTATATTATTTTATTTCAATACAAAATTTTGCAAAAATCATGACGGTCTGACAAGCTTTTAAACTAGAATTTTTTTTTGGACAATTAATTTATTTTCTTTCAGAGGTAAGAATGCATACACTAAGTTTAGAATGAAAACGGAGTGGATAGTAATAAAATTATATTATATCTCTTTTTTCATTTTACGGATACGAATACAAAACAGATATCAGACAAATATGAATACGGTATTTATTAAAATAATGTAAAAAATCTAAAAGATATTAAAGTTCATAATATTTATCTAATTATAATGGTGAATAACAAAAAAATTCATAATATATATTAAAATATATGATATATATCTACTATTTGAATACAGATAATTAAAACATAAAATTATATTAGTATCTTTATTCACAAATATTCAAACATTGAACATCTACATCAAATTATTCAAATACAAATTGAATACGCATCAAATATTATCTATACTGTTTTCACCGTAACTAGATTACAAAATGAAAAGAAAAACTTGTACGCTTCCTCGAGCCTAGCTAGCTACTAGTTAATTGGTTATCATCATGTGTGTGGTGCAAATTGCATTGGCTTGATGTTACATATGATTTGTGAGGATATTAAAAGTCTATTGGATAAGATACAATTTATATTAATTTTTTTTTTTGAAAAATTAGTAGTGGCTACCAACCAACGATGTGTTTACAACCACTAGCCTATTACATCAGTATAATTAGTTATGTGCCACAGTTATTATTATTTTTTTTTATAAAATACACCTCTATTACATAACCTTGCCCATAAGCCACTCTCTTCCTGAGCCCTGTTAACCACTAGTCCTATTGGCATCTTCACACTGCGGAATATAACTTTGGTGTGTTATTTCCGATTTATATTATTAAAAGTGGAATTAATGGACCAGCACCGGTTCTAAATAACACAACTATCACTATTGATTTATATTGATTGTCTGCCTACAGCTATCACTATTTCCGTGAGCCTTCCTTATAAAATAATATAAACATAATAACCAAAACATTTCCAAAGGCATGGGGTTAACTATTTCCATGGGCTATCAATAAAAAAATAGTATTTGGTTTGTTTGGCGGGTCATGGTCATCCAGAAGTATTTCCAAGGGCAGAAAGGCCGTGATTTTTATTAATAACCAAAAAAAATATCATTAATAACCAGATCCCCAAAAATTTTTTACCCATGCCCAAACCGCCCCCCCATTGGGCGGTTTACCCCCCCAACCCGCCCTCCTAAGAGGGCGGTTTCGTCATTTTTTTTAATGCGATGGATTTTAATACGATGGATTTTAATGCGGTTTAGTCATTTTTTTTTGTAATATTATGTATTTGTTTATATTTTTAATACGATGGATTTTATAATTTGTAAATAGTTTAAAACATAAGTGAACAAAATAATCAAATAACGTCTAATCAACATAAAATATAGAAACGAAAACAAAGTGAATAAAATCAGCAAATAACGTCTAATCAACATAAAATATAGAAACGGAAATATAAAAATACTACATCAGGTCTACAATATGAAATATAAAAAACTAGCAACGACGACGAGGAGGACCGACATTGACAGTCTGGGAGCCGACCCGCACGCCCTCGGCGGATGCACACGGGTCCTTTGTCGCTGCACACGCCTCCTCCGTGGCTGTGGAGGATCCTCGTTATGAGTCAGATCCACATGCATGTTCTCCTTGTCATCAGAATTATCCATATGCATGTCCTCCTGCATTGTACCCGTGGATCGTCGGTATGAATCGGGCCATGGATCATACTGAGTAGCCTGCGATGGATCCGTCTCCCATGGATCGGTCTCCCAGTCCCCAGTATATGTGCTCGGGGGCTGTGTCCCGAACGCAGCAGTCTCCCAAGCATCAGTGGGCTGCTGTGCCCCATTGCCACTAGCCTCGTGGTCGTGCTGCCTGGGGGGGTGGCATCGATGGTGTGGCTCCGGTGAGATCCTCTACACTGATGGCGGTGAGGCCAAAGTTTGCTGGAGTGAAAGTGGGTTCGGCACACCATATAGGATGACCATCCTAAAGTGGGTTCGGCACACAATAAATTCACCCGAAACATATTTAATGAGTTTAAGTTGGGACCGAGCTCGCTCGCCACAGTTCGCAAGCTAACTTGGTTAGACATCAATTTGTGAATTTATATGCATTTTATACTATATATTTATTGAAACTTAATAATTTTTTTAAACTTATTTGTAAAATTTGTAAAAACAACTCGGTTTAAAAAATTTGTAATTTTTTTTTTCATAAAATAGGATCTTGCCAAAATCAACGAGCTTGCAAATTAGCTCGGTTCAGCTCATAATGATTTTAAGTTTTAATTTCAATTTGGACCACTAAAATAAGCTCGCTCGTGACGAGTTCAAGCTGAACCGAGCTCATAATGAGCCAGCTTGTTGCCAAATTGGAGCTGAATAAAATTTTGGATTCAAAGATTGGAGCTGCACCTGGATCCTGTTTCCTGCATGACCAATTAATTTATAACGAAACGCATGGTGATGAATGAATTGGATCTGAGAAAAAAATTTGGTTCAAAAAATTTGATCCGTATTTTTTGGGGGATTCATCTATACCATCTAAATCTCACGCACCCATTCTAATACCCTATATTATTTTTATTTCAATACAAAATTTTGCAAAAATCATGACGATTAGAATTTTTTTTTGGACAATTAATTTATTTTCTTTCAGAGGTAAGAATGCATACACTAAGTTTAGAATGAAAACAGAGTGGATTGTAATAAAATTATATTATATCTCTTTTTTCATTTTACGGATACGAATACAGAACAGATATCAGACAAATATGAATACGGTATTTATTAAAATAATATAAAAAATCTAAAAGATATTAAAGTTCATAATATTTATCTAATTATAATGGTGAATAACAAAAAAATTCATAATATATATTAAAATATATGATATATATCTACTATTTGAATACAGATAATTGAAACATAAAATTATATTAGTATCTTTATTCACAAATATTCAAACATTGAACATCTACATCAAATTATTCAAATACAAATTGAATACGCATCAAATATTATCTATACTGTTTTCACCGTAACTAGATTACAAAATGATAAGAAAAACTTGTACGCTTCCTCGAGCCTAGCTAGCTACTAGTTAATTGGTTGTCATCATGTGTGTGGTGCAAATTGCATTGGCTTGATGTTAAAGATGATTTGTGAGGATATTAAAAGTCCATTGGATAAGGTACAATTTATATTAATTTTTTTTTTGAAAAATTAGTAGTGGCTACCAACGATGTGTTCACAACCACTAGTTGTCTTTACAACCACTAGCCTATTACATCAGTATAATTAGTTATGTGCCACATCAGTATAATTAGTTATGTGCCACAGTCATTTTTTTTTTTTTATAAAATACACCTCTATTACATAACCTTGCCCATAAGCCACTCTCTTCCTGAGCCCTGTTAACCACTAGTCCTATTGGCATCTTCACACTGCGTAATATAGCTTCGTTGCGTTATTTCCGATTTATATTATTAAAAGTGGAATTAATGGACCAGCACCGGTCCTAAATAACACAACTATCACTATTGATTTATATTGATTGTCTGCCTACAGCTATCACTATTTCCGTGAGCCTTCCTTATAAAATAATATAAACATAATAACCAAAACATTTCCAAGGGCATGGGGTCAACTATTTCCATGGGCTATCAATAAAAAAAATAGTATTTGGTTTGTTTGGCGGGTCATGGTCATCCAGAAGTATTTCCAAGGGCAGAAAGGCCGTGATTTTTATTAATAACTAAAAAAAAATATTATTAATAACCAGATCCCCGAAAAAATTTTACCCATACCCAAACCGCCCCCCCGTTGGGCGGTTTACCCCCTCAACCCGCCCCTGTGGGGGCGGTTTCGTCATTTTTTTTAATGCGATGGATTTTAATACGATGGATTTTAATGCGGTTTAGTCATTTTTTTTTGTAATATTATGTATTTGTTTATATTTTTAATACGATGGATTTTATAATTTGTAAATAGTTTAAAACATAAGTGAACAAAATAATCAAATAACGTCTAATCAACATAAAATATAGAAACGAAAACAAAGTGAATAAAATCAGCAAATAACGTCTAATCAACATAAAATATAGAAACAGAAATATAAAAATACTACATAAGGTCTACAATATGAAATATAAAAAACTAGCGACGACGACGAGGAGGACCAGACAGTGACTGTTTGGGAGCCGGCCCGCACGCCCTCGGCGGCTGCACACGGGTCATTTGTCGCTGCACACGCCTCCTCCGTGGCTGTGGAGGATCCTCGTTATGAGTCAGATCCACATGCATGTTCTCCTCGTCATCAGAATTATCCATATGCATGTCCTCCTGCATTGTGCCCGTGGATCGTCGGTATGAATCGGGCCATGGATCATACTGAGTAGCCTGCGATGGATCGATCTCCCAGTCCCCAGTATATGTGCTCGGGGGCTGTGTCCCAATCGTGGAACCAGCTTACCTCGCCAAGCTGCACTGACACATTATATTTATTGTAATAGGCGTGCCATTTTTTCTTGTCGAGCACCCAATCGTGGAACGCCCAATCCGGGTTGTCTTCTGCAACATTTGAGTTGAAGTTATTAAGAACACACTTTGAAAACAAAATTGATGTGTATTATAATTTAACTTATAATAACTTCGGGGGCTGGTGGTAGGTCATCATCGTATACGAGGACCCGTTCTTAATTTGGCTGGTTCGGAGCTTGTGAGTCTTTCTTGATCTCACGCTAGTTGATGTTCTCACCAGCGTCGTGCAACATGCCAATGAGGCGCCCATCGAACTGGGAATCCTCGACGATCGGAGCAGTGTGATGTAGCATAGTACAACCGAATGCTCGAAAACTTTTTTTTGCCATGCACACCAAGCTGTGTGCAACTCATCGGATCCCCGTTAGTACATATTCATAACGATTAGTTAGAAAATGAGTTGTATGGAAAAAATTAATACTACAAGTAATCTTTATTACTTACCGCTCGAGTACTGGTCGGGCCCCACGGCAAATGGGTCTTACTCTCATCAACTATCATTCTCCGCCGAAGAGAATCACCGTAGTCGCCCTGTAAGTACACCGAATTCATGCACCACCGCTGGTACCAGACCCTATATCGCAATGCCCATGGTCCCGCTCTCAAACTGACGTCTGCCGGGTCAGGCGGGACCCACAAGTGGTTCTCAGGCGTGCGGGCAATCCTATAGTGGCCTAAATGGCGACCGCTCCAATCCACCTCTGGCTTCTTATGGAAGGTACTGCATTATAAGTTAGTTAGATACAATTTGTAAAATAATATCAATATTTGGGTGTGTATTACTTACTTGTGCAACTTCTCCGTCTCATTCTCACCAAGTATCGGGTCATCCGGGATGAAGGCATCGAAGCCGAACTGACAAGGAACCCGATCAAGATAGTGATACTCAACTATCCAGTAACAAACGACCGGACCACGGTATAAACCGAGATCCCTCTGTTCCATCGTCAAGCGACAGAATATCCTAGCCCGGTACCACGCCTGATACGGGAACCAATTGATGTTTGCCTGGTGCAACAGTTGGAGCTGATTCCGGACGTACGAGATACCCGCCGTCCCTCCCCTCGGCGTATTAAAATAGCGGAGGCGACTACCCCATATGGCACCATATGGAGGGCTTTTGTCGATGTCGGAGCCCCTTTGCCACTTCACATTTGATGGAATTTCGGGTCGGCAGACCGGTAGGTGCGACCAGGACCATTGCTGTAGTAGAAGGAGTGGCCCATTTAACTGCTGGCTGCCTCTCTGAAATTGTAGATGTGTATTTTTTTATTATCAAATTAAAAAAAAAGTAAAAAACATTAATTGAAAAAGACTTACCAAACAAGCGTGACACAGTCTTCTGTACAAACATGCAAGCATGGCTCAACCCCAGTTCGCGATGGCTTATCGAGTAGCTCCAGCTGCTGGAGGAATATAATCGAAACCGAGTCGCCACTAGAATCGACAAACATCGTGGTACCACATAAGTCAAGTACGAATGCTCTAACATATCTACAGTTTCAAGAGAAAGTAAACTTTTTATTTTTTTCAAAAATATTTTTAATGTGATGTAATGGATTTAGAAATTACCTCTTGACAAGCTCCACGTCAGATGTCAATGGGGTAATGGCAATTTCGGCGGCATATTGGCGGAGAGCCTTAAGACTGATGCAGTATTGGGAGAACTTCTCATCATCGTTCTCATTCTTTCGTTTTAGCTTCTTTGCGACCCCCTCCACATGCACACCCAACAGCTCTGGGATCAACGTCGGGAGTGTCTGATGATCCGAGACACCCCCTACCGGATTGCCATCGATCCGCAGACCCCATAAGGCACTCATGTCCTGTAGGGTCACTGTCATCTCCCCCACCGGGAGATGGAATGAATGGGTCTCAGGTCGCTATCTCTCCACGAGACCGCACATGAGTGCCTGGTCAATCCGCCGTGGTTGTTTCATTGTGGCTAGCTGGTACAACCCAAGGTTAATGAGGTACCGATCCATCAGTGGATTTGCGACATACTGTACCTCTGGCGAGCAGTGCCACACCGTCAACATGGTCTCATCCTGCATTTATCAATGTTTTAGACCAGTGGAACTGAATAACTATTTGTTGTTTGAAACGTACCTCCATCGATGCAAGTGAGACACGATGAAGTCTGTGAGGGACTCACAGGAGAGGACTAAACGTATCTGCACGATGTGGTGCGCCATCCAATGGATCGACACCCTCCGCAATGGGATCGGCATGAGCCTGTGAACTCTCGCCGGTCTCCGACGTATCTTGTGGTCGCTCACGTCGAGGTATGCTGCATTTGAAACAATTTCTAACAATTTTATTTAACAATTTCTATGAGATTGTATAACTTAATTTCACTCAATTAAATTTCAACTCTGTTATTTTCTCAAATTTCCATCTAATTTTTAAAACCTAATTTCAATCATAACCAATTCTAATGTAACAATTTCTAACAATTCCAATCAAATAATTTCTAACAATTCTAATATAATAATTTCTAACAATTCCAATCAAACAATTTCTAACAATTCCACTGAAATAATTTCTAACAATTCCAATTAAACAATTTCTAACAATTCCACTGAAATAATTTCTAACAATTCCAATATAATAATTTCTAACAATTCCAATGTAACAATTTCTAACAATTTGTACAAATTTCTACCATTTTTCAAACATTTCTAACTATTTCTAACAACTCTAAACAATTCCAATATATTTCTACTAAATTCAATAACAACAATTTCAAGGAAATCCCGCAATTTCTAACAATTTCATATAAAACCCGCAATTTCGAATAATTTATACAAAATTCCAAACAATTTATAAAAAATCGAAATAATTTATAAACAAGTTAAAGAAATAATTTCATACTCGAAAATGAAATCGGAGCGACGGCGCGGCGGCAACTACGCACTCAGATGGAGAGAGAGGGTGGCGGGTAGAGAGAGGGAGAGAGGGAGAGGGCGGTAGAGAGAGAGAGAGAGGGGTAGGATGTGCGAAATGTCGCGTCCGGAACGAAAAAAACGAGCTTTTTTGGCCAAATCCGGCGGGTTGGGGGTGGTTTCGGGTGGGGGGGCTGTGGGGGGGCGGGTAGGGTTTGGTTTGGGGAGGGAGGGTATTTAAAAAAAAAAAAAAATTACTAAACCGCCCCCGGGGGGGCGGTTTGGGCATGGGTAAATTTTTTTTGAGGATCTGGTTATTAATAATATATATATATATATATTTTTTTGTTATTAATAAAGATCACGGGCAGAAATGTGACATTTCTAAGGGCGGGCAGCAGGGATTTCCATGCGCAACAATTTCCGTCGGCCTGCCGTTGGAATTGTTTAAGTGTGTCAGAAAACACCATTCTATTTTTGACGGCCTCTTCTGCTCTTGGAAAAAGCTAATCCTGCGCACGGAAAAAGTGCGGATTCTAGTAGTGCAGTATGGGTAACAAATGAGATAGACAGGCCACGAAGAAGTTTTCTATGGAAAGGTGCAAATCTTAGTGAGAGGAAATTACACCTGGCCAATTGGAATTTAGTGTGTCGACCAAAACAAACTGGGAGGGATGGGCATTAGAAATTTGAGGAGTTTTAATCATGCTTTGTTGTCTAAGTGGTATTGGCAGCAGCAGAGCAAGGATGAAAAATTATGGAAAACATTGTTCAAATGGATATATGGAGAGCAACAGGGAGGATTATGTAATTCTTATTTTTATAAGAAAAACCTTAAGAAAGTAAAGCTTTTCTATGACTGTTTTATCTTGAGAATAGTTTGGCAGAGGAGATACAATTAGCTTATGGGAACAAGATTGGGGAATAGGAGTCGCAAAACATGTTTTTGAGACCTTATACACTTTCACGACACAAACGGAGGCAACGCTGCAAGACTTCATACATATGCAAAGGGTACAGTCCATGTTCAGACCAGTATTGTCGAACCGGGCAAATTAGCAGCTAACAGGGCTGGTACAAGGACAAAGCAGATCTCAAATGGAGAAAGATAACGCAAGATGGAAAATGGAAGTCAATGGTCAGTTCACAGTCAAAGGGGCGTAAAATACAATGGAGTACACTCCGGAAATTAAATCATATCCACAAAGTCTGGTGGATCCAGGTACCACCAAGAATGAGTGTTCGGATGGCTGTTACTACACAATAAGATATTGACGGCTGACAATCTCAGGGCGAAAGGGTTTCATATCGTTGGGATGTGCTACATATGTAGAAGAAATGACGAATCAATTACACACCTACTTAGTGATTGTCCTGTAAGTGATCAAGTGCACAGAAGAGTTTTAAGGGATAACCTGGTACAGGTATCGAGACAAGATAGAGTTCAGCTTTTGATCAAGAAAAATGTAACTGGTAACATAAGAGAGATTATGCTGATCACTCACTTCGTAATTTGGAGGGAAAGATGCAACTACTTTTTCAGAGAATTGAGTAAAGACACGGCTGAACTGGTGCAAGAAGCAATTACACAGTACATGATCAGTATGCCGGACCAGCCAGAAGAATTAAATGTGGAGTGAGAAGTAAAAATCAGCGAGATGTGTTTAGCTAAAGCTATTAATGTATTAGGCTTATATTTCTATTTTGTATTTGTTTTCCTTCCTTCTTTTTTTTTATTTTTTTCTGTTTTTCCTTTACTTCTTTCTTTTTTTTAGCTTATTTTTGTAAACCGGGTTTCTTACATAGAAACTCAAAAACTTCTACCAATTATGGTTAATGAACTGTGGGCTAGATCCTCATTGTTATCTCAAAAATGTTATACCTAAAACCATTTTATTTGTGAACACATGGCATTTATAATCCATCAATTTAAGGCCAACCTACAATTGAGTAAAAGCCTGCATACATTCTTGCTGCATTTTTCATTTTTTACAACGTCGAAAGTATCCTCATATGTTTCCCCAAGAGGCAAAGACCATATATAGCTAATTTGTATCCAGAGGAGAAATAATGAAGATAGATAAATGTTCCCTAGTTCATACGAACATTGGTTCCATGAGAGGTGAAAGCAAGATAACTATACTAAAAAAAAAACAACTCTGATTGCTGAAATTCACATTTGTTTGCCACTGCAATCACTTACAGCAGTCGCCAATGCCTTATTTATTTAAAAAACAATACCACCATATACAAATTTTACTGATACCTATCTGAGATGTCAACCAAGAGGCTGAAAAGCTCTTTCGGCATAGAAAGCATGGGCATATGATCTGCACCATCCAACTCGAGTAGTTCTGTCCCAGGACTCATCTCAACCAACCATTTCTGGGTCTCCGGCAAAATAGACCTGTCTTGGTTGCAAACAACATAGACCCGGCTCACTGAGCCGTGATTTTCTGCAGTTACAAAGTCTTCTCTTGTTACACTTGAGTCATAAAATGGCTTTCCTGGCCTTAGTAACATTGTGGCCAGTGTAACATCCTGTCAGTAGAGTGAGACACTGTTAAAAATTATGAAATAATCAAGTCACCTGCAATTTTTTATCAAATAAGATTACCTTGGCTAAGAATTGTAAATGAAGTAATCTTTGATGCTAAGTTAGTTAAAATAAAATGATCAACAGTTATGGTACATACCATCAAACTCAAAAAAAAATATGCTTATGAAAACAAGAACCAGCCTTTGGTGTAGTGGCAAAGGCAATGGTCTCCGTGTGGAAGGTCTCTGGTTCAAAACCCGGAAGGGACAATCATTTATGGATATTAAATAGTTGGGTGGTTTGACCTCCAACCTTTACTCAAAAAAAATACTAATGAAAACAGATGTGCGAACTTTTGCAGAGAAACCCCCTTCTTGTGAAAATTAGGGCCTCATCTATTGCTCATCACGCAAACAAATAAAGCACAGGACTAGCTAGCTTGAGCCCTTTTGATGAAACTAAACCAAACATTAACCAGACCAAAGCTCCTAAATATTGTGCATATTATTTTTTTCTTTTTCTTTTTCTTATTTTTGCTTCAAATTGGATTCTAGGTGGTTCATTGATATCATTTCATTTAAATGTCTTGTTTGCTTTGTTTTCCTTTTTATTTTCTCTAATAAACGGTTGTTAAGTTTTTTTCAATTTAAAATCGGGGATGAGCGTGGTTTTTACCCCAGAGCAAGAAATATCTAATGTGTCATTATTGAATACAATCTTTATGCAGATAATTTATGTGATGTTTTGAGGTTGTCATAGGGCATGTACATACGAATTTTCAGAGCACAAATGTTTTCAAGAAAATAAAGTACCTCTGGTGCACATAAATGATAGTATATAGCTCGCAAGTGTTTTGGGCCAAATGTGAAGGACCTAAGTGCAATATTATCCCCTTCTCCGACATAAACTGCTTTTGAATCCATCATGTCTTTTCTAAGACCTTCTTTGTAAAGCTATCATGCATAAAAGAAACAAAATCCACAAACAGTTCTTAAATTAAAATTATATATAAGATCATATCATTAAAAGGAATAAACAAAACCGATATATGATTATGTTGGACAGGTGAGGCATTTGTTAGGCAAAATTTTCATAAAATGTTAAAATAATTTTGCTTATATACTTTTTTGCTTTAGATAGGCTTTAGTTAGGAACTCATTATAGCTCTTAGTAAAATTTTCCTTTACAGGATGGGAGTGTTAGCAATTCTAATTATTATTGCAATCAGTTGTGACAAGCAATTAAGCTTGTATCAGAGACACTGTTGAAGATTAATAACAAAAATATATATAATTGGATATGCAAGTCTTGGAGAAATTTAGCAAATCCAATGCAACATTACAATACATCCCTCTTCCCTATTTTCTGATACTTGCCAAAAAAATGAGGACAAGGCTGTCAGATATGAAATAAATATCCAACCACTCTTTACTTCACATAAATCTCTCTAACGGTCCATCGAGGCTTGTATCTTATAAATAGACCTTAAATTTCTCTAATGGTTCTTTGGTATCTTGTAAATAGACCTTAGAAGCATTGTAAAAGTATATGATCAATCAATGTAATTATTTCTCTTTCAATTCAATCTTAAACTTGCAATTTTATATTTTATTAATCAATGAAGGCCTCCCAAAAATTAGTTCATCAATATATATAACCTCCAACCACATTTATAACAATGCATCTGATGGTAGAAATTTAAAAATAGAAATAACAACAGCAAAACAAAATCTATCAAGCATGCCAAAATACCTCCTTTGTGATGTGAGCCAGTGAATTAGTGCTGCTCGGCATAGCAGCGCTGATAAATACGGCCACAGCTATCTTATGTGGATACCTCTCCATGGCGAGCGACACCGGGGTCCCTCCATAGCTGTGCCCCACAAGCACCACTCTCTCATTGGCTGGAACAGCCTCCATCACCTCCATCAACGGCTCACAATACTCCTCAAAGGTGTTCACTTCATCCAGACTTTTTGGGTGGAGCCCACACGCCGCCAAATCAGGGGCTGTGACATGGTGCCCGGGCCCGGCCCCACTGAGCAGTGTCGCCAGCTTGTACCAGGCCCAGCCACCGTGGCACATGCCATGTACCAGTACAAAGTGGCGCGAGCTTGGTGTTGGTTGGTCTTGTTTAGTGCAATTTGGTGCTGGTTTGCGGCGTAAGGTCAGTAATGGGATGGTGTTGGTTTTAGAGAGGAGAAGATTAGGCTTGGGATAGAGTTGAGGTCCTTGAGGAGGTAATTGGAAAAGGAGAGACGCCATAAGCCCGTAGGTCCGTTTGTGTTATGGACCATACACTGACGAGCGGTTTGATCGATTGGATCAAATATTTTGAATCAATTTGTTTCATCCGTTCGAATGGATCGGTTTGTTTGATTTTCCTTTTTCGGTTTAAATGGATTTCAGTTGAATTATTAAATTATTTCGGTTTAAAAGACCGATTCAGTTTAGACTTTTTAAAACCGATTAAATCGATTTAATCGAATTACAATGGTTCAAGTATGGTTTATATTTTGTTTGATTTAATGAGTATTTTTTTTTTCATTTTGATTTAAATATTTTTAAACATCTACATATATTTTATATAGAATTGAATAACTTGTGTATGAAAATATATACTTTTCTTTAATAACGGTACCAAAAAAGATGCGGAGTGTGTTCTTCGCCCAATTTTTTTTTCCATAATAAAAAAATAAATTAAAATAATATTAATAACCAATTTTTTAAAAAAAATTTATCCATAACCAAACCGCCCCTACGTGGGGCGGTCTACTGTGCAGACCAAACCGCCCCCCCGTGGGGCAGTCTACCCTCAGAGCAAACCGCCCCCCCATGGGGCAGTCTACTATTTTTTTATTTTTTTTATTTTTGTATTGTATTTTTTTTTCTAATGTATTTGTTATTGTATTTTTGTATTTTTTTATATTTCGTATTTATTGTATTTTTGTATATATTTGTATGTTGTAATTTTCTATTTATTTATTGTTTATATTTTGAATACGAGGGAACAAAATTTAAAATTGAAGATAAGTGAACAAAATTTTGAATAGTCGAAAACATAAGTGAACAAAATAATCAAATAACGTCTGATCAGCATAAATTTAAAGTTCATCGGATCGAACAGAATCTTAAATTCATCTAAGGAAAATAGTTCACAACATAAGTTAATTGAATAATTTCATAGCGTAACTGAGCAAATAAGTGTAGAACATAAGATACAAATATAAATATAATAAATGCTGAATTAACTCTTCCTGCGTCCGAGCAGACCAAGTCTACTTTTTAGGCTTCTAGAAGTGGATGACGGCGCGACACCAGCAGTTGTAGAGCCTTGACTACTCCCTAATTGGCTTTCCTGACTGGGTCGCCTGCTTCCAGAAGGTCCCGCATCGGCAACCACTCTAGCATTCTCTCTTTCATTGGCTTCGTTTATTGCCTCTGCAATGCATTTCATTGAACATTCAGTATCAATATTTAAATTTGATTTCAAATCAATTTTAAGTTGTGTACGATCATCTACATACCTCTAATCTGCCTATCAGTAGTCGAACGGTGAGCCTCATGTCCCACTCGCCGACCTTGCATCCTGTCCATCTCTATTACGCGCCGCTTGTGTTTCCTCCTCCCCTTCCTGATCCATTTCTTATCGGGAACCATCGTAGGCCCAAGGTAGTATGGCCACTGATACTGGTTGGGGTAGCTGTGAAATGATACTCCCCAGGTGTTTAGAAGGCAATCGGTACGGTAATAGTTGTCAACAAAGACGTCTTCAAGGAAATTCCGTTTTCGAAAAACCGCCATAACATGAGAACATGGAATGCGAACTAACTGGGGGCCTTGGCACTCGCACGTTACTTGATTGTTCGCGCCTAAAACGACTCTGTACTTGCATGCACGTTCATGAGTTTGTATAATGTCATTTTGTCCCATCACCGGTGGAATGATCTCACTTGGAACCTGCACTTCATATTCCGTACGAATACTGCCATATGCTACAACGTGCATGACAGAACCTTTTTCTCTGTGTTTTCTTAATATCTCCTCCACCCTATCTGAGAATACTTGGTTTCTACTCGCTAATACAGTGGTTTTAGCATGCCTCTTAACAAACCAAGCATTTAATTTGTAGAATGTCTCCTCCACCAGTGAAACCACAGGTAACATACGGCTCTGTTTGAAGACACTGTTTAATGACTCTGACCCATTAGTGGTCATAATTCCCCATCTCCAACCTCCATCACATGATTGAAATATCTTCTCATATGCTGACGGCTCCATCGCATCGCGCGGACGTCTCTTGCCCGCCTTCGTTAAGTAGGCATTTGCCTCTGAAAATGTCTACAAAAAATAGAAATATACCCCAGTGATACAAGTCGTGCAAATGTCTACAAAAAAAAAATGCATACATACCCTGGCAAAATCTCTGAACATCTCTTCCTCTGTCGTGGTTTTTTCCTCTTGCAGCCAATTTTGAACCTGTCAGCAACCCATTCTCCGCCACCGGTATTCTTGCACGAGTTCTCTCGAAATGTGTTGCATGCAGTGCACTGTGCACGTGACTCTCCCAGATTCGTGTTCCACCCATAGTTGAGGCTATTAAATACATGCTTGATGCCCTTGTGCTGGTCTGATATCACGCAGATGAATCTGTTTCCTACCACCTCTCTTCTCAGAAAGGACATGAAAAAACCCCAATTTGGACCATCCTCCTTTTGAACAATGGCAAAGGCTATGGGCAACAACTGGTTTTCAGCATCATATGCACATGCTATAAGCAGAGCCCCACCATACCGGCCGGACATGAAGCATGCATCGATGTTGATCACAGGTCTAACATATTGAAAGGCTTCAATACATGGACCGAAAGCCCATGCTATGCCCTTGAATTGTACCTCACCGGGTGTATCGGTTGGTACATGCCACTGCTCGAACCTGGTTCCCAGATTTGTACTTGTTATGGCCATGAGCAATGGTGCGAGGAGATTGTACGACCCCTTCCAGGTTCCGAAGCATCTGCATACTGCAAGTTCCCGACTCCTCCACAACCTATTGTAATGTGGGATTACATGTTCATAGACCCGTTTCACCGCACGATCGACCTCCTTAATGCTCATCGCAGGGTCTTCCTTAATGTCTTTCATAATTACATCGGCAATAATTGATGCCGTTAGTGCAGTATGGTCTGTCCTTGTTGACGCAGTCTTGCAAGTGTGTGGTCCTTCAACCTTCTTAATTATCCATGCCTCTCCCCTGCCTTTAGGCGCGCCAGACATTTTGAACTTGCAAGTTTTATCGATGCAAATTACAACATACCGGGTCCTCTCCCGCCTGGCCACTGAAAACTCCCAGTTACCATTCAAATGAAACTGCTTAACTTTTCTCGACAGTTCTTCTATGTTGGTGTAAAGCTGGCCCGGGCTAATCTCTTCGTTGTATACAACGCATCCCCCCAAAAAAGAAATATCTGATTCTTCGAAAGAAGTAGTGTCATTGAATGTCCTTATCGGGTGCGTGTCTCCTCATCCCCTGATTGGAAATCTGTCTTCAATTGGAGGAGGCATAATATCCTCATCGTCGCCCTCTGATAATCTGTCTGAATCCCAATCCCCGTCCCAATCATCACCAGTATCTATTTCCTTTGTCGGTATCTCATCAATACCGTCAAAATCAATGCCTGTATCATTTCGATCTACTGCGGACTGTCTTCTAGGTTCGGGGGCTGTAGTTATGTAATGGATCAGTGCATCGATTGATATCCAACCCGACCAACACATGACTATCTTCTAGTTTCAGTCCGGGGTGCAACACTGCGCTCAGGGACTTGCAAATACCTATCTCGTGTCACAGGTTCACGAGGGGGTGAGGTCATATCCTGGTTGTGATCATACCCATAATCAGTGGCATCATTGTCATATTGCGGGTTATTATAATCCAAGTTGTGCTCCGTAGAAGGTCCAGCCCCGGGGTTCAAGTTGTTATGGGTAGAAGGTCCAGCCCCGGGGTTCAAGTTTTTTTGGGTAGAAGGTCCAGCCCCAGTATCCAAGTTGTTATGGGTAGAAGGTCCTATCCCGGCACCAATTGGTTGAATCGAAACTTTTTTGCAAAATAGGTCCATTACCGGGATTAAATTGGACTCAAAAAATCCGTACATAGCTGTCCATATATTCTACTCTGCTATAGGATATTTTACATAGTAAGGTTTGGCACCGGGCGGTTGGTTGTTAATTCGGGTACTGATTTCTACGGTAAATCTGGCACGGTTCCAACCGGTTTGTTGCAAGATTACTTCCTTTATTTCATAAATTGAAGTATTGGCATTCACCTGGAAGCCATAAGTCGCATCTTTCGAGTATTGGCATCCGAACTCCCCTTTCGTGATTTTTCCGCCCATGTACAATGCAATGAACATTTTTGAGACTTTTCTGACATTACAAAAGAAATTCGTCGTTCAATAGTAGTTTTTTGTTTATTTAAGAAATTTCTAACATTTAAACAAAAAATAAAAAAAAAACCTCGGTCACTGTTGAGCGCACTGTTGATCGCAATCGCCTCAGAATCGCCTAAAAATGCCTCTGAGCACTGTTTGAGAGCAGAAGTCAGTTTGGAAGAAGAGTGAGTGGATTATTGTGACTTAGGAGAGAGAAAATGATCATTTTATACACAAAATACAAAAAAAAAATAGTAGACCGCCCCACGGAGGGGCGGTTTGGTCTGCACCGTAGACCGCCCCACGTGGGGGCGGTTTGGTTATGGGTAAATTTTTTTTAAAAATTGGTTATTAATATTATTTTAATTTATTTTTTGGTTATGGAAAAAAATGCCGGGTTCTTCGCTGCCACTTGTTGGGGAATTTGGAAGCAAATGAACAAGTTACTTTTTGAAGGAAAAATACCTAATCATAGATTGCTAGTGGAGCAAGTGGTTCAGGAAGGATGGCTGTGGACCTGTGGTTGTGTTTCTATTAAAGGCATTCATAGGATTGTGAGGTAAATTTCGCCGGACGTCACTCAACTTTACTCCAACTTTTAATTTGTTCCGTTTAAGTCACTCTGTTAAGTTTTTCATCCAAAATTTAACAAAAATCTGACATGGACGTCCAACTCATCATTTTTTAATATTATTAAATCTTTTGACTTAATTGGGTACAATTTGAAAGCACTATTCTATTCCCATCATTCCCTCTTTCTTTTTTATTTCTCTCTTCGTCTCTCCCATACTTTTTATTTCCTTTCTCTCCTCCTTACTCTCCTTTTTTTTTTTTATCTCTTTTATTAGAATTGGTAATTTCTTTCCTCTCTTTTTTACCTTATCTTTTTTTTTTCTTTTGAGGAGAAAACACGAAGGTATTTTGCATTAATACAAATTGGAGTTTGAAAATAATATTACAATGCCATCTGGCCAGCTACGTTTATCTAAAAAAGAAATTTGCTAATTCTTAATATAAAAGATAATACCAAATAAGAAAGCATCTAAATAAATTAACTGGGAACCCACGCCTTTGCTTTTGTGAAAAGAAAACAAGGTGAGGATCAAAATGTAAAAACAAACTTGTGTCTCTGACAATTCCCCACAATTTACCAGTAAGTGAAAACTACTCAAATTACTGGTACGCCTCTATCAAGTGACTGGTAAGTCCCTGACCTCACTCTCTCTTCACGTACCAGTAGGTACTAACCCAATCTCAGACCCGGTACCACTACGACATTTTTTTGTACGACTCAATTCGTCATTTTAAAATCAGTTATGCCTCCATCGTCAAGTGAAGAACCCAACAATGATGCATCGAAAGAATTCCCATGTGTGGTTATGCCTCCATCGTCAAGTGAAGAACTCAACAATGAAGCTAACCGCCATATCTGTTCTTCAACCAACAACCATCCAAACTTATTATTGGTCTGCACCCTGCTAGAAATCCATCTCGACATGCTGCAAGACAAACATATGCTCTCATGAGCATAGTCTGGTAATTTGGCATAATGCTCTTCTTCATTGCTAGCTAAGATCTTGAAGGCACTTGACTTAACTTTCCAAGCCTTTTGTCTTGTAATTTCCAAGTACAGGTCGTTACGAACTCGGTCGATAATCCCTGCTAAGGACCATGTCGGATCAGCTCTAAATGTTTGAAGGTACTTCTTAACAAGCCATTTAACTGTCAGAAATTTTAAATTGTGCTCATTCACACACGTGTGAGAAGAATTGAAGGTTTTGACCTGTACATTTTCAGTCCCATCCCTTAATCGAGAAACCCATATCATCCATGGACAATCCTTCTTGCACACTGCTTTAACTCTTTTAGTATTATTTTTCTCAAAACGAATGTTCCTTCTTTCCTTAATTGCATATTCTATCACCACTTTCTTAAACTCATTAAAAGAACCAAATATGATACCGACTTGCAAATATGGATTAGCCATGTCGATTGTCGAATTGAACTCGGGATATCTCCTTTTATTTCCCGTCTCATCATCAGATTCACCCTCACTTAGTAGCTCGTCAGAAGGAGCATAGTCAGAATCTTCTAGTCCACCAAGTTCCGTTTCAATGTGTTGGGGTACCACCAAATCACTCTCTATACCAGGCGTCACATGCAACTCAAAACGAATATCATCATCATCAGCTCCAAAATCATTATCGGGATCATAAAAATCACTATCTTCTCCGATACCATCACTATGAACTTGACTACTGTCAATAATATAATCAACTTCGTCCTCTGTGACAACTACATTTCTACTATGTAAAGTCTCATTCTGAATTGCATTAAACCCGTTATTTCCGTTATGGTCTAACATACATTCTAGCACCCTCTTCTTCTTTTTCATTTGACTAACCATTGTCATTAATTCCTGGTCAGACTCTAATAACTTTGGGTTAATATTCTTCTCACCCCGTGCTCTACACCAAATAGGAGTCTCCTTAGAATATCCTAATTCTTCGACCATTGTAGCTAATTCAATTAGAGATATTTCATCAGGGTCCAAGTAATCGAAGTAATCCTTCTTACCTCCGCTGTATCTAATTTTTCTGTGATCCATATAAATGGCCCCTCCATGATACACTTCACATGTAAATAAATTCTTCTCACCTGAACCTACAAAAAACATATGCAAAATTCATTAAAGCATAAGTAGAAATTTTACCATAGCATGATGTTATAAATGGCTTCAAAATAATCAATCTCGTAATAATAGTAAAAATACAAAATAATCAAATGTGCTTAAAGAAACTTAATAATGGGTTTAGTCCAACTTGGTGGTCCAATAATGCATAAATTCGCAACACTTTAGAAAAAAATCTAAGTCGGAATCTAGAGAAATTCTATATTTTTGACAAACACAATTCAATTTTTTTATTAAGTGTATATGTTCACAGTATAATTTTGTGCACCTTCATTTCCGTTCACCAAATAAAAATTAAATAAAACAACAGTAGTTCAACTCATCATTAGAAGAAGAAAAACATAGTATAACAAATTAGTCTCTGTACCATAAATAGGCTATACATGGGAGTTCTTTCGATGCTTCATTGTTGAGTTCTTCACTTGACGATGAAATTAGGGTTTAAGAGAAAATAATTTTCGGACTATAGTAAGGAAGAACATGGAACAAGAGGGAATGTGGACAAGATAAAAAAAAGAAAGGAAAGAAATTACCAATTCTAATAAAGGACGCAAAAAAGGAGAGTAAGGAGGAGAGAAAGAAATTGAAGAGTCTGGGAGAGACCAAGAGGGAAATAAAAAAAGAAATAGGGAATGATGGGAATAGAATAGTGCCTCCAAATTGTACCCAATTAAGTTAAAAGATTTAATAATATTAAAAAATGATGAGTTGGACGTTCATATCAGATTTCTGTTAAATTTTGGATGAAAAACTTAACAGAGTGACCTAAACGGAACAAATTAAAAGTTGGGTGGCTTTCGGGGAACAAATCAAAGTTGAGTGACCTCCGACGAAATGTACTCTAGAATTATGTTTCATTTACTTTTAAAAGGATATAATTTCTATTTACTTCCATTGTACGGGCTGTCAAGCTTTTCAAAAAATATATTTACTTCAGTTTGAACCAAACAAATTGAAATTTATTTTGGTTTGTTCCGTTCGATTCTTAACCGGTTAATAAGTTTAATTGGTCCGGTTTAATTTTATTTTTGAAAATCGAAAAAACAATTAGTTTGACTATTTTATTTTGTTTTAACTGAACTGATCGTTTGACACCCCTAGTCTCATTCGTATCAAGATAAAATTGTGTGAATTGTTATGCAGATCGGACGACTACTGCTGAGATCAGACCAAACACATATTTACATAAGAGTAATGATATGAGTCCACAATTTTATTGGTTGATCAATGTCATTGATTAGTGTCTATTGTCTAAGCAGGGAGCGCACAAAAAATTAGATTGAAAAGTTAAAATATTTTAATAATTGAAATTCGAATTTAAGTTTTCATTATTTTGCCTACGGATAGAGTTAAGATATTAGTACAGTTAATTTGACTTCATACATCATATTAATTATATACATAGAGATAGAGATTTGTTAATATCAAAATGTTTGTTCTATCATGGTAGTCACTATCAAATTTAAAAATATATATATTTGCTGCAAAGTTCTAAAAAAAAAAAAAAAAAAACCGTTTGTCCACCTTAGTAATCATTATCAAGTTCTAAAAAAAAAAAAAACCGTTTTTTCATCTTGGTAGTCACTATCAAGTTCTCAAAAAAAACATTTGTTCTGGAGCTGTGGTGCAACAATTGGTTTTCTAATTTTTAAAGTTCAAACAGTCGATCCAAACCGTTAGATGTAATCTCTATATTAAAATGTGTTTGGAGACCAAATTTTATATTTTTAAAATATTTTACTATTTATTAAGTCAATTTTAAAATCGCTCATTTTAATAAACAGTGAAAAATTTATGGATCATTGAAAACAGCGATTTTAAAACTGACTTCATAAATAGTAAAAGAAATTCAAAAAATGTAAAATTTGGTCTCCATGCACATTTTAATATATATTGAATGTTGAATGGTTTGGATCGAATGTTTTGACTTTGAAAATGTAAAAATCGAAGCATTTGTTCTACGGCCTAGGAACAAATGTTTTGATATTAGAATGGCTAATTAGAACTATGCTATTCGCGGTAACTTTGTTTTAAGTTTTTCCCCGATGACGCGATAATCACTAATTAGCTACCCAGTAAACCAAAATTTTTTTATCTAACACCCGGATTAATTGAAATTAATTAAAAGACATCCAGATGCAAAAATCTCAAAAAATGACACTCCCGCAAGCTGAGTTCGCGTACCAGGGCTCGCATACTCACTTCGCGCACCACTACGGGCGCAAATCCACGTGACACACCATGTCCGCGAAGCAAACTCGCGCACCGACTTGGTCCGCCAATCCAGCCCGCACACCATGTTGGTCCGCGAACCCAGCTTGCGCACCAAAGTTTGGTGCTATAAACCCCTTCCGCACCAGTTCTGTGAATTTACCCCACCCCCACCCCATCAGCGCCTCAATAACAGGTAATTTTTTTTAATTTATTAATTAATTTATTTTAATTTTAGAGTTTTGATAATTTAGTTTAGATAATTGGTTTAAGTAATTTAGTTTGTTTAGTATAGATAATTTAGTTGTAGTTTAGTTTAGATATATATAATTTAGTTGTAATTTAATTGTAGTTTAGTTTAATTTTTTATTTAGTTGTTCAAAATAAATTATGATTTTGTTAAACCACTCGAAATAGTCCGAATAGAGACCAAAATTAGTAATTGTACCAAATTGATCTTTAAAATGAAACAGTAGTCACCAAAAATTACCTTTATTGAAATTAGTAATTTGTACTAATTTTGTCAAGTTTATCGATAGTGTATTGGGTTGGAGACTACCATTGATTAAAATGAACTCAATTTTTTTGAAATATTGGGTATGTAGACCACAATTGATTTTAGAAATTCATTCAAATTACCAAAAGTGGTAGTGTTTAAAAATTGCAGAATTGATTAGAAATGCAAAATTGGATAATTTTAGTATTATATGCCAAAATAGTGTTTACATTGGTTGCCCAAAATTACTATATTTTAGTATGGCGTCAACGAGCGGCACAAACCCATTGTATGAGACTAATTGGGATCAGGAGTTGATCTCTACTATATTTCTGCACTTGACGGTTGAGTGCATTAGCGACATCTGTTGGTTCTCGATCAAGGGCCACAAGATCTCCCTATCATATGTAAGTTTACATTTGACAAATAATTTAAATTAAAATTTTATTTATTTGGAAAAATATCTCGATTATTTTTTTTATTTTCATTTGCAATTTATTTTAGGAGCATGACATGATGGAGGTGAGGAATGACCTCATGAGCCTAAACTATGACGTGTGCTATGCACCGATGTTACAGAGGATGGGGCTGTGGCATGTTTCATAGCTCGCCCCTGTAACCGCAGATCCTGCACTTACATCTGCGTTGGTCGAGAGATGGCGACCGGAGATACACACATTCCACCTACCCGTTGGAGAGATTACGGTCTCTCTCCAGGACGTGAGTTGTCTATAGGGTTTGCCCATTACTGGAGATGCTGTGACCGGTGTGGAGTACGGAGACTTTGATCAGGTCGTGACCGATCTGCTGGGTGCTGGGTTGATGAAGCAGAGGAAGGGAAAGAGGGGCCTGATCGACTCCAAGAACGACATCAGTATACTAGCTTTGCGTGCATGTAACTTTAAACTTAATTGATTGCGTGCATGTAACTTTTTAAATTATTTAATTGCGGCATTTACATTGTATACAAGTAATTTTACAGTGGAGAACTAGCCGATGACGCCGATCCCGTTGAGGTTGCACGGTGGACCCGGGCTTACATCATGGAGTTGTTCGCCTGCTGGATGTTCCCAGATTCATCTTGGGGGCACTGTTCCCGCCTCTCTATTACAGTTTCTTGGTGGACTTGGAGAACCCGCGAAAGATGAATTGGGGTGCGGCGGTCTTGGCATGTCTATACCGCGGTTTATGCACTGCATGTCAGGTATTAAAAATGATTTTTTGGGGTTAGTATTTAAACAATTTGTATAAAAATAATCGCAACTTACATTAAAACAGGTGACCAAGAAGAGATTGTACGGTCCGATTGGTCTTCTGCATCATTGGTCATAGACGAGGTTTCCATTCGGTCGTCCATCACCAAAAGTGAAGGGTTGGGCTCTGGAGTGGGGTAAGCCCAATCCGCAGACATGTCCTGCCTATGCTCAGAGATGGTGCTCGGAGAGGAAGGCTTTAACCCATACCCCACACGGACGACCTACGGGGGTTGTTTTTTTTAGGTCGCAGTTCGAACAGATGGGGCCAGATCAGCACGTTTGTTGGCGCCCATACGACGAGCTTGTACCGAACTGATATCTCCCTATTTTGCCTATATTCCGACACCGATTTACACCCAAAACCCGTGCCTAAAAGCCTAAAAGTGTGAACATTTTACTTAAATATCTATAGAATGTGGTACTGCTATGTTTTATTCTTATTTTGCAGGAAATGAGCGAAATTCTGGAGCTGACACCTTTCTATACGGTCCGTATGGATTCCTGTACGGGCCGTACAGAGCAAATTCGAAAAAACAGGCTGGAATTGGCAACAGGCGCCAGTTGTGGAGACCGAATAGGAAGGCTTTAATACGGGATTTTGGGCATTAAAAGAGGATATTCTAGATCTGAGAGGAGATCTCTGGTGCTGGGGAGACAAGGAAAAACTTGGAGAAGAAGAAAGGAAGTTCTACAACGGATTCTTTAGATTTCTTCTATAGTTTTGCCATGAACTCTTTTAGTATTCTTGATTTGTGTTATTTTGAGAACATGAGTAGCTAAATTTACTGTTTCTAGGGTTAAGATGTAGTTGACGTTTGGTTTTACTTGTATGCTACTTGAATTTGTGTTGAATGCTTAGTTTTTATCTTGTTGTGTAGTATTTTAATTGCTTGGTTTTTGCTTGCTTGAGTTTGATTAGTCATCCTGTTAGATGAATGCGCACGTCTAATTGTTAGGAGCAAAGTCTATGATATTCAATCCAACTGAACCAAGTATATGAGGTAGGTCTTCGGATCAAGGAGTACTGAAAGGGAAACTTTCCTTGAGGCGAAAGTCCTTGGATACCTTTAGTAAACCAACAAGTAACTTAGATAACTTAGTCCAAAGTTACGAAAGTTGAGGGTTAACGCATCTAAGAGGGGAGTAGTTGAGTCCGGTAAATCGGGTTCTAAGGCAAAATTGCGACAGCTGAGATGAGGAACTTAGATCTGGTCGATGGAAACCCTAGACAAAAGCACCAACACAGAAACAGTAGCTGCAGTATTCACTCGGGGGCCTATACGGACCGTATAGGATTCTATACGGGCCGTATACCCTGGGGCCAGACAGATACGAAGTCTGAAACCCTGGAAACCCTTTTTATAATTTGAAAAACAACTTTTAATCTTCTTTTTACTGTTTTAATCAAGTAGAATTTAGAACAAACCCCAATTCAAACTTTCTTCACTTCTAGAATTTTAGTAGATTTAAGTAGAGTCCGGTTCTTTTACTACCGTCCCTGTGGATACGATACCCGACTATACCAACGGTAGGACTGTGCACTTGCAGTCTCAACCAGAGGTAAACTCGAGTTTAAAAGGTACAGCTTGCTGTACTGAAACTTAGGAGTGCACTTCTGTGTGCGAACACGAACCCCGATGATTATGGCTACCACTCTTTCTTGTATGATTTGCCTGTGATATGCTCGGAGCAGCAACATGTCTGGTTTGCTCAGGTATCACTTGTATTCTTAGCTAAAAGATTAATTCCTAAAATTTATATTTCCTAAAATTTTATATTTTTACGGTCTGCTGACTGTGGAATGAATTCAGTGCTAAAAACTAATTTTTATAGCAGCAAAAGGTAGGTGCGCCAACTCAGCTTGTGGACCTGATGGTGCGCCATCCTAGCTCGCGCACCCAGTGATGCGCCAACTGAACTTGCGGTTCTGGAAGTTTTGGTGCGCGAACTCAGCTTGCGGAAGTGTCATTTTTTGAGATTTTTGAATCTGAGTGTCTTTTAATTAATTTGAATTAATCTGGGTGTTAGATAAAAAAAATATCCGCCCAGTAAAGGCCCCATCCTCCTAACTTGGATTTTGAATTTTTATGGAAATCTATAGTTCTTGACCAACTTTGTCTCCCCTCTCCTCTAAAATTTTATTTACCATTCTCTGAAATTTTGATTTGTAATTAGAGTTAAATTTATGATTAAAATTAGAATAATTTTTTTTAATTATGATTAGTAATTAGAATTACAAATGAGAACATTGAAAATTATCTAGTTACCGATTAGAGCATATCAGAAACTCTAACACCATGAAAAAACTACAAGACAAGGGGAGAGGAATCGTGGAGATGATCAATATATGAATGTCAAATAAATGGATTCACCATTCCCAAAGGAAAAAGAGTTATATCAACTGTTGGACGCCAGAGGAGTTCAAACCAGAGAGGCTCATTGCAAGTCAAGTGGAATACAAAGGAAATGACTTCCAATTCATCTCTTTTGGTGCGGGCAGAAGGATTTGTGATTTGTCCTGGTTTTGCTGCTTGCTACGGCTTCAGCTGAGCGGGCATTAGCAAATTTTGTGCATCAGTAATCAGTTTGATTGGGAGTTGCCAAGTGGAGTGACAATTGACAAGTTTGACATGCACAGGAAGAACAGCCTTCAACTTGTTGTCAAGCAGCACTGCCTTTCAGATTAGTTGTATGATATTTTTTAGCATGCCGCAATGGCACTTTGTGTGTAAAATAATAACTGTGAACTTATTTTATCCAGCTTTATTTAGTTTGAGTTGCATTACATGCAGTTTGGAAGTCAGTTCTAGGAAAGTGTGTAATCCATCTTATATGAAAATGGTGTTATCTGGGTTTTTCTTGGATTTCATCTGGTTGTTATGTAATGGATAAACTGTAATTGATTGTTCCTTTTATGTGAGTCTGCATGTGTAAATGGTAACCCCAAAAAAAAAAAAAAAAAAAACTTTCTCATGTATCTTAGCATGCAACTCTTCATTCTAGTCATATGCTGATTTTTTGGGCATATAATTTATAATTCATCAATTTACAGGCCGGCCTACAATTGAGTAAAAGCCTACATACATTCTCGCTTCATTTTTAAATTTTTCAACGGAAAGTCTCCTCATCTTCTTCCCCAAGTGCCAAAAGATGATATACAGCTAATTTTTATCCAGAGGAGCAAAAAAAGAAGATAGATAAAGATAGATAAATGTTCCCTAGTTCAATACGAACATTGGTTCCAGAGACGCGAAAGCAAGATAAACATATTTAAAAGGATAGCTCTCATTTCTTGAATTCACATTTGTTTGCTACTGCAATCACTAACAGCAGTCACCAATGCTTTATTTCTGCTATGCAAATTTAAGAAACAATACAACCATACACAAATTTTACTGGTACCTATCTGAGATGTCAACCAAGAGGCTGAAAAGCTCTTTCGGCATAGAAAGCATGGGCATATGATCTGCACCGTCCAACTCGAGTAGTTCTGTCCCAGGACTCATCTCAACCATCCATTTCTGGGTCTCTGGCGAAATAGACCTGTCTTGGTTGCAAACAACATAGACCCGGCTCACTGAGCCATGCTTTTCTGCGGTTACAAAGTCATATCGTGTTATACTTGAGTCAAAAAATAGCTTTCCTTCCCTCAGTAACATCATGGCCAATGTAACATCCTGTCAGTGGAGTGACACGGTGTTAAAAATTATGAAATAATCAAGTCACCTGCATTATTTGATCAAATAAGATTATCTTTGCTAAGAATTGTAAATTACTAAAGTAACCTTCTATGCTACCTTAGTAAAATAATATGATCAACAGCTATGGTACATACCATCAAACTAAAAAACAATATGCTAATGAAAACAGATGTGTGAATTTTGCAGAGAAATGCCCTTCTTGTGATATCATTCCATTCCATTATTTTTGGGGTGTCTGAATTGGATTCTAGGTAGTTCTTTGATATCAGTCCATTTAAATGTCTTGTTTGCTTGGTTTTTCTTTTCCATTTTCTCTAATAAGCAGTGGTTAAGTTTTTTTAATTTAAAATCTAATGTGCCGTAATTGAAAACTATCATTATCCAAATCATTTATATGATAATTTGAGGTTGTCATAAGGCATGCACATATGAATTTCAAGAGCACAAATGTTTCCAAGAAAATAAAGTACCTCTGGTGCACATAAATGATAGTAAATAGCTCGCAAGTGTTTCTGGCCAAATGTGAAGGATCTAAGTGCAATATTATCCCCTTCTCCACTATAAACTGCTTTTGAATCCATCGTGTCTTTTTTAGGACGTTTGGATAACTATCATGCATAAAAGAAACAAAATTCACAAACAGTTCTTAAAAAGAGTTATTTATAAAAATCATATCATTAAAAAGAACAAACAAAACCCATAGAGAATAATGTTAGACAGGTGAGGCATTTGTTAATTAAGAGGCAGAATATTCATAAAATGTTAAAATATTTTTTTGTTGGAAATTAATTTTAAAGACCAAACAATTACATGCTTTCTAGAGATCAAACAATTACATCTCATCTAGGGGTTAAAACACCTACGGAAGGGAAAAACAGTTCTCCACCTTAATCCAAAGGACCGTCCTATGCCAAAGCTAGCCCAAAACTTAAATCTAAAATGTAGAACTTAATAACTAATTCCATATCGTTTGCCATGGAATATCCAATGTCTTGTGAGAGCAGCTGTCGTCTCCATATGCACGAGATAAGACTCTAACGGCAAGAAGACCCTTCTCGCCAGTTGGTTGTTGGGTCGTGGGAGTAGATCTTCCAAGACAGCAAGACTTGGCCCTAGAGAAATACTCTCCAATTTCTTATGGATATCTCCTCTTTTTTCTTTGATGGTGGAAGAAGAAAAGAAGGCTAACAGTTCTGTATTTTCTCTCTCTAGAAATTGCTTTTCAGATTTTGTGATACGGTGTCTTGTGTTTTGGAGACCAATCCTTTTAAATAATAGAATCGTCCCGGCGACAGCGTCATGGCCCGCCAAGAGTCCCAGGCATGTCCTGAGAATCGATTTTTCTTAATTGACACACTGACTGCAGCCCGCTAAAGTCTCAGACTTTTGTCCATAATGTGTTGAAATTTCCAGGTTGAATCATGTTCTGGCGACCCATGGGAAATCTCCTAGAAGGTGATTCTCCCTAATTGCAAGTCCATAATCAGTCCATCAATAATTTGGATTTTGCCTGTATTAGTCTAAACATTTATGGACCACATCCTAATTAATACATAGATTGTCAAATGTTCTTAATCCTTATTGTTCACTTTAGTTAGAGAACAATACATGACATATACAATTCATAATTATATTACTTATATGCCCAATGTTGGATGCTATTATCCAACATTTTTTGCTTAATTATTTTTGTTAGATAGGCTACATACTAGACCTATATAAAGTTATGAACTCATTATATCTCTTTGTATAATTTTCCTTTCAAGGATGGAAGTATCAGCAATTCTAATTATTATCTCAATCAGTTGTGACAAGCACCTAAGCTTGTATCAGGCACCCTTGCAATTTGATCTTTTAATAAGAGTAGGGTTAAAATGCCCTATTGTTTTCGTGCTCCAATCATGTCTCACATATTTATTTATGTTTTCAAAGTCTAAACAGTCGATCCGAAACACTCAACATGATCTCCATATTAACATGTGATTGGAGACCAATTTTTATATTATTTTGGAAATTTTTTATTAATTTTTTAGATAGATACAAAATCACTAAAATTTGGAGAGGTACAATGCACAGTCCCTCACCCCCCCCCCGACCCCTTTATGAAGCTAATGACTTGATGATTTTGAGGATATTATTTGTTTTTGGATAAAATGTGTATGACTTTCAGATTTAATTTGGCTACATTAATTTCTGTAGTTCTGCTTTCTGTATCAAGATTCTGTAATTAGAATTTTGTAAAAGCTGTTTGGTTACTAGCTTTGTAAAATTATATCGTTTTTTTTTAATGAAATCGGTGAGATTATTCACTTTTATCAAAATAAAAATAAAAAAATAATAATAACAGAGCAGTTTTGGCTTTGCAAAACATAATGATGATGATGATAGCTATTTGGTTACTTTGGTACTAGCTATGCAAAACAGAATCTCTAGCGCATGCCAAAATACGGGTAAAGATTTTGAAAGAGCAGTTTTGGCTTCATAGAGCGCTGTTTTGATTCTGTAGTTTGTGTGCTGCATGAAGTAAAAATTGGTCTCTTAAAATCTTTACCCCAAAATACCTCCTTTGTAATGTCAGCCAGTGAATTAGTGCTGCTCGGCATAGAAGCGTTCACAAACACAGCCACAGAAATCTTATGTGGAAACCTCTCCATGGCGAGCGAAACTGCGATGCCCCCATAGCTGTGCCCCACAAGCACCACTCTCTCATCAGCTGGAACAGCCTCCATCACCTCCATCAACGGCTCACAATACTCTTCAAAAGTGTTCACTTCATCCATCCTTTTTGGGTGGAGCCCACTCGCCGCCAAATCAGGGGCTGTGACATGGTGCCCGGCCTCATTGAGCAGTGTCGCCAGCTTGTACCAGGCCCAGCCACCGTGGCACATGCCATGTACCAGTATAAAGTGACTCGAGGTTGGTGTTGGGTGGTCTTGTTTAGTGCAATTTGGTGGTGCTTTGCGGCGTAAGGTTGGTAATGGATTGGAGTTGGTTTTAGAGAGGGGAAGATTAGGCTTGGGATAGAGTTGAGACGGTAACTGGAAAAGAAGAGACGCCATGTGCGTACTATTTATTTTTTCTTTTACTTACCAGTAAACTGTTACGGAACGTAAACTGATGGGAGAAAATACAAATGCCTTCGATAAGGGAGGGCCGAGGGCCCATCTCTGGAATCCGTATCCTCTTTTACAATTAGTGGATCCGGATAGTTCTTTTAACTTTACACGAATCTCAAAACACAAATAATACTGGCACTACGTTATTTCGTACAGTAGAGAAGAAAATACATGACACGCTGTGAAAAGATTGTTTCATCTGAGAAAAAATTGTTTGACATATGATATTACTTTAAAAAATTCAAATAACAAACATTCGTTGAACTAAATTACAGAAAATAAAAACAATACTATATGAGTACCAATATCATTGAACCTACACTAAAAGAGAGCTCTATGCGTACTAAAAAAGAGAGTCAAAAATAAACTAAAAAAACTGAATACTATATGTTTGATATCGTGATGTAACATGACTGATTCGCATAACGTAACGTGAAGTGTAATTTTTGCTCGAATGCAGTCACGTCACGCGACACATGAGTCACATCACCTCGTGATATGTACAAATTAAAATTCAATATAACCTTGGATCAAAGTCATGCGACAAACGAGTCGATAGAAACTATTCAATTTGTACATATTAAATCACTTAAAACTATTCAATCTGGATTAAATTTTGTTCGATTTGCATCCAGCATTAATTGTACACATCTAAAGGTGAGAAAATATTTTATTTTACAAATTTGTAAAGTACTCAATTGGATAATATTATTGAAAATATTTTTTTTGTACCTTGAAACTAATGGCACTATTCAGAATGTATATTAATTTAAATATCATATATCATAAAGACTTAAATGTACACTAGGATTTTTTTTATAAAATCCAGAATAGACGGTCAATGTGCTAGCACTAGCGGCACATCTATCATTTAATTTATAGCATTTATCTTAACTGATTTTATCTAAGCTAGGTTCTTTTGTAGTATTTTTATACTTAGATTTACAAGTTTAATATAAAAAAATACCTCTTCATAACAAGATTATCACAAAGCATGACTTTTAAACTATAAAGATTAAATATATTAATGGAGTCAATCATATAAAATTTTCATTCAAAAAATAAAGATCAAATTTATAATACATGACATTTTATTCTAATTATATAAAAAATCATATGTAAATGCAAAACAAAAACAAAAAATCAATTGATTCCCATCTGCTGTACAAGTGTACATACCTCCGCCCATGCCTGTACACACAGGTGCAGAACTAAATTGAAAAGCTCAAACTTAAAATATATGATGTATGACTAGAATTTGACTCCACAATCATAAAAAGTGCTGCTATTTCAACAGAATACAAATACAAATAAGGATCAGATCAAATATTTTATAAAAATAATTATGTTGAACAGTTTGGATCGACGATTTAGATTTTGAAAATGAAAAAAAAAAACCGTTGTT